>CM019063.1:521117628-521742628 GCA_009667805.1 Leptobrachium leishanense | reverse complement strand
GGGAAAATATATAAATATTTATAGATATAGAAAAACAATGGCAACCTGCTAGAGCCACATAAACTCAAAATGCCTGGATGCAAAGTCCAATGAATCATACAAAACTGGCCAAGAGAGGAGGACGCACACCAGGACATAAGAATAAAGTAAAAACGATGCTTTATTAAATAAACATTAAAAGATGCCCATATGCACCGTCTGACGTTTCGGCCCTCACAGGGGCCTTTATCAAGGTAGTGGGCACAGGGTGGGTGACAAATTTATACATTTTGTACAAAAACATCCGCAAATCACTTACCCCGCTTGTGGCGTGCCGCCGGGCGAACCGCCCGATCCCCGAGGGGCGTGGCGTCCGACTCCGGTCTGGAGCGCATAATGGCGACGTCAATGCTCTGCAACTGAGGTGTCCCGCCAGGATGGTAACCGGGGAGACGCGTCCTTGCAGAAAAATAAAAACAGCCTGGAGATGACAACTCTACATCTTTAGAGATAAATGCATATGAGATAGGAGACATAAATAAACAATATGAAAAGTATCAGAAACCAGAAAAAATACCGGAAACAACCAGAAGTAACCGAAAATACATCTCAAGCCATAGCACGGACACTGGATGCACAATGATAGCGCGGACAGAGATCTATGTAACGGGACAGTTGAAAATTAAGTAATAGTGAAAATAAAAAATAAATATAAATTATAATAAATATAAAAATAATATAAATAACAAAAACATTAAATAGATGAATAGAAAAAGAAGAGAAATAAATAAGGCCTGAAGCACGTAGGGCGTAGGGCCCTTAAGTTGCCTCTGATGCCAGGACGCAGGGAGGATTTTTCTAGAAGGTTTTGGCAGCGCGTGAGGAGATTGAGCGGGAGTGGTGTGGGAGGAGTTGACAGGAAGGTACTTAAGGCGCGTGTGGAAAGGGTCTGTACGCCTTTTTCTCCTGAGGTAGAGCGGTGAAAATCTGTGCTGCGTCAGAGAAGCGGTGTTTTTTTAGGCTTTTTGCCTTAAAGTATTGTTTTGGGAATGTCGGAAGGTGGTGAGCTGGAGTCGCTACTGGAGGAAGTGCGGGAGGCGGCTCAGCATTGTGGTGTGGAGTGGGCCAGAAGAAGCCTGTCGGAGGTGTTGACGGCTGCCAGGATTTCGAGGCTCCAGTGCGGTTTAATCCGGGAGGCGAATCCAGTGATGTATCGGCGGATGAGAAATTGAGATTGGAGGCTGTGAGAGGTCGTGGTCGGTTGGTTCAACGGATGTTGGCTGGTGGTGACGCAGTTGGAAATGAGGCTGGGTGAGCGCTTCCTGGCGTGTGGAAGGTAGGAGCTTGAGGTCGGCATCGGGGGCTAAGGATCCTTCCGGTCGGAGGGGTGGTGTGGTGAGCTCTACCAGGAGAGAAGGATTGCGGAGTTCGAGGAGTTCCTTGGGGAGAAGGAGAGGTCGGTGGTCCGCCAGGGGTCCCAGAGGAGGAGCAAGGGCTGTCTCAGGGACTGATGTTTTGGCGGTAAGACAGTTGGTGGATAGGGATGTGGACGGTGGTGTGGCACAGGGTGTTGGTGTGTGGGATGAGGGCACTCAGGAACTCAAAGCAAATTGGTGTTCAGTTGGTGGAGATGTTGGGGCTCCGGATGTTGGTGTGAGGGAGCGAGTTGTTGATTTTGGTACTTCGGGTCCTGGGGCTCATCACACTATAAATTTTTCATCCACAGTTCCAATGGTTCGGGAGAGGAGTCCACAGCCGGTGGGTGGTTTCCAGGCTGCTGGAGTGGTGGTGGTGGTGCAGGAGGTTTGGTCTTGGTGGCGCCGGAGGTTCCAGGAAGTTCAGGCAGACCTCGTGTGGCGATAGGTAACGGATATGGTGGTGATGTTGGTTCTTTCATGTCTTTTTCACAGGGGGCCTTTGAGGCTTGGTCGGTTTCACCAAGTGGTGTGAACCAAGGTGTGGATTTGGCTCAAGCATGGAAGGGTGCAGGTGGGCCAGTTGTGAGAGCTGGTGGAGCTCTTGGTGGTGAAGTTATGGCTTCAAATGTGCCGAGTGGCGATGTGGGTTCACTCGGTGAGTACGTAGGAGTGGAGGATGTGGCAAGGAGGAATGCTTACGTGTCATTTTCTGGGCCTTTGGGGTTTCATTTGAAGCAGGAGGTTAAAGAAGGCATTTGGCGGGGGGAGTATGTGGAACCTTTTTCCCTGCTTCCATGGATGAGGTGGCTGGGGTAAAAGATGATTCGTCTAAGGACGGTTTAAAGGAAGAGGAGGAAAGGAAGAAGAGGTTTTGGAGGATTCCTAAGTCATTCGGGAATTGGCTCCGGGCTTTCTGTATTTTGGCAAGTGTGGTTGAGCCGGTGGAGGAGGAGTCAGTTCTCCATCGGCAGGTTTTAAAAAGGGATCGTGCTTTTAACGAGGGTAGTTTAACGAGGGTCAGTGCAAGTTTGGTGCGGGGTGCAGACACAAGCACGTATGTTCAAATTATGGGGGATTAATTCATTGTCCAGATGTTTTAAGAGGGCAAGACAAGGAGGTATGCCTTTTGGAGGGTCTTGAGAGGGGAGCTTCCCCGGTGAAACTCGATGCGATGTTACCGTGACTAAGGCTTTACGGAAGACATAGAGATGCAGAGTTTTTACGTGTTGGTTTTGGTGTTGGTTTTCGGATTTCTTTTGTGGTAAGTCCAGGGGGTGGCAAGTTAAGATATTTGAAGTCGGCTAGAGTGTATCCGGAGGTAGTTCGGGAGAAGTTGTTTAAGGAGATTGGGGCTGGTAGGATGGCAGGTCCATTCTCGTCTCCTCCGGTGCGGGATTTGAGGATATCCCCTTTGGGGGTTGTGCCGAAGCGGAAGGCAGGAGAGTTTCGTTTGATTCATCATTTATCCTTTCCACGGGGGGGGATCGGTGAATGATGATATTGGTGAGGAGTTGGCCTCTGTGTCAAACGTTTCATTTGATTCTGCGGTGAGTTTGGTCCGTGATGCAGGACCGGGAGCTTTAATGGCCAAGGTGGATATTGAGTCGGCTTTTCGGCTATTACCTATTCATCCTTCGTGTGATCATCTTCTGGGATTTTGGTTTGAAGGTGAATTTTATGTGGATTTATGTTTGCCTATGGGTTGTTCCATTTCCTGTTCCTTTTTTGAATGTTTCAGTACATTTTTGGAATGGGTGGGCCGTGAAGTGGCAGGGTCGAGCAATCTGATTCATTATCTGGATGATTTTTGGGTGTTGGAAGGGAAGGGACGGGAGAGTGTCTGCACATTCTTTTGTCTTTTCAGTGGGTGGCACACCGATTTGGGGTTCCTTTGGCCTCTGATAAAACGGAAGGTCCGGCGTCGGTTTCACTTTCTTGGGAATTGAGATTGCTTCAGTAAAGGGTGAGTGCCGTTTACCGTTATTACAGTAATTATTAAATTACAGTTGAAAGAGCTGCAATCACTGATTGGTCATTTGAATTTTGTGTGCAGGGTCATTCCAGGCATCTTCCTTGGTGCGGAATTTGGCTTTTTTGGAGTTGTTTCCATTAGTGGTGGTCTTGGAGCTGTGGGGCGGTGCTCTGGAGGAAAGAAGGATTCTGTTCCGTTCTGACAACATGGCGGTGGTGTCGGCGGTTACATAGTTACATAGTTATATAGGCTGAAAAAAGACATGCGTCCATCGGGTTCAGCCTCTCCCACATAACCTACTGCTGTTGATCCAAAAGAAGGCAAAAAACCCAGTCTGAAATGCTTGCCAATATGCAACATACTGGGAAAAAATTCCTTCTTGACCCCAGAATGGCAGTCAGATTTCTCCTTGGATCAAGAAGCTTTTACCCACATATTAAATATTATAACCCTTAATATTCTGTGTCTGCAGGAAGTCATCCAGTCGTTTTTTAAAAGTCTGTACAGACTCTGACCCAACCACCTCAACAGGCAGAGAATTCCACAGCTTTATTGTTCTCACCGTAAAATAACCCTTCCTATGCTTTAAGCTAAATTTTCTTTCTTCCAGTCTAAATGGATGACCCCTTGTCCTGTGTATAGTCCTGTTAATGAATAGGTTATCAGACAATGGTTGATAATGGCCCCGTATATATTCATATATCGTTATCAGATCCCCTCTAAGGCGCCGTTTCTCTAAACTAAACAGGTTTAAGCTTGTTAGTCTTGCCTCATAACTTAACCCTTCCATTCCCCTTATTAATTTAGTTGCCCGTCTCTGCACTTTTTCTAGCGCTATAATATCTTTTTTTAAGACCGGTGCCCAAAATTGCACGGCATATTCAAGGTGCGGCCTGACCATTGATTTATACAGATGCAAAATTATGTTTTCATCCCGTGAGTGAACTCCCCTTTTAATGCATGCCAATACTTTGCTGGCCTTGGCGGCTGCTGTTTGACATTGCACATTGTTACTTAGTTTGAAGTCTATGATTATTCCCAAATCCTTCTCCTGCTTGGATTTCCCCAACTCCGTACCATTTAGGGTATAAATTACTTGTGTGTTCTTCACTCCAAAGTGCATAACTTTGCATTTATCTAGATTAAATTTCATCTGCCATTTAAGTGCCCAGTCCCCCAATCTATCTAAATCCCTCTGCAGCGAAGTAACATCCTGCTCACATTGTATTACTTTTCCTAGTTTTGTGTCATCTGCAAACACTGATACATGACTTTCAATGCCTATCTCAAGGTCATTTATAAATAAATTGAATAGTATTGGTCCTATAACAGACCCCTGAGGGACACCGCTTACCACTGGTGTCCATCTTGAAAATGTACCATTTATGACCACTCTCTGTACCCTATCTTTTAGCCAGTTTTCTATCCAAGAACAAGTATTTTCATCTAGACCAATTTTTCTCAATTTAAATAGTAACCTTTTGTGTGGAACTGTGTCGAAAGCTTTGGCAAAATCTAAGTAAATCACATCCACTGCGACCCCCTGATCTATACTTCTACTTACTTGCTCATAGAACGTAATTAGGTTAGTCTGACATGATCTGTGTTTCATGAAACCATGCTGATTTTTGCCAATTACATTATACCTCCTAATAAATTCCTCAATATTATCCCTTAGTTACCCCTCAAATACTTTCCCAGCCACAGATGTTAAGCTCACAGGACTATAATTCCCAGGCACAAATTTTAAACCTTTCTTAAATATAGGGACCACATCAGCTTTTCTCCAATCCTCTGGTACTATTCCTGAAAGAAAAGAATCTTGCAAGATTAAGAACAGAGGTTTACATATTTCAACACATAGCTCTCTCAGTACTCGCGGGTGAATTTCATCTGGCCCTGGGGCTTTATTCACATTCACATTGTTTAATTTCTGCAAAACCTTGTCCTGAGTCAACCAGTCACTTTGTATTAGTAAGTTTTTATTAATGAATTTCATGTCTCCTGTTATAGGTTTCTCTTTGATAAATACTGAAGAAAAATAATCATTTAAAATTTCTGCCTTATCCTGATCTTCAGTTAACAATAAGCCTGACTCAGATTTTAGTGAACCTACATTTTCACTCTTGGGTTTTTTAGAATCTATGTACCTAAAGAATCTTTTAGGGTTGGTCTTGCTCTCTTTGGCTATTTCTTTTTAATTTTCTAGTTTAGCCCATCTAATTGCATTTTTACATGCTTTATTGGCTGCCCTATATGCTTTATAGGATGCCTCAGATTTATCAACTTTAAAAGCTTTAAATGCCTTCTTTTTATTTTTCATTTCCTTAGTTACCTTCCTACTAAGCCACATTGGTTTCAGTCTGTTTCTTTTATATTTATTAACCAGTGGAATATATTGTGACGTGTACTTTTCTAGTGTTAGTTTAAAGATATTCCACTTATCCTCAGTGTTTTTCCCGTGAAAGAGTTTCTGCCAGTCAATGACATTGAGAGCTTCCTTTATTTTAATGAAGTTGGCCTTTTTAAAATTATATGTTTTAGCATGCCCCTTATGAATGTGTTTTTTTGAGTTTATTTCAAAAGTCACCATATTATGGTCACTGTTTCCCAACTGTTCCTTTACATTAATATTTGAGAAAAGATCCACATTATTTGTTACAAGGTGGAATGCCTGCCCAGAGGGCAGTCTATTGTGGATATACTGCCCTCAGCTCGTGGATACTGCCCTCAGCTCGTGGATACCTCCCTCAGCTCGTGGATACTGCCCCTGGCACGTGGATACTGCTCCCAGCTCGTGGATACTGCCCTCAGCTCGTGGATACTGCCCTCACCACGTGGATACTGCCCCCCAGCTCAGACCCCAGACCAGACATGGGGCGGCTGTTCGAATGCTCTATCGGCATTCGGACAGCCGCCCCATGAGCTCCGCATACTTACCTTCCCGAGCGGCGAAGTGAAAGTTTCCCCACTTCCGGTCGTTGAAGGACCCAAGCCGCGGTCACGTGGGACTCCCACGTGACCGCGGCTTGGGTCCTTCAAAGAGCGGAAGCGAGGGAACTTTCCCTTCACCGCTCGGGGGGTTGGATGCGTGCGGCAGCCGGGTAGAGGCCGTGAGCGCAGCCTCTACCCGGCTGCTGTGTGCATCTTGTAACCGCCGCGGCGAGCGCACAGCCGGCTCGTGCCGCGGTGGTTGCATGCGCTCGCAACCAACCGCCGCTGGTTGCGCGCGCATGCGCAGAGTAAGGCTTGGCGACGGACACGCCAAGCCTTACTCAATTATAGTATAGGATAACCAGGTCCAGACAGTTATCCTCTCTAGTTGGTGTTTCTACCAGTTGTGACATAAAGGTATCATTTAAAATGTTCCGAAACCGGATTCCCTTTGCTGAATTACTAGTCCCACTATCCCAATTAATGTCCGGGTAATTAAAATCTCCAATAATTAAAGTGCTACCATGATCTGCAGCCTTCCTAATTTGCTCTAACAGTTGTTCTTCCTCATCATTATCTATATTAGGTGGTTTATAGCATATGCCAACCAATAGTTGAGTTCCCTGTTTATTCCCCAACGGAATGTCGGCTTCAGCATTGCCAGTCATCAGATTGCTGAAGAGATTTGCGTTGATGTTTCTTAGTTCAATGTTTTATGCAGGGCAAGGCATGTTCCGGGTCGCCTTAACTCAGTGGCGGATGCTTTGTCTCGTTTTCAGTGGGACAGGTTTTGTTCCCTGGCTCCATTTGCAGAGGAGGTGGGCACCCCTTGTCTGGAGGGCCTTTGGCAGCTAGGCTCGGAATTTTTGGAAGATGGGGAGAGGTTCTTTGTCTGAGTCATCTTGGAAGGCCTACTCGCGAGTATGGAGGGAGTGGGTCGCTTTGGCTGAGTGGTTCAGGTACGTGGCAGTGGGTGGTTTGGATGAGGAAAGTCTGCTCAGAGCATACCTCGGTTATTTGAGTCTATGGCATCTCCTGGAGTAGTTTAGCAGTCTATAGCCGCCTTGGCTTTCCTTTTTCAGGTATCGGGGTAAAGAGATGTCACCAAGGATTTTGTGATCAGATGTGCTGTTCGGGGTTATGTGAAGGGGAGATGCAGGGTGGACGCTAGGCGTCCAGTTTCGAGACAATTATTGGAGGGGCTATGGGATTTTGTGGACAGTTCTTGTTTTTCACCTTATGAGGTTCTGCTTATGAGGGCGGCTTTTTGTTTAGGGTTTTTGGGGCATTTTGAGTAGGTGAGCTGGTGTGCAATTCTTGGAAAGGAGGTGGTGGTTTGGGAGCTAATGCGGTTTGGTTGGGAGTTAATGATCTGTTAATTTGGGTTGCTAACTCCAAGACGGACCAGTTGGGTATGGGGTATAGAGTTGGTTTACTCAGTGTTGATTATTGTGTGGTTTGTCCAGTGGAGAACGTTAAATTATTATTTTTTAATTTTTTTGGAGGTACGGGTGGAGTCTAGTGTGGCCTTTTTATGTCACGAGGATGGGTCGGCTTTATCAAGATATCAGTTTATTTTTATTTTTAAGAAGGGTTTGTTGAGTTTAGGGAGAAATCCGAAGGAATTTGGTTCTCACTCGTTTCGTATTGGGGCTGCAACGGAAGCTTCAAGGTTGGGTTTGTCGGCAACGGAAATTCAAGAATTGGGAGGATGGAACTCAAGGGCTTTTAAGTCTTACGTTTATCCTGGTTTGCTGCCATGAATTTTGAAAACACTTGTTAAAGCTGGTAGGTACTGTGTAGATCAGTTGCTGTATGTTATGTTATGTTATGTTTTTTCAATTTAAAAAAAATATATATATATATAAAAGAGAAATTTTGAAATATGAAAAGTATCAAACTTATACATGAAATATGAATTATACTTTTTATTCGGAATATATATATTTATTCTATTTTATCTTTGTAAATTTGTTGGTTGTTTGGGGAGGAGTGTGGGGATTTGGAGTATTTGGAGGCAAGGAGATGGTGTTTGGTATGATATGTTTTTTCTTTACAGGTACGATCATGGTTTATTTGGTGGGATGTGTGGTGGTTTGGTGGGGAGTTTTTTCTTTTAAAGTATTTTGTGTGGTGGAGATGTTGGTAATTTGTTTTTTATTTTTGCAGATGCTCCAAGAGTGGTGTGGATCATTAGAGACTCGCTGAATCTTTGGGCGAGAAGAAGGGCGTTGGTGCGATCCACTGGAGTTCAGATGGGTCTGCTTGAGTCGGCAACACGGGTACGGTGGATCGGAATCCGTGGACTCCTATGGGAGGAGTTTAAGCCGATGGTTTTGGGTGCCCTGAGGCACGGTGAAGTTCCCCATGTGCTGGTGGTTCACATGGGAGGGAACGATTTGGGTGTGATCCCTCTTTGTATGCTGCTGGAGCAGATGCAGGCGGATCTGCGGCAGCGGAGGGATTTCGGAGTGGTCCCTCATAGAAAGTTGCTGGAGCAGATGAAGGCGGATCTGCAGCAGCTGAGGGATTTGGGTGCGGTCCCTCTTGGTGCTGTTGGAGCAGATGCAGGCGGATCTGCGGCAGCGGAGGGATTTCGGAGTGGTCCCTCATGGAAAGTTGCTGGAGCAGATGAAGGCGGATCTGCAGCAGCTGAGGAATTTGGGTGCGGTCCCTCTTGGTGCTGTTGGAGCAGATGCAGGCGGATCTGCGGCAGCGGAGGGATTTCGGAGTGGTCCCTCATGGAAAGTTGCTGGAGCAGATGAAGGCGGATCTGCAGCAGCTGAGGAATTTGGGTGCGGTCCCTCTTGGTGCTGTTGGAGCAGATGCAGGCGGATCTGCGGCAGTGGAGGGATTTCGGAGTGGTCCCTCACGGAAAGTTGCTGGAGCAGATGAAGGCGGATCTGTAGCAGCTGAGGGATTTGGGTGTGGTCCCTCTTGGTGCTGTTGGAGCAGATGCAGGCGGATCTGCGGCAGCGGAGGGATTTCAGAGTGGTCCTTCACGGAAAGTTGCTGGAGCAGATGCAGGCGGATCTGCGGCAGCTGAGGGAATTGGTAGTGGTCCCTCATGGAAGGCTGCTGGAGCAGATGGAGGAGGATCTGTGGCAGTTGAGGGTGTGGTCACCATGGACAGTGGTGGTGTGGTCTGGGGTGATGACGAGGATGGCGTGGGAGCAGGCGGAGAGTGAGGAGGCGGTGCGGCTGGGCCGTATCAAGCCTAATCGCTGCATGGTAAGGTTCGTGAGGAAGATGGAGGGTGTGGTGGTGCGACATCTACCTTTTGAAGAGGAGGAGGCGGAGTGTTATTTTATGGCGGATGGAGTTCACCTAACAGATGTGGGCAAAGATCTGTTCATCCTGGGACTCGAGGAATGGATTGCACAAACCCTGCTTTTCCTTGGTGGGGAGCTCTCCCATAAGGGGTTATGTGAGGAGCTTGTGGCGGGGGCTTGTAGGCAGTGCTGGCTAGGGGTTCCTTTTTAGTTAGGATTTTTTGGTCAGATGGTTGGGATTTTTGGTGGTTGGTTGGTTTGGAGGTGAGTGGGGGTTGTGGGGAGTCCTCTTTCAGCACTGGATTATTGTTTTATTTTGTTATTAGAATTGTTATGTTATTATGGTGGGGTTATAGTGTGGAGTTTTAGCTGTGGCCTATATATTATTCCACAGTTATGTGTTCGCGTTTTCTTGTGTGGTTTTTTGTCTCCCGAAGTCCGACCCGGTCATCAGTAGGCGATTTAAGAAAATAATAAACGATATACGTATAAAAAAGGGAAAATATATATATATTTATATATATAATATTAACCGTATTAGGAGTGTAAAACTCGATTATAAAACATGATCTTAACTGTGAGTTATTGCGACGTCTTTGTATGTCCTGTTTGGGCGATATTGGTATGTTGCAGTGATGTTGGGTATGTTGTCTCTCTTTTTTGTAATAGATGCTGGATGGCCTATGGCAGTTCGCCCGTGGAAACCCCCCCCCCCTCCCCTTATTCTTTCTTATGTCTTCCTTTATTTTTTTTTAGAATTCTTGGTTTTATGTTTTCTTACCCAGTTTTTCATTTATGAGTATCTCGAGACCTGATTGTACGTGAACGATGCCTAGTATTTTTCTGTATTTGCTTGTTTTACCCTAAATAAAGTTCTTAAAAAAAACCACATGATCTTAGAAGATGTGTAACTATGTTACTATCAATATCTAACAGATTTATTATTAAAATATCGCTCTTCAATTAAAATTATTTTATCAAACGGAAAAAAAAGTAGAAAGAAATAGGTCATTAGAAAAAATAAAAGGAACAAGAATAAATGTTACAGAAGAGAAATGGAGAGGAGGGAAATGCTTTTTAGGGAGATTGAAATTTCGATGCCTGATGAAAAAAAAAAAGTATCATATATCGTTTCTCGCGGCTAAACCTGTTAATGGAAATGTCGGTTATATCGATTGAAATCAAATTAATAAATGTGCTGATCTCCAAAGAAATAACACAGTGGTGTCACAAGGGGGGGCAGGGGTGCAGCCCGCACCGGGTGAGACCACCCTCTAGGGTGACACCCAAAAAATTATTATTTTTTCATTTTTTTTAAACACAAAAATATATTGCCAGGAAGGATACATTGAGATTTCTCTCATTATAAAGTATGTCCTGGGTAGGCAAGGTCTAGGCTGGTACTTTCCAGGGGGCGGCAAAAAAAACACCACTAAAGGGGATATTCACAGAGCAACGAAATGACACAGGCATTTCAGTGTTCTGTTGTTCCGCGCACTTGGGGGAATCAAATTTCCCCGGTGAATTCACCGCAGGGTCCCTGAAGTGCAGGGAATCAGCCACAGAATGCTGCTGCACAGAGGCGCAAACCCGTCGTTCGCTGTTTTCAAAAAAACTACTGAACGAAAATGTCTGGACTTTACGTATAAAATCCTATGAATGATAATAAAAAGGCCTGTTACAGAAAAAAGCAAAACCGCTATTTTAATTTTTTTTTTTTTTTTTTTTAAATGCCTAAAAGATACTAAAAACAAATAATCAATAAATAAAGAGACTTTTTACTACAGATAACAGGAATAACGGTTTGATACTGGATAAAAACAGGAATATTTTTTAACATTGAAACCTATGGTGTTTGCCTGAATAAACCTGCCGAATGAAACCACCGGACATCAGGACATTTCTCTGCTGTTCAGTGTCTCTGAACAGATTAACCATTACTTCACTATGGACACTTTCACTGCCTTCGAACAGGCACCGTACTTGGTGGCAGTTCACCAAAATCTGTGTGTGAGCATATCACAGCGCTCCACAGCAATAAACCTCACAGTAATGTGCGCTGTGTGTATGAGCATTCAGTGTTATACGGGAGTACTGAGCTATGAAGAAGAAACCCTAAAACTAGACGGGGGGGGGGTGACACCATAAGTTACCGCACTGGGTGACACCAACCCTGGTGACGCCACTGAAATAACAAATGCTGAAAGGTGTTGATAAATTGATTTTCAGGCCGAAAAATAGAGCGAATGAGACTGAAATCATTTTTAAACATCATACTTTTCTGGGAGACATGCTTAAATGGTGGCCAATAATAAGCTTTTTCGGGCGTTTTACCGCAGCGCCATTTTTCGATGCTCAGGCCAAATGTTTAACTGATTCAGCCAATAATTTGATTTCGAAAAATCAGGTAATAAAATTAAATCGAGCTCTAAGCTCCTACATGGGGTGTTAAGAATTTAGGGTTCCCTCTGTTCCCATTCCTAAACGCCAACCATAGCGCGCGTTCTACAGCCACTACCTCAAGGTGCTCCGGCACTGCAGAACGTCACTGGATGAAATGCATTTATTGATCTGATATCGGTTATTATCAGCCAGGCTTAAATGCTTTCCATCCGAACATGTGTTTCCATTTAACGTCTAAAGTTCTATGCAGGGCTGTGAGTGTGTGAAGGATCAGTTTGTGGATGTAGGGGTTTAAGTCTGTGGATCGAAACTATCAGGGTTATTCAGAGAGAGGTGAAACTCAGGAGAATGAGTGGAGAAGTGAAAATTCTAGGTCAAAATAGCCAAACCAGAAAAATTCTCCCATTTATCTCACTCTCCAAATCGGCTATTTGGTCTAGATTGTTCTCTTCTCCTGCCAATTTTCCAGGTTTTCACCTCTCTCTGAATAACCCTGTTGAAGTTAAATGCAATGTAATAGGAGTAAGAGGAATAAATGACTTCAGTTATGGAGGAAAGCTAGAAAACGCGTCCGAGGGAGAGATGGTAACGTTATATGCAGGGTGAACACAAACAGATTTTGAGTGACCTGTTCATTAACCAAACTGTGTGTCATGCCCCATGATTTAGGAAATATTCTATATTTTTCTGTATTGAGTTGAATCTGCCTTTGCTGCTTACATGCTATTGATTTCATAGCTATTTTGATCCTGCTGGGTTTCCTTAGCTTTTCTGTATCCAACTAGTTTCCACCCCTTTGCTCAGTGTCTTGTCCAGCAGTGAGCACAGAATGGCTGCTATGTGACCAGGAAGTCCCTTAGCACAAAACTAATGTCTTTTTACCTGCATTGCTATACACTATTACAAAGATTGTCAGTCTGATCATTAAACTCTTCGACTGGATTCATCTTTCTACGTGTCAGTTTTGCTGAGTTGAAGCTATCTGCCGAACTTCATCGTGTGAGTACTGGTCAAATACAGACTTAGCTAGTCTAAAGCACCCACGCCTCACAGCTTTGCTTAGGGAAGCAGAATACTGTGCAAAAGTCTAAACGTTTGTTTTTATTTTTCGGACCGTAAAAAAATAAAATCCTTCCTTTATCGGAGATTTTATCTATTTTATATGAAAGGAAACTTAAAGGAAATGTTAGAATAATTTTAGCAGAATATTCCGACACACAGCAGTTTATTCATACGATACCGGTTAGTTGATCGATGGATATGGCATTTCCACATGTATAACTCGTTGCCGTCTCCAGCCAATAGATGGCAAGTGCGTTCACATCTTTGGTCACTTTACGATGCTACTATTACCTTTTATCTTCATATTTTTTCTTGTCTCAGACGCCTGTCTTTATATCTCCACCAGGAATTGCTGCTCTCGTATGTTTGGAAGATGACAGACATTTTCCTTTTTGAATCATGAAACGGCTAAGCATCACATCACCAAAACATGTTCATGTATGAAAAGTGAATTAGGTTTCGTATCACATAGAAACCAGGGACGTGCAGTCAGGGGTGGCAGGGGAGGCGGAGCCTCCCCTGCCATGCCAGTAAATTACTGAGCTCATTGTGTGTAATGACATGTTATTTATACTCATACTCACCTCTCCTCGCTTCCTCGCTGTGCTGGCTTCTTCTCTGTCCGCTTTTTTTTCTCCTGCGCTTTCACTTTCACAGTTTGCTGGCTGCTGTGTGTGTGTGTGTGTGTGTGTAATACACTACACAGACAGCAGGGGCAGCACTGAGCCAGCCTAGGCTACGCAATTTACGCAGCCCAACGCTACGCTAATTGCGGAGCTCAAGCTGGTGGCAGGCAAGCTCGTCATTGCCTCCAGGCAATGACAGCAAATGAAGCTTGAGCCAATGGGAAAGCTCCATTGTCTCAAGCAAGTTTTTTTTTTTTTTTAAAAAAAGCCCACCATGGGAGGCAGTGCTCCCATGGTTTGATTGACGCAGGACAGACATGTGACTGTCCTCGTCAATCGTGGGGGGCGGGCAGGGAGATCACAGAAGTGTGACTGTGACAAACCCCCTCCAGAAAGTGCTGAGCGCATGTGTGTGCGATAAACACACACACACATACTGTGTGTGTGTGTGACTGTGTGTTTATCTTTGAATTTGCGCGCACATGCGCTCAGCACAGAGGGGGGGTTGTCACAGTCACACACTCTCAAGCTCACAGCGTGCACTGGCTCCAGCAGCTCCTTCTACTCAGTCAGTAACGATCACCTCGTGCCAGTGCCACAGAGACACGTGGGAAAGGAAGCAGCTGGATGTGTGGTGCTCGCAGGGAGGGACCCCATCACTGACACCGACCTCTTCTCTCTCCACTTGGACAGGCAGGCAGTGAGACAGCACAGCCAGTGAGGACTGAGGAGCTGGTTATCCCAGAGTCTCAGTTAAATAAGGAGCCCTCCCCTCCGGGAACCCTGTGACTCAGCTGGGTCATATCCATGAGCTGGGGCATATCCATGAGCTGGGACAGTATCCATGAGCTGGGGGCAGTATCCATGAGCTGGGGCAGTATCCATGAGCTGGGGCATATCCATGAGCTGGGGCAAATCCATGAGCTGGGGCATATCCATGTGCTGCTGGGGCATATCCATGAGCTGGGGCATATCCATGTGCTGCTGGGGCATATCCATGATCTGGGGCATATCCATGAGTTGCTGGGGCAAATCCATGTGCTGGGGCAAATCCATGAGCTGGGGCATATCCATGAGCTGCTGGGGAATATCCATGAGCTGGGGCAAATCCATGAGCTGGGGCAAATCCATGTGCTGCTGGGGCATATCCATGAGCAGGGGCATATCCATGAGTTGCTGGGGAAAATCCATGTGCTGGGGCATATCCATGAGCTGTCTTTATTGTTAACCCTTTCACTGCTGAGGACTTGTGGGGAACGTACTCATTGACTAAGGAAAGATAGGGGTGGAGATATCGGGGTTCAAAGGAACACCCTATTTCCCAACTGTAGGCAGCTAGCAGGGTCATGTTTGGTATCATTAGAGCATGGCCTTTCCACTGATACCAAACATGGCCATGTTTAAAGTAAAGAAAAAAAATAATAAAAAGAAAAGTGTTTAAGACGTGAAATGGCTCAGCAGTGAAGGGGTTAATTAGGTCCTGGGCAAGACTCTGCTTATGGGCCCCAAAATACTTGACTTCCCCTCCAGATAAATAGAGTGGTAGGACAGAGTTGTGTGTGGAGAGATGAATAGACAATCATAAGATAGACTAAAGCTATGGATAAATGGAGGTAGGTGGTGTGACGGTAGTCACTTGAGACTTGGATATATGGACCTAAAGAAGCATTTGGGGGGTGTGGGTCGTTTGGTATTATATTGCTCCCCAGCCCTCTCTTGAGATGCAGATAATACAAGGGCGTGGTTTATACATTAACCCCTTCATTACCAAGTGATTTCATTAAAACCTCTGTGATGAACCAATGTTTTTCTTTTAGAAAAATCTCTTCTCATTAACCCCTTCACTACCAAGCATTTTCCCCAAAATGCACTGCTAGGAACCAGTGGATTTTCAGAAAATAATTTTTAATTAATTATACAGTGTATTTCTTACTGAAATAACCTATCTCTCTACAAGTAAATAAAACACCCATTAGCCCAACACCTCAAGCTTGCTGCCTTGGTGTCACTTTTGACTCTGACCTAACATTCTCTTCCCACGTCCAGACAATGACCAAATTCTGTTATTTTCAACTCAAAAACATTGCCCGTGTCCGCCCCTTTCTGACATAAGATACCGCAAAAGTGCTGGTTCATGCTCTTGTCATTTCACAACTTGACTACTGCAACTCGCTCCTTATTGGCCCCAACTCCCGTATCGCCCCTTTGCAATCTGTAATGAATGCAGGGGCCAGGCTTATTTTTCTCACTAAATGCACCTCACATACTTCCCCACTCTGCCGGTCCCTCCATTGGCTTCCTGTACGTTCCAGGATACAATTTAAAATACTGACACTCGCGTTCAAATCACTCAATAACTCAACCCCTCCCTACATGTCTTCGTTACTCCACAAGCACGTCCCATTTAGACAACTCCGGTCAGCAGGTGATCTTCACCTGTCATCAGTCTACACACGCACAGCCAACTCTCGCCTCCAAGACTTCTTAAGGGCGGCACCAGTCCTGTGGAATGACCTGCCTCGCCCTATCAAACTCTCCCCTGACCTTCAGGCCTTCAAGAAATCCCTCAAAACCCATCTCTTCAGATTAGTGTACCGCAAAAAAAATGTTTATTCCTGACTGAGGATGCATGCAGTGAGCAAGCGAAACGCGTCTCAGGATTGATTTTCTATTATCGTTTTATTATTTTTATATCTTTGTGTCCAATAAATACTTTTTTTATGGAACATCTCCAAAAAAATTGATTTTCTTCAACCATATTCGATCTTTTCCATGGGTGAGGAGGGACCCCCTCTTGAGTAAGAGGTCCAGAGGCACAACGACAGAGCCACCCTCAAAGGAGGCTCTGAACCACGTGAGTTAACATCAAGCGTTGTTTTAACATTTATATATACAAGGATAATGCACCATATGCACTATTTCTGCTTTCTCTGAGATAACTCCACTGGTGTATATATACTACCACCGAGTGGAGGTGGGCGGGTTCCCCATAGAGATCCAGAAGTGTTCCATCCTGAGACGGTATAGGCTCCACCCTTGTGAGTGTATACACTATACTGCTACCATAGGGTTTTATTCCCCATGTACTTTATGCTGCGCGATTACTTTCTGTATTCTTTATCATAGGATTAAAACATAACCATCGAAGAGCATATAGAAAATACCTTGAGATACCAAGCTATATAAATGATGACAATAATAAGAATAATAATAATAATTTGCCAGGCAGATGTTGCCATCTATTGGCCAAATAGAGTTACTGCAGTTAGAACTCAGCTTTGTGTCTCCGTGTCAACTGGGGAAGGACCCATACATCAGGGGACATTCCCCAGCCTAGCTTTACCCAGTTTCAGCAACTTGGGCATTAGGCCCACAGAGCTAAAACTTTGAGGGCACCTTCTAAAGCCCAAAAGGCAAACAAAATTTGTTTGCAACACACAAATTTAATTTGCCGATCTTGTTTACACGATCATGGTAGTGAAGGGGTTAATAATGCAATAAACCATCATTGGGAAATTCCCAATGTATGTTTCACAAGTAAGGGGTTCCCATTTCCTGCCTTGCACAATGTCCCAGAGAAGTTATTACCCACAAGCTCACGCTGGTGCATTAACCCCTTCACTACCAAGTGATTTTCAAAAAAAACACTCAGGGTTTTACAAAGAGAATCGAAAAGAGACCGCACGTTCGGTGACTTTTCGTTCTCTTCAATTCGCTGTGATTTGGCTATCCCATTTCGACGACCCTGCGGTGTGTTCAGCAAGCACCACAGGGCTGCTGTAATGCAGGGAAAAGCCGCTGCAAACCCGCCGAAAACTCACCGTAAAACTAGGGCGAAAGCACACCGAAACCTGCAAAAACATCTGGATTAACCCTGCCGAACAAGCCAGAGAAACCTGGAGCCGCACCACACAAAAACAAAAGTTTTAGACTTTAAAAAAACAGATTTTTCTAAAATGAGATTTTGTGTGAATGAGTCATTATCAGACTGGAGGAGTTTAAAGGGAGTCCAGGAGAAATGGGATTATTTAAAGGAAGCATTATTGAAGGCCACAGGAAATTGCATTCGGCTTGTTAGCAAAAACAAAAAAGGGAAGAAACCACTGTGGTACTCTGCAGAAGTGGCCAAAATAGTGAAGAACAAGAAGATAGCATTCAATAATTATAAAAAAACTCAGCGTGAAGAGGAAAGGCAAACCTATAAGATTAGGCAGAAAGAGGCAAAGCAATTTATAAGAGCTTCCAAAGCACACGCAGAAGAGAAAATAGCTCAGTCAGTAAAAAAAAGGGGGACAAAACATTTTTTAGATACATAAACGAGAAAAGAAAAGTAAAACAAGGATTAGTTAGATTAAAAACAAAGGAAGGAAGGTATGTAGAAGAGGATAAAAGTCTCGCTGACTGCCTCAATGAATATTTTTGTTCAGTCTTTGCAGAAGAAAAGGAAGGAAAGGGACCTCAGTTAGGAGAGAACACTAAAGAGACATTTACATATGAGTTTACAGAGGAGGAGGTTCTAAAGCAGCTGTCTAAAGTAAAGACAAATAAGTCAATGGGGCCTGATGGGATCCATCCTAAATTATTAAAAGAGCTCAGTGATGTAATAGCAAAACCGTTAACAGGAGTCGTCCCAGAAGACTGGAAATTAGCAAATGTAGTGCCCATTTACAAGAAGGGTAGTAGGGAGGAATCGGGGAACTATAGGCCAGTTAGTCTTACGTCAGTAGTGGGGAAATTAATGGAAACTATGTTAAAGGAAAGGATTGTTGAACATCTAAAAACACATAGATTACAGGATCAGAAACAACATGGGTTTACCTCAGGGAGATCATGCCAAACTAATCTTATTGATTTTTTTGATTGGATAACAAAAATAATAGACACAGGTGGTGCAGTAGACATTGCTTATTTAGATTTCAGTAAGGCTTTTGATACTGTTCCGCATAGAAGGCTTATCAATAAATTGCAATCTTTGAGCTTGGATTCCAATATTGTTGAATGGATTAGGCAGTGGCTGAGTGACAGACAACAGAGGGTTGTGGTAAATGGAGTTTATTTGGCGCAAGGAAGGTCTTGTTACCAGTGGGGTACCTCAGGGGTCAGTACTTGGACCCATTCTCTTTAATATTTTTATTAGTGATATTGCAGAAGGTATTAATGGAAAAGTATGTCTTTTTGCTGATGACACAAAAATTTGCAACAGGGTTGACGTTCCTGGAGGGATCAGCCAAATGACAAATGATTTAGGTAAACTAAAAAAATGGTCGGAGTTGTGGCAATTGAGTTTTAATGTGGATAAGTGCAAGATAATGCACCTGGGACGTAAAAACCCAAGGGCTGAATATAGAATATTTGATACAGTCCTAACCTCAACATCTGAGGGTTGGGATTTAGGGGTTATTATTTCAGAGGATCTAAGGGTAAGTAGTCAATGTAATAGAGCAGCAGGAAATGCTGGCAGAATGCTTGGTTGTGTAGGGAGAGGTATTAGCAGTAGGAAAAGGGAAGTGGTCATGCCACTGTACAGAGCACTGGTGAGACCTCACTTGGAGTACTGTGTGCAGTACTGGAGACCGTATCTCCAGAAGGATATAGACATCTTAGATAGAGTTCAGAGAAGGGCTACTAAAATGGTGTACGGCTTGAAGGAGAAAAGTTACCAAGAAAGGCTTAACGATCTTAACATGTACAGCTTGGAAAAAAGACGAGACAGAGGAGATATGATAGAAACATTTAAATACGTAAAGGGAATCCACAAGGTAGAGGAAGGGAGTATATTTAAAAGGAAACAAAGTAGCAAAACAGGAGGACATAGTCTTAGATTAGAGGGGCAAAGGTTTAAAAGTAACATCAGGGAGCATTATTTTACTGAGAGGGTGGTGGATACATGGAACAGTCTTCCAGTTGAAGTGGTAGAGGCCAAAACAGTAATTGAATTTAAGCAAGCATGGGATAGGCATAAGGCTATCCTAAACAAAAGATAAATCTAGCTAAAGTATCCATGTAATTGGGCAGACTAGATGGGCCGAAAGGTTCTTATCTGCCAACATTTTTTCTATGTTTCTATGTTTCTGAGCAAGAGTCGATCAGAGCGCAGAGCAGCCGCCGGAAAAACCCGACACCGCAGACGAAGGAGGTGAAGAAAAAAAAAACAGTACGCTTGAATGTTTGAAAAATGAAACACTGTTTGCAAAGAAACTACTGAACAAAAATGTCTGAAATTTACACATAAGATCCAATGAATGATAATAAAAAGGGCTGTTACAGAAAAAAGAAAAAACGATTTAAAAAAAAACAGAAAAAAAATGTTTGCAAAAAAAGCCTAAAAGGTCCTAAAAAATAAAGAGACTTTTTACTGCAGAATATTATAATGATCGGTTTATTAGATATTGAATTAAAACAGGAATATTTTTAACATTGAAACCTATGGGATTTGCCTGAATAAACTTGCCGAATTAAACCACCGAATGACAGGGCAATTTGGCAACTTTTCACTGCTGGTTTGTGTTATCCCGAATAGATGAAGCATTGCTTCTCTATGGTGATTTCACTGCCCTCGAACAGGCACCGAACAGGCACCGTATGTGCAGGCAATTCACCAGGATTTGGTGAATTGCCTGCTCTCTGAATAGTCGAATGGCCAGGAAAGGTAACCGAACGCTGATTTTCACGGTTCGGTTACCTTTCTCCAGCAATTCGGATCTCTTTGAATTACCCTGACTGTCAGAAACCAGAGTTTTTTGGAAAATAGTTTTTAATTAATTATTGTCATGGGTTGGAATCATATAATAATATCTCATTACGAAATACTGTAACTATTACATCAGTAATTTATTCAAATTAATTAACCATGCGTTAAATTATTTGCAGGAAAGCTCACCAGTCAGGATTCCCTAAGATGATCATATATATTTTAACATCTCTTTAGTTTCTGGATTCCAAGTTAACAATCTTATCAATTTTATTTATATCAAGCACATATTACTCACAGCCAGTCGTCTGTAATAGGGGTCTGCTTATTGCTAAACAATTTCATAATATATATATATATATATATATATATATATATATATATACACTATATTGCCTAAAAGTATTCGCTCACCTGCCTTGACTCGCATATGGATAGGTGAGCGAATACTTTTGGCAATATAGTATATATATATATATATATACAGTTGTGTTCAAAATTATTCAACCCCCACTGAAATTGAGTGTTTTGGCCAGTTTGACATTGATTTTGATCATTCAGTCATCTTGCTTACAATTAAATCAAAGAGGCACGTGTAGGTCAAACAAATATAACATAACATTTATAATGAAATAACCACAAATGTCTTTTCTGTGCTCACATCATTATCAGATTTATTCAACCCCCAAGTGACATTCAATCTTAGTACTTAGTACAACATCCTTTTACAGTTATAACAGCTTTTAAACGTGAAGCATAGCTTGACACAAGTGTCTTGCAGCGATCTACGGGTATCTTCGCCCATTCGTCATGGGCAAAAGCCTCCAGTTCAGTCACATTCTTAGGCTTGCGCACTGCAACTGCTTTCTTTAAGTCCCACCAGAGGTTCTCAATCAGATTTAAGTCAGGTGACTGCGATGGCCACTCCAAAATGTTCCAGCCTTTAATCTGCAACCATGCTCTAGTGGACTTGGAGGTATGCTTGGGATCATTGTCCTGTTGAAAGGTCCAACGTCTCCCAAGCCTCAGGTTTGTGACGGACTGCATCACATTGTCATCCAATATCTCTTGGTACTGAAGAGAATTCATGGTACCTTGCACACGCTGAAGCTTCCCTGTACCTGCAGAAGCAAAACAGCCCCAAAGCAGGATTGACCCCCCGCCATGCTTCACAGTAGGCAAGGTATTCTTTTCTTCATAGGCCTTGTTCTTCCTCCTCCAAACATAGCGTTGATCCATGGGCCCAAACAGCTCTAATTTTGTTTCATCAGTCCACACAACACTATCCCAAAACTTCTGTGGTTTGTCCACATGACTTTTGGCATACTGCAGTCGACTCTTCTTATTCTTTGGAGACAGCAAGGGGGTGCGCCTGGGAGTTCTGGCATGGAGGCCTTCATTATGCAGTGTGCGCCGTATTGTCTGAGCTGAAACTTCAGTACCCACATCTGACAAATCTTTTCTCAGTTCCTCAGCAGTCACACGGGGACTTTTCTCCACTCTACACTTCAGGTAGCGCACAGCAGTCGAAGTCGGCATCTTCTTTCTGCCACGACCAGGTAGCGTTTCAACAGTGCCCTTTGCCTTGAATTTGCGAATGATGCTTCCTATGGTCTCTCTTGGTATGTTTAACATCTTTGCAATCTTCTTATAGCCATTGCCCTTCCTGTGAAGAGTAATCACCTCTTCTCTTGTCTTCCTGGACCATTCTCTTGACTTCACCATGTTTGTAACCACACCAGTAAATGTCTAGAAGGAGCTGAGTATCACAGTCATTTTAAAGCTGCCTAATTGGTGCTTATTATGCTTTATTGCTGCTCCGTGACATCCACAGGTGTTTTCAATACCTGATTGAAAACATTTGAATGAACCTCTGTTCTTCAGAGTGGTAGTCTTTAAGGGGTTGAATAATTGTGTCAATGAAGAATTCACAAAAGAAACATTTACTACTGTATTACAAAACCAATTGATGTCATTTTAGTTGCATATGGTTCTTTAAAAAGTCCTTGTAGGATTTCATTCTGAATACAATTACAAATGTACACTAAATTCCCTAAAACCCTTTACAGCATTGGGGGTTGAATAATTTTGAACACAACTGTATATAATGTATATGTTTTTTTTTCCAATCACAATCGCCAGGTTTTCACCAGAATAATATGTTGCTATAAAACATACAGTCATCTCAAAATAATGCTTCCGATATCTAAGGCTAAGGTCAGACTAACGCAGTATTAACGTGCGTTTAGCCGCACTTAATCGCGGCCGTGCAAGCAGCGAATGACGTCCAATGCCGGGGAACATACGACGAACAGCCGCACGAAAGTGCGTCCGCGCAACGCAAGTGGCAAACGAACGCATTTTTTCGAGAACGTCAAACCGCTACTACTGCCGTACAGAGTGCGCTGCGGCCGCATAGCGGCGTGTTTGAGTGATTGGGAGACGTCAGACGTTGCACACATCCGGCCAACATAACGTCCAGACGCAAAAAGTGTTTTATTGATGATCCGTACAAAATCACGGACGAGAATGCGCATCGTATGACCGCTATCGCGTATTCCGGGAAAAAATACGTCCATTCGTTCGAACGCACTTTTTCACGGACAACGTGAAAAATGCGTTCGTCTGACCCTAGCCTTACTCTTCAAGGGATTAGTTTAGATTAGAATTTCAACCTCTAGTATTTATTTTGATAGGTTTATACAGGATAACATATTTCCTGGCAATCAAACAGCGCAGATGAATTTAGCTATAATTACAGAAATTAATCTGGATTATTTAAACAATAGAGAAATCAAGCCGATTGATCTGCAGCTTCAATTAAATATACCTGATTTCAATACTAGCAATTCAGTCACAACTCTGGGTGAGTTATTACTTATCTGCAGATTAATCAGAGTCAGATAAAACGCCGTAATGATTAAAATATCATTAACTCAATATTCTTAAATACTCACCTATGCAAAATAAGGCTAGGGTCAGACTAACGCATTTTTCGCGTTGTCCGTGAAAAAGTACGTTCGAACGAATGGACGTATTTTTTCACGAAATATGCGATAGCAGTCATACGATGTGCATTTGCGTCCGTGATTTTGTACGGGTTATCAATAAAACCCTTTTTGTGTCTGGACGTTATGTTGGCCGGACATTAGCAGCGTCTGACGTCTCCTAATCACGCACACACGCTGCTAGCGGACGCAGCGCACTCTGTAGGTCAGTACTAGCGGTATCACGTTCTTGAAAAAAAATGCGTTTGTGTGCGGCTTGCGTTGCGCGGCCGCACTTCGTACATTACCCGTCATTTGCTGCTACTACAGCCGTGATAAAGTGCGACTGCACGTGCGTTCGCACTGCGTTCGTCTGACCCTAGCCTTAGCATCTTTGATTTCAGCAGTTTATAGCGTCTCTGTGCAAATTATAGATTAAATATTAGCTGCTAGCATTAAGATGTAGTAGAAGATCAGAATTTCCCCTCTGCCTCGTGGCTAGCCTAGGTTGTGGTTTAGACCCAAAGAATGCAGTGCAGTGATATTAAGTGAGAATAGGATGGAGTGCCTTGAAGTTGATTTTTCAATCGAGTGCCAATTTGTCGAGGTTTTTTTTGTGCGTGTCCTCGAAGTTCTTTGTGTTCCCACTTTTAAATCCTCTTATCACTTAATCTTAAAACTACACCTATCTATCAATTTAGCCAGTAGTCTTTTAGACGCATCTCTTCACTGTAATTTTTTAGACCATATTTCAGTGTCTCTCATAAAAGATTTCAGTCACCAGGTGGCACTCTACTCTAAAAAAAAGAAATTTTTTATTTATTTTATTTTAATTGGATCAGCTGGAGATACTTTGTTATCTTTGTTTAGGTATCATTCCGTCTAGATTATTAGTTTGGTTTTGGGAATAAGCAATTAACTAGGTTTAAGTTGCCCTGTCCTTCCAGGTGTTTGAGAGTAAGCAATAAAAATACTTCTCCTACAATATAGGTCTTTCTCTGAACAGATAAGATTTCTCCTACCAAACCAGGAAAGGAATTTACTCCAATTATATAGAAACACAATGACCTTGGCTGGTTTAAAACTGATTTTTAGCTTTCGCTCGTACTTCTTATTCACAAGCAAAATAAACATTTTAAATCTACTTTTCATTATAAATGTATATGGCACAGTATAACAAACACCTTATAGGGCTATATAGAGAATCTATAACTATAAAATCGAATGTCCGTCGCCGCGCATCCGGTTTCTGTTGGCTGCGCGCGGAAAGCCAACAGAAACCCGGTGTGCAGCGTCGGACAGACGCTGGATGCGCGCGCAGCCTCTACCCATCGGCTGTGCGTGCAACCAGGAGAGGATGTAGGCCCAAGCCAAGCTGGGGGCTCGCCTAAGCTTGGATGCCGGCCGAGCAATCAGGGTGGGTGTTGGGTGGGTGTGGAGAGCACATACTCACCTACATCGGCCTCGAGTCCTCCACCGGTTCCACACATACTCACCTACACCGGCCCGGAGCTCCTCCAGCGATGGCAGTCCTGCTTCCAGTGTCCTCTCTCCGTTGGTCACCGGAATGACGTCACGGAAGCCTTTGACCCTGGCTCAAAGGCTTTCGTGATGTCATACCGGCGACCGACACAGAGCGCGCACAGGATGCAGGACTGCCATTGCTGGAGGAGCTAAGGGCCGATGTAGGTGAGTACGTGTGGAACCGGTGGAGGACTCGAGGCCGATGTAGGTGAGCATGTGCTCTCCACCCCCCCAACACCCACCCTGCTTGCTCGGCCGGCATCCACGCTTAGGCGAGCCCCCGGCTTGGCTTGGGCCTAGAGGCCCAGCCAAGCCGGGGACTCGCCTGAGCCTGGAGGACGCCTGAGCAGGCAACTCGGCCAGCCTCCATGCTCAGGTGAGCCCCCGGCTCGGCTGGGTCTCTAGGCCCAAGCCAAGCCGGGGGCTCACCTAAGCTTGGATGCCGGCCGAGTAAGCAGGGTGGGTGTTGGGGGGGTGTGGAGAGCACATACTCACCTACATTGGCCTCAAGTCCTCCACCGATTCCACACATACTCACCTACATCGGCCCGGAGCTCCTCCAGCGATGGCAGTCCTGCTTCCAATGTCCTCTCTCCGTTGGTCGCCGGTATGACGTCACTGAAGCCTTTGACCCTGGGTCAAAGGCTTTCGTGACGTCATACCGGCGACCGACACAGAGCGGGCACAGGATGCAGGACTGCCATCACTGGAGGAGCTAAGGGCCGATGTTGGTGAGTCTGCAGTTAAAGCACATTGTGTTAGTTTCATTCCAACTCCATTGTGGTGGTGTATAGAGCCAAGGATGTTAGAATTGTGTCGATGTCCCAATATTTCTGGACCTGACTGTACATGTATATCCACACCAGACTTCAGACATATATATAACAGACCTCAAATACATGTATACCCATAGACCTCAGATACATGTATACCCACAGAACTCAGATATGTGTATAACCACAGACCGCAGATACATGCATACCCACAGACCTCAGACACATGTGGACCTCAGACACTGTGGCTGCTGCAGAATGAATTAACAGCATTCCACCAGGCCCCTGTTGCTGGCCACGTTCTACAGAGAGGCAACTGGCTTGTGAAGGCTGTGACATGCTCCCACGGGATAATGGCTGGAGGCCGCTTCACAGCCTTAACAAGCCGGCAGTCGCTTGGTGGAACGTGGTCAGCCAGTCCGGCCTGGTGGAATGCTGCTAATGCATTCTGCCAGCAGCCCCTCGGATACCAGCAAGTCAGCTCAGTGCTGGCATTCCAGCATTGGTAGAGGTATCGGGGCATTTGCATGAGTACCAAGTACTCGTGCAAATGCCGGGATCGGCAACGATACGTATCGGTGCATCCCTAATTTAAGGTGTAAGAACTTAAGATGACAGCACATTTAGTGAACTATATTTCAGATCATATCTCCTTACATGGCACTTCAAGGTGATTTTTATTTGGTCACAGAAAATAATTTTTCTCTATTCATTTAATTTTTTTGCTAGTTTTTTCACATATTTATTTCCTCAAGAGATTTGCCATGTTGTGGCAAGTGAGCTTGCAGTTAAATAGCCATAGTAAGTAACCAAAAATCTTTTGTTGCTGGCATTACATTATTCTGAGCACATGTGACATACAGGGTTATTCAGAGAGCGGTGAAAAGCAGGAGAATGACTGGCGAATGTAAAATTCTAGGTCAAAATAGCCAAACCAGAAAAATTCTCCCTTTCATCTCACTTTCCAAATCGACTATTTTGACCTAGAATTTTCCATTCTCCAGTCATTCTCCTGCTTTTCACCGCTCTCTGAATAACCCTGATAATGTTTACTCTTGTGCAAGTTTTGGGTTTGGCTGCTAACATTGCGATGCGCCTCCCAAGAATGATAAGAGTTGAACACAAAACGGGCTATATTTCATAGTTGTCGATAAGATAGCTGGCTTTCTAAATGGGGTCTGCAACATATACACAATGGGCCCTATCACCCGGTGTGAGCTAAAATGACATCGATAAAGAAAAGATTTAGCGCAAGTTGCTAAAACGTAGCGCCTGACAACCTTCTAACAGATCACCTTCTCCGCGGAAGTCTGTGTACAAGGTCATTTAGCAGACGCTAGGGAAACGCTAAGATCCAGACTGAGACCCAGCACTAATGTGGTTGGCAGGATAGAACCTTGTATTAAGTATGAACACATCCAGTGAAGAGCCCTCACATTATTTAAATCCTCCAAGGTGGCCGTATCATCCATGTTTACATGCACACATATATTAGTTAAGGTTGATGGGCATTGCATGATAAATGCCACCCGACAGCATGTAGAATCATTACACTGCATTTAATAGATTCAAAACAAAGGCCAGATGAGCGACAATAATTTCCCTGCTGCATATATAAATAATACATGTTTCAGGGCAAAACTTATTGTCAGGTCCTGGACGCACTGAACCCCCCTGGTGCCCTCTTTTGCCCTGTAAACATGGACCACACAGATTCTTGGACTTTCTGATTTGCCTTCCAACCCTGGAGCCCCACCTGAGATCACCTTTTCCTGATCAGTCGTGCATTTAAGGAAGCTATGCTCGTTTATTTTTATTATGTACTTATGACTGCATGTGTAAATTCTCCTGATGAAGTCTTTTTGACGAAACGCATCAAGCGTAAGCAGTCGTTTTTTTAACAATAAAAACTTTTTATGCTGAAATCTCTGGTCTTGGCTGACTAATCCTGAAGTGCGCCGGATGTGGAGGAGATTGTATCCCAGGTCCCAGGTGTCCATGGAACGGTGATAATGTTCTTATTTCTTAATGTGCGTGAATTGATTTCAAATACTATTTGCTTACTAAACATGCACTTGTTTAATAACTGTCAGATGGTGACCTTCTATTTTCTCTCTAGAGTCAAGACTGGGTGGCTCTATGGTACTGGAGTGGGGGCAGGGCGGCAGAGGAGAAAAAGGAAGGATGACGCTGGGACAAGATGGTGGCTGAGGATTTTGGCTGCTGTCCAGTGCGGAAACATCCTGAAAATAGGCTTCCAGCAGACCTCTGTATCCAGATCAAGGCACAGAATTGTTCCTACATAGATTGTTCTGCAAAGTGAAGGAATCCCAGTGGAGCAGCTTCTCCCCTTCCTGGACAGACCTGATTGCAGATTGTGGAGTGGTAAGCTGAGACCTCTCCCCCTGATTTTACACTATGACTCTGGTTACACAAGTAAGAGACACCAGTCTATGATTTCTCTTATCTTTGGAACTTTATAGCATATCACAAACAAGGTGGGTAACAATCATCCTGGACCTCAACTATGTGTACCAACCAACCGGACCCAACAGCCATTAGGGTGAAGACTAGGATGGGCCGCAGTATTGCTTAAGGGTGGGTAATCTCATACTAACTCTTGCATTCTTTACATGTCCCACTGCATTCAATTTATTTAGCTGTTACATTTTATTTTGCATAGAGTTCTGCTGTGCAATGCAAAGTTATATGAAAGACAGCTCTTTGTTAGCTTTTTTGCTCATTTAAATATGTTCTCAACTGGATCCCACATCCATACCCTGGATGTCCAGTTGGGAGGAGGCACTGCCGCAGTCATGTACCCCAACTCCCAGGTAGCGCAGAGCACCTGAATGTAACTGAGGTAAAGGACCACAGGGGTATTTGTGGGTCTACACAAAAACCCGTCACACAAACTATGAATAACCCCCGCATAAAATTATTAAAAGTAGCCAATATATTTGAATTAGGATATATGTGGATAAATGATACATATACTGTATATCATAATAGAGCCTACTGCAACAGTAACGACATTCCTGACCAGATCCATTACTATGGTCTATGGGACCAAGAGAACACCTGTGCTGCTTTCCTTTAAATTGTCTGTTAATTGCCTTATAATTTTGGGCGAGGACCTGTTTTTTGTGTTTTTCTAGAGTTAGCACCAGGGTTGAGCAGTAGGTAAAATTTTGAAATTAGTGTTGCTCCAGAAATTAGCGCAGGCTCCTAGTGATCTGTTAGTTACAAAAGCGCTAGAGATCTCTAGCGCTGTCCATGTTATGTATAGGACACAGAAAGTACAGTAAGCTAGCGCTATGAATCGCTAAATGATTTTTTCCGTTTGTAGCGGGAAACAATTGATCTCTTGGTCAGGTGCTAGACTCAGTTAAACCGGCGCTAACGCAAAAACATGCCAATGCTAGGGTTAGCTCACACCAGGTTATAGTGCCCAATATATGCAGCACACCTGTATTGTGCAGTATGCGCAATGTTTTGTATATGCAGTGTGTGTGCATGCAGTATAGTATATTATATGTACCTGTGTGTGTGCGTACTACGTGCAGTCTGTACTATCTACACACTCATATCTCACTCAGTAAAACACTCTCTCCAACCTCACTCGGTCAACACTCACGTATACCTCACACAACCAACCACAAGTTCACTTCTCCTTCACCCCACCAACCACACAATCTCCCTTCATACTCATTAACTCTTTCATTGCAGATGATGTGCTGGATGCATCCCCAGTTTTCCTGCTAGCTTACGGAGAGCGCATCCATGGCACCATTGAACTCCTGTGGCTCAACACCGATCCGGGGTTTCATCCCCAGTGGGCTGACATTTTGGATGTCATCCCTTGCTTCGGGATTTCCCCCTGCACGCTGACATCATCGCTCAAGGGTGTGATGATACCAGAAAGAGAAGAGGGCTACGCCCCTCCCAGAAGAAAAATCCCTCTACAGGAGAGACAGGGGTCCCCTGTGACTCCAGTTCCATAGGTTCCACAGGGTCATATGAGGTATTATAGGAAAGGTCAGAGTCTGACTAGGGTCAGTTTTAAAAAAATTAAATAAGCTTTCCTTTTTTTTTTTTTCTAAAGCAGCACCCTTCTACACTTTGCAATTATAAAGTGAACAAAGATGATACACTAACTCACCTTCTCATTTGGAATGAGGTAAAATGTGTAAGTGGCGCCGCCAAGTGGTCCAATGTGTTATGGCCCGTGTATGCGCAAGGGATAATGTTTTGAACCTTTAATATCACAGTATGCTTATTATTTGTGAAAAAAAACTGACATTCAAAAATGAATCACCAATATGTATTTACAAAGTATAGGTGATCACTCTGTTGTATTAGTGCATAGGAGCATTGGTTCAATAGTAATAATGACACCCACTGGCGGATCTTTGAATTACATCTCATATATATACTTGAAAACGAGAGAAATCTCAATGTATCCTTCCTGGTAAAATCCTTTATAAATAAATAAATATATACATATGCAGACTTATAATAAACCAGGTTGTCTGACCGTGCAGTGAAATAATGTACAGATATTCTAGGTGGATTGTCCTCCACTGTAATGTTCGAATATGCTTAGTTACTATATGTTGAATAGTGCAGAGAGTAATAGAGAGTGTCCTTTCAAGGGACCGGTGGTATATCCCAAATCACTGGTAGGAGAAATCTTTCAGTTGAAAAAGTGCTTGTAGTTCAGCGCTTCCTTCCACTTTGATGTACCTCAAAATCGAAAGATAACTGGATTGTGCAGATAGTCTGAGTTCTAAAAGTGTATTGAGTAGTAACTCATAAATAGTTCCACTCACACAGTGAAGAGCCCTTTCAACGGATGCCTCGACCTGTTGCGCTTGTAGACCTGTCGAGGTGGTCTCCCCTTCTCTCAAGATGCTCTGTATTCTCACCAGGCAATAAACCACTAGCTGCAGTGTATTCCACCGAGAAAAGTACAGAGAGGGCGTGCATGCGCAAAACTGTTTGTACCTATCTATACTATAATAGAATAAGCCTAAAAACGTCCGTCGCCAAAACCCTACTGCGCATGCGCGACGGACATTTGAAAGCGGCCGTTAGAACACACAGGTAGCTGCGCGTGCCGGCCGCGTGAAAAAAAAAAAAAAAAACGGCACGAGCCGCGCGCAGCTACCCGTGTGTTTACACGGCCAGATGCCCCGATCCTCCAGCGGTGACTGTCCTCCGGCTGCCGGCGGGCCTCCAGGCTCAGGCGAGCCCCCGGCTCGGTTTGGGCCTACAGGCCCAGCCGAGCCGGGGACTCGCCTAAGCCTAGAGGCCCGCCGAGCACCCAGCGGCAGCGGAGGTGGTCACCGCTGGAGGATCGGGGCCGAAGTTCCCAAACAAACACCCCAAAATCGGCCCTGAGCTCCAGCGGAGACCTCCTCCGGCTGCCGCTGGCTGCTCGGCGGCCCTCTAGGCTTAGGCGAGCCCCCGGCTCGGTTTGGGCCTACAGGCCCAGCCGAGCCGGGGACTCGCCTAAGCCTAGAGGCCCGCCGAGCAGCCAGCGGCAGCCGGAGAAGGTCACCGCTGGAGGATCGGGGCCGAAGTTCCCAAACAAACACCCCAAAATCGGCCCTGAGCTCCAGCGGAGACCTCCTCCGGCTGCCGCTGGCTGCTCGGCGGCCCTCTAGGCTTAGGCGAGCCCCCGGCTCGGTTTGGGCTACAGGCCCAGCCGAGCCGGGGACTCGCCTAAGCCTAGAGGCCCGCCGAGCAGCCAGCGGCAGCCGGAGAAGGTCACCGCTGGAGGATCGGGGCCGAAGTTCCCAAACAAACACCCCAAAATCGGCCCTGAGCTCCAGCGGAGACCTCCTCCGGCTGCCGCTGGCTGCTCGGCGGCCCTCTAGGCTTAGGCGAGCCCCCGGCTCGGTTTGGGCCTACAGGCCCAGCCGAGCCGGGGACTCGCCTAAGCCTAGAGGCCCGCCGAGCACCCAGCGGCAGCCGGAGGTGGTCACCGCTGGAGGATCGGGGCCGAAGTTCCCAAACAAACACCCCAAAATCGGCCCTGAGCTCCAGCGGAGACCTCCTCCGGCTGCCGCTGGCTGCTCGGCGGCCCTCTAGGCTTAGGCGAGCCCCCGGCTCGGTTTGGGCCTACAGGCCCAGCCGAGCCGGGGACTCGCCTAAGCCTAGAGGCCCGCCGAGCAGCCAGCGGCAGCCGGAGAAGGTCACCGCTGGAGGATCGGGGCCGAAGTTCCCAAACAAACACCCCAAAATCGGCCCTGAGCTCCAGCGGAGACCTCCTCCGGCTGCCGCTGGCTGCTCGGCGGCCCTCTAGGCTTAGGCGAGCCCCCGGCTCGGTTTGGGCCTACAGGCCCAGCCGAGCCGGGGACTCGCCTAAGCCTAGAGGCCCGCCGAGCAGCCAGCGGCAGCCGGAGAAGGTCACCGCTGGAGGATCGGGGCCGAAGTTCCCAAACAAACACCCCAAAATCGGCCCTGAGCTCCAGCGGAGACCTCCTCCGGCTGCCGCTGGCTGCTCGGCGGCCCTCTAGGCTTAGGCGAGCCCCCGGCTCGGTTTGGGCCTACAGGCCCAGCCGAGCCGGGGACTCGCCTAAGCCTAGAGGCCCGCCGAGCAGCCAGCGGCAGCCGGAGAAGGTCACCGCTGGAGGATCGGGGCCGAAGTTCCCAACAAACACCCCAAAATCGGCCCTGAGCTCCAGCGGAGACCTCCTCCGGCTGCCGCTGGCTGCTCGGCGGCCCTCTAGGCTTAGGCGAGCCCCCGGCTCGGTTTGGGCCTACAGGCCCAGCCGAGCCGGGGACTCGCCTAAGCCTAGAGGCCCGCCGAGCAGCCAGCGGCAGCCGGAGAAGGTCACCGCTGGAGGATCGGGGCCGAAGTTCCCAAACAAACACACCCCAAAATCGGCCCTGAGCTCCAGCGGAGACCTCCTCCGGCTGCCGCTGGCTGCTCGGCGGCCCTCTAGGCTTAGGCGAGCCCCCGGCTCGGTTTGGGCCTACAGGCCCAGCCGAGCCGGGGACTCGCCTAAGCCTAGAGGCCCGCCGAGCAGCCAGCGGCAGCCGGAGAAGGTCACCGCTGGAGGATCGGGGCCGAAGTTCCCAAACAAACACACCCCAAAATCGGCCCTGAGCTCCAGCGGAGACCTCCTCCAGCTGCCGCTGGCTGCTCGGCGGGCCTCTAGGCTTAGGCGAGCCCCCGGCTTGGCTTGGGCCTACAGGCCCAGCCGAGCCGGGGACTCGCCTAAGCCTAGAGGCCGGCCGAGCAGCCTGCTCGGCCGGAGGAGGTCACCGCTGGAGCTCAGGGCCGATGTTGCCTAACACATACTCACCGACATCGGCCCTTGGCTCCTCCAGCGATGGCGGTCCCGCTTGCAGCATCCTCTCTCCGTTGCTCGCCGGAATGACGTCACGAAAGCCTTTGACCCCGGGGGTCAAAGGCTTTCGTGACGTCATCCTGGCGAGCAACGGAGGGAGGATGCTGCAAGCGGGACCGCCATCGCTGGAGGAGCCAAGGGCCGATGTCGGTGAGTATGTGTGGAACCGGTGGAGGACTCGAGGCCGATGTAGGTGAGTATGTGCTCTACACACACACACACACACCCTGCTTGCTCGGCCGGTATCCAAGCTTAGGCGAGCCCCCGGCTTGGCTTGGCCTAGAGGCCCTGCCGAGCCGGGGACTCGCCTGAGCATGGAGGCCGGTCGAGTTGCATGCTCGGGCGTCCTCCAGGCTCAGGCGAGTCCCCGGCTCGGCTGGGCCTCTAGGCCCACGCCAAGCCGGGGGCTCGCCTAAGCTTGGTCGGCATCCAGGCTCAGGCGAGCCCCCGGCTTGGCTTGGGCCTAGAGGCCCAGCCGAGCCAGGGACTCACCTGAGCCTGGAGGACGGCCGAGCATGCAACTCGACCGGCCTCCATGCTCAGGCGAGTCCCCGGCTCTGCTGGCCTCTAGGCCCAAGCCGGGGGCTCGCCTAAGCTTGGATACCGGCCGAGTAAGCAGGGTGGGTGTGGAGAGCACATACTCACCTACATTAGCCCTGAGCTCCAGCGGTGACTGTCCTCCGGCTGTCGCAGGCTGCTCGGCCGGCCTCCAGGCTCAGGCGAGCCCCCGGCTTGGCTTGGGCCTACAGGCCCAGCCGAGCCGGGGGCTCGCCTAAGCCTGAAGGCCGGCCGAGCAGCCTACGACAGCCACCGCTGAGGCTCCGGGCCAATGTAGGGGGATGTTGCCTACACATACTCACCTACATCGGCCCTTAGCTCCTCCAGCGATGGCGGTCCCGCTTCCAGCGTCCTCTCTCGCTCCGTTGTTCGCCGGAATGACGTCACGAAAGCCTTTGACCCCGGGGGTCAAAGGCTTTCGTGACGTCATCCCGGCGACCAACGGAGCGAGAGAGGACGCTGGAAGCGGGACGCGGGACCGCCATCGCTGGAGGAGCTAAGGGCCGATGTAGGTGAGTATATCCACGAGCGGGGGGGCCATATCCACGAGCGGGGGGCCATATCCACGAGCGGGGGGGGGCGATATCCACGAGCGGGGGGGGCGATATCCACGAGCGGGGGGGGGGATATCCACGAGCGGGGGGGGCGATATCCACGAGCGGGGGGGGCATATCCACGAGCGGGGGGGCCATATCCACGAGCGGGGGGGGCCATATCCACGAGCTGGGCCAATATCCACGTGCTGGGGCAATATCCACGTGCTGGGGCAGTATCCACGTGCTGGGGCAGTATCCACGTGCTGGGGCAGTATCCACGTGCTGGGGCAGTATCCACGTTCTGGGGCAGTATCCACGTGCTGGGGCAGTATCCACGTGCTGGGGCAGTATCCACGTTCTGGGGCAGTATCCACGTGCTGGGGCAGTATCCACGTGCTGGGGCAGTATCAATCCACGTGCTGGGGCAGTATCAATCCACGTGCTGGGGCAGTATCCACGTGCTGGGGCAGTATCCACGTGCTGGGGCAATATCCACGTGCTGGGGCAGTATCAATCCACGTGCTGGGGCAGTATCCACGAGCTGGGGCAGTATCCACGTCCTGGGGCAGTATCCACGTGCTGGGGCAGTATCCACGTGCTGGGGCAATATCCACGTGCTGGGGCAGTATCCACGTGCTGGGGCAGTATCCACGTGCTGGGGCAGTATCCACGTGCTGGGTCAATATCCACGTGCTGGGTCAATATCCACGTGCTGGGGCAGTATCCACGTGCTGGGGCAGTATCAATCCACGTGCTGGGGCAGTATCAATCCACGTGCTGGGGCAGTATCCACGTGCTGGGGCAGTATCCACGTGCTGGGGCAGTATCCACGTGCTGGGGCAATATCCACGTGCTGGGGCAGTATCAATCCACGTGCTGGGCAGTATCCACGAGCTGGGGCAGTATCCACGTCCTGGGGCAGTATCCACGTGCTGGGGCAATATCCACGTGCTGGGGCAGTATCCACGTGCTGGGGCAATATCCACGTGCTGGGGCAGTATCCACGTGCTGGGGCAGTATCCACGTGCTGGGTCAATATCCACGTGCTGGGCAGTATCAATCCACGTGCTGGGGCAGTATCCACGAGCTGGGGCAGTATCCACGTGCTGCGGCAATATCCACGTGCTGGGGCAGTATCAATCCACGTGCTGGGGCAGTATCCACGAGCTGGGGCAGTATCCACGTGCTGCGGCAATATCCACGTGCTGCGGCAATATCCACGTGCTGGGGCAGTATCCACGTGCTGGGGCAATATCCACGTGCTGGGGCAATATCCACGTGCTGGGGCAGTATCCACGTGCTGGGGCAATATCCACGTGCTGGGGCAGTATCCACGTGCTGGGGCAGTATCCACGTGCTGGGGCAGTATCCACGTTCTGGGGCAGTATCCACGTTCTGGGGCAGTATCCACGTGCTGGGGCAATATCCACGTGCTGGGGCAGTATCCACGTGCTGGGGCAATATCCACGAGCTGGGGCAATATCCACAAGCTGGGGCAGTATACATGAGCAGGGGCAGTATATCCACAATAGACTGCCCTCTGGGCAGGCTTTACAACTAGTGTATTATAAAATAGCAGGTGGGTACTCACACTTTGCTGTGTCATCACCAGACACCAGGTAGCGTGTGCAGCTGGAGGCGTAAGGGGGCTCCGGATCCCCCACCTTGTTAAGTTGGATGCAGTAAATCAACCATCGGCAAGAAGTTGGTAAATTAAAAATATATTTATTGTAAAATACCATTAAAAACTTGATATAAAACACCAAAACGTGTTTACACAGGGACCCCAGCGCGTTTCAGTGGCAGTGGGTCTGGAACTGATTTCACTTTAACAATCACAGGAATATTAACAGAAGATGCAGCAGTTTATTCCTGTCTGTACAGTTACAGCTTTCCTCACACAGTGATACAGAGCCGTACAAAAACCTTCCTCTTTTATCCCAAGCAGAGCTGTCTTTATTAATAAGTAGGCACTGGCCATGACTCTGCTTATCCCCCCCCCCCAATACTTGAATTCCCCCTCCAGAACAGAGGATATATGGATAGATGAATAGACAGTCAGAAGGTAGGTGGTGTGACGGTAGTCACTTGTGACTTGGGTACATGAACCTAAAGAAGCATTTGGGGGGGTGGGTCCTTTTGTATTATATTGTTCCCCAGCCCTCTCTTGAAATGCAGATAATACAAGGGCGTGGTTTATACATTAACCCCTTCATTACCAAGTGATTTCATTAAAACCTCTGTGATGAACCAATGTTTTTCTTTCAGAAAAATCTCTTCTCATTAACCCCTTCACTACCAAGCATTTTCCCCAAAATGCACTGCTAGGAACCAGTGGATTTTCAGAAAAGAATTTTTACTTAATTATACAGTAATGAATATTTGGGAATATTCCCAGTGCACAGGGCGTCCATAAAGTCTCTTTACAATTTCATGAATTTATTCCAAAGGCAAATGAAAAGACAGATAAGTGAAAATTATTACAAAATGAGACGTATAGATTTAAGGTTTTTTTTTTGCCTCATTTATTACACCTCTATATGGGCAGCATTAGTTGTACGAAGCACATCAAGACGGTACTGGATTTCTTGTCATGTTGGCTGTAGCTTCCCCTCATCAATGGTGGCGATGTCCTCAGTGATCCTCTGCTTTAGATGAGTGATGTCCCTTTGTACCTTTGTTCCATACACCATGGGCTAAAATACAATCTTCGCGCAAACGTTTGCGCCGGCGCAAAAAAACATTAACGCCTAATCCCGTATTACATAGTCAGCTCAACAAACGAGTGCAATCGTCTACCGCGGGTGAACCTGCGTGAACGCTGCGTGAGCTTTCTGTACGTCGCGCATCCTATACTTAGGCTGGGGTCAGACTAGCGCATTTTTAACGTGCGTTTAGGCGCACTTAATCACGGCCGCACTAGCAGCAAATGACAGGCAATGACGGCCAATATACAAAGTGCGGTCGCACGAAAGTCCGGCCGCGCAACGCAAGCGGCAAATGAACGCATTTTTTTGAGAACGCAGAACCGCTAGTACTGACATATAGAGTGCGCTGCGTCCGCACAGCGGCGTGTGTGCGTGATTTGGAGACGTCAGACCCTGCTCATGTCCGGCCAACATAACGTCCAGACACCCAAAGTTTCCTGGTTTGGATCCGTAACAAATCACGCACGAAAATGCGCATCGTATGACCGTTCTCGCGCGCATTCCGTGAAAAAATATTTCAATGCGTTCGGACGCACTTTTTGACGGTCGCTGCGAAAAATGCGTTAGTCTGACCCTAGCCTTAACATTGTGAGCAAATGTTCGCTGGTACGCGGATGGTATTACAATCTATGCGCAATTTGTAACGCACAGCCTTTGTGCGCATAATTTTAGCAACTCTTGAAAGCTGGTGTTAATGGCAAATTCTATCAACCTGCCGAACCCAAAAACACCAGCCCAAAAAAAATACGCAGCAAAGTATAGTTACACATTCTATGCATACCCAAACAATAAAATGGAGAAGTTGTGTGTGCATTTATTATTGCTGCAGGATATATACTCAGATTGATTTTGACAGGCGCAAAAACTTAACGTGAGATAATTGCAGTCCTTAATTCTGATTGGCTGAATCGTGAGAAAAAAACAGTGCGCACACAGACTTTTGCGCGCGACGTTATTGCGTGAGCATTTCGCCGCGTCCTGTTTGTGCGCGTTATTAATTACCGGATGAAAAGACGCGCGAGGATAGTAATTAAAGCGTTGATGTGCGCACGCAAAAGTTTAACGCTTGGCGCAAAAATTCACGCTATGTGCGAGGGTTTTTGCGCGAAGATTGTAATTTATCAATTGGCTTTGTAATAAATTTTTGAAATTGTAAAGGGACTTTATAGACACCCTGAATTACTTACTGTAATAACCTTTTTGACAGGCAGATGTTGCCATCTATTGGCCAAATACAGTTACTGCAATTAGAACTGAGCTTGTGTCTCTGTGCAGTGGTGTATTTAGGTTTTGTGCTGCCCTAGGCCTGACTAAACTCGTTCACCCCCCCCCCAAGTACAATTTGACACAATTCTTCCTGTTATAGCATTCAGTAAAATGTCACTGCATGCTGGGATTTTACTATTCCCAGCGTGCAGCGGCTGCTTTAGAGTGATAGAAGTCCTATAGCTCTCAGACAGCCATTACGCGCTGGAATCAGTGAGCTCTCGGCATGTACAGTCTGCCTCAGAGTGATAGGAGTCCTATAGCTCTCAGACAGCCATTACGCGCTGGAATCAGTGAGCTCTCGGCATGTACAGTCTGCCTCAGAGTGATAGGAGTCCTATAGCTCTCAGACAGCCATTACGCGCTGGAATCAGTGAGCTCTCGGCATGTACAGTCTGCCTCAGAGTGATAGGAGTCCTATAGCTCTCAGACAGCCATTATGCGCTGGAATCAGTGAGCTCTCGGCATGTACAGTCTGCCTCAGAGTGATAGGAGTCCTATAGCTCTCAGACAGCCATTACGCGCTGGAATCAGTGAGCTCTCGGCATGTACAGTCTGCCTCAGAGTGATAGGAATCCTATTGCTCTCAGACAGCCATTACGCGCTGGAATCAGTGAGCTCTCGGCATGTACAGTCTGCCTCAGAGTGATAGGAGTCCTATAGCTCTCAGACAGCCATTACGCGCTGGAATCAGTGAGCTCTCGGCATGTACAGTCTGCCTCAGAGTGATAGGAGTCCTATAGCTCTCAGACAGCCATTATGCGCTGGAATCAGTGAGCTCTCGGCATGTACAGTCTGCCTCAGAGTGATAGGAGTCCTATAGCTCTCAGACAGCCATTACGCGCTGGAATCAGTGAGCTCTCGGCATGTACAGTCTGCCTCAGAGTGATAGGAGTCCTATAGCTCTCAGACAGCCATTATGCGCTGGAATCAGTGAGCTCTCGGCATGTACAGTCTGCCTCAGAGTGATAGGAATCCTATTGCTCTCAGACAGCCATTACGTGCTGGAATCAGTGAGCTCTCGGCATGTACAGTCTGCCTCAGAGTGATAGGAGTCCTATTGCTCTCAGACAGCCATTACGCGCTGGAATCAGTGAGCTCTCGGCATGTACAGTCTGCCTCAGAGTGATAGGAGTCCTATTGCTCTCAGACAGCCATTACGCGCTGGAATCAGTGAGCTCTCGGCATGTACAGTCTGCCTCAGAGTGATAGGAGTCCTATAGCTCTCAGACAGCCATTACGCGCTGGAATCAGTGAGCTCTCGGCATGTACAGTCTGCCTCAGAGTGATAGGAGTCCTATAGCTCTCAGACAGCCATTACGCGCTGGAATCAGTGAGCTCTCGGCATGTACAGTCTGCCTCAGAGTGATAGGAGTCCTATAGCTCTCAGACAGCCATTACGCGCTGGAATCAGTGAGCTCTCGGCATGTACAGTCTGCCTCAGAGTGATAGGAGTCCTATTGTTGTAGAATCACATAAAAAGTATTATTATTATTATTAGGATATCATACACCAAAAATGAATAATGAGGATTAATAATCATTTTCTGTATGATTGTATCACAGCTAGAATATAAGCAGTGCAGTATAGGCTAAGCTGTTCCTTACCACTATAGGGGTTATTCAGAGAGCGCAGATCTGGCAAATTGCACCGATCAGTGAGTTTCTCCGTGCGGTGACATTTTGTGACCATTCAGCTATTCAAAAAGCTAGCAATTTGCCAAATGTTGGCGAATTGCCTGCAAATACAGTACCTGTTCGACAGCAGTGAAATCCCCATAGAGAAGCAACGGTTAATCTATTCACATTGAACAGCAGAGAAAAGTCAGTGAATTGCCCTGCCGTTCGGTGTTTTCATTCGACAGGTTTATTCAGGCGAATCCCATAGGCTTCAATGTTAAAAATATTCCCATTTTAATTCAATATCTAATAAACCGTTCATTATTTTAATTTGCAGCAAAAGTCTATTTTTTAGGCCTTTTTCTGGAAAAAAAATCAGATTTTTTTTCTGTAACAGACCTTTTTATTATTATTATTATTATTATTATTATTATTCATAGAACCTCATATCATTTTCAGGCATTGTTGTGCAGAAGCTTTTTTGCAAACAGCTTTTGAAAGTGTTTTTTTTTTTTACCCGTCTAGTGACTTGCCAGCTTTTCTCCAGAGCGTTCGGCGGGTCGTCAGCTGCATTCGGTGGTCTGTTTGGCATGTCAGAAGCGGCTTGTGGGGGTGTTTGGCCGCTGTTCTGCGTGTTGTGGTGCTCGTTCGGCAGGTTTGCGGCAGCATCCGGCAGGTTTGTAAAACGAGGGGTTATGGTTCCATGGTACTAGCCACAAGACCAGACCATTAGTTATGCGTACACAGAGATCATACACCGATTTCTTCATTGTCAGGGTTATGTAACAGGAATCTGTCTAGTCACACACCTACACACTCACATACTGTCTCACACACACACAGTCACACACCTACACACCCACATACTGTCACACACACACACAGTCACACACCTACACAAACACATACTGTCTCACACACACACACACACAGTCACACACCTACACACCCACATACTGTCTCACACACACACAGTCACACACCTACACACCCACATACTGTCTCACACACACACAGTCACACACCTACACACCCACATACTGTCTCACACACACACAGTCACACACCCACATACTGTCTCACACACACACAGTCACACACCTACACACCCACATACTGTCTCACACACACACAGTCACACACCTACACACCCACATACTGTCACACCCACAGTCACACACCTACGCTCCCACATATTGTCACAAACACACAGTCACACACCTACACACACTGTCTCACACACACACACACACAGTCACACACCTACACACCCACATACTGTCTCACACACACACATTCACACACCTACACACCCACATACTGTCACACACACACACACACACAGTCACACACCTACACACCCACATACTGTCTCACACACAGTCACACACCTACATACCCACATACTGTCTCACACACACACACAGTCACACACCTACACACCCACATACTGTCACACACACACACACACCTACACACCCACATACTGTCACACCCACTGGCGTCGTAGCGGGGGGTGCAGCCCGCACCAGGTGACACCCGCCTTTAGGGTGACACCGTCACCCTAAGGGCGGGTGTCTCACCCTCCGCCACGTATTCGCTCCCTGCGAGCGTCCGAAGCATGCAGCTTCGGTGCTCGCCTGGAGGAAACACGTCACCAGCCAATCGCGGCTGGTCACGTGGCTCCCCCAGGCGAGCGCCCAAGCTGCATGCTTCGGATGCTCGCAGGGAGCGAATACGCGGCGGAGGTGAGCTGGGGCATATCCATGAGGAGCTGGGGCAGTATCCATCTGGTGCTGGGGCATTATCCATGAGGTGCTGGGGCATATCCATTTGCTGGGGCAGTAATCCATCTGCTGGGGCATATCCATGAGCTGCTGGGGCATATCCATGAGGTGCTGGGGCATATCCATGAGGTGCTGGGGCAAATCCATGAGCTGCTGGGGCATATCCATGAGGTGCTGGGGCATATCCATGAGGTGCTGGGGCATATCCATGAGCTGGGGCAGTATCCATGAGCTGGGGCAATATCCATGAGCTGGGGCATATCCATGAGCTGGGGCAATAGCCATGTGCTGGGGCAGTATATCCATGAGCTGGGGCATATCCATGAGCTGGGGCAAAATCCATAAGAGGAGCTGGGGAAAAATCCATGAGAGCAGCTGGGGCATTATCAATTAGAGCAGCTGGGGCAGTATATCCTTGAGCTGGGGCAGTATATCCATGAGCTGGGGCAGTATCCATGTGCTGGGGCAATATCCATGAGCTGGGGCATATCCATGAGCTGGGGCAAAATCCATGAGAGGAGCTGGGGCAAAATCCATGAGAGCAGCTGGGGCATTATCAATTAGAGCAGCTGGGGCAGTATATGCATGAGAGCAGCTGGGGCAGTATATGCATGAGAGCAGCTGGGGCAGTATATCCATGAGAGGAGCTGGGGCAGTATATCCATGAGAGGAGCTGGGACAGTATATCCATGAGAGGAGATGGGGCAGTATCCATGAGAGGAGCTGGGGCAATATCCATGAGAGGAGCTGGGGCATATCCATGTGTGCTGGGGGCAGTATCCATGAGAGCTGGGGCAATATCCATGTGTGAGCTGGTCTGGGGCAATATATCCATGTGTGAGCTGGTCTGGGGCAATATATCCATGTGTGAGCTGAGGCGCAATATATCCATGTGTGAGCTGAGGCGCAATATATCCATATGTGAGCTGGGGCAAAATATATCCATATGTGAGCTGGGGCAATATATAATCCATGGGTGAGCTGCTGGGGGCAATATATAACTGTGAACTGGGGCAATATATCCATATGTGAGCTGGGGGCAATATATATCCATGGGTGAGCTGCTGGGGGCAATATATATCCAGAGCTGCTGGGGGCAATATATATCCATGTGTGCTTTCACTGCCTTCGAACAGGCAACGTACTTGCTGGCAGCTGGCAAAAAGTTGTGTAATAAACCTCACAGAAATGTGCGCTGTGTGTATGATCACTCATTGTTATATAGGAGTACTGATTTAGGAGTAAGAGTAGTTAAAAAAAATCTGTAAAACTCGGGGGTGACACCATAAGTTACCGCACCGGGTGACACCAACCCTAGTGATGCCACTGGTCACACCCAGTCACACACCTACACTCCCACATACTGTCACAAACACACAGTCACACAGCTACACCCACATACTGTCACACACACAGTCACACAGCTACACCCACATACTGTCACACACACACACAGTCACACACCTACACTCCCACATACTGTCACACACACACAGTCACACAGCTACACCCACATACTGTCACACACACACACAGTCACACACCTACACTCCCACATACTGTCACGAACACACAGTCACACAGCTACACCCACATAATGTCACACACACACAGTCACACAGCTACACCCACATACTGTCACACACACACACACAGTCACACACCTACACTCCCACATACTGTCACAAACACACAGTCACACAGTTACACCCACATACTGTCACACACACACAGTCACACTGTAACCGGAATCTGCTAGGTTCACTCGGGATGAGGCCAGACCGGACACGAGCAAGGATTGTCTGAACACGAGTCTCATCAGGAAAGGCGAACTTTATTGTGATATCACAACAGATGCTCAAACAGGATTCAATCGCAAAGAATGAGTCCCGAACTCACCGTGACATCAAATCTTATACCCCAAATACATAATTAGGTACATCCCAATTAGCCCACCTCCTGGTGACACTATCCCACCCCACGTGGGTTAATACCTCCCTTAACCTAATACAAAGACATTCCATTAATTTGCCGTAAATTGGCAAACTTTATGTTAGTTTCAGTAAATCATGATTAGTTGCTTCTCCTATTCCGGGCTGCGCCCTCCTCCCTAGCGCCTGCGATCATTTGTTGCAGCTAACACCTGGTCTGAGCTCTATACTCCTTTGTCTCTCAACGGGCCTCAGCGACCTTGGTGTATCTACTCCTCATTCTGCCTCTCCGTGCCAGGAACAGCCTAGACCTTTCTCAGACTTTAATTACTTTTTCTGCTAATCTAACACATTCCTAAATTTCTGCGTATGCTTTATTCTAGTTTCAGCTAAAATCCTGCCTAGTTATTTTCAAGTGAACCAATATTCTGAACAAGATGGCCGCCTGGCTTATAGTGGCGGCCATCTTCCAGCCTATTTCCACTTCATTCCCCCCTTGGCTCAAGCCTCAGGCTCTTCTCCTGAGACTTGTAGCCATTACACCCCACTAGTATTATCCTCAAGTTCCTCATACTTTAGGGGACCTATTTTCGTTGGGAACATGTCTTGTGGGATAATCAGTGGTATCTTTTGTGTCTGTGTGGGTGTCAGTGCTCTCTTGCATAATAGCAACACTCATAATACATCGTCATCTCACACAATCCATTCAGGGCCGCACTGATCTGTTCCAGTGCCATATCATGTATCATTTGTACCTTTCGTATCTCCTGTACTTCCAGATTCAGTAACTGAATATTCCAACTAGTCTTATTCAAAATCTCATCCATCAAACTGGCATAACTGTTCATTCTTGCCATCAACTCTCTTCCCCATCCAGTCCATGCCGGCAGCCATGCCCATATTCGATCCGCTTTCTTGGATAGCTCTCTCTTCTGTTTTTCAAACACTAGTGGATACCTAGGGTGAAGTGTTGTGTCTGAATTAGTGTCTTCTCCCCTTACCCTCTGGATTGGGATCAATTTAGCCAAATAACATTCCCGTTACTGTAGGTGGTACCCATGTGTAACACACCCTTTCACAGCACACCTGGTACCCTCCTTTCACTATAAATAGTGACAAATATAGTGTTCCCTTTGATATTTCTATCATCAGTTGTCTTCAGTCGTTTCATCATATCCATTGCACTCTGCCTCCCATTCGTCACATTCGCAATCACCTCCTCCTGTTCGCTTGTGAGCTTTCTTCATTGTAGGTATATAAAATTTGACTGCTCCTTTGTGTTAAATGTGTAAATGTATAATGTCCAGTTGAACTCACTTGAATAACATAACCCACCCCCGTTATTTATCTCCTTATCTGGGCCTAATTGAAAACACCATTCTGGTGGGTACACTGGTCCTGTTATGGGGTACCCGGGACTGAATACTTCTGGTTTTTCTCGTGGTGCATCGAAAGCATGTATTGTGACATTTCCTGATGCAAACATACTCAAATTCATTGGGACAGAGGCAAATGGTATGTGAATTGTCTCTGGGTGCAGTCTACTACACACCCAGCATACAGTTTGCCCAGACTTTTTAGCATAGTCATATTTAAATTGCACAAGTAAGTGTCCTCTTGGGCTGGTTGCAGATAGCGCCTCTCGTTTTTGTCTCCACATGGTACGGTTCTCCATCACCGGGTGCGTACCATTCCAGATGTGGGAGATATCCACTTTCTCGGTGGTGCTCTGGCACCTGGGGCATACTCCATATGAGAGTCCATAAATTAAATTCGCGAGATATAAAATCAGTACCACAAATGCCCCAAATGTCAAAATCCCTTGGGCAATTCTTTTCACAGTCACATAAACCCAATCCCTCCCCACCGGAATTTCAAAAACAAAAAAAATATTTCTGGCAATTTCTGCATTGATTTACCTAACAGTACAACCTGATCATTTAGTTTAGTTTTCCCCAATGCCCGAAGGTCCCCCCTTAGTCCATTAATCAGAGGGGTAGGCCGTCTCAAACATGAGTTCGTACGGACTTAGCTTCAATTGGGGGGTTGGCCTGCACCTAATGTGCAATAGGACTATTGGCAGCACATCCAACCAGCCTAGTGACATCTCTTGGCACAGTTTGGGCATCAAAGTCTTTAGGGTGCGGTTCATTCTCTCGACTTTTCCAGAGCTTTGGGGCCTGTAAACAGTATATAACTTCCAGGTGATGCCCAACAGACGGGCAAACTGTTGTAGACAGTTCTGTATAAATTCGGGGCCATTGTCTGACCCTATTTTGAGAGGAAGTCCATAACGTGGTATTATTTCTTTCATTAGACTCCTCACCACTTCTGCTGTCTTCTCTCCCAAACTTAGCAGTACTCGTGTGATCCTCAGATTATTATAAGAGTTGGCTGTGAGGCTGTCAAAACGTGAGGCAAAATTTTCTGCTCGTTCAACTTCGGTTTCTTTTGTATCTTCTCCACACTCCCCCATTAATTTTACGCCGAAGAATTTCAGCATCATTTTATATACTCTGCGGAGTCTTTGCTGAACTTCTGAGGTGTTAATCATAAAACGTGTCTCTGGAGGGTTCAGAGGAGTGGAGTAGAAATTTCGGCCTTGGGACCGGGTTGGGAAAAGCCATTGGATATAATCATAATTGAGTTCTAATAGTTCACAGTCATTGTGCCATTAGTGCAAAATAATTTCAACAATTTCGCTTCCAGGTTCAAATTTTCTCCAATTCATATAGAATTCGTAGTTTGGCATGGCAGGTTGGTCCTCTTGCTTGCAGAGCAGGACTTTGGCTTGATCAGTTGTTAGCAATGGTGTTGCGGCCGCTTTTGCGGCCTGGTCAGCGCGCCTGTTGCCTTTCGGGATTTCATCATGACCTTTCTGGTGGCCACGACAGTGCATAATACTGACAGCACTTGGTTTCCATACAGCTTCTAGAAGGGCTGTGATTTCAGCTGCATACTTGATTTATTGTCCTGAGGAAATAAATAGGCCTCTTTCTTTGTAGAGTGCACCATGTGCATGGACCGTCATGAAAACGTACTTGGAGTCAGTGTAGATATTCACTCTTTTGCCTTCGGAGATTTCTAGAGCCCTGGTTAGGGCTGTTATTTCAGCCAGTTGTGCAGATGTATGGCCTGGTAGTGGATTTGCTTCGATAATTCCCTCTGCTGAGACTACTGCATAGCCGGAGACTTTCTTCCCATCATCCATGTAGCTGCTACCATCAGTGAACAACTGTAGATCGTATTTGTCATGGGGTACGTCTTTCAAATGTGGCCTGCTACTTAACACTTCTTCAATGGCTTGGAGGCATTCATGATCTGGATCTTCTTCGCAGTCAGGCAGTAAAGTAGCAGGGTTCAAGGTAGCGATGAGGTCCAAATGAACCCGTGGATTCTCACACATCATAGCTTGGTACTTTGTCATCCGGCTGTTGCTGAACCAGTAGCTTCCTTTTACATCCAGCAGGGCTTTGACAGCATGGGGCACCTTGACATGAAGAACCTGTCCAAGGGTCAGCTTGTCTGCTTCTGCTATCAGCATTGCTGTGGCTGCCACAGCTTTCAGGCATGGGGGTAGGCCGCAGGCCACAGGATCAAGTTGCTTGGAGAGATAGGCCACAGGCCTTGGCCAGGAGCCCAAATTCTGAATCAGCACTCCAGTAACTGTTTGATTGTGTTCATGTATGTACAGCTGGAAGGGCTTGCTGTGATCTGGCAATCCCAGAGCTGGAGCTTCCATTAGCAGAGTCTTCAATTTCAGAAAAGCTGCCGTTTGCTCTTCTTCCCAGAGAAAGGGGTCATGCTCTCCCCCCTTTGTGGCTTGATGGAGGGGTTTAGCAATGTCTGCGAAGTTGGGGATCCACAGGCGGCAGAAGCCTGCAGCTCCCAGGAATTCACAGACTTGTCTTCTTGTCTTTGGTTGGGGTATTCGACATACTGTTTCTTTTCTCTTTTCTCTTTTCTACCTGTTAATTGAAAACCTAAATATTTCACAGTCTGTTTACATATTTGTGCTTTCTTTTTCGACACTCTGTAACCTGCATGGCACAGCAGATGTAGCAGGGCTTTTGTGGCAGAGAGACAGTCTTTTTCTGTGGGAGAAGCCAGTAATAAATCATCTACATATTGTAGTAAAACGACTTTGTCTTTAAATCTCTGCAAATGTGTCTGTATATTTTGTTTGGCTTTCTGTGGAATGTGATATTGGCTTAAAGCCACAGGCATTGCACCAGGTTTTAAATCAACGTACACTGGGGGAATATTTACAGCCCCCGCCCACACTTCAGGAATTCCAAGGAGTAGTGTGTGCGGGTCCAGGGCAGCCGGAAGAGTTGGTGCTGTGCGCCATTCTTCTTCTCTTGGCATAATTACTGCAATTTTTACAGGTTGGGTGTGCTGGCTGGCTGGGCTGTACTGCCGTGGAAAGCTGCCACTCTCAGGCAGATCTAATCGAGCGTGACCCCCGGGAAAAAATATAATTTGGGCTTGCAATTTGCAAAGGGTATACCGCCTCAGGAGCTGGATAGAACATTCGGGCATATACATATACACATTGTATAAACAATATTCACAGAGGTCTCTCTCCCGTAGCCAAAACGGACTCTTAATACCACACTTCAACACAGCTACACCCACATACTGTTACACACACAGTGTCACACCCACACACCTACATACAGTCACACACACATACAGAGAGAGGCAGACAGATTCCATTTTACTTACAGGCTCTGTCTGCAGGCTGAAGATTCCATTCTCTCCCTGGCTGCAGCTGTCCAGCTTCTCCGTGCAGGCTGGCTCCGGTCACATGATCAGGCCACCCAATCCGGATGCAGGATGTCCTCACACATGTAAGGCACCCTGCGGGACTTTGCTCAGTGCCAGGTCATGTGCTCGGAGCCTCCCCGCTGCGGGAGAAGGCTTGAGCAAGGCAGGCAGCCAGGGAACAGACCGGAGCTGTCTCAGGGGAGGGGGTTAAAGGGGGCTGAATCCCCCCTCTCTCAATCCGTGCCTGTGGCTCCCCACTTCCTGAATCAGGGTCTAATGCATGCTGAGAGCTCGTGCTCCTTCCTGGCGTCTGACGTCAGCTGCTGGAGACAAGAAGGAGATGAGTTCCTGTGCTCCCGACCAGACGCGGCATAGTGGTGGCTTTTTTGCCGCCCCACTGGAGAGTTCCGCCCCACTTCAGAGTGCCACCCTAGGCCTAGGCCTTGTTGGCTTAGGCCAAGATACAGCACTGTCTCTGTGTCAGATGGGGAATGACCCATACATCAGGGGACATTGAGGGCACCTTCTAAAGTCCAAAAGCAAACAAAATTAGTTTGCAGCAAACAAATGTCATTTGCAGACACACAGCACAGCCCCTGTTCGTGTTGACAATATCTCGGGCTGCTGTGTCTGCTACCGCCAATCTTGTATACATGATCATGGTAGTGAATGGGTTAATAATGCAATAAACCATCATTGGGGAATTCCCAATGTATGTTTCGCAAGTAAGGGGTTCCCATTTCCTGCTTCGCACAATGTCTCAGAAGTTATTACCCACAGGCTCGTGCAGGTGCATTAACCCCTTCACTACCAAGTGATTTTCCAAAAAAGACTGTTTCAGAAACCAGTGGTTTGTTTGTAAAATCATTTTTAATTAATTATTGCCATATGTTGGAATCGTATAATAATATCTCAATAAATATTCATTAAATCTCCATACAGTGTTATGCTATGATGGTTCATTTATATTTCTATCCACTGCTACCCATCAAATAATTGGCTGTCAATCCAAAGATATCGACCATTTTTAAAGGTTGTATTGTTTACTGCAGTTCTTCTTTGTCTTATAGTTGTTGTATTAGCACGATGTGGTGGAGAGTGCTGTGAACTGCAGTAGTCCCTCTTTTCTTGGGTTATATACTTTCACTCTTCTTGATTCTCTAATAATATCTCACTACGAAATAAAAATTACATCAATAATTTATTCTAATTAATTAACCATGCATTAAATTATTCGCTGTAAAGCTCACCAATCAGGATTCTCTAAGACGATCATATATATTTTAACATCTCTTTAGTTTGTGGATTCTAAGATAACAATCTTATCAACTGAATTTATATCAAGCACGTATCACTCACAGCCAACCATCTGTAGAAAGAGTCTGTTTATTGCTGAACAATTTCAGAATATATATATAGTCACGTACCACGGGTTCCCCAGGTGCTCGGCAGTATCGTCCTTGCTGCTTGTTGGCCAGGCGCTGAGTGAAGAGGGGAACCGTAGCGGTTATGTGGGATGCTGAGGGGCGGAGCCTAATGTACAGACGCGACGCCGCCAGGTTAAAACCACAGGCAATGCAGACTTTCTGTGCCCTAACGTGGTTTCTCATTCCCCATAGTGCTGCTTATTTCTCTGACTGATATTTCTGGCTTATTGACCCCTGGCAAACACCTTACTGACACTCTCTGGCATATTGGACCCTGGCAAAAGGCTTACTGACACTCTCTGGTATATTGACCCCTGGCGTACGACATACTGACACCCTCTGGTACATTGACCCCTGGCTTTGGTTATCTGTATCTGTATGTCCTATACTGTATACTAGCATAGGGTATAGCAGCTTACCGACCAATTCAAAGGATCAGAGGGAAAGGAGTTGTGCTGCATACGAGGATCAGATATCAAGTTCTGATAGGGAACGTGACATATATATACACTATATTGCCAAAAGTATTCGCTCACCTATCCATATGCGAGTCAAGGCAGGTGAGCGAATACTTTTGGCAATATAGTGTATATTTCAATCACAATCGACAGGTTTTCACCGGAATAAGGCTAGGGTCAGACGAGCGCAGTATTAACGTGCGTTTAGCAGCACTAAATCACGGCCGTGCTAGCAGCAAATGACGTCCAATGCTGGGCAACATACGAAGAACGGCCGCACGAAAGTGCGGCCGCGCAACGCAAGTGGCAAATGAACGCATTTTTTCGAGAAAGTCAAACCGCTAGTACTGACGTACAGAGTGCGCTGCGTCCGCTAGAGGCGTGTGTGCGTGATTAGGAGACGTCAGACGCTGCACACGTCCGGCCAACATAACGTCCAGACGCAAAAAGGGTTTTATTGATGATCCGTACAAAATCACGGACGAAAATGCGCATCGTATGACCGCTATCGCGTATTCCGGGAAAAAATACGTCCATTCGTTCGAACGAACTTTTCATGGACAACGCGAAAAATGCGTTAGTCTGACCCTAGCCTAATATGTTGCTATAAAACATAGAGTCATCTCAAAATAATGCTTCCGATATCTAACTCTGCAAGGGATTCGCTTAGATCAGAATTTCAACATCTAGTATTTATTTTGATAGAATTGGTTTATACAGCATAACATATTTCCTGGCAATCAAACAGTACAGATGAATTTAGCTATAATTACAGAAATTAATCTGGATTATTTAATTCAGAATTAATAGATTAAGTATTAGCTGCTAGCATTAAGATGTAGCAGAAGATAGATCAGAATTTCTCCTCTGCCTCGTGGCTAGCCTATGTTGTGGTTTAGACCCTAAGCTGAATTCCATTTTAAATCTTGGGAGTTTTGCGTGCAAGAATGTGACTACTATTTAAATTGCAAAGAATGCAGGCAGTGAGATTAAGTGAGATTAGGATGGAGTGCCTTGAAGTTGATTTTTGAATCAAGTGCCAGTTCGTCGAGAGTTTTAGTTTCGTGCGTATCCTCGAAGTCCTTTGTGTTCCCACTTTTAATTTCGCTTATCACTTAACCTTTAGACTACGCCTATCTATCAATTTAACCAGTAGTCCTTTAGACACGTCTCTTTACTGTAATTTTTTTAGACATCAGGGTTATTCAAAGAGATCCAAATGGCTGCCGAAAGGTAACCGAATGCTGAAAATCAGCGTTCGGTTCCCTTTCTTGGCCATTCAGCTATTCAGAGAGCAGGCAATTCAAGAATTTGGCGAATTGCCTGCACATACAGTGACAGTTCGAGGGCAGTGAAATCCCCATAGCTTCGGCTATTCAAAGAACAAAAACCAGCAGTGAAAAGTTGCCAAATTGCCCTGCCATTCGGTGGTTTCATGCGGCAGATTTATTCAGGCGAATCCCATAGGCTTCAATGTTAAAAATATTCCCATTTTAATGCAATATCTAATAAACCATTGGTTATAATATTCTGAAGTAAAGTCTCTTTATTCATAGATTTTTTGGATATTTTAAGCATTTTTCAGGATTTTTTTGCCAAGAATTTAAAAAAAAATTTTTTTTTTTTAAACGTTTGTTCTTTTTTCTGTAACAGCCCTTTTTATTATCATTCCTTGGACCTCATATGTAAATTTAAGACATTTTTGCTCAGTAGCTTCGGTGTCGGGTTTTTTATGGCAGCTGTGATAGGCTCCTGCTCTGGTTTCTCTGCTGTGTTCGGCGGGATTAATCCAGATGTTTTTGTGGGTTTCGGTGTGCATTCGCCTGGGTTTTGTGGTGAGTGTTCGGCAGGTTTTTGGTGGCTTTTCCCTGCACTACGATGGCCCTGTGGTGCTTGCTGAATACACCGCAGGGTTGCTGAAATGGGATCGCCAAATCAAGCCGAATTGAAGAGAACGAAAAGTCACCGAACGTGCGGTGACTTTTCGATTCTCTTGGAATAACCCTGCATATTTCAGTGTCTCTCATTATAGATTTCAGTCACCAGATGGCACTATTATAAATGTATATGGCACAGTATAACAAACACCTTATAGGGCTATAGAGAGTATAGATATAGGCAAATACGAAAGCTCATATATATTTTCTGTAAGAGACAACATTGTTGATCTGCATCCATTTTGTTTTCTCAACGAATTGCACTGTATTTTTCTGTCAATTTGCCTGTATTTGGTGAACTGACGGCTTTGTGAATGGGTAGATTGGATTTGCCCTAAATTGCACCTAACGAGCCAGAGGTTAGGGAATAAACCCTTCTATGGCCCCTATTACTGTACATTCTCTGTGCAAGTGGTTTTGCGTGCGCAAATGCGCATTTGCGCGAGAGGAAAAACCATTTGCGCGCAACATTGTATTCCTATCTATGCACAACGAACATGCGTCAACGTCTACCGCGGTTGAACCTGCGCGAACGAAAATCCGTGTGCGCATCCTATACTTAACATTGTCAGCGCAAATGCGTTCGTGCGCTGGTACGCGGATGGTATTTCAATCTGCGCGCAACGAAGGTTTGCGCGAATTTTCATAACGTCATTGAAAAGCAGGTGGTAACTGTAAATTTGTTCGTCCTGGCCGAAAACGAAATACACAGCACAAAATAAAAAACACAGCACAGTACAGTTACACATTCTACACATACCCAAACAATAAAACTAATAAATTGCTTTATTTTTTTTTCCTGCAGCATATATACTCAGATTGACTTTGACAGGCGCAACAACCTAACGTTAGTAAATGATGGTTCTTAATTCTGATTGGCTGAATCCCGTGAAAAAAACAGTCCGAAAACAGATTTCTGCTCGCAACGTACTTTGCGCACAGTTTTGCGCGGCGTTTTTACGCACGAAAATTTTTGACGGATGAAAAAATGCGCTCGGATCGGAATACCAAGTAAATTATCGCGCGATTGCGTTTTTTTCATGCGCAAAACTAATTGTAAAATGGCCCTATATTTTTACAGTAGTTTTATAGTTTTTATATTTTTTCAAAGTAATCTTTGAATAAAACAATACATTGTGATACTTGCAGTAATTATAACGATAGGCTTAGCATTCCTAATAAGTCCAAATAAACCTCACATTCCAATGAATAACCCGCTAGCTATATTTTCAAGCTCTCCTAATTGTGATATAAAATGTCATGTAGAAGGCCACACTATGTGTAACTTCTATTACCTAGTGACTTTATCCAGTGTATAAATCTACTCTCAGCAATACTGTTTTAACCGTTTATTTAGATTGTCGATAATCTCACGGGAAGAACCTATATGCTTTTTCCTATGCGTTAATTGCACCAGAAAAGCTGTCGTAAATGGAGACTTAACTTCAATGTGTGGAATATTAAGGCTTGGCGTTGTTGTTAGATATTCTCGCTTAATTGACAGTTGTGTAAGCTGTATCTCTTAACAAAAATAGTTTTATTTACCATAACTATGGAAGGTTGTAAAGGTAGAATTGGGCACTGTGTGTCACTACTGAGTATGATATATGATCCATTACCCAATGATTCTGACATATGGTATGGAAATTTAAAAAGTTGTTCTGTAATTTTTTTATCTTTTTTTTGAGAAAGGATTTAACCAGGAAGGATACATTGAGATTTCTCTCGTTTTCAAGTATGTCCTGGGTGGCGAGTATGTACCGTTAGGTGTCTTGCCCAAGGACACTTGCTGGAAAGGTGCTTGTCGGGATCGAACCCATGACTCCACAGGCTCTCTCCATGCAGAGCAGTGATGTTACCTCTACTCCACCCAGCTGGCTAACCGTTCCATTCCCATGCATACCACATGGTGAGCTTAACTCTGTATGCGTACATACACAATAACTTAGGTCTATACACTCCTCTGCACTCACATATAAACATTGATCACAGTCATGCTTCACAGGAGGGGTATTTTAGGTCAGTATGTATACGATACCCAGGCCATACAGAAGACCATAGCTGTGGTACAACAGGTGTTATTTTTTTAATTTGAGAAACAAGAGCATAGCATAAACAAAGGAATACAAGTGAAGTAGGTAGGAGGGACAGGGCAGGAATAGAGCTGACTGCAGAAGCTATACAGGCCGGCAGGAATAGGGCTGGATACAGAGGCTGGGAATGGCACGAAGAGACTCAGGAGACACAGGGCGCAATAGTTACTAGAGCACATGGACACAGGCAGGAACTAGAGTACGTGGGCACAGGAACGTGAGGTACAAACCATAAAGGGATAGAGCCAGGCTGGAGCAATCTGTACTATGATACACTATGGTAGAGGACAGCAGGGTCCCAAATGTTGGAGCTCAGGTTTCAGGATCCAAGGTGATTCCTCACATTCCTTGTTTTGACAGAATGTTAGAATCAAGTATAACCACTTGGGGAAAAGCCGTGTAAACCCAGTTCAGGCATCAACACAGACCAAAACCTAGTGAAAGCCATGTGAAGGTGGTAAAGGAACTACGTGCTGTAATCCTTGTACCCGCCTTGGGTGTTAGTTCCTTAAGAAAGCACGGTCCTCTTGGGTTTTCATAAACAAGTCCTTTATTGAATTAACTGCTGTTTAGCAGGCAGCAGTGTCAGCATTCAAAAATAAAACAAACACATCCCTAAAAACAAACTCTAGCTCCTTTGAGCGCTGACTCACTTAAAGGTCCCTTACTATCAGGGCTTCTTTTCTAAACTAAACAAACATAGTTTCCACCAACCTTAGAACTGTTATGTTAGCAATCAAGCTTCTGCCAGGAACCAAAACACTTTGAGGGAGGTGCCCGTGTGGAGAGGAGCAGAGTGAAAAAGCAGGCAGTGATTTATTTTCACTGCTGCTAAATTACTTCCAGCTGAACAGTGTGTGGAGAGTAAAAGAACCTCTTGGGCTTCCATATGTAGTACAAATGCTCCCCCTGGAGCTAAATATCATATCCCTCCCTATACAGTTTAGAGGGAATATACACCCCGTCACAGACCATACCGTGTACTTTATCACAGTGCCTAGATGGATTTAATCAAGGGGTTTATTAGGAATAGGGATGAGCCGAACACCCCCATGTTCGGTTCGAACTCGAACGGCCAAAAAGTTCGAACTCGAATGTAATGCAAGTCAATGGGGGTCGAACTTACAAAAATGAAAGTGCCCTCCAAGAGGGCATATATGCAAGATATTGGCCATAAAAGGTGTATGGGGGTCCGGGTACTGCCCTGGGGGACAGGAAACAATGGGAAAAAAAGTGTAAAAAGAATGTTTTTAGCCCTTTCACTGCTGAGTGCTGAGCCATTTCACCGCTGTGCGCTGAACTCATTTTTACCGCTTCTGCTCATGTTTAAAAGCGATTTTGAAGCCATGGGAAATGTTTGACCAACACACAGGACAGGGTATACCTGAAATAGGCCAGACGGTATACAAGGACGCATTCTAACACAAGCCCAAATCGATGCCCAAACACAAGCCCAAATGTTAGAGTGGTCAGGGATAGCCAAGACAGTACACAAGGAGTATCTATCATATAAGCCAAAAATCAATCAGAGTTAGAGTGGTCAAGGAATAGCCTAGGACTGGTACACGGGCAGGGCTGGTGCTAGGCTATTTTGCACACTACGCCAGACTAGCTACTTGTGCCCCCCAAAAAAATTAAAGCAACACAAATGAAAAAGCTTACTGATCGGCACCCAGCGGGATGGCCGCTGGGTTCTGCAGTGTGAGTTGTATGGCCGAATCGGCGTTATAGACTGGGAACTGAAAATGACAGCGTTATAGACTGGGCACTGAAAATGAGAGCGTTGTGTTTTATTTAATGAGAGTGTTATTATGTGTTATTAAATGAGTGTTTAATGCTTTATATTACCAAGGACATGGCTCCGGCTCACGTCGGTGTCCAGGCTGCTCCTTCAGATGAGGCTGACTGACAACGACTGACACAATGTCAAAGCCCCACGAACACGGCTCGGTGGGAGACCCAATTTACTAACCGTCTCCACGAGGTTTCTATCGGATGGGGACGCCACCAGCCCCCTGGATCAGCTGAACAAAAGAACAAGATAGATCTCCAGTGGATAAGAAGTGCCAATCGGTTTATTGAGGCAACAGCACCCCTTGGAAAAATCAGTGACGTTTCGACCTTGCGGTCTTAATCATACATACATGCTAAAACACATTATCCCCTTAAATACCCTAACCAAGCAATGAATAAACATCTCATTAAGCAATCTCATTAACCAATTAAGCAATTAAATGAAAGGAGAAAGCAAAAAGGTTACAGGGTATATACAATAGAAAAAGGAAGAAAAAGCATACATAAATGTGATTTTAAAAGAAATGAGGGGGGTATATATATATCTCCAAAATAATAAAGAGTGAACAAATAAATAATAAATATCAAGAAAAGAAAAAATCAAAAAAAGGGAGGGGACAAAAAACAACAACAAAAACAAAAAACCACTGACGTCAGCTGCTGGCGTCAAGGACGAGTCTGGAGGAGGAGCTGAATGCTTCTGCGCTGTGGCTGGTTGCCTCTCAGTCCAGACAGCTGGAAACGAGCATCCCGGCGACGGGCCGCGGCTCACGGGCACTGGTGTCCGAGAGCGTGTGGACACTTATGTAACTCCTGTGGAGCTCAGCATACAAGCCAGGTAACAATGGAGACTGAAAAATCAACCAAGTAGTGAATCGCCAGGAGACACTCAGCACTGACGGAAGCAAACTGCACGACAGGGCGATGAGCTGGATCGCGCTGTCTGTATATAAATCCGGCGTGCGCGTCATCATGCCGCGGCCCGCCTCCTGACCAGCCCTGCGAGCTCCGGAAGCCGGCATAACTCCTGGCACCCGGCTTGTCGATGGCGCTGCAGGGTGGCGGGGCCCCCTCTGAGCCCCAGACGTGACAGATACACTCATACACAACACAGTTCCACAGCAATAAAACTCACAGTAATGTGTGTTATGTCCTTTTTTTGTTTTGGAAAGGGGCGAAAAGCTGTTACGGGTTGAGGAAGTTTACAGGGGGACCCCATTGTGAGGTTCAGTAAGGGGCCCCATCATTTCTGATGGCTGCCCTGTATGCATCCGGTACACAGGTCAGTGCACCAAAATATTGGGCCTTTGGTGCCAGCTTGTGCCTTCACACCGTAACCCAAGGTATTGTGGAAGAGTGCAGGGTTGGACCCTGCAGTCAAATATTGAAATGATATGCACCTGTCACATTCGAGTGCAGAAAAATTGTCAAGGTTATTCAAAGAGATCCGAATGGCTGGAGAAAGGTAATCAAACGCTGAAAATTAGCGTTCGGTTACCTTTCTTGGCCATTCGGCTATTCAGAGAGCAGGCAATTCGCCAAATCCTGGCGAATTGCCTGCACATTCGGTGCCTGTTCGAGGGCAGTGAAATCCCCATAGAAAAGCACTGCTTCGGCTATTCAGAGAACACAAACCAGCAGTGAAAGGTTCCCCTAATGCCCTGCCATTCGGTGGTTTCATTCGGCAAGTTTATTCAAGAGAATCCCATAGGCTTCCATGTTAAAAATATTCCCGTTTTTTAATTCAATATCTAATAAACCGTTCATTATAAAATTCTGCAGTAAAGAGTCTCTTTATTTATAGATTTTTTTTAGGATATTTTAAGCATTTTTCTGGATAATTTTTTTGTTTTAAAAGTCCGATTTTTTTTTTTTTTTTTAACTTTACTTCTTTTTTCTGTAACAGCCCTTTTTATTATCATTCCCTGGACCTCATATGTAAATTTCAGACATTTTTGCTCAGTAGTTTCTTTGCAAACAGTGTTTCACTTTTCAATCATTCATGCAAACTGTTTTCCTAATTTATTCACTGCATTCTTTTACGGTGTCCGTTTTTTCCGGAGGCTTCGTTGCGTGTGATCGGCTCCTGCTCGGGTTTTTCCGGCGTCTTCGATGGGGTTAATCCAGATTTTTTTACAGGTTTTCGGCGTTCATTCGCCGGGTTTTCGGCGGGTTTTCGGCAGCTTTTCGGCAGCTTTTCCCTGCATTTCGACAGCCCCGTGGTGCTTGCTGAATACACCACAGGGTAGCAGAAATGGGAAAGCCGATTTGCACCGAATTGAAGAGAACGAAAAGTCACCGAACGTGCAGTGACTTTTCGATTCTCTTTAAATAACCCTGTGTGTCTTAGTGGTGCACGACACTGAGAATCTAACAGGCTTATTCAAAGAGATCCGAATTGTGGCCGAAAGGTAACCGAACACTGAAATTCGTGGCCATTCGGCTATTCAGAGAGCAGGCAGTTCTCCAAATGTTGGCAAATTGCCTACACATACGGTGCCTGGTCGGTGCCTGTTCGAGGGTAGGGATGAGCTGTTCGGTTCGATCAGTTCGGAGTTCGACTCGAACTTTGGCAGTTCGAAAGTTTGCGAACTTCGAACTTTTTGGCATGTTCGGTTCGAGTTTGAATTTTTTTTTTAAAAAAAAGTATAAAAAATGCTTAAAAAATAGTAAAAAATCTAGAAATAAAGAGACTCTTTACTGCAGAATATTATAAGCAACGGTTTATTAGATATTGAATTAAAAAACTACCCAGGGCAAGAAGGCACGCATGTGGGCGATGATTAGCAATGGACGGACTGTGTACGTCATCAAGAAGCGGTATGTATAATAGCATAAACATGTTACATACACATAACACACATTACATACATCTACCAACATATGTCAACACATGCTGCGGCGTAATGTATTATCTGTTTGTCAGACAATTGTGACTGTCATAAAATTATTCTGGCTTTATTTAAAATATTTGCACACGTGTACATTTTTCTGAAACTTTCACACCTCAAAATTACATGTGCTTTGAGTGCATGAGGCTTGCATCGGATTTTTTGTACCGCCTGTGTGTTTCATTTTTAAAATGCTGCAATGGGTGATGTGGATTTTCTAGTTTACAGGGAAAGCATGCTTTACAGTCTGCCTAATGGCTAGGTGCAAAGATTCTCACCTCTAAATGACATGTGCTTACAGCAGGGCTCTCAAACGGCGTAAACAACAGGTGTTAATTAGTGTTTGGAAATAACATGTGCTTCTAATTAGTCTGGTCTCATGAATTTGATACATTGCCTGCAGACTGCGTGTGGCTCCTGCACATGTATGAACACTGTGCTTCTGAATTCTAAGAAGTGTTAATTTCTAGACATGTTCCTCTGATATGCTGTTTAACCCCTTAACCCCTTCACTGCTGAGGCATTTCACTGCTGTGTGCGGAGCTCATTTTTACCGCTTTCGCTCATCATGTTTAAACGCGATTTGAAGCCACATTTTAATAAATGACCCAGACATATTATATATCGTTCTTTCCGGGAGACTCCGCAGATTCATAATATATCATTTTTATATGTATACATCATGTCCTGTCTGTATATTCTAACAAAAAATACAATAAAAATTGAATTTTTAATCATCTGCAGTGTATAAAGTGGTTTTTTTCACATTTTATCACATGAGCGTTTGCGGTTATGTTTTCTATGGGGTGCGCTTGTACAAAAATTTGAAATTGGGACTTGTTACATTTTGTGGGGGGAATTACGGGATTTTTAGCAAACGCACCCCATAGAAAAAAATCATTAGTGCAGCATCATTGTTCACATTATAATTGAAATGTGAACAATATTGCTGCATTAATAAAAACAACACACAAAAAAACATGGTTTTTTTTTAAAAAAAATGTAAATTTATTTATTTTTATTATAATTTGTTTATTGTTTTTTTACTTTGTACCTAGTCATGTTGGGTATCATTCGAAAGACCATGCTCAGGCCTTTCAAATGACACCCTCCATGACCCCCTAGACTCTCCCCTTTTAAGCGGTGCCTGGCTTTTGGCGCTGCTCCTTTCCGATCGGGAGGGAGAGGGATCCGAACGGATCCCCCCTCCCTTCCAGGCTATCTCCCGGCATTGCCTGGGGGTCGCCTGGAAATGATGTCATCGCGCTTGGCGCGATGACGTCATTTACGTCGGGAGGAGCTTGACTTCAGCGTCTGAGGACGCAGAAGTCAGAACGCCGCGGGACCCCGGACAGAGAGGTGAGTAGCTGGATCCTGCCTGGTGGAGGAATAAGCCGGGCTTCCCTCCTCCACCAGGCAGGATCCAGCTACAACACCCGCCAGGACTCCAGCCAGACAGAGGCAATAAGGAACCCGAGGCAAGGAACCGAACAGCAGCAGGAAAGAAGGGAATCTGGCCGCCTTTACGGGCTAGAAGGGCACTATCGAGTGAGCGTGGTTATTACACCGGCTCAGGACCATGTGAGTGTACCACGTTTTTTATCTTGCACCTTATTACCCCAACGATAAAACACCATCCGGTGTTTCTATCCCCTTTACCCTAAGGTTCCGCTCGAGGAGAAGAAAGAAGAGAGTCAAAACTCCCCCCTCTCTCCATTTCCTGTATCCCTTCGGATACCACCTTTTGACCACAAGGTGGCAGCAGAGGACAAGGAATGAATACACTTCTCCAAGACGCGGACCTAAGCACGAAACCTTGTTAACAGTGCTTCTCTGAATTAATAGAAGGCACTACATAGATTGAGAACTTTCAAACGACTTTATTTCCACAGGCATTTTAAACAAAATACGTCCCGTATTCACCCTTTCCATATGGTTCACACCGGATCTAGTGTGAGAACGGCAACGCACCTATCAATTTCTTTTTGATGCACAGTCTATGTACCCTGTATGAATAATACGTGTCATTTAAAATTGTATTTACTCTGAACCATTACGTGCTTTTTATTGCATTTACTCTGAATAACACGTGATATATACTACATACAGTCTGAGTAAGCGTACCCAGAACACTTACATTAATCTGGAAGTGTATAAGAAGCGGCGAGTGCAGCATCCAACATCCCATGTGTTACCCCTAGCTAGAGTACAGAACAACACTCAAGTGCATATATTTAATATTTCCCCAGACAGGGAGACTACTAAGTGCAGCGCCCATCCAGGATTACCCCATCCTTCCTTTACATATACCCAGGTAGACCTAGGCACTACCATCTTATCCTAGGAAGGCAGCAGCACAATATTCCATCCACATAATCCTAGAGACAGGCGCCGACGGTAGAACACCCATTTTCTCCAGAGAGGTGAGTATCTCCGCCGGGGGTCCCGCACAGCTGATGACGTGTGGGGCACGTCCTCAGCATGTAACGTGCATCAATGAGGACGTGCCCCACACGTCTTCAGCAGTGAAAGGGTTAAGGACCAGGGCTCTATAAAGCCAATCATTAATGATGTAGATGTTACGTCATTTGTCATTAAGGGCTTAATACAATCTTTATCACACTCCTTAGATTTAAACGTAATATTCCAGTATTTGTATGTCGTGTACCTCTCCCGAAGGGCCTATGTGAGCATACAATTATTATTGTGTTAGATCTATAGTTTTGGTGCAAGCGTGGTGGAAGGGCCTGCTGCTTCTGCTTTAGTAACACAACACAACGTGAAAATGTCTATCATAAAGCGTACAAGCAGAGTCCCAAGGGTCTCTGACTATCCATTGTCATATATACCTTGCTTTATACATATAATACATTCCCTCATCTAACAGGATAGTAGCCAGTCCCTGTGCATTTTAACCCCTTAAGGGTGGCTAGGTGTCGTGTGTGGGTCTCTGATGGCGATGTTTCTATACATTCTACAAATCCGCCACTTCACGGGCAGGTTATGGGGACCTCCTAGGCACGATATTTGAAGGAATTTTTCGTTTTTATTTTTAACCCTTATTTTATGGAAAACTCACTGTCCCTTTAAAAACGTCTTTTTTAAAACTTTTTGTCCTTGTTTCCTGTCCCCCAGGGCACTACCCGGACCCCCATACACCTTTTATGGCAAATATCTTGCATATATGCCCTCTTGGAGGGCACTCTAAAAATCTAATTTTCGAGTCCCATTGACTTGTATTGAGTTCGGTTCGAGTTCGAACTCGAACTTTTGAAATTGTTCGAGTTCGAATGCGAACTGAACACTGGGGTGTTTGGCTCATCCCTATTCGAGTGCAGTGAAATCCTCCATAGAGAAGCAATGAATAAAAACCAGCAGTGAAAAGTTGCCGAAATGCCCTGCCATTCGGTGGTTTCATTCGCCAGGTTTATTCAGGAGAATTCAATGTTATAAATATTCCCGTTTTAACTCAATATCTAATAAACCGTTTATTATTATGTTATGCAGTAAAGAGTCTCTTTATTTTAAGATTTTTTTAAGATCTTTTAAGCATTTTTCTGCAAAAAAAATCCCTTTTTTTAACAGCCCTCTTTATTATCATTCATTGGATCTAAATGTAAATTCCAGACATTTTCGTTCAGTAGTTTTTTTGCAAACAGCGTTTCACTAACGGTCGAACTTTGTGTGAACATAGCAAAAAGTTTGAAGTTCGCCGAACTTTCGAACGGCCGATTTTCGAATCGAACCGGCAGCCCATCCCTAATTAGGAATCTCCTTTACAATGTAAGGAGGCTTTTTGTGATTTGGAGTGGTCCACTTATCTGAATCCTGTCAACAATTTCCACGGCAACCCCATCAGTCATACATTTCAATATATTGAAGATCACTCCAGGGTTAGTGTAAAACATGGTCTCTTTGGGATGATCATAGGGGGAGCAGTCATTCTGAAAGATTATAGATGTAGCGGAAACTGCCCGAAAGCTACGATTGAGGGTAAGACTGTGATCGTAACTGGTGCAAATACTGGAATCGGTAAAGAGACAGCAATGGAGCTGGCAAGAAGAGACTACATTTTACACTAATCCTAGCGTGGTCTTCAATATATTGGAATGTATGACTCAAAGGGTTGCCGTGGAAATTGTTGACAGGATCGGGACAAGCTGACCCAGTGGAAGACTTCTGTCAGATAAGGCTAGGGTCAGACGAAAGCATTTTTCCCCGCGAACGTGAAAAAGCGCGTCCGAACGCATTGACGTATTTTTTCACGGGATGCGCAAAAACGACGCAAAAACGGTCAGACGATGCGCATTTCCGGGCGTGATTTTGTACGGATCGTCAATAAAACTCTTTTTGCATCTGGACGTTATGTAGGCTGGACATTAGCAGCGTCTGACATCTCCTAATCACGCACACACGCCGCTATGCTGCAGTTGCGCACTCAGTACGTCAGTACTAGCGGTTCAGCGTTCTCAGAAAAATGCGGTCAAATTCCACTTGCGTTGCACGGCCGGACTTTTGTGCGGCCGTACATCGTATATTGGCCGTCATTGCCCGTCATCTGCTGCTAGTGCGGCCGTAATTATGTGCGCCAGAACGCACGTTAAAAGTGCGCTGGTCTGACCCCAGCCTAAGCCGTTTATATTTTACATTTGGTGTACATAACTTTTATCTAGGTTCTGTTTTCTCTGGTTTTGGTTTTCTCAAGCATTCAGCTCTGTATCAGGATCGGCTTTAGCATTGGTAGGCAATTGCACCTTATGTACAGCATTTTTCATGCTCACACTCATGAAAAGTCAGGGAATATGCAAGTTGGTTCCCAAATGTGTGGATAGAACTTCCCATCTTTCTATGATGAGCTGGCTCATGTACAATTTCAGTATCAGGCTTCTGGGGAAAATAGGCATTAATGGCCTTCCACTTCACTGTATGTTGAAGTGGTTGATACTGGGGCATTAAAATACTGATGTGGCTGAAATTTGATTTATTATATACATTAGCAAAAAAAATGCTAACGCATACATAGGAAGTAATTCCTAGGGATGAGCTGTTCGGTTTGATCTGTTCGGAGTTCACATCGAACATCGGCCGTTCGACAGTTTGCGAACTTCGAACTTTTTGGGACGTTCGCCAAAAGTTAAAAAAAAAAATTAAAAAAAGGATAAAGAATGCTTAAAAAAATCTAGAAGTAAAGAGACTCTTTACTGCAGAATATTATAAGCAACGTTTTATTAGATATTGAATTAAAATATTTTTAACATTGAAGCCTATGGGATAAAACATTCTTGTTACTAAAACATCAGGCAGACACGGCCCTCTAATCAGGCACTGTAGAGGGCAGCCTGCAGGGGCCTCCCAAGGATCCCCTTGAGGAGCACTGAGGAGCATGCGGCTGCCGGATGACAGAGCTGCGACTGTGCGGGCTAGCCGCCCGGGTGCATGTGGCAGAGACAGGCGGTGCAGGGAGGGAACAACTGCACCTGCGGCCACGGCATACCCCCCCCCCCCACAACCAGGATCCAGGGAGCCCCCACTGACCACCAGGCTAAGGTAAGGCGACACATTTCTAAAAAAAAAAATCCGAGGACATTTTTAAATGTCCCCGGGAACATAAAATAAAACTCTATTTTTTTCTTTCTCTACCTGCCTGAATGTATTTAATTATATATATTAGATACATTCAGCCAGGTAGAGGGGGTGGCATGTGGGTTGCGCGGGGTCTCAGGCAGTGGTTTGTTTTTTTTGTATGTATATCTTTAGCAAATTTATAGGGGAAGGTAAGGGCAGGTATGATATATATCATATATATATATATATATATATATATATATATATATATATATATATATATATATATATATTCTTATAAATATATATATCCAAACTTGTATTACACACACATTTTGGCAACTAATCCCCCCCCCCATTTGGCTGATCCCTCCAGAAGAAATGTTGAACCCGATAGAGCAGAGAATAATATATATATTCTCTGCTCTGTCGGTTTCCACATTTCTTCTGGAGGGATCAGCCAAATGGGGGGGCACATTTAGTTGAGTTTGTCCACATGCCACCCCCCATGTGCGTATGTGTATATATGGTCTGAGGTCTGTGGGTGGGTGTATATATATATCTGCATGTTGATATATACGTATATATAGGTCTGCATGTTGATATATACGTATATGTCTGTGTGTGGTATCAATGCATCCCTACTCTATACACAGCGCTCCGTGTCCCTATAATATATATGATCAGGGGTTACCTTTTTTATATTTTTATACTATTCCTATTAAATTAACAGTAATTTTTGATGTATTTTATTGAGTAGAAACTTTTTTTGCCTATATAACATGTGCTTTGTTAAAATAAAACGGTTTTGTGTGTACATTTTAATTTAGTTAGTGGATTCCTGTCCAGTGCGGTGAGAAGCAAACGTAATGCAGTGTAGACACGCTGCACGGCGGAGTGAAGTCAAGCCTGAAAAATGTTTGCTTCGCTTCGCTACGCTGTGCGTCGCTACATGCTCAGCGTGTCTCAGCCTTTATTCCCGCATCGCTAGCTTACCGAATCAGTTTGTATACTTGTTACTGACCCTGCTTGTTCTGAGGACCCGATCTGTTGCCGACTTTGCCTGCCATTTGACTATTCTCTCTGTGTATTCCCTGCCTGTTCTGTTTGCTTCCTGCTGCTACTGATGTGCACCGATTCTCTCCATATACAGTAGCGCAGTACAAGTGCCTAAACATTGCTGACTCAGTTTTGTTATAGCTACTGATGTAACTGAATAGATTGGGGATCTCTTCTGCATTACCAAAACCTCCACCACTGCACTGTTCCACAATACCTCAGAGGGGTTACGGTGTGAAGGCACTTGCTGCCACCAAAGGCACAATATTTGGGTGCACTGACGCCTATACCAGATTCATATCATTTTAATATTGGACCGCAGGGTCCAACCCTGCACTCTTCCACAATACCACAGAGGGGTTACGGTGTGACGGCACTGTTGCTGACGCTAAAGGCCCAATTTTAAAGCACCTATTGTTACTTTCATCCAAAGCCTGCATAAGTTTCACCATAATTTAGCCAAAAAAATCACTAAATTTGTTCTGCGTGTCCTAAAATGTCTTTTCATACAGGCTACCGCTCCAAGCAGTTGTTTTTGAATAGATTAACCACTTCGCTGCTGAGGACGCGCTCAGCGCGTCCTCAGCAGTCCCGCTGGTATGCGGAGGACGCGCTGAGCGCGTCCTCCCATCGGGGTCAGCGTTCGGCCGGGTTCCGGCCGATCGCTGGCCCCTCCGGTGCGGGCTGACATCCTCGATGTCAGCCGCGCATCCGGACCAGCAGCCGCCAGCATTAGGTGTCATCGCGGGGGCGCGATGACACCTAATTCAGGCGCCCCCCCCCGCATGTGCGGAGGAGGCGCCTGAAAGGGAGGGGGGGGAGGTCCTTCGGACCTCTCTCCCTCCCGATCGGCGGCGCACAGGGGGTTAACCCAGGCATCATTTGGAAGGGCACAGCCTGCCCTTCCAAATGATGCCTGGCATTAACCCCTGGGGAGCTGGATCGCGAATCGGCGCTGAAAAGCGCCGGTTCGCGATCCTTTCCCGGAGCTGGCCGACATCTTGGATGTCGGCCAAGCCTCCGGGAACTCCCCATGAGGACTGGCGTCATCGTGCGTAGCACGATGACGCCAGTCCTAGCGTTAACCCCTAACTGCCACCAACTGTGGAGATAGGGAGTTCTAATGAACTCCCTATCTCCCGATCCGTGGCAGTTAGGGGTTAAATTTTGGTATCGTTGGATCGGCCAGAGCATGGTCGTTCCAACGATACCAAACACTACAGTGAAAAATTTTGTAAAAAAAAAAAAAAGGAAAAATAAAAATAAAAACAAATTAAAAAAAAAAATTAAAAAAAAAAAATTAAACACTTTTTTTTTTTTTTTTGGGTTTGTTAATGCAGCAATATTGTTCCCATTTCAATTATAATGTGAACAATGATGCTGCACTAACGATTTTTGTATGCGGTGCGTTTGTTAAAAATAGTGTCATTTTCCCCAAAAAAAAATGTAACGAGACCCCATCTCTAATTTTTTTAACAAGCGCACCCCATACAAAATATAACCGCAATTGCTCGCATGTTAAAATGTGGAAAAAAACACTTTACACATTGTAAATTATTGAAAATACATATTTTATTGCATTTTTTGTTATAATATACAGACATGACATAACGTATACATATAATAATGACATATTATGAATCTACCGAGTCTGACGGAAAGAACGATATATAATATGTCTGGGTCATATACTAAAATAAGCCTTCAAAACACGTTTAAACATGATGCGCAAAACAGGTAAAAATGACCTCAGCACAGGGGCGGGAAAAGCCTCAGCAGCGAAAGGGTTAAAGGAAAAGCATTTACTGTCATTTTTTTGTTTTTAAATGTTTCTATACATCCTAGAAATCCGCCACTTCACGGGCAGGTTATGGGGACCTCCTAGGCACGATATTTGAAGGAATTTTTCGTTTTTATTCTTATCCTTTATTTCATGGAAAACTCACTGTCCCTTTAAGAATGTTTTTTTTTTTACTTTTTGTCCTTGTTTCCTGTCCCCCAGGACACTACCCGGACCCCCATACACCTTTAATGGCAAATATCTTGCATATATGCCCTCTTGGAGGGCATTCTAAAATTCGAACTTTGAGTCCCATTGACGCATTGAGTTCAGTCCGTGTTCGTGTTCGCGTTCGAACTTTTGAAATTGTTCGAGTTTGAATGTGAACCGAACACGGGGGTGTTCGGTTCATCACTAGTAATTCCCTGTCAAATGAGCTCAACGACTGATAAGCGCAATTCATTTGGTTTAATAGCCCTGCCAATCCAAAAGCTCCCTTTTATTATTATTTTTTATTTATAAAAAATATTCCGCAGCGCTGTCTGTAACTGTCTGTGCTCCTATGCCCTTAGTATAAAACCTTATCTTTCTATATGGAGAGGTTACAAAGATATCTATTTATATCAGAGAGAAGTGATCAGTGAGGCTGAAATAACCCCCCGGCGTCCCCCGTGTACAGTTGTGTTCAAAATTATTCAACCCCCACTGAAATTGAGTGTTTTGGCCAGTTTGACATTGATTTTGATCATTCAGTCATCTTGCTTACAATTAAATCAAAGAGGCATGTGTAGGTGAGACAAATATAACATAACATTTATAATGAAATAACCACAAATGTCTTTTCTGTGCTCACATCATTATCAGTTTTATTCAACCCCCAAGTGACATTCAATCTTAGTACTTAGTACAACATCCTTTTACAGTTATAACAGCTTTTAAACGTGAAGCATAGCTTGACACAAGTGTCTTGCAGCGATCTAGGGGTATCTTCGCCCATTCGTCATGGGCAAAAGCCTCCAGTTCAGTCACATTCTTAGGCTTGCGCACTGCAACTGCTTTCTTTAAGTCCCACCAGAGGTTCTCAATCGGATTTAAGTCAGGTGACTGCGATGGCCACTCCAAAATGTTCCAGCCTTTAATCTGCAACTATGCTCTAGTGGACTTGGAGGTATGCTTGGGATCATTGTCCTGTTGAAAGGTCCAATGTCTCCCAAGCCTCAGGTTTGTGACGGACTGCATCACATTGTCATCCAATATCTCCTGGTACTGAAGAGAATTCATGGTACCTTGCACACGCTGAAGCTTCCCTGTACCTGCAGAAGCAAAACAGCCCCAAAGCAGGATTGACCCCCCGCCATGCTTCACAGTAGGCAAGGTGTTCTTTTCTTCATAGGCCTTGTTCTTCCTCATCCAAACATAGCGTTGATCCATGGGCCCAAACAGTTCTAATTTTGTTTCATCAGTCCACAGAACACTATCCCAAAACTTCTGTGGTTTGTCCACAGGACTTTTGGCATACTGCAGTTGACTCTTCTTATTCTTTGGAGACAGCAAGGGGGTGCGCCTGGGAGTTCTGGCATGGAGGCCTTCATTACGCAGTGTGCGCCGTATTGTCTGAGCTGAAACTTCAGTACCCACATCTGACAAATCTTTTCTCAGTTCCTCAGCAGTCAGACGGGGACTTTTCTCCACTCTAGGCTTCAGGTAGCGCACAGCAGTCGAAGTCAGCATCTTCTTTCTGCCACGACCAGGTAGCGTTTCAACAGTGCCCTTTGCCTTGAATTTGCGAATGATGCTTCCTATGGTCTCTCTTGATATGTTAAACATCTTTGCAATCTTCTTATAGCCATTGCCCTTCCTGTGAAGAGTAATCACCTCTTCTCTTGTCTTCCTGGACCATTCTCTTGACTTCACCATGTTTGTAACCACACCAGTAAATGTCTAGAAGGAGCTGAGTATCACAGTCATTTTAAAGCTGCCTAATTGGCGCTTATTATGCTTTATTGCTGCTCCGTGACATCCACAGGTGTTTTCAATACCTGATTGAAAACCCTTGAATGAACCTCTGTTCTTCAGAGTGGTAGTCTTTAAGGGGTTGAATAATTGTGTCAATGAAGAATTCACAAAAGAAACATTTACTACTGTATTACAAAACCAATTGATGTCATTTTAGTTGCATATGGTTCTTTAAAAAGTCCTTGTAGGATTTCATTCTGAATACTATTACAAATGTACACTAAATTCACTAAAACCCTTTACAGCATTGGGGGTTGAATAATTTTGAACACAACTGTATTTGAATATGTCACTGTTGCAGCTGTCAGTGTATATAAGTTTCCTTGTACAGGAGATTCTTATAGTCTGTATGGGAGGATTCAGAGCCATAAAGATGATCCCTCTCAGTTACCTGCTGTGCGTCTCTGCGCTTTATATTCAGGGTAAGAATGGATTGATTCTCATACGAGGTTTCTTCACTCTCTATTATTTTCATGATTCACACAATGTATAACTAGATCATTGTTACATTGTGCTGTTTCTCCTCCATCCCTCAGGTTCCTGTGGACAGATTGTGATGACTCAGAATCCAGAGTCTGTTACTGCGTCACCTGGAGATACCGTCACCATGTACTGTAAAGCCAGTAGAAGTTTACTCCACAGTGTAACTAAGAAGTATCATATGAATTGGTACCAACAGAAACCAGGAGAACCTCCACAGCTTCTTATCTATTATGCAGACAGCAGATACACAGGGACCCCAGCGCGTTTCAGTGGCAGTGGGTCTGGAACTGATTACACTTTAACAATCACAGGAATATTAACAGAAGATGCAGCAGTTTATTCCTGTCAGCAGGGATGGAGCAATGCTAACACAATGATACAGAGCCGTACAAAAACCTTCCTCTTTACTCATACTAATGTTATAGTACAGATTGCCAGCTCGCATGAATGATCAGGGTCCTCTTCTAACATTGTACTCAGTGTGTCTAACTTGTATGTATATTTGGTTGTTTTGTCCCACCATTGTACAGCGCTACAGAATTTGTTGGTGCATTATAAATACTTTCAATTGTAATTGAAGCTGTTTGTATCATTTCAAGAATATCTTCTCCATGTTGATATTCAACCATTGTGTCCACATATGCAAGATTTGCCTTGTCGCAATGACAGAGTTTACGCTTAAATGGACAATGTAAGTAACCAAAAATCTCTTGTGTTGGAGGCCTTACAGTATTCCCAGGACACATGGCAATATCAAGGCTGTTCAGAGAACACCTAAATCTCACTGACATTTCGGTGCTCTCTGATTCGCTGCACTTCGTTGAGTCCGATTCGCTGACCCTGCGGTGAATTCAGCATTCACCGCAGTGTCCCCCAAGTATGGCGAATCAGCTGCCGCCAACCCGCCAGACAGCCACCGCTGGAGAGCCACCAAACGCAGCTAATGAGCTGCCGAACGCAGTGCCGACCAGCCACAGAAAAAAGCCGACAAGCCGCCGTACAGGTAAAGAAAAAAAGCCTAAACAAGATGATGGAATCTGTCAAATTTGAAACGCTGTATGAAAAAAAAAATAACATATAAGGTCCTGTGAATGATAATAAAAAGGTCTGTTACAAAAAAAAAGAAAAACGCTATTTAAAAAAAAATTTGGAGAACAAAATCCCGAATAATACCTAAAAGATCCTAAAATAATTAAAGAGACTTTTTGCTGCAAATTAAAATAATAAACGGTTTATTAGATATTGGATGAAAACAGGAATATGTTTAACATTGAAACCTATGGGATTCGCCTGAATAAACCTGCCGAATGAAACCACCAAATATCACGGCATTTCTCTGACATTTCGTTGCTGTTCAGTGTTCACTGAATAGATTAAGCATTTCTTCTCTATGGGGAATATCACTGCTGTTCAACAGGCGCTGTATTTGGTGGCAATTCACCAAAATTTGGCCTCCCAAGGAAAATGGTGCCACGGGTTGGTACTCGGGAGTACCTGATATACAGGTATGAGCCCAATATGCAGTGACAAACTCAGAAGAGGCAGGTTAGTGATGTGCAGGTGGTGTTACTGAGCATGTACAAGGTGACTGGTAAGGGAGGAATCCAGCAAGATGGCATGAGACAGGGCTGGTCACAGGCAGGTGGACAGGACACAACAAGGCATGGAGCACAGGGCACGGCAGAGACTGACAGAGACACAGGTCATAGTTCAGGGGACTTAAGGGCGGGCTCTGGAGGCTGTGGGTATAGAGGCACTGGAGGTTTAGAGCAGGACACAGGAGCTTGGATCAGGGCAGCCTGGAGAGCACGCAGAGCTGGTGACTGGCATGAGTACGGAGATGCAGAGGTTGCTGGAGATGCAGGTGTTAGGTATTAATTCAACTAATGCTTGCTTAACCACGATTATATCCCAATTATTGTCTTAATGATTGCAAGCTCTACTCACAGCTGGTCTATCAAATTTTGTAGGCCTCTTGCTCGAGCCTGTTTCAGTGTTGTTCTTCTGATCTGCTCTCTCAGCTAATTTTGTTTTACTGTCCTTTGATCCGCTCTGCGCTTCTACATGTTTGCTTAACATTCTCTAGAACTAACAGAGATATTGATTTGTTCTCTCTTGACCAGAACTAGAAGAAGGGTCGCTCTGACCACAGTTTAATCAATAACTGCTTATGTGAGGTGATGGACTTAATTGATGAATAACTGAAGATCAGCCTTTTAATATACTTTAATATGGCTTAATTCATGATATGTATGTCCATGATTGGTGAGTTGCGTCTCACACGATATTTTACCGTCCCCTATCCTACCCAAACCTTCCCTCTTATTTTTTGTTCCCTCCCCATGAAACTCCCCCAAGAAATGAATAAAAGCTCTACGCAAAGAATAAATCAATGGAATAAATTGCACAAGACATTCTGCTCGTCTGTGTTCTTATTCTCTGGTCGACCGTACCTGTGACGAGAAACAAATGAGAAAGGAGAGGTGTTGCAGATATAGACTCTTAGAGCAGGGGTCATTGGAGAATAGAACCTGGAGACACAGTGGATCCTTGGAGACGCCGGGGGTTGCAGGAGAACCTGGAGATTCAGGGGGTCGCTGGAGGTACTCACGCCACCGATAGCGAGTACCGATACTTTTATTTAATGTCCTGTATCAATACAGTTTAAATAGTATCCCATCTAATGCAGCCCAAAGTAAGGGGCACCTTGTAGCCCCAACACAAAACAAAAATATATAAATAGACACAAAGACGCAAAAATAGTGTGTCAAAATATCAATGTAAGTATACACTAGCACCAGTATGTTCACCTAGATACAGTTAGGTGACCCCAACGATGACTCCAAGTTTCCCTTCTAGGATCCAAAATGAAATAAAGAGAATCGCATATAGTATAGTAATTTAATAACATTTAAAAAGATATAAAAGCAAAAACACAAACTCACAAAATTACAGCACATAACAAAATGTGTATTTACTCTTTCTGCATTTCCATTCAACATCCACAATCTATAGATCCAATTGTTTCTCTTCTCGTAAAACTGACCTCAATATTCCCCACTCTCCAATCAGGATCAACTATTCAATAATATTATACAAGTGCCACTAGGTGACCTTATACCGGACCACTCGATCAGACCTGCATCTTCCGGCTGGCGGACTATGGACTGATTTTGGAGGATTAATGGGTTTGATGCAAATGAATATATGCACATTTTGTTATGTGCTGTAATTTTGCGAGTTTGTGTTTTTGCTTTTATATCTTTTTAAATGTTACTAAATTACTATACTATAAGCGATTCTCTTTATTTCATTTTAGAGCCTAGAAGTGAAACTTGGAGTCATTGTTGGGGTCACCTAACTGTGTCTAGGTGAAGCTACTGGTATTAGTGAACATTGATATTTTGATGCACTATTTTTGCGCCTTTGTGTCTATTTATATCTTTAATGTCATGTGACTTCTTTCCAATAATTTAGGATTTTGCAGAAAGCCTGTTCAATTTATGTTAATATTGAAATTTATGGCCAGACATCAAATTTACCCACTGCACAGGCCTGCACACACCTTGACCACACACACACCGACCCCACACCTCACCTCAGATATACATGTATATCCACATCAGACCTCAGACATATATATAACAGACCTCAGATACATGTATACCCACAGTACTCAGATACGTGTATACCCACAGACCTTAGATACATGTATACCCACAGACCGCAGATACATGCATACCCACAGACCTTAGACACATGTGGACATCAGACACTGTGGCTGCTGCAGAATGAATTAACAGCATTCTACCAGGCCCCTGTTGCTGGCCACATTCAACAGAGTGGCAACTGGCTTGTGAAGGCTGTGACATGCTCCCACGGGATAATGGTTGGAGACTGCTTCACAGCCTTAACAAGCCGGTGGTCGCTCGGTGGAACGTGGTCAGCCAGACCAGCCTGGCGGAATGCTGCTAATGCATTCTGCCAGCAGCCCCTTGGATACCAGCAAGTCAGCCCACTGCTGGCATCCCAGTATTGGTAGAGATATCGGGGCATTTGCGAGAGTACCAAGTACTCGTGCAAATGCCGGTATCAGCAGGAGACCTATCGGTGCATCCAGGGGTCAAGTCCTGGGAAAAAAAGTGAGGGAACTCACCCACGAATTCCACAACCCCCATTACCTGAAGAAAATGTGATATATATATATATATATATATCACGAGTATAGCAGCGCGTGCCGGTGATACCATTTTAATTGGGTTAACTTTACATTTAAAAGACAAGCTTTCAAGAGTGTAAACTGGAAACTATACTGATCAGTGAAAGGTATCACTACGTACAGGTATACTCGTTATTGTGGCAACTGGACTAACGCATTTTATATAATATATATATATATATATATATATATATATCCAGGCACAGACCCCCAGAATAATATACACAGTGCTGAACCCCCAGAATAATATACACAGCGCTGAGCCCCCAGAATAATATACACAGCACTGAGCCCCCAGAATAACATACACAGCACTGAGCCCCCAGAATAATATACACAGCACTGAGCCCCCAGAATAACATACACAACACTGAGCCTCCAGAATAATATACACAGCACTGAGCCCCCAGAATAATATACACAGCACTGAGCCCCCAGAATAATATACACAACATTGTGCCCCCAGAATAACATACACAGCACTGAGCCCCCAGAATAACATACACAACACTGAACCCCCAGAATAACATACACAGCACTGAGCCCCCAGAATAATATACACAGCACTGAACCCCAAGAATAATATACACAGCACTGAGCCTCCAGGATAATATACACAGCACTGAGCCCCCAGAATAACATACACAGCACTGAACCCCAAGAATAATATGCACAGCACTGGTTATATGGATATATTTTCCCCAGTTCACATGGATATAATTGCCCCAGCTCATATGGATAATGCCCCCAGGTCTCATGGATAATGCCCCCAGGTCTCATGGATAATGCCCCCCAGCTCTCATGGATAATGCCCCCAGGTCTCATGGATAATGCCCCAGCTCTCATGGATAATGCCCCAGCTCTCATGGATAATGCCCCCCTGGTCTCATGGATATTGCCCCCCTGGTCTCATGGATATTGCCCCCCTGGTCTCATGGATATTGCCCCCCTGGTCTCATGGATATTGCCCCCCTGGTCTCATGGATATTGCCCCCAGGTCTCATGGATATTGCCCCCCTGGTCTCATGGATATTGCCCCCCTGGTCTCATGGATATTGCCCCCCCCAGGTCTCAGGGATACTGCCCCCAGCCCAGCTCACCTTTGCTGCTGCTTCTCCACATTGCCAGCGGCCGCGTGCTTCCTGCTTCAGTGGCCGCTGACAGGAAGTGCAGCCGCTCGCCTGGGAACTATGAAACAGCCAGGCGAGCGGCTCCACCTCCTGTCACCAGCCCTTGTAACAGGAAGCACGCCGGCCGCCGGCAATGTGCGGCGGCGGCGTTCGGGCTCGGGCCACAGCGGGAATGCTGCGTTCCCGCAGCGTTCCCGCTGTGGGAAAAGTGCGGGAACGCCGTTCCTGCGCGTTCCCGCTCGACTCGAGCCCTGGGTGCATCCCTAATTTAAGGTGTAAGAAATTAAGATGACAGCACATTTAGTGAACTATATTTCAGATCATATCTCCTTACATGGCACTTCAAGGTGATTTTTATTTGGTCACAGAAAATATTTTTTCTCTATTCATTTAGTTTCTTTGCTATTGTTTTCACATATTTATTTACTCACGATATTTGCCATGTTGTGGCATGTGAGCTTGCACTTAAATGGCCATACTAAGTAACCAAAAATCTTTTGTTGCTGTCATTACATTATTCTGAGCACATGTGACATAATGTTTACTCTTGTGCAAGTTTTGGGCTTGGCTGCTAACATTGCGATGCGCCTCCCAAGAGTGATAAGAGTTGAACACACAACGGGCTATATTTCATAGTTGTCGATAAGCTAATTAGAGGAAATGTTACATATAACCTTGCATTACACATAACGGACACTATTCCCTAGTGAGGGCTAACTGTAGCATTCGGATGAGTAAGCATTTATGCCAGGCTACGTAACTTTAATGTATACCCCCCCATATTACCTTCCTTATGCTAAACCCCTGAAAAATCCGTTAGCGCATCAATGATTTCACCAGCTTGTGCGAGCCTACTGTACTTTGTGCATCCTATACTTAACATGGGGAGTGAAATCAGTAATTAGCATTAGGATAAGTAAGGTATTACAAAGTGCTTGCACTAATTAGCTTATAGGCTTTTTCCGACGTGTTCGGCATGTTTTTGCGGTGGTTCTGGTGGGTTTTCAGTGAGTTTTCGGTGGGTTGTCTGCGGGTTTACAGTGAGTTTTCCCTGCACTTCGGGGACCTTGCGGTGAATGCCGAATTCACAGCAGGGTAGGGAACTTTGATTCCCCAAAGTGCAGAGAATTGCAGGGAACAAGAAACCACCGAAATGTCAGCGAAACCCCCTATATGTTGTATTCTCTATACATTTTTTACTTTAGATGAAATTTACTATTTGACCACCAGATGGCCACAATTGTGAAACACAAAATTTTAAAATTTCAGCATGAGGTGGCACCATCACACAAATTTTCTGTATTTCTATATTCAACGTGGTGCTGGAATACATATGCGTCACCTGAAACCGGAATTAGATGTGCTGGAAAATGCACAACGGCCATTTTGAATCTGAATGCACAGAACCTCTCACCATGCCATCTTGGCACACCCGGAACTATCTCCCATGCAATTTATAACACTATTCAGAAAGCAGTCAATTCTCCTTGTAATTGTAACGCTAATTACTAAGCTAACGCTAATTACTGATTGCTCTCCCCATGTTAAGTATAGAGAGCGCAAAGTACAGTAAGCTTGCGGAAGAAAATGACATCACCGATGCGCTAATGGAGTTGTTAGGGGATTAGCGTCATGCAGGTAATATGTGGGACACGCGCTAAACTCAGTTAATCTAGCGCTAACCCTTACACATCCAAGCACTAACATTAGCGTTTACCAGGGTATAGAGCCCTAAGAGTACCAAACCATTGCCATACCTTGGTAAATCCGGATGCCCCACACTGGCAGGAGCTGCAGTCACCAGCGGAATACCTTAAGCAAGTGGAGGTACAATAACCATAACCTGTCAAATACTGGCGAATTGACAGCGACATACAGTGCAGAACACCGCAGTTCGGAGATCTTCAGAGACAGCGAAATTGTCTCATAGAGTAGAAACTGTTAACCTATTCAGAGAACGCCAAACTGCACCGACGTGTCAGGGAAATGCCGAGATTTTTGGTGTTTCAGTTTCTCAGGTTTAGCCTGGTCATCCACTGGGTCCGTAGTTGGACAATCAACTTCTTGGTCATTGACCGAAGTCCTGCAACAGCCCATGGTGGCCCTGAATTGAGTTTATCAATGATCACAAGCCTCTAGTATTATTATTATTATTAATCTTTATTTATAAAGCGCCAGCATATAACGCAGCGCTGTACAATGTGCACAATACAAGGTTACAATACATTGAACAACATTTGACAAACCAGTACAGGAGGAAACGAGGGTCCTATTCCCGTAGGAACCCACAATCTAGAATATTAAATTCTTTACCTTTTAAAGTAGCAAAATATTTCCTTTTAACAGAATATTTCCTGTGTGTGCCTTTTTAATAATTAATTTGTAAAGCTGACAGAGCAGACATATGATATGATGTGCCTACGATAAACGTTGGTATAAAGGATCATGGTAATTATTATTCCTTAACAACCATTATTAGTTATGATTCAAACCTCCAATTCACATTGATCACAAAGGTAAAATTCACAACATCACTATCTATTTATATCAGAGAGAAGTGATCAGTGAAGCTGAAATAACCCCCCGGCGTCCCCCGTGTATTTGAATATGTCACTGTTCCAGCACATGAGATTCCTCGAGAGCGTAAGGGACGATTCAGAGGCATTAAGAGGATCCCTCTGCTGCTGTGTGTGTTTTATAGTCAAGGTAAGAAAGTATTCTTCAATCTGTATTCATTTCCCCATTCACAATGGAGCCAAACAGTGATTTTCACCTGGTTTCAGAGATGACAAAAGCAAATGAGCAACATACTTATTAACCCCTTAAGGATCAATGACGGAACTGTTACATCATAAATGCTTTTACTTTAAAGACCCTTGGTCTTTAAGATGTTAATGATCATTTCTCCTTCATCCCTCAGGTTCCTGTCAACTGATACAACTCAAACTTCGGAGTCTGTTACTGCGTCACCACGAGATACTGTCTCCATGTACTTCAAAGCCAGTTCTAGTGTCAGCAGCACCTGTCCACGTTGATACCAGGAGAAATCAGGACTATCTGAAAGATTCTTATCCATCACGCAATCATCAGACACAGGGACCCCCCAAACGTTTCAATGGCAGTGAGTCTGAAAGTGAATTCACTTTAAAAATCATGGGAGTACCAGCAGACACACTATCACATTTGGTAAAGGAACCAAGTTGGGAATAAAGGGTACTGTTTGTATAAAACAAACCAATATCTCTTCTTCTTTTAGCAGTTTTTGTAGCACAAATATGCTAAGTACTTTTCGTTTGTATAGATCAATGTGTTTTCAGGTTGAGTATCACAGATCAATTTCTCTAGATAATTTGCAGAATTATTCTCTTTGGAATTATTCTCTCATATTAGGACTCGCCAGTAGTTTTAGTTTATAAAGTCCAGTGTATTGGAGACCTTCAGACAGTCATGGTTTTTGTACAGCTTGTATATGGGACACTTTTGGTAAAGGAACCAAGCTAGAAATTAAACATAAGTATATGTATATGTATGTGTGTGAATGTATCCTTCCTGGTAAAATACATTATAAATAAATAAATATGTAATCTTTGCGTAAAACAAACCCATGTGTCTTCTACTTTCAGCAATTTTTTTTAAACATAGATGCTTAACAAAATTGTATTTTGAATATGCACAATTCATTGTCTGTTATGATGTGGTTGTCTGAAAAAAAGCAGCAAAATTGCATTGTGAAACGCGCTGGCATTTTATCAGCAAAGAGTTAAAACTGTATAGAATTTCTAATGTATAGCATTTCAACATTATAATTGAAATTCCACAACATGGAGCATTTTATATATTTTTAAAATATATATATATATACCCCAGATCTTTACTATAATGTTCCAAATAGCTATAACTGTATGAGGAAAAAATCTCCAACATAAATTATTTTCCAATAGGACTCCTTGTTTTCAAAATGATAATTTCAATTCTCTGCAAGGTCAGTGAGTGAATAAATATTAATATATTTCCGAGTTGTGCGTCACAGATCAATTTCTTTAGACAATTTACAGAGAGGATTTATTTTTCTCCAGAATTATTCTCTCATATTAGAACTCGCCAGTAGTTTTAGTTTATAAAGTTCAGTGTATTGGGGACTTTCAGACAGTCATGGTTTTTGTACAGCTTGTACATGGGAAGTGAGCACTGTGGGACACTTTTGGTAAAGGAACCAGGGTAGAAATGAAACGTAAGTATATGTAATCTTTGGATGAAACAAACCCATGTGTCTTTTTCTTTCAGCCATTCTTTTAACACAAAGATGCTTAACAAAATTGTATTTTGATTATGCACAATTCATTGTCTGTTATGATGTGGTTGTCTGAAAAAAAGCAGCAAAATTGCATTGTGAAACGCGCTGGCATTTTATCAGCAAAGAGTTAAAACTGTATATAATTTCTAATGTATAGCATTTCAACATTATAATTAAAATTCCACAACATGGAGCATTTTATATATTTTTTTAAAAAAAATATATACACCCCAGATCTTTACTATAATGTTCCAATTAACTATAACTGTATGAGGAAAAAATCTCCAACATAAATTATTTTCCAATAGGACTCCTTTTTTTTTTCAAAATGATAATTTAAATTTCAATTCTCTGCACGGTCAGTGAGTGAATAAATATTAATATATTTCCGAGTTGTGCGTCACAGATCAATTTCTTTAGACAATTTACAGAGAGGATTTATTTTTCTCCAGATTTATTCTCTCATATTAGGACTCGCCAGTAGTTTTAGTTTATAAAGTTCAGTGTATTGGGGACTTTCAGACAGTCATAGTTTTTGTACAGCTTGTATATGGGAAGTGAGCACTGTGGTACACTTTTGGTAAAGGAACCAGGGTAGAAATGAAACGTAAGTATATGTATTCTTTGGATGAAACAAACCCATGTGTCTTTTTCTTTCAGTCATTCTTTTAACACAAAGATGCTTAACAAAATTGTATTTTGATTACGCACAATTCATTGTCTTTTATGATGTGGTTTTCTGAAAAAACCCTATAATGCATTGTGAAACGCGCTGGCATTTTACCAGAAAGGAGATTAAAACTGTATAGCAATTCTAATGTATAGATTTTTTAACATAATATTTAAAAGTCCCCTACAGAGAGCATTGTATAAGTTTTTATGTTTACACCAGAACTTTACTATAACTTTTCAACATAGCTTAAATCATATGTAGAAAAATAATCTCCAACAGGAATTATTTTCCAATCAGACTCTTTTCTTTCTTTTTTTTGTAATATTAATAGTTTACTCCCAATACTCTGCAAGCTCTGTGAATAAATTCAAATGTATTTCCAAGTTGTGTTTCACAGATCAATTTTTTTAAGATAATACACAGAGAGGATTTATTGACCTCTTTGGAATTATTCACTCACATTAGGATTCGCTAGTAATTTTAGTCTGTAAAGTTCAATGTATTGGGGACCTTCAGACAGTCATAGTTTTTGTACAACTTGTATATGGGAAGTGAACACTGTGGTACACTTTTAGTAAAGGAACCAGGCTAGAAATTAAACGTAAGTATATGTAATCTTTTTATGAAACGAACTAACGTGTATTCGTATTTCAGCATGGTTCTTTTAAACAAAGATGCTTAACAATTTTGTATTTTGATAATTACACAATACATTCTCTCTCATGTTGTGGCTCTCAGAAATTAACTAAATTAAAATGTGAAACGCGTTGGCATTTTCCCAGGAAAGAGCTTAAAACTGTATAGCAGTTTCTAATTTTTTTATAATAACATTGAATAGGTTTGTTTTATGTATACACCAGAACTTTACTATGACTTTTTTAAATAGCCTAATTTATATGTAGATAAACATCTCCAAGATCAATTATTTTGCAGTCAGACTCATTTTTTGTCGATACTAAAATTTCACTCCCAATTCTCTGCAAGTTCAGTGAATTAACACTAATGTGTTTTCAGGTTGTGTATCACAGATGCATTTCTCTATATAACTTACAGAGAGGATTTAATTTTCTCTTTGGAATCATTCGCTCAACATTATATTTAAAATTCTACAACATAGAGCAATTTATATATTTTTTTAAATATACACCAGAACTTGATTATAATGTTCCAAATAGCCATAATTGTATGAGGAAAAAATCTCCAACATAAATTATTTTCCAACAGGGCTCTTCTTTTTTTTTTTTTTTTCAAAATGAGAATTTTAATTTCAATTCTCTGCATGGTCAGTGAATAAATATAAATATATTTCCCAATTGTGCATCACAGATCAATTTCTTTAGACAATTTACAGAGAGGATTTATTTTTCTCTTTGGAGTTATTCAATCATATTCAGATTCATAACTAGTTTTAGTTTGTAAAGTTCAGTGTATTGGGGACCTTCAGTCAGTCATGGTTTTTGCACAGCTCATATAAGGGAAGTGAGCACTGTGGTACTCTTTTGGTGGCGGAACCAGGGTAGAAATCAAACGTAAGTACATTTATTCTTTGCATAAAACAAACCAATGCGTCTTCTTCTTTTAGCAATTTTTTAAACAATGTCATTTATAAGATGTTTCATTATTGCAAATTACTATTTCTTTGTCTCTCTTATGATGGGTTTTCTACATAGAATTTGTATTGCGAAATGCGTTGACATTTCCAAATAGAACATTAATATTATTAGCTTTTATACATTTTGTTTAAAAGACAATATGGTAAAGCACATTGAGGAAGTATATATTTTTGTATGATGCTTACACCCTAAGTAAGCACTGTGGTTCTCTTTTGGTGGCGGAACCAGGCTCGAGATAAAACGTAAGTATGCCTCAAAGTCTGTTTTAATCATCCAGCGGTTTATTGGGAATTGTGGAAGAATGTCTAAAACAACTGTAAAGTGTAAGCCAAAGTATCCAATTTCTCTTATTTATTTAGTGTTTCTGTTCACAAGTATTTATAGTATTTGGGTCAGTACAATATTTGCCAGTTTCTAACTTTAATATAAAAGCAGCTTATAATACTCGGTAACGTCTTGTAGTATTTGTAAGGAGGTTTAACTGGTAAGTATCATTGTGGTTGTCTTTTGGAACATGACCTGAAAGGGGGATGAAAAAGTAAGTGTATTTCAAATTTAAAATGTTCTTTAAATTAGCATAATTAAAAACTATCTCTTTTTTTTCTATTGTTTTTTTTTTTTACTAATTTGGGTGGTGTTAGTCCTTTTATTAAAGTATCTTCCCAAGTTATAAACTAATTTGGCAATAATGATAAATTTCTAAATCATTGCTTTTTTAATACATCAAATGATTTTGACTTTAGATTTTGAGAGATGCAGCCGACTTTCATACACTTGTAACCTTTAAAAAGAAAACCTTACTAAAAAATCATAATGAAAAATAATTATGTGATTAATAATTCTGTCAATAATTCTTATTGATATCAATTTGTGATATTCACAGAAATACATATGAGATAGCAGAAATGTAAGCAAGTTTAACAGACACAAATATATATATATATATACATATGATATAAGATTTAAATATTATATGATTATATATATATATAAATGTACAGAGAGTCATACACATAAAATAAAGAATATATCCATTAATTTATATGTGTGACTCTCTGTGCATAACTATCTATCTACTGTATGTATCTATATATCTATCTATACGGCACCCAGGCATTTCTCTTTGTACTTTTGGGAATAATATATATTTATTTGATGCATTGATATATATATTATAGAATATATCTAATGCTGAATATGAAAATGTTTTCTGTGAACCAACATTACATATATATATATATATATATAATATATATATATATATATTTATTTTTACTTTATGTGTATGTTGTTAGCTATTAACAGACAATTCATCCAATTTCCTTCTATAATTTCATACTTAAAGACATTAACACCCATTTTTCCCTAAACCTTTCTTAAAATACTGTAAAAAAAATCCTCTTTTATTTAAAAAGAAGCACTTAATGGCCTGAGAAGCCTGAACAAATTAATTAATTAGAATATGCACTAGGTGAGAATTTCAGGTTTGTTTTAGAAATTATCTCTTAAAGCAAATCTTGAAATCGTTAGATAGAATAGAATACCTTAAAAATACCAAGGTAAAAATTAAAAGCAGCCATGTTTACCCAACACTCTAATTGTAAAAGTCATGAATTGTCCTGTGTGTTAAATCTTTGTCAGTGTACGCAGTTCACTATATTTTGATTTTGGGATAGTGAGAAACAACTTTGAAGATTTACAGAAAAAACAAAACAGCAGAATTGAACAAATATCCAATTTTCTGAATTATAGATTTTTGCCAACTCTACGGTTTTAGCTTTAATTTCAGTTTTTAAGTCAACAGAAATCACTGTTTAGTGAACAGATGCCACGTGCATTTTGTGGAACCAATCTTTATTGCATGCTTTGTGAGTTTCTTTAGTATAGAGCGCACCTGCTCTTCACTTTATGCTTTGCTGACTGTGAAATGAGCACACTGCATGCGTTCTGGTTGTGGGGTTTCCAGTTTCGGGACGAACTTGCCCAATTCTCTTGGTAGAATTCTTCAGTTGAATTGGTTTGCACATGAGAACATTAACTACATATAAAACAGTCAGATTCGCCACCTAGTTTTAGTTCTTCTAAACCCTAGCACTGCAGATGTTTGTCGATCACATAAACACACACATTCTTAGCCTAAATTTCCCTGGAAAACGTAATCACCATTATTAGGCAAGGAGCTACTTACATGTACTTAGACTAACGTGTTTGATCTGTAATGTCCGTATAGCAGTCTGTGAATGATAACAATTCACATTCTTTCTTTCTCACTTTTTTAACATAGAATTCTAAAAAAATATCAATAAAAAATGTGAGCACTTGCAAATTAAGACAAATCAGAGTTTCTCAACTCTGGTCGGTCCTCAGGTCCCCCAAACAGGACAGGTTTTAAGGATTGCCTTGAGGAAATGCAGACTTAATCCTGCAATCACTGAGCAGCAAATCTGGCAAACCTGGCCTGTTAGGGGAAGCTGAGGACCAGGGTTGCGAACCACTGCTCTCGATTAATAAACGAGTCAATCAAGTACTTGACAAAAAAAATTAAATATAATTCGTAATTTGTGATTTTTTTTCAGCAAACACTTGAAACTTTGGCTGTTGTAGGCTACAACTTCTGCTTCAGCTCAAAATGTCTCATGTTTATCGGACCCATGGTCCTCAACCACAGGATTGGCAACAGTTGACAGTCAATGCACTAACTCATATGACTCTCCTATATAATATAACACACACATATATATATAATATAACCAACATAATCCTGGGGTAACCGCTATGTTTATTGCGTTTATTTACAATATTTTATTAGATTTTTTGAATATATGTATTGTTTTTTTACTTATCATCCTTCACTGGCGCCTTTGAAATGTTGATTTATTATACTAGGCTCAGGATTGATTACACAGGTTTTGCCTTTGTAAAGTGTGGTCTGTTCTTTTCTCATACCATTGATTCATGATTGCTCATTAATTGAGTGAAATAATAAATTTTTAATGTGGGGCCGAAGATATGACCGTTCTGAAAGTGTCTTATAAAAGGAATAGGAGATTAAATGGACGGTGACGCGTGACTGTTCTTATTAACAGCCTTTTGTTTCTACAGGATGTATATTTTCTGTGCCATTTTCTGAAATTGTAAGAACCAAGATCTCTATTTGCTGTTTATCAGGCGTCAACTTTATATTCATTTATTTTTTTACAGGATCAGAGGATGCCAAGCCATCAGTATTTATATTCCGTCCGTCTGAGGAACAGATTGCATCAGGAACGGCAAGCGCTGTGTGCCTGGTAAACAGCTTCTACCCAAGAGAAGCGGCCGTGTCATGGAAAGTAGACAACGTGGTGTACACCAAAGAGGTCACTACAAGTCAGGAGGAGGCGGGCGAAAACAGCTTGTACAGCAAAACTAGCATACTCAGTCTGACCTCGGAGAAGTTTAAAAGCCTTGAAAATTTCGCTTGTGTGGTCACCCACAAAACATTATCTACACCGCTGATCACAAGCTTCAAGAATTCCGAGTGCTCCGTGTGAAAGTCAGAAAAGTCATAGTTGCAAAACAACTATATTCCAGAAAGTCCTTTTTATTTTATTTTTTATCCTTTCCTTCTGCTATTTAATTGTTTCCGTGTCGTATCATCACCCTGAAACCATATTCATTTTACAATGTAAGACAAGTCGGACTTGTTGCGTCATGGTAAACGTTGTCACGGTTTTCAATAATGTTCTTTATTGTTGTTATTCCTCGGGAATTAAAATTGAACATTTTTTTTTTTCTATCTTATTACTATCTTGACATAAGAGAAAATAAATAAAAATTATTCTGCTTCACATATGTGTCTTGTCTTTTGATTTTAAATTACACGTGCAATGGAAACCACAACGGATTAGAGATTAGAGGTTCCGACACGAAGCTGAAAAGGGGATTTGGTTAATTCAAAGGTTTTAATTAACTTTCTTTATCATAATCATATTGGAATTCCTTATACTTGACATATTCTTTAAAATACTCCTATTAAAATTCTTTATAATTTAAGTGTTCTTTATAATATAAGAATTCTTTACAATTCACAAATTATATGCAATAATCATATTAGAATCATTTGTAATAAACATATTATTTATAATGTTTACACTAGAATTTTTTATAATTTAAGTGTTCTTTATAATATTCATATTAGAATTCTTTATTCAAGCAGTGATAATCTACATTCATTAAATTCATTAATTTGAAACTCAAACACCTTACCCAATAGTACTGATACGTTCTAAATTAGAATAAATTGGGACGCTCATTATGAAAGGTTTTTATAATATTCTAATACAGCTATCTTTTTTATATAATTTATCTTACTGCTTGTTGTATAGCTTACTCAAACAGAACCCTTCATCCCTATGTCACTTCCTATTTGGTGTGTTGAATCACATACAACAGATACAGTTACAAGTGTTCATAAAGCGCTAACAAGTTCCGTAGCGCTGTACAATGGGAGAGACAGAATAACACATATACATACAATTTAAACACACAGAACAGTAGGAGAGAGGACCTTGCTCGTGAGCTTACAATCTAAGAGGAGAGAGGTGACGCACTAGGTGAGGGTAAATAGCAGAATACATGAAGTAGCGGGATGCGTGGGGGGGCTGTGTGGGAAGATGGAGGAATAAATTTACAGTGGGGGATTATGGGGTGAGCTGATAGGCTTCTCTAAAGCAATGTGTTTTCAGAGACTTCTTGAAGGACTGGAGAGACGGGAAGAGTTTCATAGAAAGGGGGCAGCTCGGGAGAAGTTCTGAAGACAAGAGTTGGGGGTGCGGGTACGAAGAGACGATAACATCAGATCATTGGCAGAGTGAAGTGGTCGGGACGGGAGGTACCTGCTAATAAAGGAGGATATGTAGGCAGGGGTGCAGTTATTGAGAGTTTTGTACATGAGCAACAATATTTTGAATTGGATTCTAAAGGAAACAGGGAGTCAGTGCAGAGCTTGACAAAGGGGCATGGTGCTGGATGTGAGGTGTGAGAGGTACTGATAGGTGCAGGTGCTGGAGGTGAGGTGGATGAGCCTGGCTCAGGCTTTCATAACAGACTGCAGAAGGAGTATCTGGGATCTCTTAAGGCCAGTGAGAAAGAGGTTACAGTAGCCGAGGTGGGAGATAATAAGAGCTTGGATGAGCATTTATAGCAGAGTCCTGATTAGGAAAGGGATGGACGCGTGCAATGTGTTTTAGGCAGACATAGCAAGATTTAGTTTGCCACTGAATGTGAGGAGTGGAAGAGAGATCCGAGTTGAAGAAGACACTGAGGCAACGAGCCTGAAAAGTAGAAGTAATGAAGAAGATAGAAGTAATTTAACCTGAAAGTAAATGGCTGCAGGAATGACATAACAACAGTGATGCCTTACATCCTCCATGCCAATACAAGAGAAGTACCGAAAGAAAGGGACACACTGGGCCGGTATCAAGTCACTAACAAACTGCCAGGAATGCCAGGTCCCTTTCTTTCTATGCAGGCTATTGTCGGGGTCCCTATTGGGGCAAACAGGCAGGTGTGGCCATGCTTTCAAAGGACATGCTAGAATCTGAACCCTCAACATTGCTCTTCACAGTCCTGTTTCCTAGCCTGTGTTTCGCTAAGGACCTCTACCTGTATCTTAGTTCTCCCATACTTGAGCCCTTATGGCTGGACTCTGCTGGTTCCTGTAGCCTTGGATTTCCACTTCCAGCCGGTGGCGGCTTAGAGTACTTGTAGGCAATCGTCTGTCTATATAATCCCCTTGCACCAGAGTGAGGGTGCTCAGTTATTTGTGCTTCCTAGTGATCCAGATCTGAGTGCGCTGAGTTCCCTGACCTCCTGGCTTGACCTTGCTTTATGACTACCATTTTGCCTACCCCCTGCCTTGTGAACCAGCCTGGACAATGACCACTGATTTGCGAATGGTGTTCCAATCACTACTACGTCTGGGCTGTATATGTATATAGCGGTCTTCCGTGTAGTGACCAGTATAGGCTTGCTATCTCTGCACACTGGACTCCTCTGAACCGTATGTCCCTGACACTATTTTGGAGTCTATGGCTACTTTGGGCTTCCTGAGCATCTATTTTTTCTTCATTAGGACATCACTATAATGTTGTGAGTGCCTCCCTTTATTGGGAGAAGTGGCTCATGTGCTGTAAACCACATTCAAAATTATGAAATACCAACAATTTCATATAAAACATAAGTGCCATAAGTGAGACATTTTGTGTTTTTTTTTTCTTATTCAACCTTCCAGTGAAGTCGGAGGCTCCTGTACCCCGAGGAAGGCATATTCAATCTACAGGTTATGTATACCCCTCATAAGAACTAAGGGCTATATTAAGGCATTAATGTAATCAAGGATCTGGTAATTGGGTAATATACAGATTCTAATTCTGTTCTCACAGTAACTATTGATTACTCAAAGGTTTTCCTTCAAATTTACTGTAATTCTAGGAGACTTCACTAGTCATTCTTAATAAGTAACAGCATTTTTATCTCTAGGTCTGGGACTGGAGCAGTAGATTGGGGGGAAGGTTTGCGAGATATTGATATAAAGGGTTGAAGTTGTGAACATATTTTACCAAATTGTGTTTGTAATCAAGTTATATTTTTTGAAACACATTGTGATCCAACAACGGCACAGGGCACTATAGCACGGTCCTCTAGGGCTTCAAACTCAAATGGAAAGTCTTCATGCTGTTGTGTCTCTCACAGTTTATTGCAGAAGTGCGCTCTACCCAGGACAGCACCGACAAACAAGCAAAACGCAATGGAAATGATAACCTAGCTTGTCTGAGCATTAACTAACAGATAAACATCACACTCTAATTTGGGAAAAATAACAAAACCAAATGCCAACTCCTGCCAACCTTTGCTGTGGGTTTCCAAGCTGGACCCAGCCACAGTGCTTCACTATCTCTCTCTCTGTGTTTCTCCCATCTATGAATCATTTATTTTCCTGACTAACAGCAAGTGGGAGCAATCTGCAACAAAACCAAAAATAGAGTTTAAAAAAACACAACACATCACCCTCCGGGGCTTAGATATCCCAACCTATCCACAACATACTCTCTGCCTCTCCATAACCTCCCCTGGTTAGGTTTCCCCTTCCCGTTGCTATTGTGTCCATCTAGCGTAAAATCGACTATACATGTTGTAGGCAGTTTTTCCATGAAAGCAACATTCAGCATCACCGTCCAGTAAAACATCTAACTCTAAATCTCAATATACTCTTCTGCCCCTCTAATGTGAAGTCTGCAGTGAACTATACACCATGTGTTGGTAGATGAAGAAATATGTCAATTAACAAGCTATGACAGAGACTAAAAAATCAAGTACTCTAACCCCCCGCTCCCAAAAATCCCAGAACGACATTGGTTTGTTTTGCAAAATGCAGTAGGTGTAGAGTTCTAGAATAAAAGGACATGTCGGATCAGTCATTCTGTGACTTTCCGAACAGGACAAGAGCAGAGAATGTACCAGTATATAATGCACACCATGCTTCCATAATTTATTATCATCATTTATCTAGCAGGTGGTAGATGGCGAAAGAAACCAGGGGTGTAATGATCCCACCCAAGCAATCGTACAGTTGGGAGGAGTTGGGGTCCTGGGGGCCAGTGAGGATGACTACCTTCTTCAGAGGAACACAACAAGTATGGAGTCTGTTAAATTAAATTTATGAGAGGAAGAGGAAGAAGAGAGCATCACATAAGACAAGAATAAGAGAACGGTCTGTCAAACTCACGGCCCCCCCAGATGTTGATGCCTACAATTACCAGAATTCTTTCAATGCAATAGATGCGCAAAATGACAGTTGTCGTTCAGTAACATCCAGGGTCCAGAGTTTGACAGGTCTATGCTTAAGAGATTTATGGTTTAGAAGGGTCTTCTTAAAAGGAAAGTCTAGTCACCATGACCACAATAACTTAATTAAGTGATCATTGTGTACTAATTGTACCTCCTATCGTGAAGCCTTGCAAAGTGGAGATATCTCCTTTACCACCTAAAGGATATCAGTCAACATTTTCTAGACAGCTTTGTGTGTTTGTGGAGTTTGGCCAAACTAGGCTCCAGTGCCTTTCAGTGCTTGGTGGCGTATTCACTTGCCACACACACCAATCATCAGGGGACAGCACCAGCCTCTTCCTGCAGCAATATCCAAACAGAAGAGTGCCAACATGGAAGAAGGGGTGCTCATGCATTTAGAGACACCAGATTAGCAGTGTGCTCAAGCATGCGCCAGTTGTCAGATAGGTGGCATCTGCTGTTTCCTGCAGCAATTACTGTCCAGCTATATGAGTGCCAATGGAGCCTCAGAGTTGGAGACCAAGTAAAGTTCTTAAGCTCTTAGCTAAAAATGAGGAAGAGAAGAGGAGCTCAGGAGGGTTTAACAACCGCTCCATTTTCTACCTAGTGTTTTGGTCTAGGTGTCCCTTTAAGGCTTTTTTATAGCACCTACGGTATATCAAAACCTCACCACTGCATTAGAGTAGTGGACAATCAGATGCTTTTTATAGAGAAACATTGAGGACAATCAATTATCTTGCTGGGTTCTAGCTGTCCTGAACTGTATTAAACACCTGGCTTAATATTAGGCACTGGGATGGAAAATATTAAGGAAAATTTAGAAAAGTAGCACATGGTGTGACACACCTTATCTACAAACACCAGGGTGGAAAGGCGCTCTGAACCCACACACAACATTCACCTCAAATAAAGGTGCTCCGTGAGAATCCCAGTTGACCAATCCCAATACATATTAGTGTCAAAAAAGGGAATCCATTATAAACAAAAAAAGGCACCCGAAACTCCAGGAAAATAGTGGAGTTAATTGAGGACACGCAACGTTTCATACACTCAAGCATGAGAAAGGATCATTCAACCAAAACGTTGGGTGTCCTTAATAAACACCACTATTTTCCTGGAGTGCCTTGTGCCGTTTTTGGTTTATGAAGGTATTGTTGGTGGTTGGCCCCAACAGCACTTTTATGTTGTTGAACTTTATACGCTTGTTGCTTTTCTGAGTGAAGCTCCCTGGTAAGAGTAACAACAAAAGGGAAAACAGGCACAACTTGACAAAGGCCATTCTTGGCCAAAACGTTGCCACTGCCAGCAACGCTCATCTAATAAAAGCTGCACTTCTACCGCTGTTGGAGTGCCGGGACTTCCCTTTTTTGACATATTCTCTACAGGGCTGTACGGGAAACATTCTTGCATCATAACAGCTACAGTGTCGCACACTCATTTTTATTGGTTCTTATGACTGGAGTGTCCCAATATGGATAATCTTGGCCAGGGTAGGATCAAAAGAATAGTGATTTAATTTGGGGTTTCCTTTCATAAAATCAAGCGAGGATGGAAATACCTGCACTCTGGGTATGTATCATAGGAGATACCATATATTAGAGGAATATCTGGCTTTTGGTTCTGTCCATTCGCCCTGCTCAGAAATAAGTTCAACATTTCCAACATAAAAAGGACAGAGAGCGTCTCTAACATCTGCCAAACATGTCGATCCATGATTTTTCAGTGGATATGCGGCGCAAGAAACCAGCTTATTTTTCAACGACTGACACGTGAAAAAAATTTACTACAACAACCCTCGTTATAAAGGGATGTAACCAGTACAGGGCCAGGAGTCCCTACTGGGGGTACAGGCCCAGTTCTACTTGACTGGTTGTACTCTGACCAACTAGTTGTTACCCCCACAGACCCACATCAGTAATCTGTAAATCATTGGTGGCTTGATGAGATAGCCGCCAAATCCCTGGTTGTCCAGGGGAAGAGCAATGCATTCCGTGCCTCTTTAAAGTGCAGACTGCATAACCTCTCTCACACTGAACACCGGAGCTCAGTGGGCACCCTCTGGCTCAATGACTGCTAGTGTTTGTCACACTACAGCACAATGAAGGTTATGTAGTGTACGATCGACAGATGCATAGATCACTTTGCTCTCTCAGAGTGCTCCTCTAAGTTTTTTAATAATATCATTATTTTAATACATATAATCTTATTTTAATAATATACAATTATTTCTGTTTCATTGCTATGGAATAGTCAAGAACCTAGCACCGGTGCTAGACTACGCCACAAGTAGGCCCAAGGCAGTGCTGCAAAGTGAAAGTTAATCATCTGGCAGCAACTTACATGGAAGTGAGATTCCACCCCAGGGTTTGTACTACACCCCTGGGTCTACTAGCTCTCTTTGGGGAAGCAAGGTGTACCTAATCAACCCTGTAGACTTCTTTGAAAAGGGAGAAACAACCAGACCACAGTGCTTCAGCATTGTAAGAGGTTTCTTGGTCTATGTGTAGCCTGCCTGCCCCCAGAGTCTGCTATACTCCTGCCTCTGCCATGAGCCTGTGCCCAAGCCTCCTGTGCTCTGAGCCTGTGCCCAGGCCTCCTGTGCTCCAAGCCTGTGACCAAGCCTCCTGTGCTCCCAGCCTGTGCCCAAGCCTCCTGTGCTCTGAGCCTGTGCCCAGGCCTCCTGTGCTCCCAGCCTGTGCCCGAGCCTCCTGTGCTCTGAGCCTGTGCCCAAGCCTCCTGTGCTCTGAGCCTGTGCCCAAGCCTTCTGTGCCATGAGCCTGTGCCCAAGTCTCCTGTGCTCTGAGCCTGTGCCCAGGCCTCCTGTGCTCCAAGCCTGTGAGCAAGCCTCCTGTGCTCCTAGCCTGTGACCAAGCCTCCTTTGCTCTGAGCCTGTGCCCAGGCCTCCTGTGCCCCCAGCCTGTGCCCGAGCCTCCTGTGCTCCCAGCCTGTGAGCAAGCCTCCTGTGCTCTGAGCCTGTGCCCAGGCCTCCTGTGCTCCAATTTTTGCACATATATGGACATTATCGAATTTCATACCGACTGAGGAAGGCTTTCTTTCCTTGAGCCGGGACCTTGTGGGCTCCCATAAATGTGAGTGGTCTATACTCTGGCTAAAACATTTTGACCAACCCTGTGATGATTATCTGCACTATTATTGTTCTTCGATGTGTTTTTTTTGAGGAACACTGATGAATAAACGAATTTGAGACCAGCACTTTAGAGAAGATCAACACATCCCTCCTTCCGATTTTCTTGAGTATAGGACAATTATACACTTGAGCACTTTTTTCATATATTGGACTTTATCTTTGGAGTTAACTACAAGCACGTGCACTTTTAAGAATTATGATATTATAAACTGATATCAAGCACTGTTGCACCTTCTTTCAGCATTACTGAAATAAGTTTTTGCATGTTCACCTATTAACTAAACTGGTTGCGTCGTATGGTTTTCTTTTCGCCTTTCTCCTGTGCTCCAAGCCTGTGAGCAAGCCTCCTGTGCTCCCAGCCTGTGACCAAGCCTCCTGTGCTCTGAGCCTGTGCCCAGGCTTCCTGTGCTCCAAGCCTGTGACCAAGCCTCCTGTGCTCCCAGCCTGTGCCCAAGCCTCCTGTGCTCTGAGCCTGTGCCCAGGCCTCCTGTGCCCCCAGCCTGTGCCCGAGCCTCCTGTGCTCCCAGCCTGTGAGCAAGCCTCCTGTGCTCCCAGCTTGTGCCCAGGCCTCCTGTGCCCAGGCCTCCTGTGCCCCCAGTCTGTGCCCAGCCTCCTGTGCTCCCAGCCTGTAAGCAAGCCTCCTGTGCTCTGAGCCTGTGCCCAGGCCTCCTGTGCTCCAAGCCTGTGCCCGAGCCTCCTGTGCTCCCAGCCTGTGCCCAAGCCTCCTGTGCTCTGAGCCTGTGCCCAGGCCTCCTGTGCCCCCAGCCTGTGCCCGAGCCTCCTGTGCTCCCAGCCTGTGAGCAAGCCTCCTGTGCTCTGAGCCTGTGCCCAGGCCTCCTGTGCTCCCAGCCTGTGACCAAGGCTCCTGTGCTCCAATCCTCTCCTAAGGGTTTCCAATTCCCAGGAAAAAAACAATTAAAACTTTATTAACACATTAGCATTGTAAACATAATAAAAATATATAAAGGAATGTTGGATAGACTGTGTTGAAATTATATACGCAATATATTAATGATGGATTGCTAATACAAGATGCTAGTCATATATGTGCCTAATCTGATGTGCTCAACAGAGCATCATATGTCGGCACATTGACTCCTCAAATGGCAAACCACAAAGCAGTTGAAGTTTAGTATCGAGGGCAATGGCGTCACTAGGGTTGGTGTCACCCGGTGCGGTAACTTATGGTGTTCTCCCCCCCCCCCCCGGAGTTTTACGGGTTTTTTAACTACTTTTACTCATACTGTAAGTCAGTACTCCCATATAACACTGAATGCTCATACTGTGAGGTTTATTGCTGTGGAGCTCTGTGATATGCTCATACACAAATTTTGGCAAACTGACAGCAAGTAAGGTGCCTGTTCGAAGGCAGTGAAAGTCCCCATAGAGAAGTAATGGTTAATCTGATCAGAGACACCGAACAGCAGAGAAATGTCCTGATGTCCGGTGTTTTCATTCGGCAGGTTTATTCAGGGTGAACAAACACCATAGTTTTCAATGCTAAAAATATCCCTGTTTTTATCTAATAGCTAATAAACCGTTTATTCCTTTAATCCATAGTAAAAAATCTCTTTATTTATTGATTTTATTTTTTTAGTATATTTTAGACATTTCTAAAAAAAAATCCATTTTTTTTTCTAATAGCAATTTCTCTTTTTTCTGTAACAGGCCTTTTTATTATCATTCATAGGATCTTATATGTTAATTCCAGACATTTTCGTTCAGTAGTTCTTTTCAAAACAGCAGGCGATCGGTTTGCGGCAGCATTCGGTGGCTGATTCCCTGCACTTCAGGGACCCTGTGGTGAATTCACTGGGGAAATTTAATTCCCCAAAGTGCGGGGAACAACAGAACACTGAAATGTCTGCATCATTTCGGTGCTCTGTGAATATCTCCTTTGTGGGTTTTTTTTTGCCACCCCCTGGAAAGTGCCAGCCTAGGCCTTGCCTACCCAGGACATACTTGAAAATGATTGAATTCTCAATGTATCCTTCCTGGTAAAATATTTTTGTGTAAAAAAAAATATATATATTTTTTTAGGGTGTCACCCTAGGGGGTGGTGTCACCCGGTGCTGGACGCACCCCCTGCCCCCCCAGCAACGCCCCTGATCGAGGGTTTGATGTGTAAGCCTAATAAGTTGTATTAACTCTGTTAGTTCAGGCCTGGTTGCGCTCCCACAATAGAGCAACAAATTGAGAGTAACTATCAGGCCCTCCTTAAATGAGGGTTTAGATCATTCGTTTCCAGTTCCCACTATGGTCCTGCTGTCCGTCAAGCTTATGCATGCTGCCCAGCACCCCTTCCTGTCTCACCAGTATCTCGTCTCTTATTTCGGCCTGACCCCCTGTGAGTCTATCCATACTCTTATATGTCCAATGTCTTCTAGTGCCCTATACATTTTCTGTCTCTCTCAGGACTCTGCATCTATTTCCTGTCATGTCCCTTGTAACTGTTTCATCTATTTTCTCCAAGTCCTTGTCTCCCCTCATTGCTCCAGTCTTGCTCCTTGCCCTATGTTTTTTTCCCACAGTGCTTGTTTGTGCTGACTTACCTGCCCTACTGTTCTGTATCAAGTGCTGTTCAAATAAACCTTTATTTCCGCCTTTACTTCAGTCTCCGTATCTCTGTGTATTGAGCTCATATCCGGTACTCCCCGGACACGCACCACAATCTCTGTGATATGCTCATACACATTGCACATTACTGTGAGTGTTACTGCTGTGGAGCTCTGTGATACACTCATACACACTGCACATTACTGGGAGTTGTATTGCTGTGGAGCTCTGTGATACCCTCATACACACTGCACATTACTGTGAGTTGTATTGCTGTGAAGCTCTGTGATACACTCATACACACTGCATATTACTGTGAGTTTCATTGCCATGGAGCTCTGTGATTCGCTCATATGCATTGCACATTACTGTGAGCTTTATTCCTGTGGAGCTCTGTGATACACTCATATAAACTGCTCGTTACTGTGAGTTTTATTGCTGTGGTGCTCTGTGATAAGCTCATACACACTGCTCGTTACTGTGAGTTTTATTGCTGTGGAGCTCTGTGAAATGCTCATACACACTGCACATTACTGTGAGCTTTATTGCAGTGAAGCTCTGTGATACACTCATACACACCGCACATTACTGTGAGCTTTATTGCTGTGGAGCTCTGTGATACACTAATATAAACTGCTCGTTACTGTGAGTTTTATTGCTGTGGAGCTCTGTGATAAGCTCTTACACACTGCTCGTTACTGTGAGTTTTATTGCTGTGGAGCTCTGTGAAATGCTCATACACACTGCACATTACTGTGAGCTTTATTGCCGTGAAGCTCTGTGATACACTCATACACACCGCACATTACTGTGAGCTTTATAGCTGTGGAACTTTGTGATACGCTCATACACACTGCACATTACTGTGAGCTTTATAGCTGTGGAGCTTTGTGATACGCTCATACACACCGCACATTACTGCATCAACCAAAGCTGCTTAAATTTTTTTTATTGCCAAATGTATTCCCAAACCTAATGTATTTTTCTTTTATATATTTTTTTTACTTGATGTGTTAATAATGCCTTTGTTGAAATCCTGATATTTCCATGAACCAATGCGTCATCACTTCAATCCTCCTTTATGGCAGTGAAGTATGGGGCCCCATCACCTACCCTGACCAACTCAAATGGGACACCAGCCCAACAGAAATATTCCATCTGGGATTCTGCAAGCACCTCCTCCAAGTCCACCGGAGCACCTCTAACAATGCTTGCCGGGCCGAGCTGGGCAGACTCCCCTTACTTCTTGCAGTACAGAAGAGGGCGCTATCATACTGGGACCACCTAAACATCAGCAGCCTCAATTCATACCACCATAAAGCCCTACTGGCAAACAAGGAGCATCCCAAACCATGTGGGCTGCAACAACTCATATCCACCCTGATCATCCAAAGCCCCCATGAATGCAACCTGACAAAATATCAAATAAAGGCCCTAATTAATGATTCCAGGGAAAACTATATGAGAGAATGGAAACATGATATAGCAAACTCTCAGAAACTCACCATTTACCAATCCTTACATAGGGAATACAAACTGGCCCCATACCTGGAGCTACTACAAGACCCCAAGGACAGACAGATCCTGAGCCGGTACAGACTGAGCGCCCACAGCCTGGAAATCGAATCAGGGCGGCATAGACAGACCTACAAGCCCAGGGAGAATAGACTGTGCCAGCATTGTGACCAGGGGGCCCTGGAAGATGAGGTCCACTTCCTCCTACAGTGCCCCAAGTAGTCAGCACTGAGGGAAACTCACTTCCAGAGACTCTCCGCTCTCATCCCGGACTTCACCTCTATAGAAGAGACGAGGAAACTCCACATCATACTGGGAGAAGAGGAGCCGGCGGTGAAAATATCTGCCCAATACGTCACAGAATGTCACAGACTGAGAGGAACATGAGAGATCCTGGACTTATAAATCCCCAACACGGACTCGCCCCCATCCCCCTTCACATTATCCCTTACCCCTGATAATATCCATGGACTTGCCCATTCCCCCCCATATATGTCCCACAACCCCCCCCCTCCACCCCATATAACCTCCCCATATGCTTTGGCAATGCTAAAATGTATTTGGTCCTGCCAATAAAGCTTATTTTTGAAGGTTCATGTCTGTTTTGAGAGGAAATGTATGCTCATTAGACAAGACAAAACTCCAGGAGAAAAGTATCATATATTTTCTATCGTACAACCTATCAATCCATTCAGTCCTGTATACAAGTGTCTCATGTTATTACTATGCATGTTATCTTTTACTGTAATATAATATTCACTGGGCACTGCAGTATTACTTTCTCTTGTAGCGTATTTTTCTATTAAATGCTTTTGGTACACAGCTACTTAACGTAGCGGGGCAACTAACCTCTGCTGAGGTTACATACAGCTTTTTCTCATTTGTTGGTGTCGCTCTATCGATGACGTCTCCAAGAGATCATTGGACACAATGGCTAATAATAGCAGATTTCTGACAACAAGCGTTCACAATCAAACCATATTATTTAGTTAAATTTTATATTCATATCAGGATAAAATATACTGACAGCAAGAGAATTTTACCACTAACATGAAAAGATGAAATAGCCTCCACCACCCAGTGAAAGCTGATAAAGTTTGACTATTATTAACGAATATTTACAGTCATTAAAGAGCAGGATAATTCTACATACCCAAATATGTACCCATGAAGGATATACATGTACTATAAAGAAGCATGATTTTATATATAAATGGTATTATTTTTTTTCTTCTGGTGAATAAGAGAATTTTGAAAAAGATTGATAACTAAAATGAACAAAAAGCAAAATAAAGCAAAAAAATATAAAGAAAATTGTTTTGTCCTGTAGGGATTAGAGATGCAGCACTATTATATGTACGGATGAATCTCTTCATGTAGTCTTTGTGTCCAAATTTTTCTTCCCAGTCCAGGTGGCTTCCAAGTCAGGTGTTTTTAAAATCTTTAAACATATACAGGTTTATTCAGAGAAAGGTGAACCTCAGGAGAATGACTGGAGAAGTGAAAATTCTAGGTCAAAATAGCCAAACCAGAAAAATTCTCCCATATAGGCTAATGTCAGACGAACGCAGTGATCACGTCCGTGTTGTCGCACAGTTTAATGTTCGTCGTAGCATAGAATCATGATCAATAGAGACCCACACATGAAGTACGTGCGCACCAAACTGCGCACGCACAACGCACATGACAAATGGGTGCAAGTTAGGCAAGAATGTAAAACCGCTACCATGGACACGCAGAGTGCGCCACGTCCACGTAACGTTCTATGTGAGTGATGAGATGTCAGACGCAGCGCATTTGCGACGTCCAGCACCTTGACGCACACAATGGCTTTTCACATCATTTTCAAATTTTTATCATTTTTCAAATTAATTTTATTTCCCATAATTCCCTTTTTTTCTACATTCGTCAAAAAAACACAGACCGTATGGTGTCTACAGTATCTTCCGTCAGTACGTCTGTCCGTTATGCACGCACGCAGAGTGCGCTCTGACTGCGTTCGTCTGACATTAGCCTTATCTCACTTTCCAAATCGGCTTGTTGGTCTAGATTGTTCTCTTCTCCTGCCAGTTCTCCTGGTTTTCACCTTTATAGACATGATAATATAATGGAGTGCTCTGAATGTTGCATATTTTGTATCTTATTCATGTTGAAGATCTTGCAAGAAGAGAATGGGGAATAGATATAAATGTTCAGAGCACGCCTTGCTGTACCACGGATGTTGCTGGATTTATCCTCAGCCATTAATGATGTCGCAGTGGGAGGAGTTACTTGGATTCAACTAGATTTCATGTATGGGTCTTATCAACACGTCATTATACTGTGTTTAATCTAACCAAGGGCTTCCCAACCTTGGTCCTCAGGACCCCTTAACAGGCCAGGTTTTACGGATCACCTTGCAATCACTGAGCAGCAAATCATATCACCTGTGCTGTGCTTCAGATATCCTGCAAACCTGGCCCGTTCCGGGTACCTGAGGACCGGAGCTGAGAAACACTGATCAAAACCATCATTTTAGGAGAACTTTGGAAGTGAAGGGAAACCGGTATTCTTTTGTGGACAGGATATAGTCACCATCACATTACCAAGCGTTAATGAATCATTTTATTACTGTATCTTGAAGAATTGTGTGATCATAATGTTAACACAAATGTAAGAAAATGTGTTTCCTTTCGATTGATCACAAAGAATAACTCAAATGACCTAAATATTAATTATAAAACATTTTAATCATTACACATCACGATATAAAACAATTCCATTATCCTCTTTAGTTTTCTGTTAGTCACAGTTTCAGAGTCAAATGGAAGAAAGATATACAAAGCAGGGACTGTTTCTGATCAGATACAAACTGTTTCAGTAGAAACAGCTTTAGAAAATGTGTCTTCTTTTTCCTCTCTGTTTCAGAGGAACCGAAAATACGACAGCACGCAGGTGTGAGCAGTGGAGCTTGACCGTGTTCAGGTCTGACACATCACAACTTGCAGCTCAGAATAGAATGTTCTCTATGCTGCGTATGTGGATCACACCAACCCATCAAGTTTTATCTCCAGATATGATTTCTATCAAGAAACCTTTAGAACTTGGAACCAAGTAGTCAAGGTATACACTTGTCCATTTTGGTCATCGAAGATATCTCTGTTGCTCTGAGTCAGCAAATATAATATAGCTTGAGCTCTACAGCAAAATAAGGGTAATGGCAAAGTCGTAAAAATCACACACAACTCATTGCATTGGAAAAATGGACCTGATACACTCACATGCTGGGCACCTTCATTGCCCGTCTCCTATAGGACCTCCGATTGCTAGGTCACTGCTGCGCCAATGCTATTACCACGACGCCCGCACCCTGTAGGGAAGTGTGCAGGTGCGGGTTTTATTTAATCAAATTTCTTTAATTGGTGGAGCCATGAGTATACAAGCAAACAAAACCAAAGGCAATCAGATACCGTACAGCAAGACATATCAAACACATGAAAAAAACTGCAACAGTATCTACAACCCCGCTACACTAGGCCCCTTTTACCGTTTATCAAGTAAACCCAGAAGAGGGTAATTTAGAGAGAGTAAGGAGACAGAGATAGAAAAAAAAAGAAGAAAAGGATAGAATAAAGAAGAGAACTACAAAGGAGGCCAGAAGCCCCCCCAGACGACCTATGAGCACATAAGGACACCCACCCCCAAACATCATATGCGAACCAAGGTGACCATATTTTGACATACGAAGGAAAAAAATCTTGAGCATTGGCAGTCATTTCGTCCATAATGTTAATCTCACGAATTTTGGCCTTCACCAGGCAGGTGGGTGGGCAAGTGGAGGATCTCCAATGACTCGCTAGAATGAAGTGTGCAGCCAGAAGTAGTTTAGATAAAAGCTTGTTGGCTGGTGCAGATACCTCGCCCAGAGGCCTGGAAAGGAGACAGAGCCATGGATCCTGGGGTACGTGGATTCCCAATACAGCAGAGCAAAATTGAAGGGCGTGTGACCAAAAGTCCTGTATACCTGGGCACATCCACCACATGTGATAGGTAGTGCAGGTGCATTTTAAGCTTTTGACCTAAAAATGTTTTGTTTTTCATCACTCAACACTGCCCTTTGTGTTCTAGAATAATGATTTCCAAATCATCCCATAACATCCACAGATTTCCAGTTGGCTTATCCAGAGATCTCAAACATTACTGAACTTTTGGACAATCAATGACAAATGCAGCCCTGTATATGTTCTATATAAATCCACAGGTTGGTGGAATGAGAGCCTGTTATGATCACTTTAGGATTATTCTGTTGATGAAGATGATGTAGACCACTGTTTTATAATCACAGTATCTATAGGAATCAATGATAGTGGGTATCACGAAGGAGTATTACGGTGACGGCTTCACTTCTACATATTATATATGTATAATGTCTCCAATCCTCAGGTGTGACCCCCCCTGCACAACAAAATGAACATATGTTGCTAAATGAAAGAAAAGAAATCGGCACAAACATTTTAAAGACAATTACATCCCTTATTCCAATGGTTACCAACCCTGGTCCTCAGGACCCGCTGACAGGCCAGGTTTGCAGGATATGTGAAGCGCAGCACAGGTGATATGATTTGCTACTCAGTGATTGCAGGATTCAGTCTGCATTTCCCCATGGTGATCCTTAAAATCTGGCCTTGGACTTCAGGTCCAGGGTTGGAACCATTGCCTTATATTATCATAACCAACAAAAGTCTCTTTTACAGCAGATTGGTGGAATAATGGGCTGTAAATGCTTAAGGTTTTTTGGAACAATGGGCTGCAGAATGAAATTAACAAGGATCTTAACACGGATTTTGTTCATATCTTTATTACATGTATCGACTTTGTCAAATGGCGCGCTAACCACAGTTACTTCTCTCTAATATCTAGGTATGTGGTTAGACCCAAATCGAAAAACTCTCATCTAAACTTTACCCCAAACTAGGTGCCCTGTACAGAAACAAATCCTGCCTGAGCCCCGCGGTAAGAAAGCAGATTGTACAACAAATGCTTATGCCGGCTATTGAATACGGAGATGTAGTGTATGCAGTCGCCCCGCAAACACACCTTCAGAAACTTACCACATTGTATAACTCATTCTGTCGCTTTGTGCTACAATGTAACTACATGACCCACCATTGTGACATGTTAAAAGAACTAAACTGGCCGTCGCTGGAATCTAGACGCACCCTTCACCTTTCCAACCTGGTGTTTAAGAGCTTTTCTGGGAAGCTACCACCCTACCTGAATAGGCTGCTTCCTCTAGCAGTTCCCTCATCCTATAACCTCCGATCTAGGACCTGCACCTTACTTGCAATACCGCAATACAAAAAGAAAGTGGCTCGATCCTCATTTTCCTACAGAGCACCGTAGTTATGGAGTAACCTCCCAGACACCATCAAATCTTCCCCCAGTCTAAAGTCACTCAAGAGCTCCTTACTAACATACCTCAATACAGAATGCACCTGTAAACATGTAACCTAATGACTATTTCCTAAATATTTATTTTCTGTTAATATGTATATTTGTGTTTTGTTTTTCTAATATCTTGCATTTTATTACTTTTGTAACGACTGTAACATTTTAATATTCTTGAACCCAGGACATACTTGAAAACGAGAGAAATCTCAATGTATCCTTCCTGGTAAAATCCTTTATAAATAAATAAATAAATAAGTTGTGCGCATAACTATGGAATGAAAAGGAAGACCTTAACGAAAGTGATGGAAACTAAGGGCTGTGTGCCAACCTCGGCATAAATTTAACCAGAGCTGTGTAAACACAGCAACTCCATAGCCTAACATGGCTCTGGGAAGTTTCCACCAGGACTGGAACACAGATATAATTTCGAGGAACCTGTGGAAAGCATCAGCCATTCCTAAAGCAATGCAGAGGTCAAGGTATGAAGGATACGCACCTGTATTTTTACGGGGTTTTGAACTAAAATATGAATTAAGACATCTCTTTAGTGTAAGCACATTGTAGATTTTGCTCCTCGGTCAATAACAACCTAGTAGGCACGGCTGGGGTAGAGGGGGGGGGGGGGGTTGACAACTTTGGAAGTGAATTTACAGACTGACTAATTTGCTAATTGTTTATTTATTTATTTATAAAGGATTTTACCAGGAAGGATACATTGAGATTTCTCTCGTTTTCAAGTATGTCCTGGGTTCAAGAACATTGAAGTGTTACAGTTACAGAAATACAAAGTAATACAATGCAAGATATTAAAAAAACAACACAAATATACAGATTAACAGAAAAATATGTAGGAAATATAGTCACTAGGTTACATGTTTACAGGTGCATTCTGTATTGAGGTATGTTAGTAAGGAGCTTTTGAGTGACTTAAGACTGGGGGAAGATTTGATGGTGTCTGGGAGGTTATTCCATAATTGTGGTGCTCTGTAGGAAAATGAGGACCGAGCCACTGTCTTTTTGTATTGTGGTATAGCAAGTAAGGTGCTGGTCCTGGATCGGAGGTTATAGGATGAGGGCGCTGCTGGGGGAAGCAGTCTATTCAGGTAGGGTGGCAGCTTCCCAGAGATGCTCTTAAACACCAGGCTGGAAAGGTGAAGGGTGCGTCTGGATTCCAGTGATGGCCAGTTTAGCTCTTTTAACATGTCACAATGGTGGGTCATGTAGTTACATTGTAACGCAAAGCGGCACAATGAGTTACACAATGTAGTAAGTTTATGAAGGTGTGTTTGCGGGGCGGCTGCATACACTACATCTCCGTAATCAATAGCCGGCATAAGCATTTGCTGTACAATCTGCTTTCTTACCGCGGGACTCAGGCAGGATTTGTTTCTGTACAGGGCACCTAGTTTGGGGTAAAGTTTAGATGAGAGTTTTTCGATGTGGGGGCCAAAGGATAGATTAGGGTCCAACCACATAGCTAGATATTTGAGAGAAGTGACTGTGGTCAGTGTGCCATTTGATTTTGTCCCAACACATAGATGGGGTGTTTGCAATTTGTGTAGTTTAGGTGCGGTTCCAAAGAGCATCGTTACAGTTTTGTCAGTATTTAAAAAAAGTTTGTTGTTTTTGATCCACTTTTCTACCTCTGTGAATTGTTCTTGCAGCACGGCCTCCAGCTGCGGGAGATTTGGTTTGCTGGTATAGATCACAGTGTCGTCTGCGTACATATGTACAGTTGAGGCTTTGCAGACGTTGGGCAGATCATTTATGAATATTGTGAACAGCAGAGGGCCTAGTATTGAGCCTTGGGGTACACCGCAAGTGACTGGGAGCAGGAGGGAGGAGCTGCCAGAAATTGACACATATTGTGATCGGTCGGATACATATGATTGAAACCAGGTTAGCGTGCGATCACCAATGCCAGAGTTTTTAAGTTTTTCTAACAAGATGCCATGGTCTACCGTGTCAAAGGCCTTGGCAAAATCAAGGAAGATGGCTCCAGTTAGGTTTCCTTGTTCCATCCCAGCCTGGATATCATTGCAGACTTTTAAAAGGGCGGTTGTAGTTGAGTGATTTGGACGAAAGCCTGATTGATCCGGGGTTAAGTAGTTCCAATATTGATAATAATCACGTAATTGTGTGTAGACACATTTTTCCAAGACTTTTGACATTACAGGGAGCAACGATATCGGACGGTAGTTGGATACCAACGTACTGTCACCACTTTTATGGATAGGTACCACTCTCGCAGTCTTCCAGAGCTTGGGTATGTATCCAGTCGCCAGTGACTCATTTATTAGGGTTGCAACAGGATTTGCAATTGCAGGAGCACTGATTTTCAGCAGCATTGCTGGTATTTGATCAGGTCCAGACTGGTATTTCATTTTTTGCATACGGAGAAGTTTAGTAACGACACTGACAGGCACTGGTCTAAAACTGAATTCCTGTCTGATACAGGGACTTTGCACAGTTGGGGGGGCCTGACCTGCATGAGGCCTCTCTGATTGCATGTCATTTCCTAGCTTGGCAATCAAAGTGGTGGCACATCCAACAAAATAATCATTAAAGGCATTTGCTACATCTAGGGGGTGTTCCAGGGTTTGGTTGCTTACTTTGACAGCAGCTGGCTGGGAGTGGACTGGGGGTGCTTGTATGTTACTTATGGTTCTCCAAAAGTTTCTAGGGTTTGATATGTTATTGTTTAGATTTTCATTGAAGTAATGGGCTTTGGCCATTTTTGTTTGTTTTGTGCATTCATTCCGGCATTTTCGGTATTCGTAGTGATCGTTCATGGAACCAGTACTCTTGAAATTTGACCACCGTGAATCTCTAAGCTGGTACATTAATTGTTACTTTTTTGTTGTTGTTTTTTGTGGTGTCTTGGTATTTAGCTTAACAAGTTGATGTGCGTATATACTGTACATGCATAAGAGCCCCATTCACTAAACGCAGAACTGCTGCTGACAAATGCGACTCGTCTGTAATAGTGTTTAGTCAAGTGGATGCTGACATGGGCAACTTGACAGGGCGACATTTAGTGACTGGTACCCATTGTCTTCCAGTACAAAGAATCACACATTTGCCTCTTCGATGTGTCGATCTCTCCATGTTTGATGCATACATTGATAAATATACAGTTGTGTTCAAAATTATTCAACCCCCACTGAAATTGAGTGTTTTGGCCAGTTTGACATTGATTTTGATCATTCAGTCATCTTGCTTACAATTAAATCAAAGAGGCACGTGTAGGTCAGACAAATATAACATAACATTTATAATGAAATAACCACAAATGTCTTTTCTGTGCTCACATCATTATCAGTTTTATTCAACCCCCAAGTGACATTCAATCTTAGTACTTAGTACAACATCCTTTTACAGTTATAACAGCTTTTAAACGTGAAGCATAGCTTGACACAAGTGTCTTGCAGCGATCTACGGGTATCTTCGCCCATTCGTCATGGGCAAAAGCCTCCAGTTCAGACACATTCTTAGGCTTGCGCACTGCAACTGCTTTCTTTAAGTCCCACCAGAGGTTCTCAATCGGATTTAAGTCAGGTGACTGCGATGGCCACTCCAAAATGTTCCAGCCTTTAATCTGCAACCATGCTCTAGTGGACTTGGAGGTATGCTTGGGATCACTGTCCTGTTGAAAGGTCCAACGTCTCCCAAGCCTCAGGTTTGTGACGGACTGCATCACATTGTCATCCAATATCTCCTGGTACTGAAGAGAATTCATGGTACCTTGCACATGCTGAAGCTTCCCTGTACCTGCAGAAGCAAAACAGCCCCAAAGCATGATTGACCCCCCGCCATGCTTCACAGTAGGCAAGGTGTTCTTTTCTTCATAGGCCTTGTTCTTCCTCCTCCAAACATAGCGTTGATCCATGGGCCCAAACAGTTCTAATTTTGTTTCATCAGTCCACAGAACACGATCCCAAAACTTCTGTGGTTTGTCCACATGACTTTTGGCATACTGCAGTCGACTCTTCTTATTCTTTGGAGACAGCAAGGGGGTGCGCCTGGGAGTTCTGGCATGGAGGCCTTCATTACGCAGTGTGCGCCGTATTGTCTGAGCTGAAACTTCAGTACCCACATCTGACAAATCTTTTCTCAGTTCCTCAGCAGTCACACGGGGACTTTTCTCCACTCTACGCTTCAGGTAGCGCACAGCAGTCGAAGTCAGCATCTTCTTTCTGCCACGACCAGGTAGCGTTTCAACAGTGCCCTTTGCCTTGAATATGCGAATGATGCTTCCTATGGTCTCTCTTGGTATGTTTAACATCTTTGCAATCTTCTTATAGCCATTGCCCTTCCTGTGAAGAGTAATCACCTCTTCTCTTGTCTTCCTGGACCATTCTCTTGACTTCACCATGTTTGTAACCACACCAGGAAATGTCTAGAAGGAGCTGAGTATCACAGTCATTTTAAAGCTGCCTAATTGGTGCTTATTATGCTTTATTGCTGCTCCGTGACATCCACAGGTGTTTTCAATACCTGATTGAAAACACTTGAATGAACCTCTGTTCTTCAGAGTGGTAGTCTTTAAGGGGTTGAATAATTGTGTCAATGAAGAATTCACAAAAGAAACATTTACTACTGTATTACAAAACCAATTGATGTCATTTTAGTTGCATATGGTTCTTTAAAAAGTCCTTGTAGGATTTCATTCTGAATACAATTACAAATGTACACTAAATTCCCTAAAACCCTTTACAGCATTGGGGGTTGAATAATTTTGAACACAACTGTAAATGTCATAACATGTGAGTGAGAGACACTTTCGGCAAACTTTGGAGATTAATTGCAACGAAAATCCAGAACTAACTGGACACAATTTCATTCTAAGATGTTGCAGTGAGTCAGTTTGTTCAATGCTTGGGTGTAGTCATTGAATTGAATTTTAGTGTACGTGGTTTCAGTACCAGCAGCATGTCTGAGACTTATTAGGTTTTGTTGTTTTACTTTGGGAAATTCCAAACTATTTAATTAATAATATAAATATATTATTATTTGTAATATTTACCAGATAATGTAGCATTCATAATAAAAATCTTTGCAGTAACCTTTTTGAAGTTTTACTTCCAATAATCCCTACAAATTACAAAAAAAGTCACATTATATAATAATAATAAAAAACTAAAATGAGCGTATACTGACCATGACTTTTAAGATTTCATCCCTATCGCTAAAGTCCAATTTTAAAATATCACTGAAACCTTTTTTCTCGGTCAGTGGATTCAGACTTCACGCTGTGGGATCTACAGATGGTATTATCTATCCTATAAAACAATAAGGGCTGGCGTGTCCGTTGCCAAAACCCTACTGCGCATGCGCGCGCATCCAACGGCCGTGGCACGCGCACAGCCGGCGTGCGCGAGGGACAAAACAAATCCGATCCATTGGAGAGGCGCACAGCACAGCGCCTCTCCAATGGATCGGATTTGTTTTCTGCATCTCCTCCTTGCCGACCTCCATCTCCTCCTTGCCGGCCTCCATCTCCTCCACACCCGGCCTGCCATATTACCAGTCTGCCATGCCTGCCATGCACAATACCAGTCTGCCATGCACAATACCAGTCTGCCATGCATATTACCAGTCTGCCATGCACAATACCAGTTCCCAGCCATATTACCAGTCTGCCATGCACAATACCAGTCTGCCATGCAAAATACCAGTCTGCCATGCACAATACCAGTCTGCCATGCAAAATACCAGTCTGCCATGTAAAATACCAGTCTGCCATGCACATTACCAGTCTGCCATGCACAATACCAGTCTGCCATGCACAATACCAGTCTGCCATGCAAAATATCAGTCTGCCATGCACAATACCAGTCTGCCATGCACAACACCAGTCTGCCATGCACATTACCAGTCTGCCATGCATATTACCAGTCTGCCATGCACAATACCAGTCTGCCATGCACATTACCAGTCTGCCATGCACAATACCAGTCTGCCATGCACATTACCAGTCTGTCATGCACAATACCAGTTCCCAGCAATATTACCAGTCTGCCATGCACAAAACCAGTCTGCCAGCCATATTAGCAGTCTGCCAGCCATATTACCAGTTCGGCAGCCATATTACTAGTCTGCCATGCACAATACCAGTTCCCAGCAATATTACCAGTCTGCCATGCACAAAACCAGTCTGCCAGCCATATTACCAGTCTGCCAGCCATATTACCAGTTCGCCAGCCATATTACTAGTCTGCCATGCACAATACCAGTTCGCCAGCCATATTACCAGTCTGCCATGCACAATACCAGTCTGCCAGACATATTACCAGTCTGCCAGCCATATTACCAGTTCGCCAGCCATATTACCAGTTCGCCAGCCATATTACCAGTCTGCCATGCACAATGCCAGTCTGCCAGCCATAATACCAGTGTCTCATAATACCAGTGTGCCTAAATACCAGCCTGCCATGCCATGCATACCACGTGCCATTAAATATACGCATAATGTATACGCTACAAAAAAAATGCCCGCCCAAGCCCAACACAATCTAAGGGGCCCCAGAGCTTACAATCTAAGGGGCCACATGAGCTTACAATCTAAGGGGCCACATGAGTTTACAATCTAAGGGGCCACATGATCTTACAATCTAAGGGGTCCCACGAGTTTACAATCTGAGGGGTCCCACGAGTTTACAATCTGAGGGTCCGGTTCCCGTGAGCTTACAATCTAAGAGGGAAGAGGAACCTACTCATATATATAAATTCCTTTGTAATGCGCTGTCAGCTGTGTGCGCACCCATCACAGCTGCTCAGTCGACCCTCCTGTTGCGGATGGGATGGCGATGGACGCGTTACAAACGTATTTATATAGAGAGATACTCTTGGTTAGGACATTGGAAAAAAACTATGTGGACTTAAATTCTGACCTGGCGACAACAACAATAGACTGCCCTCTGGGCAGGCTTTCCACCTAGTTACAAATAAAACAGAACAGATACAGAGCAATGCCTTAAATGGTTTATGTAGAACAGTTGGAGGGACAAAAAATAATAATGTTATATCATATAGTGTTGTGAATGCTTTACATATATACATATATATTTTTTATTTATTGAGCAAATGTATTTTCCACTCACTTGAAAATCTACTTTATGATCCCATCGAAGGGGGAAATTGTGATATAAAAATAGATGGTATAAAACATGAAACAATAAATGTTGCACATTACATAAACACTATAGGGTCTATTCGCAAAGTAATTTTGTTGCTTCGCGTTTCGGGACATTTCGCCACATTTCAGCATTTCCATTTTGCCGAAAATACGGTGAATTCACTATTTAGGGAATGGTCACTGTAATTTGACTAAATTGAAGTTGCCGAAGCAGTTATCGGATGATGGCAAAAACCATTGAATTGCGCCGAAGTAGCATCGAACTGCAAAAAAAGGAAGACTCTTATTCTCCCAATAGGAGTATAAAGCAATAAAATGTGTCCAAATAATTATATAAGTTTATTACGAAAAAAATCATTTAAAGAAATAAGAAGACCAAAAGTGTTGTCTATAAAAAAATACAAAAAGGTGTTCTAAAATATAAAAGATATTCCATTTATTGCATTGAAGCCTATGGGATTTGCCTGTTCAGACCTGTCGAACCGAAAATCATGTCATTTCACTGGAATTTCAGTGCAGATTGGCGATCTATGAACAGAACACACTATAGTCTTCTATGGGACACTTTCCGTGCCGCTGAAATGCAGCGAATTGCACCGTATTTCACTGTCAGTTTGCCTGTTTTAGGCTAATTGACAGATTCGGAAATTGACGAATTGCTCTGAAATTGCAATTCGGACTTCGTTAATGACCTTATGTATTCAAATAAATAAGTATAAATAAATGCACACACATATATATATATATAAGCAAAACCTGAAGACTTATATGGATTTCTATTAAATATTTTGTTTATAACAGAAGCAACAACTTTTTGGCCACCAAGTTGTCTTTATCGGGGTTCCATGGAACATAAATGTTGGTGTTTCTGTTATAAGGATGTTTATTAATAACTTTGTTTTCTTTATTTGTAACTCCTCAATTTTACCTTGTATTGTATTTCAATGACCTCAGCACCGGGTATTATTAATTTAGTGTTTGTGTGTATATGTATGTATATATGCACATGTATGAAAGAGAGAAAGAAGATGCTACACTAAGAGCTTCCGGTGGATGCAGTCGCATGGTGGAGAGCTCCCCAGCTAAATTTTGATCTATTTGTATACCTCACCGACTCAACCCCGTCCAACATTTATATCTGGCAGGTGGAACCCGGCTGACCTACTTTACCTGCCCAGGACTGTTATTTGGGACCCGAACGGTGCTGGTTTTGAGAAGTTTTGTGGACTGCGGCCTACAGCCGGCGGCCATCTTTGAGGCGCTACTCACGCTGTCGGGGACATCTCATCTCAGTCGCAGCTTACGCCTGACCTCATGGGGAGAAAATCGGGTAAGAAGCCCCAGCTACCAGAGAGCCCCCGACAGAGAGACATCCGCGATTCCATGGGGGACAGCCGACGGAAGAAGCAGGCGCAACCGCAAACCTATATGTCCCCAACACTGAGTTCATCTGACGGTGAGGACCCATACTGGTCGGAGGCCTCGGCAGCAGCCCGGAGATCGCCCCGTGATCCGGGGAAGGTGAGAAAGCCAACGGATGGTCCGGCTCCCTCGAAATCAGCGGTAGCTGACACGGTGGGGATAGACCCGATGACCTCCCGAGCTGAGGCAGAGGTGCCCCGGGCCGCTTGTGGACCTTTACCCCTCCTGGAGAGCGATATTCGACGCTTATTAGGCGAAACAATGGCGGAGATGAGAGCTATGTGGCAAGCTGACTTCAAGACCATGCGGACAGAAATGCGATCTATAAAAGGACGGCTCTCGGTTGTCGAGACGCGCGCTGAGGAGACTGCGGTGACACAGGCTCTCCTCGTGCCGCAGATGGAGGCCTTAAATTCCCAAAATTCCCAAGTCTCGCTGCTCACAGGTGCGGTGGAGGCGGCAGAGGTGCGACATCGCAGGAGGAATGTCCGGATTAGGGGGATCCCGGAGTCGATCGGCGCAGAGGCCTTGCTGGCATATGTCAACAAATTTGCAGTTCATGTCATGGGGTCGCAGATTGGGACTACCCTCATTTTTAGACACGCTGCCCGTCTTCGGAAGGCGGCCACAGCTCCGGTGGAGTCCCCACGTGACGTGCTTGCAATCGCTGTGGAGGAGATGGATAAACGCAGGCTGATGTCTAACCCGGTTGCCCGAGCCCCGATACTTTATGAGGACCTCTCGCTTACACTTTTTAACGACCTTCCCTTTGTGACGCTTGTGGCCCGGCGGCAGTTTAGGGAGATATCCTCCTTTCTGAGGAGCAAGGGGGTTCGTTATAGATGGGGTGTGGCGGGATCGATGCATATTTGTTATGACAACATGTCTCATCTGGTGTCTACCCCAGAGGCGGCATGGCACCTGTTGTGCACCCTGGGCATCTTGCCTCCTCAGACGACACCTGGCTTAGATCACGGGGGTTCCCCCATTGCCTCGTTGGACCCGGGTTAGAAGGGTTGGACGGCAGTGCAGCCTTTTCTTTTTTCCCTGGCTGCTACTCACGAGTCGCGGCAGAACATGACTGAGTGCCCTCCATTTCTATTGGTCCTTATCTTACATCTTTTTCCACTTATAACCTATAATAAAACAGGAGTGTGTTTTTTTTTTTTGTTTTTTTTTGCTGTTTTTGTTGTTGTTTTTCTTCTTTCTGTACTATCTTTGCCTTTATATTTTTCTGCAGAGCAATGTGTTACCTCCTAGGTGGTTACAGTTCCTTGTATTGGCCCTCCGGGGACCCGCTTATGATGTATCTTCTATTTTGATATGAGTGACTTAATACTGAATTATATGTACCCTTATAATTCCTTTGAAGAGCGAAATGTTATTTTTATGGGTTTACTGTTTCTCGTATTGACCCTGCGGGGTCTTCATGTAGATGTGTCTTTTATTATGTTATGAAAAATTTTAAAATAAAGAATTTAAAAAAAAAAAAAAAAAGAAAGAGAGAAAGAAAATAAAGGAACCTGCACTAAATCCTTAGGTGTCCTGAAAGGATTATTCTCCGGCCCGGGTGCTTAAATCCAAAACACTTCTATCCAAATGGCTCCGTGGATGCACTCTGGGTCTTATGTGAAACAATAAATCTTTAAAAAAACCAACATGGTCAACTCACGCAGAGCCTTTATCAAGGTACTGTACAAATGGCAAATAAAACAATTTATAGATAGTAAGAGAAGAAAAAGCATGACTGGTGAAGTTTTTCTTTTTCTATCTATAAATTGTTTTATTTGTACAGTACCTTGATCAAGCCACTGCGCCAGGGAAAACATCAGTAGTTTGTAATGTAGCTTAAATAAAGATTTATCACTTTACTTAACCTCCCTGGCGGTGTTCCCGAGTGTGTCTTGGGGTTAAATTTCACCCCGAGCCACACTCGGGCTGTATACATCACCTCTCTGTGCGCTCCCTCGCTGATCTCTGCAGTCTCCTCCGGCGATCTCGACCTTATACTTCCTGGATTCCTTCTCGCGAGGAGGGAACCAGGAAGTAATGAGGTTGCAATCGCCGGAGGAGACTGCGGGGACATCGAGGGAGCGCAGGGAGAGGTGATGTATCCAGCGGCATCCCGAGTGTTGCTCGGGGTTACCACTGCCAACATAGGAAGTTAAACCCTAGCCACACTCGGGAATACCGCTAGGGGGGGCAAAAAAAAAAAAAAATAGACCGCTTTTCAGACGTGGTTTTTCACAAAAATTAGACCGCCAGGGAGGTTAAGACCCTGAGTGCATCCATGGAGCCATTTGGATACACAGTATCTCACAGAAGTGAGTGCACCCCTCACATTTTTTTGTAAATATTTTATTATATCTTTTCATGTGACAACACTGAAGAAATGACACTTTGCTACAATGTAAAGTAGTGAGTGCACAGCTTGTGTAACAGGGTAAATTTACTGTCTATATACTAGATTTTGAAATCAACATTTGATTAGTCTCTATAGAACCATATTATATCAATTCCTATCAATCACTTCTTTATTCTGCTAACAAGCAAGTGTACAAAGAGTCTTGGATTCCTCTGGAGTACTAATAAATCTGACCATAAAAGAAGACCCATTGATCCATCTAGCCTGCAGCTTTCCCCGTTTACAAAAGATACACTATATTGCCAAAAGTATTCGCTCACCCATCAAAATATTCAGAATCAGTTGTTCCAATCACTTCCATGGCCACAGGTGTATAAAATCAAGCACCTAGGCATGCAGACTGTTTTTACAAACATTTGTGAAAGAATGGGTCGCTCTCAGGAGCTCAGTGAATTCCAGAGTGGAACTGTGATAGGATGCCACCTGTGCAACAAATCCAGTCGTGAAATTTCCTCGCTCCTAAATATTCCACAGTCAACTGTCAGCTGTATTATAAGAACGTGGAAGGGTTTGGGAGCTGCATCCAAGCCATACATCACCAAGTGCAATGCAAAGCGTCGGATGTAGTGGTGTAAAGCACACCGCCACTGGACTCTAGAGCATTGGAGATGCATTCTCTGGAGTGACAATTCGCGCTTCTCCATCTGACAATCTGATGGAGGAGTCTGGGTTTGGCGGTTGCCAGGAAAACGGTACTTGTCTGACTGCATTGTGCCAAGTGTAAAGTTTGGTGGAGGGGGGATTATGGTGTGGGGTTGTTTTTCAGGAGCTGGGCTTGGCCCCTTAGTTCCAGTGAAAGGAACTCTGAATGCTTCAGCATACCAAGACATTTTGGACAATTCCATGCTCCCAAATGTGTGGGAACAGTTTGGAGCTGGCCCCTTCCTCTTCCAACAGGACTGTGCAGGAAGGTCCATAAAGACATGGATGACAGAGTCTGGTGTGGATGAACTTGACTGGCCTGCACAGAATCCTGACCTCAACCCGATAGTCTCCGCTCTAATTAATCCCAAAGGTGTTCTGAGAGCCAGGCCTTCTCGTCCAACATCAGAGTGTGACCTCACAAATGCGCTTCTGGAAGAATGGTCAAAAATTCCCATAAACACACTCCTAAACCTTGTGGACAGCCTTCCCAGAAGAGTTGAAGCTGTTATAGCTGCAAAGGGTCGACCGTCGTCATATTGAACCCTATGGATTAGGAATGGGATGTCACTTAAATTCATATGCGAGTCAAGGCAGGTGAGCGAATACTTTTGGCAATATAGTCTATGTTTGCTCATCACAAATCATAGCTGAAACAAATGCACATTCATGTTAAGTGTAAGGTTATCCATGGTATTGGCTACCCTTTCTAAAAAGCTGTAGTGTTTGTGTATAGTTTTAGCTCTCAAATCCTAAATATCAGAAATCCCTGTCTGTCCCAAGACCCACAGATTATACAGTTACTTATAAGAAAAGAGTTGTTCCACTGTTTTCGTTCATCCCTCTAAAACTTCATTTGACCACATAAAAACAGACTGATTATAACCAAAGTCTGTAACTAAAGCTACAAAGGTTTTCATTTACCCTTAAAGTTTCCATCTTTCTGTTGCAGATATGGAAATACCCATGGAAATACCATCTCCATGGAAATACCCCACCCAATTTGCTTTTCCCAATTTGAGGACTAGGGGAAATCCTTAAGAGATATTGGGCTCTATTCCTGGTGTAAATGTAACCATAGCTGTTGTCAACTTACCAACTCCATAAACTTCAATGGCTCTGGTAAGTTTTCAACAGGTCTGATTAAGTTGACACCAGGGTTGGAATGGAGCCCATTCCGTTTTAGACTATTTAGTCGACACGCTGCAGGAACAGCAAAGAAAATACTATAGAATGAATTTAATCAGTGATCTTGCTTGTGCGACCATGGTTCCTACATTGTGGGCTGTTCATCTGAAGTATGGGAACATTCTGAAATTCCCATTTGCTGGTAATAAGTGAATCTGCTAATTTTGGGGTAAGGTATGAGTCTAGTGAAAAAGGTAACTCTTCAAAACTCCACACAGAGTGATATGACATTGAACAGAATAAAAAAACCATAGTATTCACAGCAGTGAATGGGGTTTTAAGGCTTACAGCTACACAACACCATAGAGAACAGATTTGCTGAGTAACACCAAAATGTTCTAAAAAGGCAGCATACAAGCGTTTCTATGGACAAACACAAAATTCACATTTTTTCCTCATGTAAGAAATAAATTTGCTATAAAATAATCATTAAAGATATTTCTACGCTAAAAATACCATTTAAATGCATTCACCAAGCTGTTAATGTTCAAAGCAGTTAAGTGTGACTATGATCTGCAGGTGCAAAAGTTACAGCAGGTTTGTTAGGGCTCGATAGTTTAGAGGAATCAGGGTGGAGTGCCTTCGAGGAAGATATACCAAATTAAACTCTGAGACACAGTTCAATGCCTTCATGGGTACAGATATCTGTGATATTATAACTGCTCATCTACAGCACTACCATCTGTTACAAAGGGTAAAATACGAGGATTGCCAATTTACAGCAAAGACATAAATTAAACTAAAAACACATGCCTAGTAATCCCAATGAAAAGAAAATGTATTTGGCCAAATTATTACATTCAATAACTCATAATGAAAAATATGTAAATTAAAGAAGGAAAATAAAAACAAAAATACTGTGAAATAGATATGACCCCAAAAATCTCAAATAATGAAACTATTATGAACGTCATAGACATAAATGATAAAATGATTAGGGATGGAGATTTAAAACGGAAAATACAATTTTACAGTTAACAAACAGGCCTGGATCAATGTATTCACTATCAGAATTTACACACAGTTGGTGATTAAAATGGCATATATTCACTTACATTTAAATGCATAAACATAAAGGGCTGGAAGAGTCCTAACAAATTACCAATAAATTATCCACAATTTGTGAATAATGTAGAAAATGTTAACGAGAACTATATGGTTTAATTGTTCATCTACACAAAACAGATCCTTTTTCTAGATCCCTTATGAGTGGCTGAAAGAACCCATTATGCACACTGGGCTTATTATCATTAAGCGCCAACACATTCCGCAGCGCTGTACAAGGTGTAATGGGTAAAGACAGGACAATTCTACAATACATACAGGAGACAGGTCAGTATTCCTGCCAGCAGATACAGGAGGACATGAGGATCCTATTCCCGTGGGAATTTACAATCTAGATGGGTGAGGGGATTAGAAACAGGAGGGGGGGCTGCAGCAATGAGTTAATGCAGGGAGAGGTGAGGACTGTTTTTGGGTTGGTTGGATGTCTTGTTACGGAGTCAGATGGTCGGCTTCCCTAAACAGAAGGGTCTTTAGGGAGCGTTTAAATGAAGCTAGATTTGGGGACAGTCTGATATTGCGAGGAAGCGCATTCCATAGGGTCGGCACCGCACGAGAAACGTCCTGCAATCTGGCATGTGAAGAGGTAATGATGGAGAAATGGAGGAAGCCAGCAGCAGGTCATTGTTGGATCGTAGGGGACGGGCTGGGGTGTATTTGGTGATTAGTGAGGACAGGTAGTGAGGGTTTTGTAGGACAGGGTGAGTAGTTTGAATTTGATTCTGCTGTGGATGGGGAGTCAGTGAAGGGATTCACACAGAGGAGCGGCAGAGACCGAGCGACGGGTGAGATGGATAAACCGGGCTGATGTGTTTAGGATGGACTGCAGGGGGGAGAGGCGGGAGATAGGAAGACCAGTCATGGGATTGTTGCAGTAGTCCAGGCGGGAGATTACAAGTGAGTGGATATGTTGCTATGCAAAAGGAAATTATTTGAAATTAAAAAAATTATCGCTCGCCTAATGGGTCACCCCTTTTCTCTTATTGTAAGCTCTTGAGCAGGGTCCTTCCTCCTTTTGTTCCGTGTATGTAACGTGTATGTATATTTGTTATTCTGCTTCTCCCGTTGTACAGCGCTAAGGAATTTGTTGGCGTTTATAAATACTTGTAACTGTAACTGTAAAACCCTGATCAATATACCATTAGAGGTAAGACTGATAACATGACGTGATACAGGAATCAGTTACAGTGTTATATACAGCAGAAGGTATAAAAACCCAACGTGTGCACAAAAATCCAAATATATTTTTAAAGACCATGTCCTTGTATCAATAGTGTTTTTTTGGATTTACCCGGTATGAAAATTCCATAGGCGCTTATCTTCGAGCTTTGAAAGTTGAAGATTGGCAAAATATATTTGTTTCCACATTGGCTGGATTTACACAAGGAGAGCACTCCATGCTTGTTGTTGTCTTCCATGTTGCATTTACGTATACTGTGGCGGAAATACATCATTGCAAACAAGGTGTGGGCTACCTGGAAAAAGGGAAAGAAACAAACAAACAACACAGAAGCGCAGATCATCCACTCAGAGCCAGTGTTGGGGCTCTTTATTTGTGAGTGGAACACCTTATATTGCTGTAACACCGCAAACTGCATATGATATATTGCACAAATATGTTTTTTTGTATCTTCTTTTTATATATGCCATATAATGGGCTGTTGATTTGGGAGAGACATCCGTACCCCGAAAGCAATTCATTTTGCGTTGATCAGATATGTATACGTTTCTGTGTTAATTGGTTTGGGGGAAACCACGGCTTTCTGAGTCAGCATTGGGGGTTCTGGTGGTGGCACGTGTTGTGTGGCGCTTACCATCTTTTTTACAATACTTTTACCTGCTTAGGCTAGGGTCAGACGAACGCAGTGTGAACGCACGTGCAGCCGCACTTTATCACGGCCGTAGTAGCAGCAAATGACGGCTAATGACGGGCAATGTACGAAGTACGTCCGCACAAAAGTGCAGCCGCACAACGCAAGCGGCACACAAACGCATTTTTTTCGAGAACGTGATACCGCTAGTACTGACGTACAGAGTGCGCTGCGTCCGCATAGCGGCGTGTGTGCGTGATTAGGAGACGTCAGACGCTGCTAATGTCTGGCCAACATAACGTCCAGATGCAAAAAGAGTTTTATTGATGATCCGTACAAAATCACGGACGCAAATGCGCATCGTATGACCGCTATCGCGTATTCCGTGAAAAAACACGTCCATTCGTTCAAACGCACTTTTTCACGGACAACGCGAAAGATGCGTTCGTCTGACCCTAGCCTTAATTTATGAAGAAATAACATATAAGTAGCCCACACCTGGCCATGAAACAGCTTTTGATTCAATTGTCCAATTACTTTTGGTCCCTTGAAAAAGGGGGGGTTGGCTATTCTTCAGAGCTGTAATTCCTAAACCCTTCCTTCAATTTGGATGTACATCCCCTCAAATTAACCCTGAGAGTGCGCACTTTCAGCCCATATCCATTATATAACTATAGCTTGAATATGTTTTGGTAAATACCGGAAAAAAATAAAACTTTGCCTGTGTCCAAATATATATGGACCTAGCTGTATATGTGTTATATCATACAAGAATTTGGGCTTGAGAGACGCCACTTTATGGCCAAGACATCACTGACCTCCCAATAAACCTACACTTATCTGAAGCCTATGAGGGGAAACCGGCGCACCTATTTTGTATAGATCTGCTATTTCATGGCGAACTTGCCCCAATGTAGAAGAAAAAAAATACTCTTTGGCAAGATTTCTTTAAAGGGACACTACTACTTACATAAACTGTAACTAGATTGCTTGTGCATGACAAACAAAACCACCTTATAAAACACATTATATAAAACACATGCTGCTATTTTTTTTGTTTTAAGTAATTACAAGAAAAAAGAAAACTAGTTTTTTTTATCTCGTTTCCATTTTGTGGATTTTTCCCATGATGCAATATTTACCAAAAATCTTTGCTTTGTGGTTCTTGTTTATTTAATCTGTATTATGAAAGTTAACCTCCCTGGCGGTATTTCCGAGAGTGGCTCGGGGTTAAATTTTAGTGCAGAAAACAGTAACCCCGAGCCACAATCGGGCTGATGCGTACCTGTCCCTGCACAGTCACCTCAGTCCGATCGCGTCGTCCTGCTTCCAGGTTTCGAGGAGGAGGTGAAGGGAATGTTTAGATAAGGTGGCAGGAGGGTATTGTTTTCCTGGTCGAGCTAAGAGATGGCAGCTGAATTAGATAAAACAAAGATCTTTAAAGTCTTCTAATCTACTCCCGGTGATGTCCTTTGAATACATCCCACACAATACAATGATGTGTTAGTGATTGATCCATAGACTCCATCCTATGACCAAAGCCACACAGTGAGGAGCAAGTGATGAAAAGATACGGGGGGGGGGCAGTTTACAACACAAAATATCACACAATGGATGCAGCCAGTGACACATATAGGGAAAATATCACACAATGGATGCAGCCAGTGACACATATAGAAGAAAATATCACACAATGGATGCACCCAGTGACACATATAGAAGAAAATATCACACAATGGATGCACCCAGTGACACATATAGAAGAAAATATCACACAATGGATGCACCCAGTGACACATATAGAGGAGAATATCACACAATGGATGCACCCAGTGACACATATAGAGGAAAATATCACACAATGGATGCACCCAGTGACATATATAGAGGAGAATATCACACAATGGATGCACCCAGTGACACATATAGAGGAAAATATCACACAATGGATGCACCCAGTGACACATATAGAAGAAAATATCACACAATGGATGCAGCCAGTGACACATATAGAGGAGAATATCACACAATGGATGCACCCAGTGACACATATAGAGGAAAATATCACACAATGGATGCACCCAGTGACACATATAGAGGAAAATATCACACAATGGATGCACCCAGTGACTTACATATAAAGGGTTGTTCAAAGAAAATCGAAAAGTCACCGCACGTTCGGTGACTTTTCGTTCTCTTCAATTCGGTGCAAATCGGCTTTCCCATTTCGGCGACCCTGCGGTGTATTCAGCAAGCACCACAGGGCTGTCGAAGTGCAGGGAAAAGCTGCCGAAAACCTGGCGGAAACCTGGCGAATGCACGCCGAAAACCCGTAAAAACATCTGGATTAACCCGTCGAAGACGCCGTAAAAACCCGAGCAGGAGCTGATCACACGCAGCAAAGCCTCCGGAAAGAGCCGACACCACAGACGAGGCAGTGAATAAATTAGGAAAACAGTTTGCTTGAATGATTGAAAAGTGAAATGCTGTTTGCAAAGAAAATAAGGAGCGAAAATGTCTGAAATTTACATATGAGGTCCAGGGAATGATAATAAAGAGGGCTGTTACAAAAAAAATAAGTAAAGTTAAAAAAAAAAAAATCCAGAAAAATGCTTAAAGTATCCTAAAAAATCTATAAATAAAGAGACTCTTTACTGCAGAATTTTATAATGAACGGTTTATTAGATATTGAATTAAAACGGGAATATTTTTAACATTGAAGCCTATGGGATTCTCCTGAATAAATCTGCCGAATGAAACCACCAAATGGCAGGACATTAGGGGAACCTTTCACTGCTGGTTTGTGTTCTCTGAATAGACGAAGCATTGCTTCTCTATGGGGATTTCACTGCCCTCGAACAGGCACCGAACAGGCACCGTATGTGCAGGCAATTTGCCAGGATTTGGCGAATTGCCTGCTCTCTGGATAGCCGAATGGCCAAGAAATGTAACCAGCGTTCGGTTCCCTTTCTCCAGCCATTCGGATCTCTTTGAATAACCCTGATAGAAGAAAATATCACACAATGGATGCACCCAGTGACACATATAGAGGAGAATATCACACAATGGATGCACCCAGCGACACATATAGAGGAAAATATCACACAATGAATGCACCCAGTGACACATATAGAGGAAAATATCACACAATGGATGCACCCAGTGACACATATAGAGGAAAATATCACACAATGGATGCAGCCAGTGACACATATAGAGGAAAATAACACACAATGAATGCACCCAGTGACACATATAGAGGAAAATATCACACAATGGATGCACCCAGTGACACATATAGAGGAAAATATCACACAATGGATGCAGCCAGTGACACATATAGAGGAAAATATCACACAATGAATGCACCCAGTGACACATATAGAGGAAAATGACACACAATGGATGCACCCAGTGACACATATAGAGGAAAATATCACACAATGGATGCACCCAGTGACACATATAGAGGAAAATATCACACAATGAATGCACCCAGTGACACATATAGAGGAAAATGACACACAATGGATGCACCCAGTGACACATATAGAGGAAAATATCACACAATGGATGCACCCAGTGACACATATAGAGGAAAATGTCACACAATGGATGCAGCCAGTGACACATATAGAGGAAAATATCACACAATGGATGCACCCAGTGACACATATAGAAGAAAATATCACACAATGGATGCAGCCAGTGACACATATAGAGGAAAATATCACACAATGGATGCACCCAGTGACACATATAGAGGAAAATATCACACAATGGATGCACCCAGTGACACATATAGAGGAAAATATCACACAATGGATGCACCCAGTGACACATATAGAGGAAAATGTCACACAATGGATGCACCCAGTGACACATATAGAGGAAAATATCACACAATGGATGCAGCCAGTGACACATATAGAGGAAAATATCACCTAAACAAACAAGAGAAAAACAAAGCACATGTAAGATATCAGCAACATAAAATATACACAATAAGGACATTTCATTTTTTTTTTCAGGACAGTGGTTCCCAACCCCGGTCCTCATGTACCCTCAAAGGACAGGTTTTAACTATTAACTTAGGGAAATGCAGACTGAATCCTGCAATCACTGAGCAGCAAATCATATCACCTGTGCTGTGCTTCACATATCCTGCAAACCTGTCCTGTAAGGCTAGGGTCAGACGAGTGTGATTTCTACGGACTGTACGCCCGTGCACACGGACGTACGTCAGTACGGAAGACGCAGTAGTGGCCACACAGTCCGTTTTTTTCACTGACGTTTATTTTTTGACGGATGTAGGAGGGAAAATAAATTAAAAAGCAAAACCATTTTGTCCGTGAAAAATACTAGGCGTATAAATGCAGTCCGTCTGACCACGTTCCATCACTCACACACAAAGCTATGCAGATGTTGCGGTCGCAGCGCACTTTGTGCGGCCGTTCTAGGGGATGTACGTTCTTGCCTGCCTTGCGTCCGTGGGCCGCGGCCGTTGAGCGTCCGCAGTTCAGTGCGGACGTACTTCATGTGTCAGGCTCCAATGGACTTTCTTTCATGCTATCACGGACGTACTTTTAGGCGCAATCACGGACGTGAACACTACGCTCGTCTGACCCCAGCCTTAGGTGTACTTGAGGGCCGCGGTTGTTAGTCACTACTTTAATACAATCAGGATGCAGTTGTGGTTATTAGTTTGGGTACAACTACATAAAAACATCGCCAGGCTTAAAACCCACTTTTTACCACCTAGAATATTCAATATCAGGCTTCGAACCAATTATTAAAAAAATTGCCAATTGAAGACAGGTGCAAATAAATGAATAAAACCAATCAATCAAAAACCAAATGTGAATACCAAGGGAAGCGAAGTGACCGGTCGCTACAAATGGTTACGTTTCCAGATGTGACGTACAGAAATGTTAATTCTTTTATTTATAGAGGCCAAGAAAACAAACCAAGTGACAATTAAACTCCTTGATCAGAGCTCGGAGATTTCGATTTCTTTAATACAAAATCTTATTCGAGATTTAAAAGTTAAAAAAAAAAAGTTACTTTTTAATCAGCGCAGCTGCTGCCTTTTAGAGAAGCGCACCCCGCTTCACCGATTGCTTATTTGCATTTTTTCAAAAGGAACACGAAAAAGAAAAAGAACGAAACTAGCAGGTGCGTTTCAGAATGAACTGCAGGAGGGGGGTGGCGAAAAAAAAAAAAGCCCCTTTATTACTGAATATGAAGACAATCAATGGAAAATTTTGGAAATAAAATCACACTAATAAAAGAAATATATATACATATACACGCCATCAGCTTTTTTTTCTTTTAAAAATCGATATTTTTTCAGGGGGGGGGATGCTCCTCCATCACCCCTTTAGGCTAGGGTCAAACGAAAGCATTTTTACACGCGAACGTAAAAAAGTGCGTCCGAACGAAGTGACGTATTTTTTCACGGAGTGCGTGAAAACGGTCATACGATGCGCATTTTTCGTGCGTGATTTTTTCGGATCGTCAATAAAACTCTTTTTGCGTCTGGACGTTATGTAGGCTGGACATTAGCAGCGTCTGACATCTCCTAATCACGCAAACATTCCGCTATGCCGCAGCTGCGCACTCTGTACGTCCGTACTAGCGGTTCGGCGTTCTCGAAAAAATGCGTTCGTTTTCCACTTGCGTTGCGCGGCCGGACTTTCGTGCGACCGTACTTCGTATATTGGCCGTCATTGCCCGTCATCTGCTGCTAGTGCGGCCGTAATTATGTGCGCCAGAACGCACGTTAAAAGTGCGCTAGTCTGACCCCAGCCTTAATAATATTTAATATAAATTTAGATTTATTATATCCCCGAAAATACAGCAGCGCTCCGGATCATCCGAAAACAATTTTAATTTCTTCAGTTAAGATACAGGATAAGGGACTGTTGACGTTACAGGATTGAGCGGAAGATCTAAAATTGCCGCATTCTTTATACAACACATTATATATATGATAAATTTTTTTTATACATATGTTGCACTATTATTCTTTATTTATATAGCGCCAGCATATTCTGCAGCGCTGAACAATGGCGCTATGGCTGCACTCAGGGTCTTAAATAGTACATACAACACATCGAACATGTCCGGAAAAAGAGAGTACCATAGATATACCATATACGAATGGAAAATAGCCCAAATTTTATTAAACAGTTTATTCAAAAACACATATGTAATTTTATACTGTTTGTCTATAACGGATACTGACTGGCAGTGAATGGCTTAATAAGGCAGGGGGTGTAAGGTCAGTATTGGCCGCAAACCTGACTTACAAAGAGGATTACTAACTTAGCATCCAACATGCATATATTCAGCAAAGGTAGGTAATAATCAAAGGCGCTTAGGACGGTATAAGGAAAGTGTGGGAGAAATTTATAGAATGCAAGCCCCTAGGGATAGGTCTGACACCCAGCAGACATATAGATAAGCACATATGTGTCAAAATTAAACATATATCTGCATGACACTGACTGAAGCCAGGTGACGCTGGCGAAACGCGTTTCAGGTCCTTTTAAATTTGTTTTCCTTGTTTAAAAACTGTTTTTATGCCGATATTAAGTCTTTGGATCCAGGGTCTGTTTTCTACGTTCCCCCTGACCACACCAGCCAGATTTCGGAGACCATTCGCGGTTTAAAGGAGGTTGGAGGCTACCTAAAGGACCTCACAGGCCATCCATTCCCAGAGCGGGGCGAAGAGGCTTTGGGTCTAGTAAGTACCCAATAGGGGAGAATCAAAGGGGGCATATATTGCATAATACTGCACAATCGTGTTCTTTCTGTCTTGCTTATATCCCCCCCTCCAGAAACCATCTAAGGAGAATCACCATCAGAAGAAAATCACCATATATCAACCACCTATCCTCTATAATCATTTCCTATTGGCTATACATTCTGTGAAAGTGTCATGCAGATATATGTTTAATTTTGACACATATGCGCCTAAGGAACATGCATATATTGCTTCCTAGTATGGGTGGGATATGGTATTTGTTTTTTGAGAAAGTATTTTACCAGGTAGGATACATGGAGATTTCTCTAATTTTCAAGTATGTCCTGGGTGGCGAGTATGTATCGTTAGGTGTCTTGCCCAAGGACACTTACTGGAGAGGTGCTCTTGCCGGGATCGAACCTGTGTCTCCACGGTTATAGAGCAGTGATGTTACCTTACCTCTACTCCACCCAGCCGGTACAATGTTTAACGTATTAATGTCATTTGATATAAATGGACCATCCGTCTTACGATTCTCCAGTCAATATGAATTAGTAGAATACCCTTAATAGAGCAGCAGAGAGAGGACGGGTCCCAGATCTAGAAAATTAGAGTGAAAAACCTATATGCAGTAGCTGGTACGTTGCCAGACTACAAATCGTTAGTCATTCAGGTCTGAAACGGACACGAGGAAAGTATTGAATCCTCATACACTAATTGTGTATCGTATCAGCATATAAATCCGCTTAGTACAGAGAATGATATATCAATACGGACCTTACGCCCCCTGCCTTATTAAGCCATTCACCGCCAGTCAGTATCCATTATACAGTATGTCATTTTATACTGTCTGTGGGTTTTCTGAGAGTTCTAAGTCACTTAAAGCTCACCCAATGCTTCGAATCACTCATTTTCATCATTTAACCCCAAACCTTTAAAACACTTTTATCCTGGGGGAGGGGGGGGGGTTATTCCACAGATTACCCAGGTAAAGCCACAGTATTTCATTTCTATGTAGCTTTGCTCAACGCTTTTGGCTCATACGGGCTTCATCAGGGTGAAGATGGTATAACCCAATTTCAGACTCTACCCGTAGCGAACAAACACACACATGTTTATGGCATAAACTGGATCACGCACACAATGAGGGCTTTAAAAGAAACTTTACGAGTTTGTATCAAACTATCAAGTCTATTCAAAGAAAGGGGAAACTCAGGAGAATTGTCAGGAGAAGAGGACAATCTAGACCAAATAGCTGATTTGGAAAGTGAGATAAATGGGAGAATTTTTCTGGTTTAGGTATTTTGACATAAAATTTTAATTTCTCCAGCTATTCTCCTGAGGATCACCTTTCTTGCACATATTTGGGTAGGAAAAGCACCTCCTTTAGATGTACAGTCACAGGGAAGGATTAAAGATTTCATCACGTGTAAAAGCAAGGGGGTTATATATCTTTTAATATGCCCCTGTGGCAAGCAGTATGTGGGTAGGACCACCAGAGAGCTAAAAGTATGTATCATGGAGCATTTTTGTAATATTAGGAATGGTAAAGAGCATAGTGTCCCCAATCACTGTTTAAGTTGTCCGCAATTTAATTTTGCAAACTTCAGATGGTTAGGTATAGAATTAGTTAAACCAGACTGGAGGGGGGGGGGGGGACTTCATAAGACTTCTGGCCAAAAAAGAGAGCAGGTGGCTTTATGAGCTGGGTACCTGGGGTGTTGGGGGTTTGAACATGGAGATTGATGTGGTTAATTGCATTTAGTTTTGTGTTGTGTTCGATTTTTGATTTTTCTTTTCTGCTTTTGTTTTATTTTTGGGCTTAAATTCTGATTTAAGGGAAAAAAATAGGACTTTTAAAGATGGCGCTCAAGGATTCTGCTTCCGGTTTTCTGTTTTGAGTGGATCAAGGAAGTAAATACACGGCGATTGCAAGAGGCTGGTGTTTGCAATTGAGACACAATTAAGAACAGATGGACATCTTCACTGGAGGATATCGATTGGTTGACTGGTCTATCAAGGACATTATAAATGTACTTGTTTTTTTATTTGTATACATATCCCTGATGAAGTTAGCTTAGACTAACGAAACATGTTGGATGTCTTTTATTTAAATAAAACACATTTTTTTACTTTTATTCATTGCAAATCATGTCCTAATTTTATCCCAACGCTGCCGGAGTCCTGAGGTTGCTGTATATCCTGCCCAAGGCTGCCGGATCCACCACTAAAGGCTTCTGTATAGTAATTACTATTGTATGCCAAAACCGTTGTCCCACCGGAGAGGAGTTATAATTGCTGCCGGTTGGTGTGGATAAGAAGCTGGCGTGCACTTTTTGATGGGCTTGAATACTTTCTGCTTTTTGTAAGTGTGGTCCTAGCAGGGGCCTAAATACTTACAATAACAGTATTATTCTATGGTCATCTCATTTTATCCTTTACAGACTTCAATTCTCTCTTTCTTTGAATAGACCTGTAAGTTTGAGTCCAAACTCAGACTTGTTTCTTTAAAGTTCTTGCTATGCATGCAATCCTGTCTATGCAGTTTATCTAGGGCAAGGATCTCAAACGCTGGCCCCCCAGATGTTTCTGAACGACACCTCCCATGATTCTCTGGCCATTTGAGGCTTTGAAAGAATTCTGGGATTTGTAGGCGAATAAACATCTGGGGGGCCAGAGCTTGAGATCCCTGATTTCTAGGCGCTGGCAGCAACACAGATTCGACACAAGTGCGTGACATGAGATATATATATTAGATAGGCCGTGTTAGTCCAGATGCCAAATTCACAAGTATAGCAGTGTGTAGTGATACTTTTTTTTATTGGACTAATGTTACATTTAAAAGAGAAGCTTTCGAGAGGATGCCTCTCTTCAGGCCTGGACGCTTTACTGAGCAAAATAGCAGCACTGCCTGGAACAATAACACCACATACAACATCAAGGGCTCGTACCGCTGCATGTCTGCCAATGTGGTATACATGATCCAGTGCAAGGCTTGTGAAAAGGGCTGCTATATTGGTGAAACCAGCCTTAAACTAAATCTCAGGATGAACCAGCACAGACACTCCATCAAGAACCACCAGGAAAACACATTGTACCCGGTGGGACATTACTTCAATCTAACAGGACACTCCATCCAAAACCTCAAAATTAAAATCCTCAAAAAGGAAATTTTAAAGACCACCGTGAACGCAAAACATATTAAATTAAAATGATCACATATTTTAACACTATAAAAGGAGGGCTCAATGTGGACTCTGGCTTTTTAACCCATTATCATAATGCCACGTCAAGGGATCCCTTGATAAAGACTGTTCTTGTCGAAACGTTGGGGTGTTTTGGTCCGCTCTCTTCACACTTCATCCAGGTGCCGGGTAATAATAGGGACTTCTATCCATGTGTTTTGATTTTTCTTGTATTGCAACATTATTGGGAGCAGTTGCTGGCTTCATCTATACTGCATGTACTTGGAGTTATGTACTCAGTTTGCCCTCTGGCATGTGATTTAGTCTATGTATTTGTACATGACTTCTGCTCCCTGAAAGGTGTATACTTTTAATTTTTGTGTATTTGTTTAATAAAACTTGTGTTTCATTTTTGCAATTGGTGTGCATTTCTATTTTTTATATGTTCAATAGGTTATTAAAAAAATTGCTGCCGTTGTGGGAAGTTAGATGGTGAGTTAGTGCAGCATCCCTGTTCGCTTTATAATTGAAAAGTGAACCAAAGTGCTGCGTTAACAAAATAGAAGAAATATATATATATATATATATAACAAACCAAGAAGAGAGCACTCCAAACAACATGTACAAACAGTACAAAAGAAACCACAACAGCAGCTAAATTCATTTAAAAACAGGAGATTTAACCAGGTTTAACCCTTTAAATGCCTACAAACAATTCTTATTCCCTTCAAATGCACTATAGATCTTAACCCTATGATGTTGAGCTGTGTTGAAAAATGGTGGAAGTTTAGTTTGCAATAGATGGCCATGGATTGCGTAAGCCTGCCAACAGCGACAATGTATTCCACCCTTGGCAGGTCCTATCATACTAACCTAATGACTGCAGTCATTAGGTTAGTATGATAGGACCTGCCAAGGGTGGAATACATTGTCGCTGTTGGCAGGCTTACGCAATCCATGGCCATCTATTGCAAACTAAACTTCCACCATTTTTCAACACAGCTCAACATCATAGGGTTAAGATCTATAGTGCATTTGAAGGGAATAAGAATTGTTTGTAGGCATTTAAAGGGTTAAACCTGGTTAAATCTCCTGTTTTTAAATGAATTTAGCTGCTGTTGTGGTTTCTTTTGTACTGTTTGTACATGTTGTTTGGAGTGCTCTCTTCTTGGTTTGTTGTATTATACTGTCTTGAGATGCACCCGCACTGAAAGCGTAGTTAAGGTTGAGTGCTGCCCTTCTTGTGTATTTTATATATATATATAAATATATATTTTTTTTTAAATAAACCTGGTCAGGTTTACCATCTTTGTAAAGGTCATACTCAGTCCTTTCCAGTGATACATTAAGTATCCCTCTAGCCTTTAGGTTTCCAGAGTTACAGGGGACTAAATGATTATAAAATGTAATTTATTTATCTTTACAACTCAAGATGCCCCCCCCTTGTAAGCACATGCCTACTTTGCCTAATTATAAATCCAGCCCTGCGTAATACAAACACGATAAAATTTATTGCATGCAAGCAAGAGATTAAAATCCATAATTTCAACAACGACACAAAGCGCTTCCAAGCATATGGTTTATTGATTGTAGATTATTGAAACATATTCCACATGGCATTATACAGAAGCAGTGGTAACAGTTGTGCTTTACAGATTCAGCAGGAAATCTGTCATTGGATGGAGAACTTAAAGATTCTGAACATGTCCCTTTTCCAGTCCTGTTTCTCAAAATAAATGTTATTTACAGATCAAACTATAAAAATACCCATCATAGCTTCCTCGTTCGAAGTGAATTGGACGGCGTCTCACAGTTTAGGAATAAACAGAACATGGTTTGGAAAATGCCCCTAAGCCGAGCGGTAATGGAACGGGACATTTATGGCAGACGTAGACGCACACTTTGGCAGCAGAACACAAAAGGCAGATAGAATAAGAAAAAAAATACATATAGGCAAGTTCTGAGAATAGAGTAACAGTTTAGCCTCCTTCCACATTGCTCCTCTTTATCAACGCTCTCCCAAAAGCTACAAAACCACTAGAAATTACTCCATCGATGGACATACTTCCCAAAATAGACCTGGGAAACCAAGTGCACCCAAATACATGAAACCAGTTTATACTGGGAAATATTTCAGTGAACTTAAAAGAGAGCAAAACAAAAAAAAAAAAACAAAGAACGTAAACATGGAATCAGCCACGGAATTTTAGATTTTTGGCAAGAACAGCTTGAAATTCGCCAAGAGTTTTTTTTTTTTGTCTATTAGGCTAAAATGCACTATCCCCGTGTCATATCTAAGGTTGCCAGATCGGACATGTTTTCCCGGACACATGTTATGCCGAGGGAAGCTCAGGGAAAAGTGCTGCCCTGCAACATGTATAATTCAGGTGCTGCAAGAAGGAAATCAAGGCACTTCACCTGGGATTCCTTCCCTGCCGCGAATGGATTCTACATTTCTACATACTGCATGGTTCTAGTTTTCATGCACTGCCCACCAGCATGAATAAGTTATATGTGACCAGGAAAACATGGCCGACCTGGCAAACCTAGTCATATCAAGTCAACTCCCACTTTAGTAAACATCCCTGAAAGGCCTCAAGGTACAATTGGTCACAAAATAGGTTTATTGGAGACTTTCTGCAACTGGTAGAATTGGAAACGGTCGATGAGGTGAATGAAGGAGCCATTTTGTTCACCATGGAGAAAACCCTTAATGAGTGAACCTGGGCTCTGAGTTATAAACTTTCACTGAAAGAGAAGGTAAATTTTGCGTCCGAATGGCCCTCTTCATTTCTGTAACTCAGTACCATTTGTCACAGTGACCCGTTACCCAGCCGGCGTACAAACTGTAGGATACAATGGAAATTCAAAAAGATAGACATGTATTATACGAAAAAACAACTGAAGAACATGGAGGCTCCGGAACACGAGGCAGAAAGGACAGTCTGCTTGGCACAGATATTCTGCGGCAACAGTGAACGGGCGAGTCTCTCTGCGAATCAGAGCATGTTTTTGTCGCGTATCTTGACGGTGCCGTCTTCCATTCCGAAATAGACCCTCTCTGCTAAATTGATGAAGAGGCCGGTATCTACCACACCTGGGAGACGGAAAAAAAAAAAAAAGGTTTTAAATGTTCTAATAAATCATATGCTTTAGCACATTCCCCATTAAAATCGGAAGGTATTTGAGGGATATACGCCGAGTGGCCAGATTATTAGGACCACCTGACTTTTTAAGGCAAATTAGCTATAATTTGGCACTGAAGTTGCTCAAGGGCCAGACCATTATAAATAGGGAAGCAGGTTGTTTACCGCGACAGTAGAAGTGATTTTTGTTTCTGAAGATGTGTAAACAACGCGATTGAACCCTTTCACTGCTGAAGACGTGTGGGGAACGTCCTCATTGACTCCCAAGGAAAGATAGGGGCTTCCTTTGAACCCCGATATCTCCTGAATGTTCGCAACAAGCAGGGTCAGGTTTGATATCATTAGAAAGGCCAGAGCATGGCCTTTCCAATGAAACCAAACATGACCATGTCTAAAGTAAAGAAAAAAATATATAAAAATAATAATAAAAAAGAAAAACGTGTTTTTTGAAGATGTGAAATGGCTCAGCAGTAAAGGGGTTAACAGCCTTTGAACGTGGGATGATTGTTGGTGCTCGGAGCCATGGAGCGAGTTTCAGCAATACAGCAGAATTTGTAAAATGTTCAAGAGCAGCTGTTGTTAAAGTGTTTAAAGACTGGACTGTCAGCCGAAAATCTGGGTCTGAACGTGCGAATTGTGGACGTCAGCGACTAGTCAATGTTAGGGAGAGTGGCAAGACTGGTACAAGACAACAGAAGGGCAACAGTGCATCAAATGACTGCAGATCTTAATCAGGGATCCTCTCAAATGATCTCTGAACGCACTGTTCGCCGGCCGTACACGGCATTGTATGGGATATGGAAGCTGAAGGTCTGTTCCAACACCTTTGCTGTCTGCAGTTAACAAGATAAAGCGTCTCCAATTCGCACAGGAACAGAAGGATTGGACAGTCGAGCATTGGAAAAAAGTCACGTGTTCCGATGAATCAGGTTTCCAGTTGCATCATGCGGATGGCAGAGTGAGAATTTGGCGGAAACCGCTTGAAAGCAGCACCCCACATGCATGAGTACAACCCTTCAAGCTGGTGGGGACAGTGTTATGGTTGGGGGCCCTTTAATTCGTGTGGAACAACGTCTGAATAGCACGACATACCAAAGCATCGTTGCTGATCAAGTTCATCCTATCATGGTGATGGCGTATCCCAATGGAGATGGCTTCTTCCAACAAGACAATGCGCCCTCATGCCATGGTGCTCGTATTGTGCAGGAGTGGTTTCAAGACCATGAGGGAGAATTTACCTTGCTTAGGTGGCCCCCACAATCACCAGATCTCAATCCAATTGAGCATTGGTGGGACGTAGTTGAAAGAGCCATCAGGCAGCTGGTTCCACAACCAACAAATCTCACAGAACTGGACAGGGCTATTCATCAGGCATGGTGTCAGATTCCGCACATCACCTTTCAACATCTCGTGTAGTCAATGCCAAGAAGAATCGCCGCAGTATTGAAGGCAAAAGGCGGCCCAATGAAGTACTGATGGGAGTGGTCATAATAATCTGCCCACTCAGTGTATAGAGCATATTGTGTATAACATGGGTGGTATAAATATTAAAATATTTGAATATTTAAATAAAAAATAAAAATCACATATACAGTCGACAAAAAGGAATGAGGTTTTGACGTGACGGTAGCATGGCGAGTAATCAGAACATACACAATAACTTACTTTTGCTTCTATAGGAACACCTCACACATACCGTAGTATATACTAGAGGGGATTTGGCATTAAAAGGAGTCAATATAAGCCTCCAAGATCCAAGGAAATATTTCAGACCAGCATCGAGGAATCATTTATATATTAACACATTACACAAAAAAGGACAGGTGTATAGACCTTCAGGCACAGAGACCAGGGTTCATTTTGCCAACCCATCTAAGCCCCCCTTCCCCATCCAGTAAACTGCATGTATATGTATATGGAGTGTGTTGTGTGCAGGAGAGCTACATGTGCATTTGTGTAGCAGGAGAGTGTATATGCAGGGCTTTCCGTGTCGCACTGAAGTGAATGTGGCTCAATGGGATGGAAGTATGTGGTTGATGGAGGTGGGAGAGCGCACAAAAGACAGGACAAAAGGAAAGCAGGTTACCACTCATGCAACTACGAGTGAATTAGAAATGACACATTACAGGAATAGCTAGGGTTATCACATCCACCATGTTTCCCTGGACACAATTTATTCATGCTGATGGGCAGTGCATGAAAAATGCAACCCCGTAGCATGTAGAATCCATAAGCTGCAGGTAATTCCGGGGTCAGACGAGCGTCTTTGGAGAGCGGAAGGAAAACCTGTGAGACTGGACATTCCTTCCACTCTGACACCTGTCTGGCCGCCTTGCTGAGCGCAGTTCGTGCGCTCAGCACTGCAGGGCTCGATCCTCCTATGCAATTCATGCGCACGCTACAGTATATGACCGGCCCAGCCAAGAGTCATAAAGCTGCGACCTTGTGCGCTTGTCTGACACCGGCGTAAGAAATCAAAACGGAATCTCGGTGACCGATCTGGTAACCAGGAATAGCCCCATTTACAGAAACAAGTCGACAAAAAAGGAATGGGGTTTTGAAGTGACGGTAGCATGGCGAGTAATCAGAACATACACCGTAACTTTCTTTTGCTTCTATAGGAACATCTCACACATACCGTAGATACTCGAGTATAGCGCGACCCGAATATAACGCGATGGATAGAGATTTATTATGGAAATGAGAGAATACTCAAGACTCGAATATAATGCGAGGAACAAAATTATACTGTACCAGAAACCATTAAAATCCTTCCAGGTTCTCTTAACACAGTCAGGCTCCCCCTCAGGCCAGGGTGCTCTGCTCAAGAATGATTGCAGTTGTCACTAAGTATGAAGTCGCCGGCCACCCGTCTTCTTTACTAGCCGTTAGATGGCCGGCGGTGGGAACGAGGTGAATGATTGGCTTAAACCGAGCGTGCCCTCTGGCCATGATGGATCCCACCTCTCCCAAATACGGGAGTTCCTGAAGAGTTTGCAGGCATCAGGGAACCCGCATTCACTTCAGTGAGACTACCGGAACTTCGGGAGACTTGGGATCCCGAGAAAGTCTTTTTTTTTTTTTTCACGCGATGCACATGTCTCGAATATAACGCTACCCCCTCTAATTTTAAAGGTAAATTTTTGTCACCAAAATCTAGCGGTATACTCAAGTATCTACAGTAGTATATACTAGAGGGGATTTGGCAATTAAAAGGAGTCGATATAAGCCTCTAAGATCCAAGGAAAGGTTTCCGACCAGCATCGAGGAATCATCAAGAACCCAAAATGATCCCACACCTGGGCCTCCAGATCTAGGATGACTTGAAGAGAAAGCCATATATATTCCTATTGCTGCAGCACTTCTGGGTTTTATTACTTTAGATTCTAGATTTTGGGGGAATTTTGTAACCACGCAGTTAGGCACCCATCATGTTCGTTAACCATACAGAGCGGTTTAGGGATAATTACACAGCGTTATGTTGTGCTGCTGTTCCTGAAAAAGAGGCATTACTCCTACCTCTCCTGTAGGATGATCGGTGGTCTAGACAGTAATTGGGAGGTTTCCAGTGACAGGTCCCACTTCTGCCACCCTTTCCACCCCGGGAGCGCATGGGAACAATATCTCCCTTTTCCAAGTCAATGACCCAGGTCTAATGTCGAATCAGCTTCTAGAGCGGCGAACGTGAAACTAACCTTTTACGCCAAGTTGGCCCGGGTCAACAAGGCCACCACCAAAATAAAAACATGTATGTGTGAAAACATAGTAACGCAAGAAAACGCAAAAAAAATGCTAAAAGACGAGAGGGCAGCAGGAGATTAGGGCTTCTGAAGCTTTTCATACAGAAACTGATAGACGGCCAAGTTACATCTCATAGGTCTTTCAGTCAGTGGAACGCAAGTTACCATCCAAGAACATATAACCCTCAGCGGATCAAGTGATTCTTTTTTTTTTTTTTTAAATCACAATAAAAACTTATTTTATGATCCAGATTGTCGAATACAGGCACTTATTATCTGGTGGACGACACCAGCAGGAAGGTGCTTTGTGTCATCTTCTCCAGCAAGCTAGAAGCCGCAGAAATTTTAATTTTGCTCGACTGTTAATAGTTCTTTAAGAAAAAGAAAATTGAGAGGTTTAATCAGATGCTTTTAAAACACCACGACTATTGCTTCAATTACTGTAACAGATTAAGGATTACCAGAAAAAATATATAAAATTATACCCGCAAAACTGACTAATAATGGGGGGGGGGGGCATACCAACACAAAGTTACTTGTGTAACATAAATCACACGGTAACATAAGGCCCGAGTAACACTCTTACTACTCAAATGTTTAATTGAAATATAAAAAGAAAGAAAAAAAGCCGACGCATCAGTTACTGACGAGAGAGAAACTAGACGGAGTTTCACCTCTGGAAACCAATAGTATCACCTGCATTAATGACACATAAGCAAACTGAATACAGCACGTGTGCCGCGGTGACTACATGATACGTTGATACCACACGTGTAAATACACAATGCTTTCCACTGGATGATGTGTACATAACGAATCAAACACTCCACGTTAGATCTTTGCTGCATCTCGTGAATTAAATTTACAAAAATCTGATGTGATTTATCCACCATCTAAATGTAGCCTGAAATTTACAGGTTGTCAATGACTATGTATCATCATCATCATCATCATCATTTATATAGCACCAACAGTTTCCGCAGAGCTTTACAATAACCAAATGGATTGAGATACAGATAAACGGACATATGGTGGAAACACTAGGTGTAGAGGGCCCTGCTCATAGAAGCTTACAGTCTAGAGGGATTGGGGTTGAGGAAGAGAAGAGGAATTTTACTGGACGTCAGGATCATTAGTGCCAGTGGTTTGGGAACGGTGGGGCCATAGAAGCAGCTTCAATCATGTGTGAGTGGGTGAGCAGAGGGATGAGTTGCATAAGTGATGAGGTACACTAATCTGAAGAGATGGGTTTTGAGAGATTTCTTGAAGGCCTGAAGGTTAGGGGAGAGTTTGATAGGGAGAGGCAAGGACTGGAGCTGCCCTTGAGAAGTCTTGGAGACGAGAGTTGGCCTTGCGGGTGTAGACAGAGGACAGGTGGAGATTGCCTGCCGACTGGAGTTGTCTGAATGGGACGTGCTTGTGGAGTAACGAAGACATGTAGGGAGGAGTTGAGTTATTGAGCGATTGGAACACGAGCATCAGTATTTCAAACTGTATCCTGGAACGTACAGTAAGCCAATGGAGGGACCGGCAGAGGGGGGAGGTACACGAGGTGCGTCTGGTGTCAAAAATAAACCTGGCCCCTGTATTCATTACAGATTGCAATGGGGCGATACGGGAGTTTGGGCCAATAAGGAGCGAGTTGCAGTAACCAAGTCGTGAAGCGACAAGAGCATGAACCAGCGTCTTCACAGTATCTTGTCAGAAAGGGGCGGACGCGGGCAATGTTCTTGAGTCGATAGTAACAGGATTTGGTCAGTGTCTGGACGTGGGGAGAGAACGTTAGGTCAGAATCGAAGGTGACACCGCGTCAGCGAGCTTGAATCATCGGGTTAATGAGCGTTCCATTTACTCGTAGAGAGATAGGTGACATTGGGTTCTTCTTGGGAGGGAGGAACAACGAGAATTTCAGTTTTGGCAAGATTGAGTTAAAGGAAGCGGGAAGCCATCGGAAGCCATCGAATTCGAGACAGTAGAGAGACAGTCAGTAACTCAATCCAGGAGACCTGGAGAGAGATCAGGGGAGGAGAGGTAGATTTGCGTGTCATCAGCGTAGAGGTGGTACTGGAAAGGAGCTGAGCAGTTTACCCAGAGAGGCCGCGTAGACTGAAAAATGTAGAGGGCCCAGTACTGACCCTTGGGGCACCCAGAGACAGGCTGACGGGAGGAGGTACTTCCAGCAATGTGACATTGATTGAATCGACTAAATAGGTCAATGGACATGAATGGTTTTCTTTTACAGCATTGGCTAGGCTTATTTAAGCAGTGGTAAGATTATTGTTGGTGTGTGAGTTGGAGAGACCACACTATGGTATAGTGGCTGCAAGGATACAATACCGGCAGTGATTACATGTTTTGGGTAATGTACCAGGATAGTTGAGCTGTGTGCACTCTTGGGGGCCCTATTACATTGTTCCTGCTAACCTGTGTGCGCGTTAACGTTAGCTGTGGTGGCCCAGGCGCACCATATTACAATCCAAACGCTAACGAGTTACAAAACGTTAGCAATTCGGATCTTGTGCTTTTCAGGGCGAGGTTACTGTACTTTGCGCTCCCTATGCTTAACATGGGGAGCGCAAAGCGTTAATTAGCGTTATTACAATGTACTAACGCTAATTATGTCCGGCTGCGGTTAACGCGATAGTTAGCACCATGTCCTAGCTGTGGGTAACGGATTCTGCAGAGTCAGCACCAGCTGAAATTAAAAAAAAAAAAAAAAAAAAAATAAAATAATACTCGCCTCTAATCTCACGATGAGAACAGCGGCTCCAACCGCCTCTTCTCGCTGCCGAGAGCAGAGAGAGACCGAGGGGAAAAGTCCCTCAGTCTACCTCTGCGGATCACTTTGCCAACCTGCCGGATCTCGCGAGGTGAGAACCTGCAGTTCAGGTGACCGGCAGCGGCAGCCTCAATGGAGTCCTATGGACTGCATGGAGGGTTTGCTCGCGGTGGCGCTTTGCGCTGCTGCGAGCATCCCACGGTATAGCGCCGTGATACGGTGCGGGCTGATGGATTAGCGTCTGCACCCTAAAATTGCACTAAAACGGGGACGCTAAGGAGAAACCAGCAGGCGCAGCTTTTTATCCTTAGTGCCCCCGTTTAAGCGTGAACTTCGTAATATTGACCTTAATAGGGTGAGATATACGAGTCCCATCACAGGGAGAGTCGAAGGGCAGCAATTGCCTATTGTGGAGCACACCTCGATTGATACCATCTAGTGGCAGGGGTGTCTGAGACTTTTTAATTTCAATAGAGTACAAGATTTTAAACTAAACCCAATAAAAGGTTAAATTTTAATAAACACCCAAGGAGCTCATTTTCATTTGGTTAGGAGGGTTCTACTCTTCAAGATTATTAAAATTAATATATTTTATTTAATTTGTTTATAAAGTAATTATATAGAAAATAAACTTAAACAGATTAAAATATTTCAAATAAATGAGTGCAGCGGCATTGCTACCTTTATATATGGTGGGGTGTGCCGCTGCTTTTAGTACAAGGTTTTTTCCCCACACATTTTACACATAACATAGTCATGGTTTGTATCATTGGAAAGGCCAGACCCTGGCCTGTCCAATGACACCTCACTTGACCTTGCAGGGCGAATGGCATGGAGAGACAGGGGTCCAAAGGACCGCCACCTCTCCTTACAGCTTGTGTATTTGATTGAACAGTGTGTAATAACACACCGCGCCATCGCATATAGACTTGCTCCCAGCGTGGGAAATGAGAAGGTTAAGTGGAGCACCACTGTTTACGTTAGTGATGTTTAAGAACACATAACTATGGTTTTATTTATTTTTTTACATTTGCGAATTGTGCAGTAATATTGAATATCGCTGGAAAGGACAGACTCTGTCATATCCAAAGATACCTCAATCATCTTTATAGAACATACGGATCTGGAGATGGCATTTGTGACATCATCGCACGCATGCGCAATGACTTCTGCAGCCTGGGGGCAGTTCCACAGCGAGTGCTGGCAGGTCAGCCCTTAGCAGGTGAAGCCCCTCCTCGGAGTCAGATCGGCACTGAGCAGGGACACAACAGGACGTCCTCCATGATGGGGAGAATCTCCATGATGCTCCACGCACGTTCACACTGTGCAGGGGCCTTCTGGATACCCGCAAACACTGCAGCATTTGTTGCTCAGTACACGCACATGCCAAGCAGCCAATGGAAGCTCCAGTGCCCACTCCATTAAGGGGCAAAAAAAGTAAACCTTGCTGCTTGCCTTCCGTAGGGCTAAGTGTGAAAATAAATAAAACAACACACTGCATGTCCTGGGCGTTTGGCGATAGGATTTGTGCATCCCTGCCCTTGTATGCAACTACTGTGCTCTGACTAATCCTTCTAGTGAAAATGCTAAAATCAGGGTATCCCTTTTAAATGTATTCAATTTTAAAGCTAATCCCATCCCCTGTACCATATTTTAAAGTTATTTAACTTGATAAGCCAAATGCGCAAATCACAAACCAAGGACATCATTTGACGAATAGGAACTCCCCCCCCCCCAAAAATTTTCCATCCTAGCTCAGGTGTCATTTTTCCTCCCTTTCTTGGATGCAGCCCTGCACAAAGTGGAAGAGTAGCCATGGCCTCTTTCCACTCCCTATATCACCGATACCCTCTGCTTCCATAGTTTACTTTCAGTTTTTATCCAGTTATTGGTGTCACTGGGTTTTGGCCAGCAAATCAATTTTCACACCTCAACTCTCATCAGAACGAGTATAGACACGGAGTCTACATTGATAAGTACAGCTCTGGGGTAAGTCAGGCAGAAATTAAAAGAGGATTCGGATGTCACCCATGACATCATAGACGAGCCGAAACTTTGCTGTTCAGTACTTGCAACTACACGGCTCCCAAGCAGCTGTGGTCAATGGTCCTGTGCCCTCAGGAACAATTACTTATAAAGCATCAACATAGGGAAGTTAAAGCATAAAATGTACAGTGGGGGATCATGGAGTGAGGCGATAGGCTTCTCTAAAGTAATGAGGTTTAAGAGACTTCTTGAAGGACTGGGGAGAGTCTGATGTTGCGGGGGAGGGAGTTCCATAGAAAGGGTGCAGCTCGGGAGAAGTCCTGAAGGCGAGAGTTGGGGGTGCGGGTACGTGAAGCGGATAGCATCAGATCATTGGCAGAGTGGAGTGGTCGGGATGGGATATACCTGTTAATAAGGGAGAAGATGTAAGCAGGGGTGCGGTTATGGAGCGCATTGTACGTAAGGCACCAATATTTTGAAATTGATTCAAAAAGGAAACAGGGAGCCAGTGTAGAGATTGACAGAAGGGCGAGGTGCGAGAGGTGAGTTAGATAAGCCTAGCAGAGGTGTTCACTACAGAAAAAAGAGGAGTGAATTGTGAGAGGTACAGGATGTGAGGTAGAGGAGCCTCGCAGAGGTGAGGTGTGAGAGGTACAGGATGTGAGGTAGAGGAGCCTGGCAGAGGTGAGCTGTGAGAAGTACAGGATTTGAGGCAGAGGAGCCTGGCAGAGGTGAGGTGTGAGAGGTACAGGAAGTGAGGCAGAGGAGCCTGGCAGAGGTGAGCTGTGAGAGGTACAGGATGTGGGGTAGAGGAGCCTGGCAGAGGTGAGGTGTGAGAGGTACAGGATGTGGGGTAGAGGAGCCTGGCAGAGGTACAGGATGTGGGGTAGAGGAGCCTGGCATTATACACTGAAGAGAGAGGATCTCAAATGGTTTCATGAGCCAGATATTCGTGACTTCTTCACTTTTATCATGTGGTTGTGGCTGCTATGAGAGGAAAATTGAAATTCTCAGAGCATTACAATTGCATCAAAGATGGTAGAAGAATTTTTTATTTTTATTTTAAAAAAGTGGGATTTTTGAAGTGTGATCTACTCTATACATTGCTACTTAAAGTGATCCTAGCTACAAAAATAAAGGCAAATTAAAGCCTCATTACAGCTGGGTTTTAAGAAAGAGATTATCCTTTCAAACCAGAGATCTGCCGCCATCTAGTGGATTCACTTGTTCGGTACAACACTGGACAAAAGCGTGTACGATACTGTAAGTGCGATGAGGTTTCGTGATGCGACGCAGCATCCATGACACTTATCAGTGAACTCCAGGTGAATGGGGGGGGGGGCTCGCCACATTAGGTTTTGCACACAAGCAGCTTTTTACAGACAGACTATACCAAGTGCAGCTGGAAAGACGCCACGAGGCATGGTAATTACCGCCGCCCCTGGCACAATCGTTACACAGTTCAAACTTTAGTGGCAAGACGTGTCAGCACATCTGCACAAACTGCGTTAGTGCTAGGACTCAAGCTCTCCTGGCCGCATATGATTAATTTGTGCCGATGGGCAGTGCACGAAGAAAATGCAGCCCCAAAGCATGTAGAACCCATACGCTGCAGCTAAGAAATCAAGAAGTATTCCCAGCTGTCCTGCAGCCTAGGGATTATACATGTTCCAGGGAATTCCTTTTCCCTGTGCTCCCCCTGCGTAAAATAGTGAGTGATAGGTGTATAGGTGGATCTGGCAACCCGAGCTAAGACAGCGAACGACTTAAAGTCCCTTAATAATTGCTGTTAGAAGTTTTATCATTTCATTTTTCCCATCTAAGAGTAGCGGAGTCAGGTTTATAAATAAATCCCTCAAATCCAGAGCCTCGGAAAAACAGAATAATAGAAGGGTTATCCAGAGGGAACAGAAATTTTGGTGCCCTTTTGTTCGGCGCACTTCAGAGAGTTCAGCTCGCCAACCCTGCGGTGAAGTCAGCAATCACTGCAGGGTCACCGAACTGCGCCGAACAGGATCCGGCAAACGCAGCCGCAGATCCACCGAACTAGGGTGGAAGAAAAAAAAAGGCCAATTTTTAAAAAGGCACCTAAACAATACAGGTACATAGAAATAAAAAAAGTCCTATTAAAAAAAAAAAAGTAAAAATTGGAATAAAAAATTTCCCCCAAACAATCCAGAATCATGTCTAATTTTTTTTTTATTTATTTTTTAAATAAAAATAAGACTTTTTGCTGCAAATGAAAGGAATAATATGTTGAATTACAAAAGGTGATAAAATCTACGGGCTCTATTACATTCTCTGCGCAAATTCATACGTGAAGCGCAAAGTTTTTTTGCGCGCAGCGTTAAACGTTAACGCGCGTAAATTAACGCAGATATTACGATCTGAGCTCATTTTGTCATCCGTCAAAAAATATTGCGCGTAAAAAAGCGCGCAAAAACAGCACGCGCATTAACGCTGCGCGCAGAAATCGGTGGGCGGACTGTTTTTTCACGCCTATCAGCCAATCAAATTAAGAACCACAATTGTCTCCCGTTAAGTTTTCGTTTAGGCCAGGACGTTCAGATTTGTAGTTACCACCAGCTTTTAAAAGACGTTAAAAGACGTTAAAATTATGCGCGCAAACGTCGTTCATAAAAAAATTGCGCATAGATTGTAATACCATCCGCGTACAAGCGCACGAATGCATTTGCGCTCACAATGTTAAGTATGGGATGCGCACACGAACTTGCGTTCGTGCAGGGTCACTCGCGTTAGACGTTAACGCGCATCGTATGCGCGAACGTCGTAATACGACGTTCAGCGCGAAGGGTTTTGCCCCACGCGTTTTTGCGCACATTTTTGCGCGACGAGTGTAATAGTGCCCTAAGTGTTTCCGCATTGAAACCTACGGGATTCGCCTGTTTAAACCTGTCAAACTGAAGCACTGAAATTCTGGGCATTTTGCCAACATTTCGGCGTTCTCTTAATAGATTAACCATTGCTTCTCTATTGGAGAATTTCTCTGCCACCGAAGATCACCGAATTGCGGCGATCTGCACCGTATTTCACTGGCAATTCCCCAATATTTGACAAATTGACAGCTTTGGGAATAGCCAAACTGCCACGAAATTGCACCGTAAGGCCCTTCTTGAATAACCCCTTAAAGTGTCAGATTTCTATAATATGAAAAATTAGAATGGTGGAGTAAATACAAAGTGACATTTAGAAAGTTTAACTCCATAGTGACCGGGCAGTTTTACGCAAATCCAAAGCATCCCCCTATCTCCACTTGGCAGCTAGGGATTAACTGGCCCACTGACGTCCTCACACATATGGTGAGGATGTCAGTGGGTAGGGGGGGTGACCCAGAGGCTTGGCTGACATCCAACATGTCAGCAACCTCCAGGTTTGAATCGCGATTCGACACCGAATCGCGATCCAGCGACGAAACAGTTAATGCTGTACTCTGCTGAAGGGGGGGGCGCTCCCCTTTCCAGCGGTGTAATTTGTTTGATTCTATCTTACAGGGATGGGGAGATAGAGGGCTCAAAATGAGTCCCCCCCCCTCCCCTTCCTGAATTTTACTGCAGGAGCGTCTGCCGGCCCCCAGGAAACAGCGGGGCAGGCACCCAGCCTGCCATAGACACCGTGGGAGCCGACGAGGGAGGTAAGTATCGGCAGGAGGGAGGTTAGGAGACCGCTGACGTACCATGTACATCCGCGGGTCTAAGGGCTTATGATGTCATTAGGTCCTCACCTTACCAAGAGGTGCCTTGATGAGGCAGGGGAGCTTAAACTTCAATGACCATTCAAGTAAACCAAAACCTCTGATTGTGTTTTGTTCCACGAGGAGCTGTATAGAAAGGAGCGCGGATGACACGTTTTTCTTGTTATGCTTTATACATGACCTGGGTTGTTACTCCTGGTCGTTGCAGACGCCCTGGTGGGCTCGACACCTCTTTCTCAGTACGTGTGTGTATTTAGAAAGTTTAAACACACAAAAACATAGTAAAACGATTGCAGCGTTTGCTTTTCGTCTGCATGGAGATCTATTGGAGATTACTCAAGAGCTGCCGCGTACAGATTCCGCATCCTCCTCCAACCCCAGAATTTCACGCGACAAGGCTCAACGCTCACCTGGCATCATTTTGATGGTCGTATTGACAGCGCTCCAGTTGTGCTCCTGATCAAACCTCCAGTCCAGAAGAAAATTCCCATTATCCGTCACCACCGGACCCTGGAGACACAAAGATATTCAAACCAGTTAAAAAAAAACCCAGGGTCTTCTCGAAGGCTGGCTGTGACTTACTACTTAAAAGACAGGAGGCCGTACGATACACGGCAACCAAGAAACCAGGAGTGTGGACGTGAATGTTCAGTGGACTTTGACACCACAGGAAAAAGAAAAATACACTTTTCCCCAGTTTTCTTCTTCATTAAAAGGTAACCTAGTAAGGGTCGTTCACCCTGGTGGAGAATTAAATTCTATGGCTGCCGTATGCGATATCAATCGATGAGAGATCACATTGATCTTTATGAAGTGATGCCTGAATATAAAGTCATTTTGTAGATCTAGCGGGAGAACGAACAGTATAGGTGTCTAACCGTCTGTTTTTTTTTTTTTTTTAAATGAAGCCATTATTAAAAAGGAATATAAAAAGTGAAGTCCTGGTTGTTTTTTTTTGGGGGGTTGTTTTTTTTTAACCTCCCTGGCGGTCTAATTTTTTCAAAATTTTGTGTCTAAAAGCGTATCAATTTTTTTTTAAAGGAAAGGTGTTTTTGTACATAGTTAGCCTGTAATAATTAGGAATCACGCACTGAAATCCGTGAAAGAGTCCTTACTGGTAAAAGCCTTTATAAGTAAAAAAAAAATAGTAAATACACCGAGTCCGATAAAGTTTGAAACACGACATAATAATTTATTATCCCAAAAATAATTATCCAAAATAATGCAAATAAATGATATTCAATAAAATACAACGAAAAACACTGAAAGCTGTCTGAAAACAAAGGGTGAGACGATGTATGGTCTATTTCTTATCCTGTACTGCCACCTAGTGGCCGTTCATAAACATTGCACTTTGGATTATACAGTGTAAAATTAGGTTTTTCTAAGTTTGCTGCTGGTCCCGCCCCCCTGCATCGTGTGACTCGCAGGGAGCCTTCCAGGAAGCAGCTCGCCGCGATCACACTGCGGGGGACAGCCAGGGAGCCAGGAGGAGGTGAGTATGCATCCAGCCCGAGTGTGGCTCGGGGTTACCGTTCACGGTAGTGAAATTTAACCCCGAGTCTCACTCGGGAATACCGCCAGGGAGGTTAACCCCTTCGCTACCAAATGATTTATTTGTATATTTTTACTGTTATGTGCTGAATCTGCCTTTCGCTGCTAGCAGCTATCTTTCATAGCTATTTTGATCCTGCTGGGTTTCCTTAGCTTGCTGCATCCAGCTAGTTTCCACCCCTTTGCTCGGTGTCTTGTTCTAAGGTACATCCTGGTTACATAGCAGCCAACGTGAAAACAAAAGTCAGGTACTAGAAAGCAACCTAAACAAACTGCAGAATTGAATATATTGTCAGAGGAAGGGACATGACCCTAGGGGATTACCCTGTATAGAGAAGGAAAACGAAAGCCCAACAGGGCTAGAAAACTGACAAACTAATTTTTTATTGATAGATTAATTGTTCCAGCGTTAAGTCTATCAATAAAAAAATATAAGTGAAAACTTGACCTGCTCTTAATGGGTATTAAACGTATAAATGCCCAGTTATTACCCGGTGGAATTCTAATTCGAAACTTGATACAAGAGGGGTATAACGGGGGTTGTAATAATCAAATTAGCACTCCTTATAAAATACTGAGGCTCTGCGGGGTCGTTTGGTAACTAAAATACGATTGAATACTGACATGTAGCAGAACAATTAAGTGAAGGCTCAGTGTATCAGGAATACGTTGAAACAGCCGTCTACAATGATTATCTCTTTGAGATCTAGGATCAGCGTCTATTGCGATAAGGTGTCCATACAAATTAGGGGTATGTTATACTTTAGAAACAGAATGTAGCAGCGCACCCATTTTACATAGAGGTGGTAACAAAGGCAAGGATAATACTTTTAAGCGGTATAAAGCAATCATTAGAGATAAATAATTTCGCCAGTAGTACAAGTCCAGTCAATTTCTGTTCTATATCCTGGTAGTTAAACTCCACCAACTTGACACTGTAGATCTAGTATTCATTAGGAGAAATAGGCTAGGAACAGCCGAGAGAGAGAAACAATCTTATTGAGGATACATAAGCTCTCAGGCTGTCTAATTTCCTAGTCTATACCTCGGTGGATCATGCCACCTACTTAACACCAAGCCGTAAATAAATAAGGAGACCAAGTATGGATATTAAACGTATCATTTCCCAATTAGGTTATTGTCCGGTGGGATTATAATTCGAAACTCGATATAGGATGGGTATAACAAGGTTGTGATTAAATTGGCACTCCTTATAAGATTTACTGTAGTTCTGCGGGGTCGTTTGACAAGTAAAAAAGGATTGAATACTAACACATAGCAGAACAACTAGGTGAAGGCTCAATGTATCAGGAATACGTTGTAACAACCATCTACAATGATTATCTCTTTAGGATCTAGGATCAGCGTCTATTAAGGCAGGGTGTCCATACAATTTAGGAGTATGTTATGCTATAGAAACAGAATGTGACAGCGCACCCATTTAACATAAAGGTGGTAGCAGAGGCAAGGAGAATACTTTTTAGCGGTATAAAGCAATCATTAGAAATAAATAATTTCGTCAGTAGTACAAGTCCACGCCAATTATCTTTTCAGTCAATTTCTGTTCTATATCCCGGTGGTTAGAATCTACCAACTTGACACTGCAGATCTAGTATTCATTAGAGAAATGAGGCTAAAGACGGCAGAGAGAGAGAGAGGGATAGAAGCTAGATAAGCCCTCGGGCTAGTCTATGGTTCATGCCACCTACTTACACCAAGCAGTAGATAAATAAGGAGACTAGGGCAGGTAAGGAAAGAGGATTTGGATTAAACGATCTGTTAAAAGAAAGGCATAACTCTCGACGCGGCTTCATCATTTTTTATTAGATTAATTGTTCCAGTGTTAAGTCCATCAATAAAAAATTTGTCCGTTTTCTAGCCCTGTTGGGCTTTCGTTTTCCTTACTTAGCCATTCTGTGCTCACTGCTTGACAAAACTAATGTCTTTTTACCTGCATTGCTGTACACTATTGCAAGAGCACCTCTCCAGTAAGTGTCCTTGGGCAAGACACCTAACGGTACATACTCGCCACCCAGGACATACTTGAAAACGAGAGAAAATCTCAATGTATCCTTCCTGGTAAAATCCTTTCTCAAGATTGTCAGTCTGATCATTAAACTCTTCAACTGGATTCATCTTTCTACGTGTCAGTTTTGCTGAGTTGAAGCTATCTGCTGAACTTCATCGCGTGAGTATTGGTCAAATACAGACTTAGCTAGTATAAAGCACCCACGCCTCACAGCTTTGCTTAAGGAAGCAGAATACCAAGTGATTTTCCAAACAATCCATTGTCAGGAACGTGTGTTTTTTTTAAATATTTGTTTAGTAATTATACAGTAAGAAATATTTAGGAAAATTCCCAGCGTAAAAACCATGCACCATTACTGTGAGGATACGTGTCACTCACACACACGTCACTATTTATCAGGTTGCAGAATCTGCATGAAGTAGTAAAACATGCCCGGGGGGGGCGGGCACTGGCACGGTGCTGCCCTGTGACACATGGACATTGCAGGAGGGGGAAAAGTACAACTCAAAAAGAAAAAGCAAAATGGTCAGAAATAATAATTCTATATATATTTTAAGTACACGTATGCACTCGGGGCCTTGTTTTTAAAAAAAAATAAAAAATTCAAGTTTTAATCAAAGCTGCATTAAAAAAAATAGAACGGACTTTTCGGCCCGGCACAGGTCATCAAATAAAACACATAGTTAAAAGGTAAGATACACTCAATCATGTTTCTCAATGCAGCTTTGATTCAAATTTTTAACAAGATCCTGAGCGCATCCGTGTGGTTAACGATACACACAAAATTGTTGTATTTAGGCACTGGGGCATGTATGAAAAATATTTTTTTTGCCCCTTTTTGGATGGAGTGCTGGTTTATCTGGGATTAACTCACAGCTTTGCTAACCGCCATCCTCAGATCAGCCGAGCCTCCGAACTGACTCTGTATAGCTCTGGACACCGGCACATACGCCATTGGGATCACTTCAACGGGAATCCCCTTCTTCCACTGCTCCCCCAGAGCGCTGGAATCTTTTCTATAAAAGAATGTGAAAAATTAACATGAAAATTCCCCATGACAAAGTGACACGACTGCACGAATCAGAACAACCAGACATCACGTATCGCCGTGTCTTCCCTAGCCAGCTCTGAAAATGCCCTTTTATATATGGAAAGTGAGAGATATTGAATAGCCCCCAAAAATAAAAAAATCCAAAGAGCGGCAAGGGGAACGTCACGGTGAAGCTTCTCCACACTTTGGATTTTACAAGCTGCGTTGCACCTGCTTCGGAGGACACTGGAAAGTTTGCAGAATTTTGTACACACTATTGTGAGTTTTATTGGTGTTGAGCTCTGTGATACAGTAATGTAGAAACATAAAAACATAGAAAAATGTCGGCAGATAAGAACCTTTCGGCCCATCTAGTCTGCCCAATTACATGGATACTTTACCTGGATTTATCTTTTGTTTAGGATAGCCTTATGCCTATCCCATGCTTGCTTAAATTCAATTACTGTTTTGGCCTCTACCACTTCTACTGGAAGACTGTTCCATGTATCCACCACCCTCTCAGTAAAATAATGCTTCCTGATGTTACTTTTAAACCTTTGCCCCTCTAATCTAAGACTATGTCCTCTTGTTTTGCTACTTTGTTTCCTTTTAAATATACTCCCTTCCTCTACCTTGTGGATTCCCTTTACGTATTTAAATGTTTCTATCATATCTCCTCTGTCTCGTCTTTTTTCCAAGCTGTACATGTTAAGATCATTAAGCCGTTCCTGGTAACTTTTCTCCTTCAAGCCGTACACCATTTTAGTAGCCCTTCTCTGAACTCTCTCTAAGATGTCTATATCCTTCTGGAGATACGGTCTCCAGTACTGCACACAGTACTCCAAGTGAGGTCTCACCAGTGCTCTGTACAGTGGCATGAGCACTTCCCTTTTCCTACTGCTAATACCTCTCCCTACACAACCAAGCATTCTGCCAGCATTTCCTGCTGCTCTATTACATTGACTACTTACCCTTAGATCCTCTGAAATAATAACCCCTAAATCCCAACCCTCAGATGTTGAGGTTAGGACTGTATCAAATATTCTATATTCAGCCCTTGGGTTTTTACGTCCCAGGTGCATTATCTTGCACTTATCCACATTAAAACTCAATTGCCACAACTCCGACCATTTTTTTAGTTTACCTAAATCATTTGTCATTTGGCTGATCCCTCCAGGAACGTCAACCCTGTTGCAAATTTTTGTGTCATCAGCAAAAAGACATACTTTTCCATTAATACCTTCTGCAATATCACTAATAAAAATATTAAAGAGAATGGGTCCAAGTACTGACCCCTGAGGTACCCCACTGGTAACAAGACCATGCGCCGAATAAACTCCATTTACCACAACCCTCTGTTGCCTGTCACTCAGCCACTGCCTAATCCATTCAACAATATTGGAATCCAAGCTCAAAGATTGCAATTTATTGATAAGCCTTCTATGCGGAACAGTATCAAAAGCCTTACCGAAATCTAAATAAGCAATATCTACTGCACCACCTGTGTCTATTATTTTTGTTACCCAATCAAAAAAAATCAATAAGATTAGTTTGGCATGATCTCCCTGAGGTAAACCCATGTTGTTTCTGATCCTGTAATCTATGTGTTTTTAGATGTTCAACAATCCTTTCCTTTAACATGGTTTCCATTAATTTCCCCACTACTGACGTAAGACTAACTGGCCTATAGTTCCCCGATTCCTCCCTACTACCCTTCTTGTAAATGGGCACAACATTTGCTAATTTCCAGTCTTCTGGGACGACTCCCGTTAACAAGGATTGGTTAAATAAATCGGTTAATGGTTTTGCTATTACATCACTGAGCTCTTTTAATAATTTAGGGTGGATCCCATCAGGCCCCATTGACTTATTTGTCTTTACTTTAGACAGCTGCTGTAGAACCTCCTCCTCTGTAAACTGATATGTAAATGTCTCTTTAGTGTTCTCTCCTAACTGAGGTCCCTTTCCTTCCTTTTCTTCTGCAAAGACTGAACAAAAATATTCATTGAGGCAGTCAGCGAGACTTTTATCCTCTTCTACATACCTTGCTTCCTTTGTTTTTAATCTAACTAATCCTTGTTTTACTTTTCTTTTCTCGTTTATGTATCTAAAAAATGTTTTGTCCCCCTTTTTTACTGACTGAGCTATTTTCTCTTCTGCGTGTGCTTTGGAAGCTCTTATAAATTGCTTTGCCTCTTTCTGCCTAATTTTATAGGTTTGCCTATCCTCTTCACTCTGAGTTTTTTTATAATTATTGAATGCTCTCTTTTTGTTCTTCACTATTTTGGCCACTTCTGCTTCGGAGGACACTGGAAAGTTTGCAGAATTTTGTACACACTATTGTGAGTTTTATTGGTGTTGAGCTCTGTGATACAGTAATGTGTAGCGTTGTATCAGAGCTCCACAGCAATAAAACTCACAGTAGTGTGAGTCAGTGTGTGTTTTATTGCTGTGGAGCTGTGTGATACAGTAGTGTGAGTCAGTGTGTGTTTTATTGCTGTGGAGCTGTGTGATACAGTAATGAGTCAGTGTGTGTTTTATTGCTGTGGAGCTGTGTGATACAGTAATGTGAGTCAGTGTGTGTTTTATTGCTGTGGAGCTGTGTGATACAGTAATGTGAGTCAGTGTGTGTTTTATTGCTGTGGAGCTGTGTGATACAGTAATGTGAGTCAGTGTGTGTTTTATTGCTGTGGAGCTGTGTGATACAGTAATGTGAGTCAGTGTGTCTTTTATTGCTGTGGAGGTGTGTGATACAGTAATGTGAGTCAGTGTGTGTTTTATTGCTGCGGAGCTCTGGTTGGTTGGTTGTAATGTGAGCGTCCTGAAGAAAAGTTCCCAAGTGGAATTGGATCGTAGGTTTAGGCTAATGTCAGATGAACACAGTCTGAGCGCACGCTGCGTGTGTGCATAACTGACGTACGTACTGATGGAAGATACTGTAGACACCACAGTCTGCTTTTGTTTTTTTTAACGGATGTAGGGAAAAAAAAAAAAGAAAAAAAAAAAGGGAAATATGGGAAACAAAATTAATTAAAATTAAAAAGACAGGTAGAGTCAGCCAGACAAAAAAAAAAAAATCAAGTCTGAGCGTCAATGTGATGGACGTCACAAATGTGCTGCGTCTGACATTGTGTCGTCACGCACACAGGCCGCTACACGGATGAGCCACACTCTGTCGTAGCGCTTTTACTTCGAGGCCTAAATGGCATCTGTTGCTACTTGCATGGTGCGTGCGCACTTCGGTGAGTGGGTCTCTCTTAAATCACAAAAATCAATGCTACAACGAACGTTAAACTGTGCGGCGACATGGACCTGATGACTGCGTTCGTCTGACGCTAGCCTTAATCATGGATCAATAAATGTATAATGTTGCATGAAGCCCTGCAGTGCTGGCATTTACTTGGAAATACATGCGAATAGGCACTTGCAGAAGTACTTTCGAGAAAACTGAGTGCAGGACATACTCGGAATATATAGAATAAAATATGTTCCCAATGACAAAAATAAATAAATGGATATTTGGATATTCCAAAAAAAGTTCGGGGAAAGGGGGGGAGGGGGTTGATCAATGCTTTCTTAAATATGTAGTTAATAAGATCAGTTCCGCGGGTTCTATTCCATTGGAAAAGCTTTAAATAAAATAAATAATAACTAAAAACTGACATATATAGCCATATCATTGGCATGGAAAGGCCAGCCCTAGCTCTGCCTTGATAATATATAAACCTGGATACAGCATTACTAATGGGTCAAATTAAACTGAAAGAAAAGTTACATAAAATAGAAATAAAAGCTTTCCAGGACTACGAAAACCTGTCGATTAGTTTGATATTTCAATAGAACTCACTGAAACCAATCTTGGGGGTGGGGGGGGGGGGGGCTTTAAGCACCTTGGCAGACTGACCGAACGCCAGACGAATTTCACTAATGTAAAAAAGCAAAATCAAAACTAAAAATGAAGAATTATTATTACGATTAAAAAAATAAATTAAATACGTAGATACCTGCGCGCGCTGCGCCTCTTACCTGTAATCCGCGATAACGATGAAAGATTTGGCACAAGACGCCACTATTTTCTCTTGAGTCAAACAGCCGCTAAAACAGGAAAATGTGACGTTAGATCCGGGGCCGCGTCCAGCTCACAACGCCACGATGGCCAACATGTCCAATAAAAAAACATTCGCTTATATATTACACAGACGCACGCTTTCAGCTCGGCTTAAACTTTATTATAATGGCTGTGAGGCGCAACACAAAGTGCTTTTGCAGATTGTGATTTAGTTAGTGCCGTAATGTTAGGATCGGTTTTCTTAATGATATGTTACAGAGTTTAATCCCATTCCCACAGTTCCTCCCACCCCCCCCCCCCCCTCGAGTCTTCAGCTCTGTAGTCCCTTTAGTTTTATTATTATTTTTGGACCTGGTTTTATTTCCTATCTTTTGACTCAAAGGGTTAATATTTGTGGACTGGATATCGATTTAATTCATACAGGTTCTGGCCAATAACTATCAAACACACGCACACTTTCCTCTGTATTGTCGTCACACCCGGTCATTTTTTCACATTGCCCACTGTTTCTTTCACCATTTAAGGTGCGTCTGTCGGGGCAAAATGACTTTTAGCCACTCGACAAGGCATCGATCCCTTTATATAGGTTTGCGTTTTATTTTGGTGGCCTCGATAATCTAAAAGTCGGAGATACTCTGTTTTAAAGCCCCCCCCCCCCACAGGTCAGATCCATGTTGCGGAGAGGGGCGGCTAGAGGACAGCCCCCCTTAAGTGTGCCATGTTGCCCGTCAGTCAGATAGAGGCACTTTACTTCTGTACAAAGCTCTCTATAAACGTGCCCAGGGCACATCTCCCGTCTTAATAGCAGATATGTTCCATCCCGACACACCATCAGCATGCGCACACGCAGGGAGTCGCTACACAGCGCCTTGTGATTGACATGCTGTAGAAAGTCTGCCAGCGCTGCAGCCCTTGGAGGAGCGCAGGATTGCAGTAGGACCCGTCCAGTGCATTGGGGAGGTACGTAAACGCGAAATCTGAAGGATTGGATTTTCAGAATGCTGGGTAAGAGGTGACCAAAGACAGACAGACTTTACCCTCCTCCTTTGATCAGGTTGAGCTCTGAATCCACTTCGTCGGCTCCATCGATAGCGACATCAAGCTGTGCAAGAGAAAACGCTACATTAACAGCGAGAAGAACAAAATTACAACCATTATAGAACTATATCAATCTAAGAACAACAAGCTAATATGTCGCCACGACATTCTAGAAATGAAAACAAAAGCAGCAACCCCCATAAAAAAAGTGTAAATAATAATTTACACACATTCTATATACATATATGCGGTGTGCACAAATATAAAGAAGGGGGGGGGGTCACATTTTTGGTCAATTGTGCCAAGAAATTGATGACAAATCCTTACTCAGCAAGACAGGTGTGAATTTCAGGACCTGGTACTGTATCAGCTTTGTTATCACTTTGGCTTTTAAATAAAAAAAAATTGCTGCGGATTCGCTCTTGTTCAATAGAGGAGGGCAATCAGCCTTACAACCCCCCCCCCCCCCGAGAGGGCACGATCAAAAAGGAGCAATGAAAACCATCATATCCATTATTTCTGACAAACAAACAGCTAGACCATGCGCTCTGATCCCTCCATTACTGGCCGGTACGCGCCTCGATTGATTACCATGCAGTGATGCTCGGCAGTGCGCTGTCCGGTGCTTACCTCGGGATGCCTGTCTAGGTCGCTCAGTGGTAGGCAGTTTTCGAGGATCAGCTGCCGAGCCTGCACAACATACAAGACATTTCCATAAATGAGATATGAGATATAATCATGTGCCCGAAGAAAACAAGAGTCGCCCCCCCGCCTGCAAAATACAAGAGATGCCGACACATGGCCCTAGCCTTAAAAAGGGACACTCGACACACCCTGACCACTTTATATTTTTAAAATGGTCAGGACGTGTGGAGTGCCCCCCACCACCCCCTCCCACCAGTTTCTGCTAAAAATCTGGGTGAAGTGGAGAGTTTCCTACACACCACCCAGCATCGCCAGCAGCCAGGAAATTTGAATTTCCCGGCTGCCAGTTACTAGGGAAGGTGGCACGCAGAGAGTGTTGGCTGAAATTTTCTGAGTTACCGGAAGACAATATGGGGAATTATGCGGTTTTATAAGTCTTAGGCTAGGGACAAACAAATGCATTTTTCGTGTCGTCCGTAAAAAAGTGCGTCCGAACGCATTGATGTATTTTTTCACGGAATGCGCGAAAACGGTCATACGATGCGCATTTTTGTGCGTGACGTTTTACGAATCCAAACCAGGAAACTTTGGGTGTCTGGACGTTATGTTGGCCGGACATGAGCAGCGTATGACGTCTACAAATCATGCACACACGCCGCTATGCGGACGCAGCGCACTCTGTACGTCAGTTCAGGTTCAACGTTCTAGAAAAAATGCGTTAGTTTGCCGCTTGCGTTGTGCGGCCGAACTTTCGTGAGGCCGTACTTCGTATATTCCCTGTCAGTCGCTGCTACTGCGGCCGTGATTAAGTGCGCCTAAACGCACGTTAAAAATGCGTTAGTCTGACCCCAGCCTTAGACTCCACTTTGTCTCCATTACCATACAGAGGTCACATACAGCTGAAAGCTAATAATTTTTTCTCCAAGCTGCAAGTTAATTGCTTCTTTGTTATTCATTGTACTCATGGAATATTCATATCTACCTCCTAGAGAAAAACTCCCATCTGATTCCATGGTTTTTAGAACACGGCTTTATAACATTTTGATCGATTAAAATGTTCGGGTAGATCGTTTTATCTTGCAGATGTTCTTCAAGATCCGAGAACAATGGTCTCATATGTCGTATAAACTCTATGTCCTCTAGACTGTAAGCTCCTATGAGCAGGGCCCTCTACACCTCTTGTTTCCATCATATGTCCGTTTATCTGTATCTCGTTGCCTTTGGTTATTCTAAAGTGCTGCAGAAACTGCTGGCACTTTATAAATGATAATAATAATGTAATCCTTTACATTTATTCTGCTGAGATCGCCATCTAGTGGTCAATAAATAGATTTATTATTTGTGGCTATCTAGCACCATCTAGTGGTCAATAGATTTATTATTTGTAGTTATTTAGCACCATCTAGTGGTCAATAAATAGATTTATTATTTGTGGCCATCTAGCACCATCTAGTGGTCAATAGATTTATTATTTGTGGCCATCTAGCACCATCTAGTGGTCGATAAATAGATTTATTATTTGTAGCTATTTAGCACCATCTAGTGGTCAATAAATAGATTTATTATTTGTGGCCATCTAGCAGTCAATAAATAGATTATTTGTAGCTATTTAGCACCATCTAGCGGTTTTATAATCAGAAATTAAATTTATTAACATAGGATAATAATGTGTATACGACACACCCGATCACTTTCATTGGTTGAAAGTTGCATAGACGGGTGTGGTAATCGATTGCTTATTATCCCAGAGAACCTTCTAGAAGGGGATTTCTCTCGATTTTCTGGAAGGGAAAAGGGGTTTTATTGAATTTAAAGGATTATTGAATTTATTGGTTGATAATTGGGAGAATTGACTAGAAACAGATTAACTCATTCTACCTTTATGGACGGAGTTACCCAATTTACTTGCGTATGGGTTAATTCCCGTAGACACTGACATACTATTTCCAGACTGACGGGGAGGATCCAGAGGCCCAGAAGATTAGCTGGGAAGTATGAAAGGGTTATCCGTTTATTTTTCCTTTTAAAGTAAATCCTAGCATGATGTATTTTATGGTGCAATTAACCAGCAGACACGTTCTTAAACATTCACGTAATACTGAAAAGTGAATATTAAGAATTGCGTACGATCTGTGGCTTTTCACCAAAACTGCAGCTTGGTGAAAAAAATAAAATCATACAAGATTGTATCCCATGGATTTTATTTTGCTGCAGAAAGATAAGTGCGGCATAACGTGACTATGCAGAGAAACACATTGATACACAGGATATTACGGGGCTGTTACTATGCCGACCGTTAGTTAACTCAAACCTAGAGAAAAATCCTATGTGAGTAATGATTTCATAGAGTACAGGATTCCCTAAATGAGAGCAGCGCAACGGTGTGTCTGTTAAATACTATATATCCTTTATAAATTGGGGTCAGGAATAGGCATGAATGAGATCTGAGGGACATGACAACAGATGGTTTGCAGTGACATCGCTCTATCTGCGGACACCAAACTGACCAATACGAGGATCTATACGCTCTCTTACGCTGCAGAGCTTTTCTGATGGTTAGGTAATGGTGCCACTAGCGTTAACATCTCCCGTCCTATACCAAGGCGAGCTGAAACTTCTTTTTGTGTCAAAAACACTGGCTGCTAAAAGGTGACGTTAAAGGATTTTGCTGAAGTCATTTCACACAGGGGCGAAAGAATTTAAAAAATAAGATCTACAGAACTCAACCAGTTTCCATCCAGGAGGAGCAGTGCACAATGCGCCGCTTCATCTCCCCGCAAAGACGACAGCTCGCCAATGTACTGCAGGATCACCATGAGTTTCCATGGAGAGTATACCAACGGTGGCATGGGGAGCCAAACTCTATATTGTTTAGCCGCTTCGTAGAAGTACGGGCGACTGAAATAGCCGCTGGCTTGTAATTGAGCCGGTAAGAAGCCGCCAATCTATACTCGATCTCAGAAAGGTCCCCCTTATATCGGCTCAGCCAGAAGAGAGATCATCATCATGTTGCTGCTAACTGGATTCGTCTGACTCTGGATTAAAAGACCTTCATGCTTTGTACTTACCACGACGTGGATTCATCTAAACGGCGGCTGGGTCTTTATTGGGCCTTATTCTAGAAGAAGTGGTAAAGATCGCGTGTCCTCATGCAATTGTTAAAGCTTACTATTCCAAGTCAAGCGGCAGCATGCGTCGGCTCTCTGCTTTTTGCATATCCTAAACTTTGCGTAGGATGCACAAACCCAGATGTTGATGCCTACAAATCCCAGAATTCTTTCAATACAACAGATGGCCAGAGAATCATGGGAGTTATAGTTCAGAGACATCTGGAGGCCGGAGGTTGAAAGCCCTGATCTAGAGGGTAACAGGATGCAAGAATTCAGAGAGCTTGCGCTCACAGACTGCCGCTCGTAAAAGGTATAGGGCCCTATATCTATTGACGGAGTCCCCCTGCAGGAGACAGGACGCTAAAACATCCCATAAATCAAGCTGAAAATAAAAGAGGTGTACAGTAAAAATAAAAGCAAAGTAACGTCACCTGGAAAGACGTGGGCACACAGACTACATTAAGGTTCTCTTCTTTCACTCGTTCAGCTGTAACAAAAATAAAATGTATATAAAACATGCAATGGATAAAGTCAGCTGTATACCTATAATAAGAAACCAATAAGTGCAGCCCTCAAATGGCATAGATTACCTTTTCTATACAATCAACAGTAGTCCTATATTTAATCAATATTGATTATATAGCGCCTCTAAAAGACACAATAACATTTATTTTAGTGCAACACTGTTTTACAAATATCGATATTTGTCTTTTAAAGAAATCATCACGGACATCCTGTTCGGGAAAGGGCTGAGGACGGCCGTAAAGAGTCCATATACTTTCATAATAGACCCAGGGTGGCTCTCTGAGGTTTTTTAGCACTTTTTTCTAGATATACATTTTTGTAAAACTGTGTTGCACTAAAAATAAATGTTATTGTGTCTCTTTTAGAGGTGATACGATCAATATTGATGGAATATAGGACTACTGTTGAGTGTATAGAAAAGGTAATCTATGCCATTTGAGCGCTGCACTTATTGGTTTCTTTTTCTAGTATCTTTATATTTTAAGATTTGTACTGCATGATGGTGTGCAGTTCTCCATAGTGCTAGCGAACACATCTACATTTTCCACATTAGGTGGCGCTGGTGAAAGATACATTTAGCTATATACCTATAGTTTCGGTCCTGGAGACTGAAAGAGCAAACGAGCAGGGCCCTCATCACCTTAGTGTCATTAATAAAACAGAAATACAGGGGGGGGGGGAATCAGCCCCTTATACAGAACGCGTGGGACCCCGAGCATCACCGATTCTTCCACTTTTCAGAACCCAGAGGAATTCCAAAGCTGGAGGAGAAAGCTGCTCTGGAGCCTCAAGAACGATGTGAAATACACACTGGGAGATGCTGCACAGCACTTGCGACGGACATGAGGACATGATGTACAGAGCCAGAAAGTCCCTCGCCGACTGTGCAGCGTGTCATATGTTGGTGCTGCACAGAGTCACCCAGTATGGCCACCAGCCTACGGACGAGCGTCAGAGAGGCGAGAACAAATCAGTTTCTCCAGTTTTTGGAGTGTTCCAGATAACAGACGCTCCACCTGCATAACTGAAAGACACAAACACGTCTCTCCAAACACTGGGCTTATCCCATACCCATTGGTGGATAGTTTTCGCTTTTGTATTAGACCACCTAACCATTGTGGATCATGATGGGAGACGCTGACAGGGTTATTCAGAGAGCGGTGAAAAGCAGGAGAATGACTGGAGAATGAAAAATTCGAGGTCAAAATAGCCGATTTGGAAAGTGAGATGAAAGGGAGAATTTTTCTGGTTTGGCTATTTTGACCTAGAATTTTTCATTCTCCAGCCATTCTCCTGCTTTTCACCGCTCTCTGAATAACCCTGTGAATGTGTTACAGAAAATGTAGATTAAATAGCACAATGAGATCAAACAGGCCGTACCTAGACGTTTCACTGCATGGACGATTGTAGATCCACTTCCGATGCCAACAGCCTGATTGTCCTAAAAGAAATAAATTACATAGCAATAAAAACAAAACTTCCACAAGATGGCGCCACAATGCATGTACTTTGACATTTTCAAAAGGTTAACTGGGGAATGAAGGGGGTGAGAATTTCACATAAATAAATGCAGGGTACGCTAAGTGTTAACTACGAAATCTTGCTTTCAACCCCTCCCCCGCAAACTAATGCATCTCGTAGTGGAAGGGTTAAAGTGATTTACTGCTAAAGCATTATAGTGACATTTCAGCCCATACAACGGCTTATATCAAACCTTTACACAGAGGCCATTATGCTGGACACGGCGCTTTAATGCTAGATTTTTGTTAAGCAACCTATAAAGAGACTTATTCCCGGCAAGGGTTAAAAGGGACACTACCACGAACATCAGCTGTAACCAGATCACTTGTGCATTACATACAAAACCACCTGATAAAACACTGGTTTGTTTTTTTGCAGTAATTTCATGAAAAAAGGAAAAATAAAGTTTGTTTTTTATCTCCTGTTTCCATTTTGTGTATTTTCCCCATGATGCAACATTTACCAAAATCTTATGGCAAGTCTCACTTTACAGCTGCTGTACAGGTTAATAAAAAATAATAATATAAAAAAAAACAGTAAGGAAGAGGCAATGGGGTGGGGGAGGAAATGTTTAGACAAGGCTGTAGGGGGACTATTGTGCAGTCTATGTTACCGAGAGAAGACAGGGAGCTTAAAAGACTTCTAATATACCCCCTGGTTATGTCCTTCGAATACATCCTGTAACAGACTCAGCCGTCACTGGGGCAGTTGGAGGAGACTGGGGGCTAGCCTCCTTCCTACTGACTATGGACCAAGGAGCTACCTGGGGTTTGCCAACTGGATTGCCCAGGGAATCCAGGATTTATGTTAACGGTGTCTGTGTATTCCCTTATGTAGTATCTCTAGTGTACATTCCCTCTGTATTATTATCCTCTCTCTGTATAGCGTACAGTCCCTCTGTATTACCACTCTCTCTGTATAGTGTACATTCCCGCTGTATTACTATCCTCTCTCTGAACAGCGTACACCCATCCGCTGTAAGAATACATTCCTTTGTTTTTACATGCTCTGCCCCCCCCCCTTCTCCAGGAACTAGCAGGCAGTTAAAGATAAGGTTGCCTGTGTAAACGATCCATTCTGTTGAATGTACCTTCCCATTGTCCGGTTACTGGATCTGTTGATAGGGGTTGTCCCTTAATGCACATAGCCGTATGTTTCAAATAAAACAGTAAGTCTTGTTTTGCACTCTAAAACACTGATCGTGCCTGGTGATTTTTTTTTAGGGAGGATTTGGGGCTGCTGATCCTGGATTTCAGTTGTCCAGCAGGGAGAAAGCTAGAGCTTGACAGAAGTACACAGTCGGTGTTGCTTGCCAGGTGGTCTGTCACGCATCCCACACAACACAATGATGTGAGCTGGTGACTGACCCATTCACTCCATTCTATGGTCAAAGCCACACAGTGAGGAGCAAGTGATGGAAAGATACGGGGATGGGGGCAGTTTACAACACAAAATATCGCACAATGGATGCACCCAGTGACACATAGAGGGAAATATTTTCTTAACTAAACATACAAGAGAAAAACAAAGCGCATGTAAGATATCAGCAACATCAAATAAACACAGTAAGGACATTTCATGTTTTGGTGGTAGTGGCCCTTTGACAGGTGACTGGAACAAGTAATGGTTTCCTCAGGGACAGTGGATTTCATACAGTGACTTCCTTCCTGCGTACACAGAACATAAAAGGCCCCGCGGAACAAGGTACCTTCACGTGGTTATCCACAGCTGCATAACCTGCGAGTTTCTTGGCCTCCTCAACCATTTTGCTGACTTTAGAGAACAGGCGCCGCTGGATCATACGGGATTTTGGCGATTTCTTTTCAGTCTGCCAAAACAGAGAGACGGATTTTAATGCACCTCAGAAAAAGTGACGTCTCGTTCTGCGCTGACCAATCCCTTATTCTATGTTTGCCCCGAGCAGAAACCGCGGCTCATTGTATTAAAGAGGACTGCGAGCGGCACAAATCCCAATTTAAATGCAGGAGCCAGGCAAAACAATTTACATGGATCTGTACCAACAGAACAGGAAAATTAAAGCCAGAGGTGACATTTTTGTGGTCTGCGGCTACCGGGTCCCTGGATTTGTCGAGGCCTGCATTAAACCATACATTATGATGGGCTGTTACTCAGTGAGCCGAGTGCAGACTGCTAGAATTTAAGCCATGTTTATGTTGCTGCAAGTCACCTGCTTCAACAAATCACTTCTCGTCAACCAGACAGACAGAAGCCTTGCCAAACATCACAATCACATGCCATGGCCAACCACCACGGAAACTGGCACTGCATTTACCAGTTTTGAGCCTTTTAACCCCTCATTTTGACCACCACATTTAAATGCTGTCACTTTGAACTTGGGGTACATGGACCTATAAATGCATTCAGAAGGTGCAGGCCTGATGTTCAATATTGGCTCCTATGTTGAAGTCACCCTGTACCTACAATTCTAGGTGCAGATTACTTTTATTGTTGATATTGTTATTGTCTATGCTTAATTGTTACTATGGTTTATATGATTACAGTGTGCGTCAGTCTAGCATTTCCCAACTCCCCCTATCTGGGATGTGTTTGCATCTGTTAAAGGCTTGAGTGGTCTTGGTCTTGTCTGGAAAACACTGTCTCATTATCTGATGCTGTATAATCTGAATACCATCACAATCAACCATTATTCTGTTTTGATGGAATGCCAATCCCATTATCTGTCCCTGGTCTAAGTATGTCCCAGACGCAGAGAACCACAGCAGGAATTACAGATCAGTCGCAACCAAACAGGGAGAAATTTCCCACGGGCCTCTAGGCCCATCATGGGACTGTATATATCTAGCTCAATAAAAGGCGGAGCCACAAGCTAGCTGTTCAAAACCTCAAGATCTGTGTGTTGCCTCTTTTCTAGAGAATACCATCACCACGCTTTGGGTCCTTAAGCTTCGGCTAAGGGCTGGAGAAAGGCACGAAAGACTGCTGGCGGGAGAACGGGAGGCCGACAAGGGAGCATCATCATTAAGAAATGTGGGGGGGGCGGAGCTAACCGCGGCAACGAGCGGACACGTTTTCAGGCAGCTCCGCTGCAGACTCGGCTGTACAGCTGAACTTACTGCTCGTTTGCCCAATTACTGCACCTGGTTGCCATCAGGGACCCGACCTGGACCCGGGGTTATCGTTTCTCCACAATTGGAGCGCCGCACGGCTGTTTTTTCTGGTCAGGGGGAGATTTGGGCCTAGCACTTGCGGCCATTTTGGATGTCCTCGGGCGCCCCAGCGGAGTTTCCTTAAGCCCTGCTTCCCCATACCTGGCGACGATTGAGAATGCCCACACGTCCAACTCAGAAGAGGGGTCCTCGACAGCGGGACATCCGAGATTCCTTGTCAGGTGGGTTGCTGAACATAGGTGCCATGGCTTCTTCCTCTCTCCCTCCGGGATATGGATCGTCTGCTGACGAGGATTGCTCTTGGCCACGCGGAGGTGACTCTGGAGTGTCGTGGATTACTCCCCCATCACAATCTCAGGGTATGCGACCCCTTTCGGCTGCCGCAAAAAAAAGGGCGCAGAAAAAGCGTAAAGCTGCGTCAGCGGCTTCTGAGACGGCCCAAGCGCCCACTCGGGGGTCTTCGGAGGGGGATTCTGATGAGGACCAACAACTCTCCGCAGACGGTAGCGGGACGTCAGGTCAGCGACAGGGATCGACGCCGAAACCCAGTGTGCCAGAGGATCAGGCCGGGTCGTATGGTCAGGAAAAGGGCTTGCCTGTGATTCCCTCCCTGGGAGGAGATGACCATCTTCCCTCCACGAAGGGTGACCTTCGCAGATTAATGGAAGACATCAGGGACATGTGGAGACCTGAGGTAGCGGCGGTTCGAGTGGAGGTGGGAGAGATACGCGCACAGGTGGCAGAGGTGAAAGCGACGGCCGCAGAAGTAGTTGCAGACCAAACACTCCTCCACGGTCAGTTGGATGCTCTTCGATCTCAGGTTGAGATTTTGTCCCGCTCGGTGGAGACGTTGGAGTCCAGACACCGGCGCAGGAATATTAGGGTCAGGGGCATTCCGGATTCAGTGCCAGCTGAGGACTTACAACCTTATGTGACCCGCTTGGTACTACAAGTTGCTGGACTGTCCCCCGACACACCGGAGGTGGTGGGTTCGGTGTTTCGGATCCGGCGTCCGACGACGGCTGGTAAGGGTACGCCTAAGGATGTTGTAGTGTCTTTCCGAGATGTGTCCCTGAAGGTGAAGCTTATGACCACCCCTGGTGCCCGGGACCCTGTACAGTTTGAAGGCTCTACACTTGCCTTATACCACGACCTCCCATTCTTAACCTTAATGGCCCGTAGGCGTTTTAGAGACGTGACTGCTGCTCTCCGCAGGAAGGGAATCCGATATAGATGGGGCCTGGCTGGCTCCCTTGTTGTGACTTTTGCTAACGTCCCGTACACGCTCATGGATCCGGCGACGGCTTGGGCCGACCTTAAAGCGGCAGGTCTCCCGCTGGATTTCCCAGAGGTGCAACCCGGTTGAACTCTTTTCTCCCCCCCCACGCTGTTTATTCTGGACTAACGACTGTTCTGGACTCTTGGCATCGTTTTTTCGTATATACCACAAGGGCCTCTTTTTGCGCTTTCCATGCTTTGTTGGACTATTTTTATGCTTTGTTTTATTTTACGCCTTAAGTCTAACTCCGCGCTGTTGTCACTTGCCCATCGCAAATTACCTTCGGCCTTTTTACCAGTTCTTTTGTTATTGTTATTGCTGGCACAGTATGGCCATACCTAGTTTGATTTCGTGATCTTCTTTTCATTGTAATTTTCTAAAATTTCAATAAAAAAAAAAAAGAAATGTGACTCGGGGTACCGAGATCTGTGACAAACGCTATTTGAGGTCATGTTTTATTGCAGAACCCACACAAAAATCAAAGCTCTTCAGAGCCAGAAAAAAATAAAAAAAAATTCTATTTCTATTCATACTTCAAGAACAGCATGAAAATGGATTTTTCTCATTCCCCAGGCCAGGTGCTAATAAAATCGCATAATCCCGAATACAGACGGTAAAACGTTATCCTGCTCACTGTCTACATTTTACCATCAACTCAGGAATAGGGCCCTTTGTTTGTAGAGACACATGGGAGCGATCAACTGCACTGGGGATCCCCCCCACCCCACTTTTTTTCTAAACAGTATAGAAGGGCGACAGGAGAACATCATGCCCCCCCCCCCCCCATGGTGAACACAGAAATTGCATTTTCATTGTATTTCATTGCAAAAACATGTATTGCAGATAAAAAAATAAATTTAAGAAAAAAAGAGAACTTAGCAGGGGTAAGCGTAAAATAGTCTTTCATTAACAGAAGTCTCAGCGTGTCAATATACACAAAGAAATAGAATAAATTTCCCCATATTCTAAGGGGGTTGACACATTGTATCTAGTGAAAGGACCCCCTCGCCCAGGAGAGGACAACCCAGACATCACTGGATGATGAGCATCACAGGTCAATCCTTCACTGGCTCAACTAGAGCAGTGGTTCGCAAACCTGTCCTAACAGGCCAGGTTTGCAGATATCTGAAGCACAGCACCGTTGATATGATTTGCTGCTCTGTGGTTGCAGGATTCAGTCTGTATTTTCCCCAGGGTGATCTGCAAAAATATAGGCATGGTTGGGGATCCCTAGGACAGGTTTGAGAAACACTGAACTAGAGGTAAAGTCGTACCTCCAGCAGGTCCTGAAACGCAGATCCTTGTGATTAGGAATTAAGAGGTGTTTCTCATGTTCCTCTTTCTTGCTTCCTTAGCAAAAACCCCAGCGTGTGAAGGCTCCACTTCCACCAAGTGTGACGCTAAAAAGACAGCGCCTCTGGGAGGGGATTTTGCACCTAGACCGCCCTGACCGGAACAAAATCAGCATGACGACGTCATGCAAGAGATTGATCTGTGTATGGAGAACAGAAAGACGTATCCTGCAGCCACAAGCAGACCTTCCCTGATGACACTGGTGAGGATAACCATGACCTACAGATTCTGCTCATTATTTATATGCAATTTCACTAAAATGCTATCACGCAAGCTTTATTGCCAGCCAACAAATTCCGCTCCTTTTAATGCAAGCTTATCATAGGGTTATCCAACAGTAACGTTAACACTGGCATTCTGCAGGTACCGTACTCCAAAAAATGAAAAGCACAAGTGGATATGGTGCCAATTTGCACAAACTGACAAAAAGGCCTCGTTCTCCAGCTTTAAAAACACTTTTTATAAAGTTGTTTGAATATACACTATTAATACCTTGTTGTTTAGAAGAATCGGCCACGTGGTGGTGACACGCCGATACTAAACCTTGTTTATTGGACCTTCGTCGCTTCTAAACTCTGTACATTCTAACTATTTACACAACAGGAAAAGTGCCCCTTCCCATACATTAAACCAAATGGGGTACACTTAGTGAACCATGGTCCACACCAACAATCAAAACAATGAAGCATCTGAGTAGACATCCTAGTTCTGTTGATCATTGACCAATTTTGTGGGCGCTCTACAAGAAGATAAACACCACATTTACACCTCTCGGAATAAGAGTGGGATTTCTTTCTCTACTAAAGGAGGACAAAAGATTAATTTTGGGACTTTTATACACACACACAATATGGACAAAACTATTGGGACACCCACAGGTGTAGCACATTTTATTACATTGCATTCTAAATACACAGACATTAATATGGAGTCAGTCTCCCCCTTTGCAGTATTGACAGCTTCCACTCTTCTGGGAGGGCTTTCCACAAGATCTTGCGGAGTTTCTGTGGGAATTTTTGCCCATTCAACCAGTAGAGCATTTCTGAGGTCAGACACTGATGTTGGACGAGAAGGCTTGGCTCGCGATCTTCATTTCACGTCCTCCCAAAAGGTGTTGAGATCAGGTCTCTGTGCGGCCAGTCAAGTTCTTCCACACCAAACTCATCCAACCATGTCTGTATGGACATTGCGTTGTGCACTGGGCACAGTCATGCTGGAAAAGAAATGGGTCAAAATGTCTTGGCATGCTAAAGCATTAAGATTTCCCTTCGCTAGAAGAAGGGGCCAAGTACAACTCCTGAAAACAGCCCCATACCATTAGCTCTCCACCAAACTTCACAGTTGACACAATATGGCCAGTAAGGCATCCGTCAGACTTGCCCATCAGAAGCGTGATTCGTCACTCCATGGAACACATTTTCTCTGCTCCAGAGTCCAGTGTTGACGTGCTTTACACCACTACATCCCACGCAGCCGCAGGGCATTGTACTTGGTGAGGTTAGGGTTGCATGCTGCGGCTCGGCCATGGCAATCCGTTCCAATGGAGCTCCCACCATCGCGCAGTTTTGTGCCAATACTAATGGAAGAGGAAGAATGGACTCTTCAGCTACAGAATCTGCGATTTTTTGGATCTCAGCCCGTTTTCTGGTTCATGGAGAGATTTCATGAACTGACTTATGCCAAAGGTGGCGTCCAATCACACCACCACACGGGAATTCACAGAGATCTTTAGAATGACAGATTTTATTCACAAACGTTTGCAAATGCAGACTGCATGGCTAGAGGCTTGCTTTCATACACCTGTGGCAATGGATCTGATTGACACGCCTGAATTAATCATTGTGTCCCAGTACTTTTGTCCATACATACAGTGTATAATATCTCAAACAGGAGGTCCTACTTCAGCTGAAGATTTAGTTTTTACTGGGAAAGTCTCAACCCACTTCGGAGGAGTCTGTGGCAGAGAGGATAGACTGAAATCCAATCCATCCAAATCTACAGTTTTTGGAAAAAAAATCAAGGCCAATGGGCTCCCAGACAGAAACCTAATATGATAAAAGAAATATATTTTGGGTTTTACAGTTATAATATCTTTGTTTAAAAGCCATTCTATATAAATCATAATATTAGAATAATCATAAAATCGCAAGATAATTCTTATTCTACATATTACGACGTGTACACATTTACCTTAACATGTGCAAAAGACAACGGTTTCATCTTGCAGACTTCACATTCCAGGACCTTTAAAGAAATGGAGTTGTCAAGATGCGCACAGCTTTCACAAACAAAAAAATAATAAAAAATATTAAACACATACCCACTTATCAATTTCAACGGTCATGCCGAGCCAGTAAAATCTGTTGCACATCGCACGACGTGTTCTTGCTATGCCCATGTGCTTCCCATCTGGACTGATGTGAAATTCACTGAAGAGCGTCCTCGCCTCTTCGCGGGATTTAACGGCTCTTTTTTCTCCATAGAAGAGCTCGTCTTCTGTGGTGAAAGTGAATATTAGCTACATTCAATATCGCCTTAATGATGGGGCTTATGTGTCGTCGGGCTACATAGCACAACTGGCTTTCTTGCTCCCCCCCCCCCAGCCCACCTCCCACCATTGAGAGCCGGAGGATAGCCAGAAAGTCGAGGGGCGTGCTACGTCGCCATGCAGCGTTTAAAACCGCCTGCTTCCACGATGGCACAGGACACCGCATGGCATTAAAGGGTTAAAGAGTCATCTTCCCAAACCACTACAAAATAGATCGTACATCTGATGCTCACCTTTTACCGTGAACTTGGAGGCGTACCTCTTAACGGAATATTTCTGTGCCTTGTCACTTCCTGGTGGGTACGCTCTCATAGAGACATAGTTGAATACTTCTTCCCACTTGCCCTCCATACCTATAAATGCAACACGCCATGATCAGCTGACTTCTGCGCTTTCCATCAAAACCGGCGTGTACAGGATGGTGTGGCCTAAAAGAGAACAAAGCAACTAGGGATGTCCCAATCTGCCTTCTCCAGCCACCGATTCGAGACGTGCATTAACGGGAATTGACTGATACAGAGTCCCAATAATGCACGACTCGCGGTCAGACTGTCAAGTCGGTCGCCAAGTAATCCCAGGGTCCTATACCCCCCCCCCCCTCTCAGCAATCTCGTAACACCGTCTATACTCGCCAAACAGAGTGGAAGTACAACCATGTGTGGTGCCTATGGGTGGAGACTGCAGAAGGCCGAGCGTGCAGATTTCAGAGAGCACAGCTATCATTAACAACCGGCAGCCCAGGCGCGCTGGTAGGGAAGGCGTCACGGTGAATGCCGAGGCTGCTGTCTCTTACCCCCAGCATTCCACAGTCTCTGGGATTGGACTGAAAAAGCCGATAACAAAAAAGGACTCCACCTGAAAGCTTAGTGCTTTATGATGATCAAGACACACATAGGGGTTGTTGTAACAGATCTTTGTACCCCAACACTAGGTCACATTTGCTAAATCCGCTCCCTTGCCGGACCCCTGTTCTCCCACCAGCAGTCTTTCGTGCCTTTCTCCAGCCCTTAGCCGAAGCTTGAGGACGGGCTCACTGAAAGAGCGGTGGTAGCATTCCCCAGAAATGAGGCAGCACACAGATCTTGGGGTAGAGCAGTCAGACAGGGAACTGAGCCTTTATTGAGCTAATAGATACAGTGCAATCAGGGGCCTAGCTGGAATGGAAAATGATGACTGGGGGGGGGTCTTGCTGCGCCACCACAGAAATCCCTTCATGGTATCTATGCTTGGGCATAATTAGACCAGGGACATGTGACGTAATTCAATTAACTCTATACACCAAGATGCATTGTGCAACATACCAACAAAACAGAACAATAGCAGATACAATAGTCATAGATGTAAACATATTCTAGATAGGGGGGGGGGTTGGAAAGGGCTACAGTGACCCACAGAGTAACCCTATTAGATAATATTGGTATGGTCTATGCTTAACAATAGTCACACATAACACAGACAACAAAAACACCCTGCACCTAGAATTGTTGGTAGAGGGTGACTTGGACATAGGAGAGGGTTGTGGAATAAAAGAACGTGTCAGACCGACAGAACACATAGTCCCATATCTCCCAAACAGTAATACCAGGTCCAGTTACCCCCTGTCCAAAGTGGTATTTTGCAGCGGTCAGTAGTAACCTGCCCAAGAATATATACTGGACATGCAACAGCTGTTAGACATTAACCCCTTCACTGCTGACGACGACCCCCGGCGGACTTACCTCTCTGTCCGGGGTCCTGCGGCGTTCTGACTTCAGCGTCCTCAGACGCTGAAGTCAAGCTCCTCCCGACGTAAATGATGTCATCGCGCCATGACGTCATTTCCAGGCCGGGAGATTCGCCTGGAAGGGAGGGGGGGTGGATCCGTTCGGATCCCTCTCGATCGGGAGGTCCCACAAAAAAAAGCCAGGCACCGCTTAAAAGGGGAGAGTCTCCCCTTTTAAGCGTTGCATGGCTTTAACACCTTAGGCAGCGGGTCGCACTTCAGCGCCAGAGTGCTGCCTAGCTCCAGTGGGGGCCGCCATCTTGGATGGCGGCTCCACCCCCGGGTCCCCCTCACTGCCTGACGTCCGCGCGCATAGCGGGATGACGTCAGATAGCCGGGGAACCCCTAGCTGCCCGTTTGAACCCTGATATCTCCAGGCAGCTAGGGGGGGGGGGGTCATGGAGGGTGTCATTCGAAAGGCCTGAGCATGGCCTTTCTAATGATACCCAACATGACCAGGTATAAAGTAAAAAAAAAGAAAAAAAAAAATTAAAAGAAAATATTTTTTTGTGTGCTATTTTTATTAAAGCAGCAATATTGTTCCCATTTCAATTATAATGTGAACAATGATGCTGCACTAATGATTATTTTCTAAATGGTGTGCGTTTGCTAAAAAAAATAAATAAAAAAATAACATAATTCCCCCCAAAAAATTTGATAAGTCCCCATTTCTAATTTTTGTACAAGCGCACCCCATAGAAAACATAACCGCAAATGTTCATGTGATAAAAAGGTGAAAAACAACACTTTACACGCTGCAAATGATTAAAAATTCAAGTCTTATTGCATTTTTTGTTATAATATATAGGCAGGACATAACGTATACATATAATAATGACATATTATGAATCTGCCGAGTCTGCTGGAAAGAACGATATATAATATGTCTGGGTCGTATACTAAAACGTGCCTTCAAATCGCATTTAAACATGATGAGCGAAAGCGGTAAAAATGAGCTCAGCGCACCGGCGTGAAATGCCTCAGCAGTGAAAGGGTTAAAATCTACCCCAATTACTCTATAAAAACCAGTGAACAAAACTAGCCCGTCGACATAGACAATGATAAATGCCGCAACATGTGGTTTAACCCTTTCAGGCACGGTAGTTTCGATCAGAAACCACATTGGAAGATTGAACCCCCCCGTAAAACGTCCAAATTCCGTTAGGGTGTTTGAAGTCTATAGACATTTATTTGTATAATAAAAAATAAAAAAATAAAAATCAGAAAGCAAACCTTTTTTAGTTAAGTCATGTGCCTGAAAAGGGTTAAAGTACAATCGTTACGGTAGCACTTACCGGTAGGAAAAAATCTGATAAAAGCAGATCCTGCGAGGGGAAAAATATGAGGTAAAGATTGTGAACGCTGATAAATGTCCCGGCGTGCCATTTAAAAGATGACGGTTACAGTATTACTCACCGTGGGGACGTCTGATAACAGCAGGTCCTGTGAGGGAACAATATAAAAAGGTAAAGATTGAACGCCGAGCTGACCTATGGGAAATGTAGTTAAGTTCCTAGGAACGTATCTAGACATTATTCAATAATGACTTGTAATTTACTGCATGATTAGTATCACATGTGATTGTTCTTCACTTTATACTCTTAATGCTGGAGCCAGACGAGCGTGGAATGAATATGAGAACGGACGTTCTTTCCACTCGGAAGCCCGTGTGGCACTGGCCACCGCTCTACATCACAGCACGCGCTTTGTAGACCTGCCTGCCGTCCATCGTAGAGGTTCAAAGGGGAGGTAAAGCAACGTTTTTTGTAATGTGCATCAAAGTACACTTGTACCATTGTGTGGTCATTCCAGCGGATCCATCAAAACGCTACAACGGAAGGAGGGGGGGGGGGTGGCAGGGGTCACAACAGGTGCACTTAATGCACCCATGTGGCCCCTGCCTAAAGGGTTATACATAAGGCGCAGCTGTATGGAGGAGTTGTGGTGCCGACAAACACCAGCATTTCACAGAAGATCCAGAAAGTGAGAGGAGAAGCTTCGCAGTGTAGCTTCTCCTGTTGCTATTGGGATGAAATGCCGCCATTTGCAGTGGAGCAACACAAGCCACATTGTGAATAACCCCTTTCATCAACGATCTCAACCCAACTCAGTAGCAGCACAAAGCAGGCTGCAACAAAAACTCAGTCATTGATCGGTCTTCCAAATAATGATATCTCCCATTTTGGGCAATAACTTTTAACTACACCTTAAAAATCAGCAAACACTGGTGACAAAACAAGCAACACCAACGCACTGCTGGGATTGTGTCCGATTCAGTAAACTGTGCATTACAAGCCATCGATACCACAGAGCAATTTCCATCTTAAATTAGGGACGTCCAATCACTCTAGTTCAGGCACCGATCCAAGTCATCCAGTAATCAGGAACGGATAGTACTGTCAGCTCAGCCTCTAAAGAACGCTAGAGCCTTTGATTCCCTGCGGCGCCTTCCCGGCCTGATCGCAGGGAAGATACAGTGGGCGAGAGCAGAGGCACTCTGTGCTGTATTGAATCTGTGCAGGGTGAAATCTAGGATTGGAGTGACTGGAAAAAGCCAATAGCTGAAAAAAAAATGGCGTGATCGGGTCCTGATATTAAGGATCGGGACATCCCAATCTTAAATGTAATATTTAGTCCACACTATCAAGGAGATCATCATCTTCTGAACACATGTAACGTTACGGACAAAACTGTGAGTATGCATTTCAATTTAAAAATGGCAACAGGTGAAATAGATCACGTAGAGTCGTCCAAAGAGGGCTGCCGGATCAATATTCTGAGACATCAATTTGCATATAATACTTTAAAACATGCAGGCGCCGATATCTTGGAATATAAGCAAGTGGTTTAAATATATAACATTCCCTCTAGAGTTTAGTAGTTTGTTTTGTGTTTGCAGATTCTTTTGGTTTCGCAAGTTTTTTTCCTGTTACGAAAGTCCCATGTGTACTGAAAGCTTGTGCAAACGTAAAGCTGAAATTGTTCTTTCAACATATTTTGTCCCGGCCTCTCTCAAGGCGATAAAAGCCTGTACTGCTATGTTTTAATATGCTCACGTTTATTTCAGTTTACCTCCGTTACTCACAAGCACATATATGTAACGGAGCAGTGAGGGTAACTAAGGCTAGGGTCAGACTAACGCATTTTTTGCGTTGTCCTTAAAAAAGTGCGAACGAATGGACGCATTTTTTCACGGAATACGCGATAGCGGTCATACGATGCGCCTGTGATTTTGTACGGATCATCAATAAAACACTTTTTGTGTCTGGACGTTATGTTAGCCGGACATTAGCAGCGTCTGACATCTCCCAATCACGCAAACACGCCGCTATGCGGCCGCAGCGCACTCTGTACGTCAGTACTAGCGGTTTGACATTCTAGAAAAAATGCGTTCGTTTGCCACTTGCGTTGTGCGGACGAACTTTCGTGCGGCCGTACTTCCGTGCGGCCGTACTTCGTGTGTTCCCCGGCATTGGACGTCATTTGCTGCTAGCACGGCCGTGATTTTGTGCGGTTAAACGCACGTTAAAAATGCTTTCGTCTGACCTTAGCCTAATAACTATACATGTATGCATTACACAGGAGAGAGTAACAATACAAAACATACCTTACACAGGGGGACGACGACAATACAACCATACCTTACTCAGAGAGGGTTTTTAATTATTCATAGCTTATACTAGAGGTAGAGGGTTACTATACAGAGAGTACCTTATACAAAAAGACAAGATTAATTGTACATCAATACCCAGTACAGAGAAAGATTGTAACTACACAAATATGTCATACAGAATTAGAGGGTATTACAAGGAATTAAAAGAGATTTATTTTACAGTATCTTAAGCACATTTGAAAGCTTCCCTTAGTTAACATGCCCCCTTTATCTCAGTTTACAATGCTTGCTCCTGAAATTTAAGAATGAAAAACAGACAAGCCATTGTCCAGACAGGCCACCCCTTCCCCCCATTCTAGTTGCTGGGCAGAAGAGAAAAGAGATTTCCCTTTGTCCTGTCAATATACGATGAAGAGTTTTGTCGGTTCAACTATGGTAATTATCCGTGTCGTTGAGAAAATTCTATTGGCTTATAAAAAAAAAAATCTCACACATTTACATGTCATATCTTCTATAAAAGAGCTGATCTAACAAAGGAATACCAGATATTTGAAGAACAAAATCTGCGTGTGATGGTTTTCATTTATCAGCTGGCGAAGCATTGCGTAATGCCTTACATGATGGAAAACCAGAGATCAAACTTGTATGTCTGGTAAATAGGAATATTGTTTTTATAACAATTACTGTATTCAGATGGTGCATACAAAACGACAGTCCACAAAGGCCGAGTTGCATCTTCTGGCCTGGCGAAGCAGCCTGTAGATGCAATCCGACGTATCGTCAGCCTGCCGGAAACAGTTCCCAGATCGGCCAGGTTTTCGTGGACACATCACCGTTGCATGCAGAGAGGAGCACAGGGAAAAGTACTGCCCTGCAAAATGTCTAAATCATATGCTGCAGGAAGGAAAATAAGGCAGGGCACCTAGGATTCCTTACCTGCAGCGTTCTGATTATGAAGAGTTCAAACCCTGCATTCACTGCTCCATCAGCATGAATAAATTAGAATTTACGTGTGTCCAGGAATACATGACCGATCTGGCAACCCTAGTTCCCAGTACCCTATCTTCGCTCGTCACGAGCGGCATAAAAATACTCCCGACTCAAGACACTAAAACAGCGATCAGTCATAATGCAGCTGTGAGTAGAGGGCCGCAAATGGGAAAACTGCTTGAGCAGGAGATTCCCGTATGAGAGACGCTATGAATGGCTAGGTTGGAACGTGAGATTGCTGGAAAAAAATATTGTCTGGTCTTTCCAGCAATGCATTCCAGGTGTGGAATAGTAAATAAACCTTAAACGTTATTCACATTTTTAATAAAACTAGGCACCAGGTTCTCCCTTACATGCATAATTTCTGAGGTATATATATAATATATATATATATATGCAGCAAAGTGGTCAAAGAGCACCAAAGTGGCACTGAAATTATACCAGTGAATTTCCCCGTACAGTGCAATTTCGTGGCCATTCAAAAAGCTGTCAGTTCGCCTAATTTTGGCGAACTGTCAGTGAAATACAGTGCTGTTCGACGGCAGAGAAATCCCCCATAGAGAAGCAATGGTTAATCTATTCAGAGACACCGAACAGCAGAGAAATGTCAGTGAAATGCCCTGATGTTCGGTGGTTTCATTCGGCAGGTTTAGGCTAGGGTCAGACTAACGCATTTTTCGCGCTGTCCGTGAAAAAGTGCGTTCGAACGAATGGACGCATTTTTTCACGGAATACGCGATAGCGGTCATACGATGCGCATTTTCATTCGTGATTTTGTACGGTTATCAATATAACACTTTTTGCGTCTGGACGTTATGTTGGCCGGACGTGTGCAGCGTCTGACGTCTCCCAATCACGCACACACACCGCTAGCGGACGCAGCGCACTCTGTACGTCAGTACTAGCGGTTTGACATTCTCGAAAAAATGCGTTTGTTTGCCATTTGCGTTGCGCGGCCGCACTTGTGCGGACGTTCTTCGTATGTTCCCCGGCATTGGATGTAATTTGCTGCTAGCGCGGTCGTGATTTAGTGCGGCTAAACGCACGTTAATACTGCGTTAGCCTTAATCGGGCGAATGCCATAGGTTTCAAATTTAAAAAAAATATTCCCATTTTTATACAATATCTAAATAAACCATTTATGCTTTTAATTTAACAAAAAGTCGCTTTATTTTTTCGCTGAAATGTTCCTTTTTTTTGAGTTTTTCCCTCTTTCTGTAACAGATCTTTTTATTATTATTCATAGGTTATTTCCAGGTATTTTCATCCAGTAGTTTTTTTTGCAAACGAGTTTAAAAAATAAAAAAAAAAAAGTGTTGTTTTTCTTTTACCCCGTTCATCGGCTTGTCGGCAGATTGTCAGCTTTTTTCGGATGCGTTTGCCAGATCAGTGAATTTGACTCCCCGAAGTGAGGCAAACGAAAGAGTACTAAAATTCCGATGGAATCTCGGTGCTCTTTAAATAACCCCGATAGTCATTATTCACGAAACTTAAATGAACCAAATACAAGGCAAATTTTTGGTTAAAAATGGGGGTTTGCATGCCCCATAGAATATATAGACACAAAAGGTTTGGATGATAAAATATGGAAAAATAATTGATACACTGTAAATGATTGAAATCCAAATAAATATCGCATTGTGACGGGACACGACATATACACATAATGATAATATATTTAGAATCAGATTCTGCTGAAATAAAGATATATAGAATGTGTCCGGCTCCTATAATGAAACGAGTTCAAATCACATTTCAAAGATAAAGAGCTCAACACTCAGTGGTGTAAGTAAACACACACAAAGAGAATAGGACTAATCTGATGGCCGAAAATTCGGCAGACAAATGGGCATAACCCAAAAAAAGTATAACTGAAAAACTTTATTTAATACAACTTTGCAAGACAAACCAAATAAAAAAAACGATATATTGATAGCAATAACTTGTGTCGGGTGGACACTGGAATTGTAACAGCAATAAAGGAGTATAGTCTAACTAGAGAGGTAGTCAATAGAGTAAATGTTTGATAATAGTGCCGCTTGGACATGCATTAAATCAGTATTGACACTTCATCAGCCGGTCATCATTGGATAAGAGTTAGCAGTCCTAAAGGAAAAGAGCTCGATATGACTCTCTTAATATCAAAAAACCGAGTAGCTGATTAGTCTACTATTTCAATATTTCAAGGAAACAAACTAATAAGAAATGAATGGATCTCATAGATGGACAATAATATGATTAAGGAGTCTGGATAGGGTGCAAAAAACAATGTTTTATCTACGTTTATTTGGTTTGTCTTGCAAAGTTGTATTAAATAAAGTTTTTCAGCAACACACAGTGGTGAAATGGCTCAGCAGCGAAGGGGTTAAAGCTACATTATTCTATAAAAGCAGGACATGTCGCCTATAATATACCTTCAACACGATTAACTCCCTCTTACTTTTATTTTCCTCGAATGCCACCAACTCCTGTATCTTCCCAAAGCAGATGCGTCTTCAAGGTTACCCAGATTTTAAATGAAGCGAGGACATTACAGACCCTGTGAGCGGCACATGACTATACAGCACATTAGTCACCCTGCCATCAAAGGGTTAATGAATGGATCTGCTGCGTTGGAAGCCAGGGACAAAGAGGGAATTGTCCAGAGGTTCTGGACATGACTCTGCACACAAAGCTTTAGCCAGCGCACACACGCGCAGGGGATTTTACGCTGGAACTAGGGTTGTCAATTTGGCCATGTTTTCCTGGACACATCATTTATTCGTGCTGATGGGCAGTGCGTGAAAAATGCAACCCTGCAGCGTGTAGAATCCATACGCTGCCGCCCTCTCCAACACTGCGAGTTGATAGATATACATGTATTATGCATCATGACACATTAAAACCAGGGTGAGACAAATCCCGGGACCCATTAGTGACACACGGCTACAATTTTACATCAGGGATTGTGAATTTTCTTACATAAAAACAGTGAAAAATTATTTGGCAGAATCTGTCAGCAGCATCTGCCCAACTGTAAACTGTTAAAAAAAAAAAAAAAAAAGTAACTTTTTTGGAGAGTATCCCTTTAAGGCTAGGGTCAGACTAACGCATCTTTCGCGTTGTCCGTGAAAAAGTTCGTTCGAACGAATGGACGTATTTTTTCACGGAATACGCGATAGCGGTCATACGATGCGCATTCTCGTCCGTGATTTTGTACGGATCATCAATAAAACACGTTTTGCGTCTGGACGTGATGTTGGCCGGACATTAGCAGCGTCTGATGTCTCCTAATCATGCACACATGCAGCTAGAGGCACAGCGCACTCTGTACGTCAGTACTAGCGGTTTGACATTCTCGAAAAAATGCGTTCGTTTGCCACTTTCGTGCGGCCGTTCTTCGTATGCTGCCCGGCATTGGACGTCATTTGCTGCTAGCACGGCCGCGATTAAGTGCGGCTAAACGCATGTTAATACTGCGCTCGTCTGACCCTAGCCTAAGCGGGAAAAAAATGCTCTATTTATAATGGAGTATCCCTTAAAAGGTCGGCCCCCAAAGGGATAGGATTTCTACATACTGCCGGGCAGCTCTCCACACATCCTCCCTTAGGTCATCAAGCTTGGATCCTCAGATGTTTTTGGAGCTATATTTACCCGGTAACGCAGTTCCAAACCGAGGTTGCAGACCCTGGCGTAGAAAAACATTATAGTCATGGCAGACCTGGCTCCAGGAGCTGAGCGTTACCAGAGTGGGGGTTACAGCTACAAACATTAATAAAGCGCTAACAAGTTCTGTATCGCTGTCCAATGGGGGAGACAAAATAACAAAAAAACATACAAGTCAAAACACAGAAAAGTAGGAGGACCCTCCTCAAGAGCTTACAATCTAAAGAGGAGAGGCACATTAGGTGAGAATAAATAGTAGACTACATGAAGCAGCAGCTAGCGGGGCGCATGTGGGCTTGGCGGAGAGATGGTGCAAGAAATGTACAGTGGGAAGATCATGGAGTGAGCCGATAATATTTTAGAGAAGCCTGTGTTTTCAGAGACTTCTTGAAGGACTGGAGAGATGGGGAGAGTCTGACTGTTACGGAGGAGAGAGTTACATAGAAAGGGGGCAGCTTGGGAGAAATCTTGAAGGCTGGAGATAGGGGTGCGGGGAGAGGATAGCATCAGATCATTGGCAGAGCGAAGTGTTCGGGACGTAATGTACCTGCTAATAAAAGGGAGGAGATGTATGCAGCGGCGCGGTTATGAAGAGCTTTGTAAGGGAGCTCCAGTATTTTGAATTGGATTCTATAGGAAACAGTGAGCCAGTGTAGAGCTTGACAGAGGGGTGAGGTGTGTGAGGTGCGGCGGATGAATCTGGCACAGGCATTCATTACAGACTGCAGAGGGAGAAACTGGGATCTCTTCAGGCCAGAGAGAAGGAGGTTACAGTAGTCAAGGCGGGAGATAGTAAGAGCTCGGACTAGCATTTTAGCAGAGTCCTGATTAAGAGAGGGACGGACGCGTGCAATGTTTTTTTGGTGGAAGTAGCAGGATTTGGTTAGTGACTGAATGTGAGGAGTGAAGGAAAGATCAGAGTCTAAGATAGTGTTTCCCAAAACTGTCCTCAGGACCCTCCGCCTCGCCGGGTTTGCAGGATATCTGAAGCACAGCGCAGGTGATAGGATTTGCTGCTCAGTGATTGCAGGATTCAGTCTGCATTTCTTCAAGGGAATCTGCAAAATCTGGCCTGGTCGAGGGTCCGGAGGACATGTTTGGGAAACACTGGTCTAAGAGGCCACAAGCCTGAGAGGAAGAAGAAATGACACCATCACCTGAAAGAGAGCCTGCGCTTTAGGAAACGGGAAGTCACCCAGTTGAAGACAACTGATAGGCAGGAACACTGCCCAGCACCAGAGGAGAGAGACCGGGAGAGGAAAGGCAGATTTGGATGTCGTCAGCATGGAGATAACTGAATCCATAGGAAGAGATGAGGCGTTATAGAGCGAGAAGAGTAGGGGACCCAGAACAGAGCCTTGAGGTACCCCAACTGAGAGAGGCACCAGGGGTGAAAAGGCTCCACTCAAGGGTCTGTAACCCAAGCCCACCAGGTTTGTTTTTTTATATCTCGCACAATACAGAGCCTCATGGGAAATGTAGTTCCAGAGTATCCAGCGGGCAGAGGCTGCTGATCTGACCGACAGGTCTATTCAAAGAAAGGTGAACCTCAGAAGAATGACTGGAGAAGTGAAAATTCTAGGTCAAAATAGCCAAACCAGAATAAAATTCTCCCATTTATCTCACTTTCCAAATCGGCTATGTGGTCTAGATTGTTGTCTTCTCCTGACAGTTCTCCTGGTTTTCACCTTTCTCTGAATAATCCTGTATTACACATATTAAGAGGACATTGAGGTCAGTCTGGGTCTCCCTTTCCGGTTTCTAGGTGTATGGATCTCAACCTCAGTCCTTTTAAAACTGGTGCAGGAATCAGAGGCAGACCTACAAGGGATGCCTGACCTACAAGGGATGCCTGACCTACAAGGGATGCCTGACCTACAAGGGATGCCTGACCTACAAGGGATGCCTGACCTACAGTATGGCCCGTGGCAGGCTGAGCATCATGGGACATCACCCTCGCAGCACGGTTGAGGAGCTACCAGAAGCTGAGCATGTCCGTGGGTTGTATATGAAGCTGAAGTTAGCTCCTTATTCGGCCAGCTTCTTATTCTCACACTGAAGATAGCTTCTTATTCAGGCAGCTTCTTATTTAGTGACTGAAATTGGCTGCTTATTCGCCAAGATCTTATTCCTCAAAGAATAATGTCAATAAAAAGTATATCGAACAATTGGACAATTCTAACACATTCATATGATGAAATAAATTTATCCAGATAACTGGAACCCCCCCCCCCCCACTCGTTTCAATGGTAAAAAATGAATAAGTAATTGGTGATTTTCTCTATGAAAATCATCTTGGCTCACCCCAAACTGACTAGTTTTCTATCAATTAGACTGTTCTCTATCAGAAAAAACATAATCTGGCCCGAGCCAAACATTATTGATTAATGTTTGGCTCGGGCCAGATTATGTTTTTTCTGATAGAGAACAGTCTAATTGATAGAAAACTAGTCCGTTTGGGGTGAGCCAAGATGATTTTCATAGAGAAAATCACCAATTACTTATTCATTTTTTACCATTGAAACGAGTGGGGGGGGGGGTTCCAGTTATCTGGATAAATTTATTTCATCATATGAATGTGTTAGAATTGTCCAATTGTTCGATATACTTTTTATTGACATTATTCTTTGAGGAATAAGATCTTGGCGAATAAGCAGCCAATTTCAGTCACTAAATAAGAAGCTGCCTGAATAAGAAGCTATCTTCAGTGTGAGAATAAGAAGCTGGCCGAATAAGGAGCTAACTTCAGCTTCATGGGTTGTATTCTCTCCCATTCTGACGGGCAAAACATGAAAAGCGCTGCCCTGCATCCCACACAGCTGTCACCCAGAAATGTGTTTGCGCGTCCCCTGTCAATACCCACACCTCAGCGCTTCACCCGGGATAACAGGACACTAACTCCCGGTAAACTCACCAGATCAGCTTCCGAGTCTATCGCAGCGTGCTCACAACAACATGCTGCCTTCCCAGTAATGCACTGCGTCGGAGAGGGGAGGGGCACACTCAGGGGCGTGGCTACAGCGACAGGGACGTGACATGAACCAAAAACAGCTCGAGGCTGACACCCACAGGCAGAGGAGAGAATGACACACACACACAATGGCAGCTAATGAACCTAATCCTGGATATGTTATACTGAAATAATCATAGATTTATCAGCGATTCCAGCACAGAGTGAATATTATTACATTTCAATACACCAGAGAGGAATACAGGATATTTTGGGGAAGGTGGCAGAGATTCAGCTATTCCCAGACTTTTTTTTTTTTATTATTGATATTTAAAGTTTTTTTTTATTTTGAAACAGAATCAGTTTAACACATACTGGAAAGTAATGGATGGCCACGCAAGGCCAAACAATGAAACATTGTACGCAAAGATGGCCGCGCAGGGCCTAGCAACGTCGCAGAAAAAAACGCAGCAACGTAAAACAATTAGAGGAGTCATATTCTCAGCGTAGCATTACATTAGCGATAAACATCCGCTAATAGGGGGGTCTCATCTATACCGAAGTGACAACAAAAAGACAAACAAGAAACGAAAAAAGTCGTTTAAACACGTCTAGGATACTGAGGGGGAGAAAATGGGGAAAAAGGAGCAAGGGGTATTGACAGAGGCCAGGAGTGTGCCGCCCCTGGGATATTCCCGCTAGTCCTTAATAGGGATAAGCCGAACACGTCCAAGTTCGGATTCGTACCCGAACCCGAACATTCCAAATGTTCGAATCCGAACTCAATACAAGTCAATGGGGCTGAAAATTCGGTTTTTTAGAGTGCCCTCCAAGAGGGCATATATGCTACATATTTGCCATAAAAGGTGTATGGGGGTCCGGGTAGTGCCCTGGGGGACAGGAAACAAGGACAAAAAGTTTTTTAAAAAAACGTTTTTAAAGGGACAGAGAGTTTTCCATGAAATAAGGGTTAAAAATAAAAACGAAAAATTTCTTCAAATATCGTGCCTAGGAGGTCCCCATAACCTGCCCGTGAAGTGGCAGATTTCTAGGATGTATAGAAACACTTAAAAACAAAAAAATGACGTTTCATATGACGGTAAATGCTTTTCCTTTAATCTATCCATAAACAACTGCTTGGGGCGGCAGTCTGTATGAAAAGAGGAGACATTTTCGGACACGCAGAAAAAGTTTACTGATTTTTTTGGCTAAATTATTGTGAAACTTATGCAGGCTTTGGATGAAAGTAACAATAGGTGCTTTAAAATTGGTCCTTTAGCGTCCAACAGTGCCGTCACACCGTAACCCCTCTGATATGAATCTGATACAGGCGTCAGTGGCAGTGCACCCAAATATTGTGCTTTTGGTGCCAGGCCTGCAACTACTATCATACAGTATCCCCTCTGTAGTATTGTGGAAGAATGCAGGGGTGGACCTTGCGGTCCTATATTAGAAAGATATGATTCTGGTCAAGGCGCCAGTGCACCCAGATATTGTACCTTTGGTGCCAGACTGCCAGGCCAGCAAGTATCATCATACAGTAACCGCTCTATAGTATTGTGGAAGAATGCAGGGGTGGACCATGTGGTCCTATATTAAAAAGATATGAATCTGGTAAAGGAGTCAGTGCACCCAGATATTGTGCTTTTGGTGCCAGACTGCCAGCAAGTACTATTATCATACTGTAACCCCTCTGTAGTATTGTGGAAGAGTGCAGGGTTGGACCCTGCTGTTCAAAAAATTCAAATGATATAAATCTGGCACAGGCGTCAGTGCAGCCAAATATTGTGCCTTTCATGGCAGCAAGTGCATTCACACCGTAACCCTTTTGTGGTATTGTGGAAGAGTTCAGTGCTGGAGGTTTTGTGCATGACAGACATTGTGCAGAAGACATCCCCGATCTATTCCGTTACGTCAGCATCAGGGGATTGATAACTGCTGATCCAGGACTGATTCATTTTTATAAATGTCAGCCGGTCTACAGAGTCGGTGGACAGACGCACTCTTTTGTCTGTGACAAAACCTCCAGCGGCACTGAACGTCCTTTCAGAAACCACTTGGATGAAGGGCAACCTAGTAGCTGCATAGCATATTGGCTAAATTCAGGCCAGTGATCCAATCTCAACACCCAGTAAGCCAGTGGATCATCTGCTGGAAAGGTATCCAGGTCTGCCCTTGCCGCTAGGTAGTCCTGCACCATATGGTGAAGACGCTGGCAATGGGTGCCTACATTTGACGTCCCTGGGCGTCGTGGAGTAAAAAAATGTAAAAATGCATCAGTCAAGCGGCCCTGGCCTTCACCACTATTCCTCTGATCATCCGCAGCCTCAGAAGCATGTGTGTCATCACTTGGTAACCTACCAGTGCCTGGAAAGGTGTTACACAAGTGTCGCTTTAGAGTGTCCTCAAGTTTTTTCATCCTGTGCTCCCTCTGTGCGGGCAGGATGAGCTCTGCAACTTTACCCTTGTATCGTGGATCAAGAAGGGTTGCCAACCAGTAATGATCCCTCTCCTTGATAGCACGAATCCTGGGGTCCTTTAGCAGGCTTTGCATCATAAGGGAGCCCATGCAGCGTAGGTTGGAGGTGGCATTAGCTTCCGAGTCGTCCTGGTCAATGAGGATGACCGTATCGTGCACTTCCTCCTCCCAGCCACGCACTAGCCCTTGTGTTTCTGGGCACACGAAACCCTCCCTTCAGGAATCGCCACCTTCAGTGCCCCCACTACTTAAATATTCCTCCTCATCCTCCTGTCTGATCTGAGTAGGATCCGCTGGAATGCAAGACTGGGGCCTTGAGAGCTAGGGAAGGCCTCCTCTTCCTCTCGCTGCTCTGCCTCTAGAGCCACATCTATAATTCCCCGCAGAGTGTGCTCCAGCAGGAACACTAAAGGAATTGTGTCACTGATGCATGCACTGTCCCTGCTCACCATCCTCGTTGCCTCCTCAAATGGTGACAGTACAGTGCATGCATCCTTGATCATCAGCCACTGCGGGGGGGGGGGGAACCAAGTTGACCTGAACCTGTCCTTGTGCCATACTCACACAGGTACTCGTTGATGGCCCTCTGCTGCTTGTGCAGACGCTGCAGCATTGCTAATGTCGAGTTCCACCTGGTGGGCATGTCACAGATCAGACGGTTTGTGGGAAGGTGGAATTCTCTTTGAATTTCTGCCAGGCGAACGCTTGCTGGGAATGACCATCTGAAGTGGCTGCAGACTTTTCTGGCCTGGCTGAGAAGCTCTGCCAGCCCTGGGTACTTGGTTAGGAAACGCTGTACCACTAGATTTAGGACGTGTGCTAGGCATGGTACATGCGTCAATTTACCCTTGCGTAGGGTGGAGAGAAGGTTGCTGCCATTATCGCAGACGATCATTCCCAGCTGAAGTTGGCGTGGTGTTAACCATCTCTACACCTGCCCCTGCAGAGCTGACAGAATTTCTGGCCCGGTGTGGCTCCTGTTCCCTAAACAAACCAGCTCAAGCACAGTATGGCATCTTTTTGCTTGAGCCATTGCGTAGCCCCTGCCACGCGTCGGTTTAACTGCCACTTCGCCAGAGACAGAGAAGGAGGAGGAGGAAGAGGTGGTGGAGCAGACAGACCTCATACAAGCAGCTTTCTGGAGGCGTGGTGGATGAACAAGCTCCAGCACTGAGCCCCGCCTTGGATCCCTCCCAGCTGCAATCAGAGTTACCCAGTGTGCCGTGAAGGAAATGTAACGGCCCTGTCCATGCTTGCTGGACCACGTGTCTAAAGTCACATGCACCTTGTTGCTGACTGCCTTTCCCAATGCCTGGATAACATTGTCTTCCACGTGCTGGTATAGTGCTGGAATGGCCTTGCGTGAAAAGTAATGGCGTTTTGGAATCTGCCACTGTGGTACAGCACATTTAGCAAATTCACGGAAGGGAGTAGAGTCCACCTGCTGTAAAGGCAGCAGCTGCAATGCGAGTAATTTTGCTAAGCTGGCATTTAGACGCTGTGCTTGGGGATGGTTGGGACTATATTTTTTCTTACGCTGCAGCAGCTGCGGCAACGTTATCTGACTGCGTAAATCTTCAGCTGATGGGATGATGTCACATTGTGAGGAAGGAGCTGATACATCCATTACTGTAGCATCATCCCTGTCAGTGGAGGTTGGAGTCAATGACATGGCAGGACATATAGTGGGGGTAGAGACAGGTGAGGAGGACCTACGCAAAGTTTTGCGCCAACGGGATGTGTGGCAGGTGTTCATATGTCGCCTCAAGCACGTGGTACCCAAGTCTCCGGTGTCTTTCCCACGCTTCAGCCTCATCTGACATAGATTACAAATAGCAACGGTGCGCTCTGCTGCACATTTCTTAAAGAACTCCCAGACAACCGAGTTCCTGCATGTGTGCTTTCAGACAACAGCGCTCTGCACTGGAGCAGCTCTAACATCTGATGCCTTGGACTGGCTAGTGCTACGGTTGGTCATAGAGGTTGTTCTGCCTCATGTTTGCTGTGCCTCCTCCTCCCCCTCACTGGATTCCTCTGTCGATCTGGCACCCAGGTGTAGTCAGTGACCTCATCATCATTATCATCATCCCCTATCTCCTCGTCACTGGAGCCAACTTGGCAGTATGCTGCAGCTGCTGGGGCAACATGAGTGCCAGTTATTTGTGTGTCATCACTGGCACCCCCTTCCTCTAGGTTGATTATACTCCCTTGCTCAACCTCAGAGATTGAATCAGAGCACTGTACTTGCTGCGTATCCTCAAGCAGCATGTCACTGTTATTGTAGTCAAACAATTCAGCTGACTCCTCCGTGTGTGATAGCGAGGCTACGGCAGGAGTAGCTGTGGACATGGAGGCTGCATTAGATGTTTTGGCAGCTGAGGTGGACTGTAAAGAACTACTAGCCTGGCTGGCAGAGGACTCGGAGGATGAGGATGGCCTGGTTAGCCAATCCACCAAGTCCTCTGTATGTTGCTGCTGCTTAAGACGGCCAGCACCAGTTAGAAAGGACAAGCGTGCCCCTGCCGAGGATGCACCACGACCAGAGGCACAGCCTCCCGACACAGGGGCTGCTTGCCCTCTTATCTGTGTCTGGGAGCGTCTGCCTGTCCTTTTTGTTCTTTCCAACATGGTGAGTGATATATAGATTAAATATATACAGAACTCTGATTCAACTCTGGTATAAAGATTAAAGATTTACAGAACTCTGGTATAACTCAGTGAGACACCCTGATAGCTGGCAGCCAGTGACAAGACACAGATTACAATTCCCAGAAACCTCCTATAAATCAGTGAGACCCCCCTGATGGGTGCCAGTGACAAGACACAAACTCCTATTCGCAGAAATCTGCTACAAGTCAGTGAGACCCCCTGATAGCTGGCAACAGTGACAAAACACAAAGTACTCAGCCCGGGGGGAGTGACCGCCCCATCCGGGGCAAGTCCTGCACCCAGGAGCACAGGCCAGGCCTCAGCCGGATCCGATATGGTGCAGGGGACGTCTCCGTGAGTAACCACAAGAGAGACGGCCAAGCCCCACCGGTAGCGCACTCCCTTGCGCCGCAGAAAGGTCGTCACCTCCTTCAACCATCGACGTGCCTTCAGTGTCAGGAAGGACAGATCCTGATACAACAGCAATAATGCTCAGTCAAATCGAACAGGTGCCCGGCCTCCCAGTGTAGACATTAGTCATGACCTGGCAATCACATCCACGGCAACTGCGAGAACATCTCGAGGGGCATCTCGAGGGGCCGCCACAGCCTTGCGGATCCTGCATATTGCACCGAACACCTCCAACGTTCCGGTCGTGGTCCCCAGCACCTGACAAGCCAGACGGTTCGCGTAGGGGAGCAGATCTCCCGAGGAAATCGACTCCGGGATACCCCAGATCCGCACATGTCGCCGGCGGTGGCGAGACTCCATCGCCTCCACAGAACGGGTCAGGATGTCTACCTGGGACCGGAGAGCTCCCACCTCCGCCGATAGGACCGTCTGCTCTTCGGCCAAGTCCGTGGCCTGCGGCTGAACCGCCGTCACTTGCAGGCGCACCCCCTCCACCTCAGACCGGATGCCAGATATTTCGGTTAGTCAGAGCAATTAAATTTCTGCTATAAAGCTTCTGTAGTCCTTCATTGTGGTGGGGCATGCGTCATCCGGGGCATCCACAAGAACGGCATCTAGGTGTGAAGGAGACAGTTCAGCGGGTGTCAACGTCTCCGGCGGGACATCCGGTGCCTGCTTTCGCTGCGGGACTCCGCCAGAAGAAGAGTCAGCAGTGGGTCTCGACAGATCCCCTTCCGCTGACTGCGATGATTCAGCCTCGGAGCAATCCAGGGAGGGATCCGGGGTTGCAGCTGCAGCTTCGCAAGAGGCCACCACCAAAGCTGAGAAACAGGTCCGTGGAGTCCCACAGGAAATTCCCCAGGCTCCGCAAGATGGCCGATCCGGCAAGGCCGCACCAGGCCCAGAATCCACCCAGCCGACGGCGCACAGATACGCGGATGGAGAGTGACGATTCACCGGTCCCTGCAGTCTCAGACAGGCTCCGACCCGCTAAGGAGTCAATACAGGACCCTATTCACAGACTTTTTATACGACGTCATAGTCTATCAGAGCTATTAATGTCAATAAAAGCGTGATTTGGAACAAAAGCAAAGTGTTCTTTAAACCGAGCGATTTATTACATTGCTGGGAGCTTTATGGCTTTGCTGCTCTGTCATACACCCGCACACCCTGAATATATGGAGGAGCCCATAAAGACACCGCACACCCTGAATATATGGAGGAGCCCCTAAAAAGACACCCGCACACCCTGAATATATGGAGGAGCCCCTAAAAAGACACCCGCACACCCTGAATTATTTATTTATAAAGGATTTTACCAGGAAAGATACATTGAGATTTCTCTCGTTTTCAAGTATGTCCTGGGTTCAAGAACATTGAAGTGTTACAGTTACAGAAATACAAAGTAATACAATGCAAGATATTAAAAAAAAAAAAAAACACAAATATACAGATTAACAAAATAAATATTTCTTTATTTATTTATTTATAAAGGATTTTACCAGGAAGGATACATTGAGATTTCTCTCGTTTTCAAGTATGTCCTGGGTTCAAGTACATTGAAGTGTTACATTTACAGAAATACAAAGTAATACAATGTAAGATATTAACAACACAAATATACAGATTAACAGAAAATAAATATGTAGGAAATATAGTCACTAGGTTACATGTTTACAGGTGCATTCTGTATTGAGGTATGTTAATAGGGAAATTTTGAGTGACTTAAGACTGGTGGAAGATTTGATGGTGTCTGGGAGGTTATTCCATAATTGTGGTGCTCTGTAGGAAAATGAGGACCGAGCCACTGTGGAAATATAGTCACTAGGTTACATGTTTACAGGCGCATTCTGTATTGAAGTATGTTAGTAAGGAGCTCTTGAGTGACTTAAGACTGGGGGAAGATTTGATGGTGTCTGGGAGGTTATTCCATAATTGTGGTGCTCTGTAGGAAAAAGGAGGACCGAGCCACTGTCTTTTTGTATTGTGGTATTGCAAGTAAGTTGCTGGTCCTGGATCTGAGGTTATAGGATGAGGGAGCTGCTGGGGGAAGCAGTCTATTCAGGTAGGGTGGCAGCTTCCCAGAAATGCTCTTAAACACCAGGCTGGAAAGGTGAAGGGTGCGTTTAGACTCCAGGATGGCCAGTTTAGTTCTTTTAACATGTCACAATGGTGGGTCATGTAGTTACATTGTAATGCGAAGCGGCAGAAGGAGTTATACAATGTAGTAAGTTTCTGAAGGTGTGTTTGTGGGGCCGCTGCATACACTACATCTCCGTAATCAATAGCCGGCATAAGCATTTGTTGTACAATCTGCTTTCTTACCGCGGGGCTCAGGCAGGATTTGTTTCTGTACAGGGCACCTAGTTTGGGGTAAAGTTTAGATGCGAGTTTTTCGATGTGGTGGCCAAAGGATAGATTAGGGTCCAACCACATACCTAGATATTTGAGAGAAGTGACTGTGGTCAGCGTGCCATTTGATTTTGTCCCAACACATAGATGGGGATTTTGCAATTTGTGTAGTTTAGGTGCTGTTCCAAAGAGCATCGTTACAGTTTTGTCAGTATTTAAAAAAAGTTTGTTGTGTTTGATCCACTTTTCTACCTCTGAATTGTTCTTGCAGCACAGCCTCCAGCTGCGGGAGATATATGGAGGACACCCTAAAAAGACACCAGCACACCCTGAATATATGGAGGAGACCCTAAAAAGACACCCGCACACCCTGAATATATGGTGGAGACCCTAAAAAGACACCCGCACACCCTGAATATATGGAGGAGCCCCTAAAAAGACACCCGCACACCCTGAATATATGGAGGAGCCCCTAAAAAGACACCCGCACACCCTGAATATATGGAGGAGCCCCTAAAAAGACACCCGCACACCCTGAATATATGGAGGAGCCCCTAAAAAGACACAAGCACACCCTGAATATATGGAGGAACCCCTAAAAAGACACCCGCACACCCTGAATATATGGAGGAGCCCCTAAAAAGACACCCGCACACCCTGGTAACAGATCTCAGTACCCCAACCGGGTCACATCTGTCAATGCTGCTACCTTGCTGGACCCGTTTTCTCCTCATGACTCTCGTGCCTTTCTCCAGTCCTTAGGCGAAGCTTAAAGGACCAGGACATGTAAAGAGCCTTGCTAGCATCCCCCAGAACCAACACGAGGCTGTGGATCTGGAGCTTTTTGTTGGAACAGCTACCACTGTATATAGCTGCTACCCACACCATGAGTTGTGACCGCATATAGGGTCAAAATAGAACTCGTTTTAATGGGGATAGGCACACATATTTATGGGGTAAACCTGGGTTGTTTACATACACAAAACTTCCCGTAGAAAATGTTGTGAGGGTTTCTGAGGTTGCTATTCCTTCTGCTTCTTGGAGTGTGAGCCATAATTAGACTAGAACAAATAATGGAATAGACATAGCATAACATTCCTAAATGAGGCAAAACAATGGCAATCGTGACTGGCAAACAGATTACAATCTAAAAACAGCAGATAATGGGGCAGTGTTTGCCTAACAAACTACTCAAATCTACAGCAGAGAAATTCCTGAGAGAGGGCACGTTGGAAGGCTAATCCTATCCGCAGATACACATGGACCATAACGATAGACAATAACATTATTTATGCATAACTAAGATGACATGCACACAAGAGAGGGCAAGGAAATAAAATAGAACATCAGGCCTGCATCTCCCAAATATACCTCCAGGTTCATGCACCCCAAGTCCAAAGTGACAATTACCAACCGTGCAGCATAGAGTAACATTAAGGCTGACGCTCACTCTTGTTAGCACGACACCGCTCAAGAATCAAAGATTTATCAGCGGTCCTCAAGGCAGAATCAGAGCGGCTATCCCGGCTCATGTTTCCTCAGAGATTTTGGAACATTTTGTTGCAGTGTCTACTCTTCAAGATAAACCATTCCATTCGGAGTTTGAGTGTATGTCCTGCCTCAAAACCTGCCGGTCATGCTGTGTTTACCAAAACTGTTCAATGGTGGATCGCGCCATCCTCAGGTACCAGATCTCAGGTGAGATGGAGATATTTTTTTTTGGGGAGGGGGGGGGGTTTAAAAGAAGGTACAAAGAGTTTGAAAAAGCAAAATCACTTCACATCAGGGTTTCAGAGACCGCATTGATTTAATGAATACCGGCTCGTTAGAGGAGAAAGAGCTAGGTTGGAAAAGCGTGTTCTCTAGGGAAGAACAAATTCACATCTCCAGTACAAAGTATAGGAGAAGAGCATTTACAGTAAGCAAGTGCAACAACCAAGGCCCAAGCAGAGCTTGCGTCTCAGAAGTGATCGCTTGGAACAATTTTAAGCCAACGTCTGTGGGGAACTTTACTCGCCACTCCAGACGTTAACGTCCCGGTTGGAATCGGGCCCGTGGTTTGGCGCTCTACTAGACACATTCACCTAAAAAGGTGCCATCCATGAAATCCACTCCTAGGTACTTTGATCCATTTGAGGACCCCGTAGTAGCCAATCAGGTTAAGTACAATCCAGGCCTTCCTGCGATTTAAGCATATACCCGATATCTTCCATTCCTCCCTGTAGAAATCCTCATCCTGCAAGCATTAGAACACATGCTCCAGTCCTGATCGGGTACAGGTTCATGACTCCAAAAAGTATGAGGTCCTGGCTATCCTTGATTCTTGCTGGTCTAAGCGTTGGTTGTCTGCAGTACTTTGTGCATTGGATGGAAAATGGTCTGGAGGTGCGTTCCTGGTGATGATGCTCATACTCTCCGTTTGGTTAGTGCTTTCCATGCCCCGTATCATTTTCACCTGGGTCTGTCCTTATCGATGGCATGCGTCGGTCGTGCCCTCTGGTGGTTCGTAGAGCTCTCTGCAGCTCTCATTCCTCCAATGGTAAGGGATGCTCCAGTTTTGCAGCTGCTGTGGTGGACCAATGCTGTAAGTTCATCATTCGAACTAATGCTACATGAGGTGCTTCCTTGCTAGGTTCTCTGGTAAGGACAAGATCCAGAGGTTCCACCACCTTCCTCACTTGGGCAAAGTGGTTTCTATTCTGACCTGCTTTACTCTCGACTAATAGTGTTCCCAGTCAGGGTTAAAAAGGACTTCCACTTCCACTGTGTTTTCCGTCCAGCAGGTCACTTTATTATTCTGCATTATGTCCTTTTTCCCTGTCTACCGTATCGGATTTTCTCATGCCATTGACCCTTACTTTTGTTTAAAATGGTTGGGTCACTCTGACCTTTGGATTGCTCCTGGTTACACGTGGCTCTCAGGCCTATTTTTTGGGTCCTTCCCGACTGCCGCTTGTCTAGGCAGGCCACTCAAGGACTATTCTGGAGGGTGGAGCAGGGAAATTCAGGTTACCGGGTATCATTGATGTGCGTAAATGTTAAATCCTCCTTTAGAGAAGCCCACAAAACATTTCCAAAGACAATTAAATTCACTGTTTGGTGCAATTCGGTGGAAAGTTCGACTCTTATCGAATAACCCTTTTATAGGACTGCCCTTGGGGTTGAAGGTAACACATTTATTTATTTAGAAAGTATTGTTACCAGGAAGGATACATTGAGATTTCTCTCGTTTTTAAGCATGTCCTGGGTGGCAAATCAGAGAGTATAGAGTAGCAGCAAAGTAGTCGAGACGAGCGGGGTGAACACACAGGAAATCAGACAATAGAGTAGTCATACACAAGCCAGATTGGTACACAGGTCTTCAGACGGGAGAATAGTCAGGGATAAGTTGGATCAAAAACACAGAAAACAGCCACAATAATGAACGTGCTATTGGGCTAACTACTAACCACAACAGGGCAATGAACCAAATGCAATCTGGGGTTTATGTAGGCCCTGGCACCTCCCTTACCGCTGACGTCATCTTTGCAAGACAAAATGTGCACGTAGGATAGCGCTAAAATAACACACACTGGCGTCAATCACATCAACGCAATGATGCTCAGGCGCAGCATAAACTGATGCGATGGTAGAACGGTCCGCGTTAAAACACCTAGCCGTGTCACATGGAATGGTGCATGGAGAGTCTGTGTCCTGTCAACAAAACCAATGCACATCCAAGGTTAGAATTTAAAATATTTATTGCAGATTATGGAACATACTCTACATTTCATTATACAGAGGCAGCGCTAAGAGTTACACTTTACAAATTCAATATAAAATCTACAATTTGAGGGATAACTACAAAAGAATCTGAACACGTCCCTGGCCAGTCCTGTTTCTCAAAACACATTGCGGGGAAAAAAAGTATATTTACAGAAGAAACATTATATACAAAAAGGCAGCTGAAAAGACATTACTCCTCATACACTTGAGCCGCAAAGTGCAGTCTTTTTGGCCAAAATATTTTGTGGTAACGTCGTCCAGATGATTCTTGTTGGGAATCAGAACAAGTCTTTATCGTGTGTCTTGACGGTACCGTCTTCCATTCCGAAATAGACCCTGTCTGCCATATCGATGAAGAGGCCGGTTTCTACCACACCTGGGAGAGGGAAAGAAACGTACGTTTAATGCTGTGATAAACCATACACAATCGCACATTCACTCGCTGAAGCTGCAGAAGGAATGGAAAGCTGTGCTCCAGTTACATTTTATTTAGGAACAAGTGAGGCACAGAGGATGGACCTATAGCGGTCTTGTGTTAGCGTCCATCCCGCCGACGCAGATAATTCTACACGAGATGTGCAGAATGTACAATGAAAAAACCCAGATAAAAGATCTCGAAGATCCATCTCAAAAATCTACACAGGGCTGGTTTAAGGAAGGATTATTTTGGCAAACAGGTGAAGGACCTTGCCAGTCCCTCTATGCCCTCACCCTATCCTGTAAGCTGCTGCTCCGTGACAAGGGTTATGTGTGGGGACTGTATGTGTAGGTTTGTAATGTGTCCGTGGAAGGTGTGTGCTGGGTTGTCAGATGACAGATTGGATTGAACATGTGCTTGGACGACTGACATGGAAGTAAGCAGTCAGAATTGAGAACCCGCACGCATTCATTCACCGTGTGACAATCATGTTCCCATATTAAGATCATTTCACATGTAGTATACTAGAAGCAAGGAACGGCTACTCTGCGCCCTCAGCACGGCTTTGTTTGTGGCCATGGGTGGAACCTGAAATTCACACTAGGCCAGCGGATCCTGGGGCAATCTGGTGCTCCCCTCCGGGTCCGAAGCCCACACCACGGAGCTGCTCGCCTGGATCACCATTGGCAGGCAGGCTTCCGGTGCCGCTTGCTGGGTAGGTCCAGCAAAGATTGAGCCCGCGGTCTGAGGCTCCCTATGATGACATGGCTGGGGGGAGAAGTCTCCATCCGACCAAAAGCTACAGGGGCTGCCGGGGGAAGGTCTCTTCCCTCATGTAGATCCAATGGGAGGCAGCGTGTACATGTTGGCAGGTGTGACTCCATCGCCTACCCATTTATATACACTACACGCTCGCATTGTTTGCTACAGAGTCGTTGCAACTTATTGTATATAGGGCTGGAGAAAGGCACAAAATACTGCTGGTGGGAGAACTTTAAGGAAGTGGCATTAACAGATGTGACCCAATGGGGGTACGAAGATCTGTTACATCCCATCCTAATCCTAATAAGCAGGTTAATTTCAAGGTTGCCGAATGACTTTCTTTTGGTGCTCTAACCTCGGCCAGGCCACGGGAAAGTGGGATTTTGAAGTGTGACCCACCCATCCTATCCATAACTACTTAAAATTATCCTAATTATCCTATTGCCTCTGATCATTCTATACGGTTACGGCTCAGGTTTGTATTTTATTTCCCAATTGTAAAGCACTGTAGAAAATTTTGGAGCTACTTAAATACTGAAACTAACCAACTAGCTATAATGTATAGTAACATATATGGAAGAAAAAAAAAAAAAAACAACAAATGCCAAGGTAAGATGTGGTGAGGTCTGCGCTTCTTCCCAAAAATCTTCTTAGCAAGCTGTGGTTAAAAGTTCTCCCGTTGATCCAACGGTGTTCACCTCAAAAGAATTAAGGTAACATAGTGTGACCCATAAATAAATTCAAATAATTGGCAAACAAAGGTAACACACTCACGTTTTTAAGTGCCCAAATCCTGGCACTAGATGTATCAGCGTCCAGCGTTTTAAAACAGGGGTGCTGGATCACCTCTCTGTCCGGCAGAGAGACGTGGGGAGTAACCAGAGAGGTGATCCAGCGCCCCTGTTTCAAAACGCTGCCCGCTGATACATTGGGAAGAAGCGCAGACCTCACCACATCTTACTTTGACTTTTGTGTTTGGTCGTTTTGGGATATACCTCCAGAGTGGTAGAGGACGGCTGCTGATCCTATATACAATTTGTTTTTTTCAGGACATTTATTAACATCCAATATAATATTATAGAACACACCACTAGGTGGCGTCAGGAACATATATTCTTTTTGCAAAAAAAAAACCAAAAAAACAAATGCACACACATAAAATTTGGCCATGCAGTTCATCCAAAAATAAATAAATTTTGTTCCAGGTGCACCTTAATTTTTATACCACTGGGACTATAAAAATATATATTTAATTGTGCATAATTAATTTGACATTCATATATAAACTCTAAATGTGTAATATCAGCCTGGAAGCATAAATTGCATGATTAAGAGATTTCAATGGGTAACATGGAAGACCTATAATATTAGGAATATCCTAGTGCTTCCATGTTACCCATTGAAATATCTTACCCTTGCAATTTATGCTTCCAGGCTTCTATTACACATTTAGGGCCATATTACATACTTGGTGCTAACTTAACCAGAGCGGTTGTAAACTTTAAACCTCCATAGGCTATAATGGCTCTGGGAAGTTTACAACAGCTCTGGTTAAATTAGCACCAACCATGTAATTTGGCTCCTAGATTGTGAGTTCCTACGGGAATAGGGCCCTCATCTCCTCCTGTACTGTTTGTCAAATGTTGTTCAATGTATTGTAACCCTGTCTGTACTGTGCTTATTGTACAGCGCTGCGGAATATGCTGGCGCTTTATAAATAAAGAATAATATATGAACGTAACAAATGAATTTTGTACATTTAAATATATATATTTTTATAGTCACAGTGGTATAAAAATTATAAAGGTGCGTCTGGAACAACATTTCTTTGCTTTCTATCACTTATGTTCCAGTTTCACTCCTGCGCGTCCTCTAGTAATAGCACCCTATCAATATTAGCGCTGCCTTCACATTATCACTGCTGCCACTTTTGTCTAATCAACCTTTAGTCCAAGCTCCTGCTCACTCCCATACAATCCTTGCTATTTTCTCTCTGGCCAACAGATCCAGACTCCTCTGCTTCCCTTTTGTTTCACTTACCCCTGTCCTTTAGATTGTAAGCTCACGGGATGTCTGGCTGAGCACTTGTAGAAGTGCTTTAGCAGTAGGGCAATTATCCTACGGGCAGGGCCATCTCTCCCTTATGTGTTTTTGGTTTGTTTCATGTCTGCACTCTCTCATTGTAAGTATACTGTGCCCATTGCACAACGCTGCGGAATATGTTGGCGCTTTGTAAATAAAGGATAATAATAATAAGCATTTTCATTAAAAAAAAAAAAACATACTATGAGGGGCAGCTGCCATCTTTACTGCAGACAGAAATATCTCCCCATTAAACATGGGTGTTAGATATAAGGGGTTATTCACGAAAATCTGAATTGGCCCCAAATGGTAAATTTCAGTTTGGTGCAATTAGTCTATTCACAAAGCTGTTAATTTGCCAAATACTGGCGAACTAAAAAAAATATACAGTGCAACTCGCCACGATTCGGCGGCACCAAAATTGTCCCAAATTGTCTTCTATTCACAGGATGCCGAATCGCACAGAAATTCCGGCGAAGTGCCCTGATTTTTGGTGGTTCAGTTCAACAGATTTAAACCGGTGAATCACATAGGTTTCAATATATAAAAAAAAGTAGTAGCTTTTTAAATTCTATATATATTTTTTAAAGACTTTATTATTTTTATTTTATAGAAGATCTTTCTGTATTTTTAGAGGATTTTTTTCTAAATGACTTTTATTTTGTATTATTTTTTTAAAAGGACCTTTTTGTTATTGGGACGCATTTTTACTCAGTTTTTATGGATTTAAGATCCTATTAGGAGAATAAGAGACTTCCTCTTCTTTCTTTTCAGTTTAGTAGAATTCGCTGATGCCAATTTGGCGGTTATCGGCGTCCCCAATTTCAACAAAATAGGGTGACCATTCGCTAAATAGTGAAATCACTGTGTAACCTGGCAAACTTGAAAGCGTATGGCACTGGCGGGGAGCATTCTTACTGCCATGAAACGCCTGGAGTTTATACCAGTGGCAGCGGGTCAACGCGTCCCTTGGAATACCGGCCAAGGTAAATTTCACAAAACCCGAGACTGACCTATCGAATAAAGTGTGTTCACTTTCTAAAATATTAAGCTGTGTGAATGACATTTAGCAGTAAGCGTACACACCAACACAAGCATCATGACACCAAAACAATTCCAGGTCTTCTTTTTCTTCTGAATGGATGTGCCATGGACCTACACTCCTGGCAGCCCCATTCCTGTCCTGCACATGCAGGATTCCTGTTCAAGGTTTTTACTCTGCCTTATGTTACATGCAAGTTCCTGAAAACCCTACCTGGATGTCCTGCTCATGCAAAGGAGCTGCAGGTGTACTCCATCCCAACTAATGACGCCTCCTTAAAAACGCAAGATACGCCCTCTCCTCAGGGCTTCAACATTAAAGTCTAGCAGTGCATCCAACCAGTTCTGACAACCTGACGCTCCCTGTTCTCCAGCCTGTAAAGACCCCCGTGTTCCTATCTACTGACTATCCCACCCAAGCCTCTGGTCTATTTTTTCCACTGTCTGTCCGTGTATGAACTTTGCCTTTGGATTCTGACCCTGCGACTGCCTGTCACCTGCCAAGACCCTTGCTTTGGACCCGGACCACGTTTATTGCCTGCTCTCTGCCTGGAACCCCTGCCACGGACTTTAGTTTGCTTTCATTTTTCGGTTTCTTCCCTCCATGTCAGCCCTGTTCCTGTCCTGTCAGTTTTGCCTGTGTCTTATTACTCCTGTCTTGCCCCGCCTGTATCATTAATTCTAGGTTTGTGCTCCTTGTTCCTCCATGTCTTTAGGTTCTAGTAGTATTTACTTTTCCCCATTTCTACTCCCACTACTCCCAGTTCTCCTCTGTTGCCTCAGTCAGCCCTTTTCCTGTGTCTCCCTTTTCATATGTTTATTGCTGTGCGCTTTGCCAAAATCCTCATTCCCGTCCCGCCTAACCTCCCCAATATATTCTGTTTACTCTCTCGTCTGCTTTTTGCTTTACCCTTTCAATAGTACAGGAGGGGTGGGGTCGCGCCTATTCCCCGATGGGGCGGCTGCAGTGGCGTAGCGTGGGTTGTCAGCGCCCGGGGCCAGCCAAGAATTGTGCGCCCCCCCCAACCTGTGGACACGTTAGCATGCCCTGATTCCCTTCCACCATTAGGGCATTGAACCCCTTGACTGCAATACAACCACTCGGGATACTTGGTTACAGCCAAACAACACGGTGCTCTAGGGTATAAACAGCCGCAGACCTGAAGTTGTGAAAATGAAAGGTCTTTTTATTCCAGCATAAACAAACACAACACTTGCCTTTGAATCACTATTGCAGGTGATTAAACAAAAAACTACAAATGAAAACCTAACATACAGCGTTATTCAGAGAACGATGAAAACAAGGAGAATTGCCAGGAGAATAAACAATCTAGAGACCAAATAGCTGATTTGAAAAGTGAGATAATTGGGAGAATTTTTCTGGTTTGGCTATTTTGACCTAGAATTTTCACTTCTCCAGCCATTCTCCTGGTATTCACCTCTCTCTGAATAACCCTGTTAGAGTACTTACTGCACATCCCTGGGGAATGGTGGACCTGGTGAATGGTGGACCTGGTGAATGGTGGACCTGGTGAATGGTGGACCTGGTGAATGGTGGGCCTGGGAAATGGTGGACCTGGGGAATGGTGGACCTGGGGAATGGTGGGCCTGGGGAATGGTGGGCCTGGGGAATGGTGGACCTGGGGAATGGTGGACCTGGACTGGATCTGGAACTTCAACTTAGCAAGCAAGCATTATTTTAAGTAATTTACATACAAATACACAACACAGTGAGTCAGGCAGTTGCAGGCGGCAGCCACGGTCGGAATCCGGATTTAATTTCAGAAAATTTTCAGTTGTAAAAAAGACACAGACACAGTAGTCCTGACCTCCTCCTCACTCACCGACCACCAGGCAGCTCGTGACACGGTACGCACAGACCAGTCCAGGCTCGGCTCCTCGTCCTCTCGTCTCCTCTCTGCCTGCGGGCCGGCTGTGTGTCCACTCCAGTCCGAACTCGCCAACTCGATTGAGACGGGTACAGCCAGCCACCACAGGTACGGTCTTCTCCGCACGCCTCCGACACAGCTCACCTCTCACTGACTCAGCACAAAGCGGCGCCGCCCGGCCTCGTCACAGCAGTGACAGCAGGCCGGCCGCTCTCAGCTCAGATGCGCACGGCACTGCCCCTCCCTCAGTCCGGCTGCCATGTGATGTGTGTGCTGGCTGCAGTGCATCCACGATGATGAGTGCCTCCCCTCCTGCTGAGAAGCGTGGCGCCGGCGCGCTGGCGGCGTCACGTGACAGTAGTGCTTTTCACTTCCGGATTTTGCTCCATTCATTCGGCGCGCCGCGGCTGATCGGCTAAGAAATATTAGGGGCGCAAATTTAGAAATTTGCGCCCCTAACAGCTCGTAAAAAATCGCGCCCGGGGCCACCGCCCCCCCAGCCCCCCCCACGCTACGCCACTGGGCGGCTGCAACCACCAAATGTATCCAGCCCAGCAACCTGTGTAAAACATAACAAGGAGAAAAAATTTCATCTGCGCTTATTCCCATTATACCGTGTGAAACAAAACACAATTAGAGGCTTTGGTTTCTGTTAATGGCCATTAAAAGATTAAGCTCACCCGCCGAACGTCAACGGATGAGCTTACTCTCTTAATGGCCATTAACAGAAACCAAAGCCTCTAATTGTGTTTTGTTTCACACGGTATAATGGGAATAAGCGCAGATGAAATTTTTTCTCCTTGTTATATTTTATACATGTTGCTGGGCTGGATACATTTGGTGGTTGCAGCCGCCCCATTGGGGAATAGGCGCGACCCCACCCCTCCTGTACTATGTATGTTTTAATGTACCTCCAGCCAGGTCATTGCAGCTGTTCCGCTCCGTGTCTTTGTTTTTTGATCCCAAGGTGGATTTTGTTTCTGGGGGGGCATAAATAAAGGCCCACCAGTCTACCTCATGACTGACAAGCAGCGTGAGCAAGTTATGGTTGGCTACACAGCAGCCTGTGGCTTCATTTTTTGGATAGGACTCACCCTCACTAGAGGTGCCTTGACGTTCGGTGGGTGAGCTTTCTCTTTAAATGGCCATTACTAGAAACCAAAGCCTCTAATTACCTTTTCAATAGAAACACCTTGCTGTGCCCTGCAACCTGCCTGGCCTCATAACCATCACTGCATCTTGGACTCACACCAGCAAACTATGCATTGCATACATTTATTATTATTATTCTTTATTTATAAAGCGCCAGCATATTCCGCAGCGCTGAACATGGTGTTCCTTATATACAGCAGCTTTTCAATAATCACTTATACAATGACACACACACTCCCCCCTAATTCTACGAAACAAGGCATACTTTTTTACCTGGCATCAACTTGATGGTCATATTGACAATGTTCCAATCGTACAACTCCTCAAACCTCCAGTCCAGGAGAAAATTCCCATTATCTGTTAACACTGGATCCTGGGGATTGAAATAACAACGATAAAATATAGAATATTTGATACAGTCCTAACCTCAACATCTGAGGAAAGGGATTTAGGGGTCATTATTTCAGAGGATCTAAGGGTAAGTAGTCAATGTAATAGAGCAGCAGGAAATGCTGGCAGAATGCTTGGTTGTGTAGGGTGAGGTATTAGCAGTAGGAAAAGGGAAGTGCTCATGCCACTGTACAGAGCACTGGTGAGACCTCACTTGGAGTACTGTGTGCAGTACTGGAGACCGTATCTCCAGAAGGATATAGACATCTTAGAGAGAGTTCAGAGAAGGGCTACTAAAATGGTGTACGGCTTGAAGGAGAAAAGTTACCAGGAAAGGCTTAATGATCTTAACATGTACAGCTTGGAAAAAAGACGAGACAGAGGAGATATGATAGAAACATTTAAATACGTAAAGGGAATCCACAAGGTAGAGGAAGGGAGTATATTTAAAAGGAAACAAAATAGCAAAACAAGAGGACATAGTCTTAGATTAGAGGGGCAAAGGTTTAAAAGTAACATCAGGAAGCATTATTTTACTGAGAGGGTGGTGGATACATGGAACAGCCTTCCAGTTGAAGTGGTAGAGGCCAAATCAGTAATTGAATTTAAGCAAGCATGGGATAGGCATAAGGCTATCCTAAACAAAAGATAAATCCAGGTAAAGTATCCATGTAATTGGGCAGACTAGACGGGCCGAAAGGTTCTTATCTGCCGACATTCTATGTTTCTAAAATAAAACCAACTAAAAAAGAAAAGGTATTTAAAGAATGGATCAAGACCACATGACACATTACAGTGAAGCAGAAACCAGACGTATCGATGCAAAAGTTCAGCGATATTATTAGACGCGAGGAAAAGGAATGTTACACTTTTATCCGGGTTTTGATGAAGCCAAGGACTTTCAAAAGGATATAGTTTATTAGGGGGCGCCAGAGGGGTCTTTCCTTACATTTCTAAACTTATTGTATTGGAGTTTTGTATCGTGTTAACCGCTTGTACCATGATTTCTTTATTCTAATACTAACTGAAACGACTGCTTAGGTGACATGCCCCGTTCTGCTGTTCAGTGTGTTATTAAATATTGTATATCGTTATCCAAGTATATTTTTTCCCCTGTTGCATCATTCTGGTTTGGTCACATCTTCACATTCAGCTAGAGGGCACAGGGAAAGGATGATGCAATGTTGAGGAAGCACACTCGAGGTGGGAAAGTGTGGGGAGTAGACAGAGCAGCACCAAGGGGTTTTTCCCTATAAATGTGGCTTATTTTACCGCCAAAACCTGTGTATAAAATAGATCTCTGTAATAAAGCTTAATTCGGCTTTCACCCATAGGCCGTGTCCAGTCTCTGGTTTTGGGTACAGCTATAATCACACTCTCTGTTCCTTGTGGGACCGCTACCTTGCATTAGGGCAGTAGCTTTGGCGAGGTCTTGCTAGGACCCCCTGAAGTTCAGCAGCCCAGTTACACGTTAATACATGGTTGTTCTCGGCTTGTGGTACAGTTAAGGCAGTTTTAAAATGCGCTAACTCTGCAGCGCTTTATAACGGGGAAGGAAAAACACGAGACATAATAAATAACAATACATCAGGAACAGAGAGCTCTGCACATTTGTATATATTACCTCACAGTATTACTTACAGGTGATGCTTGTAGTAACGCACTCCATATGGATATAGCCCGACTTCTGTTGTATTACCCCAAACCATTATTAGCCGATTAAAAGCAAAAGGATGTTCTTTTTATAAAGAAATGTCAAGAAAATAATCGAAGACAGACTTGAAGCAGTGTTTCCCAAACCTGTCCTCAGGACCCTCTGCCTCGCCTGGTTTGACAGCTTTCTAAAGCTAAGCACAGGTGATGTGCTGCTCAGTGATTGCAGGATTCAGGCTGCTTTTCCCCTTGGGGAGCTGAAAAATCTGGCCTGGTAGAGTGTCCTGAGGACAGGTTTGGGAAACACTGGCTTAAAAGGGACAGTACCACTTGCGCATTTTGAACAAAACCACTTTGGAAAACACATGCTGTTTTTTGTCTTTGTTAGAAGTAATTGCATGTAAAAAGTTAAGGTAAAATTATGGATTTTTCCCATGATGCAACATTTACCAAAAATTTGTGCAAAAGCTTTACTTTACTGCTCTTGTTTATTTAATCTACAGTATGTAGCAGTTAATGAGGTGGAGGAGGGAATGTTTAGATAAGGCGGCAGGGGGCTATTGTCTTCCAGGCTTACTGAGGTAAGAGATAGCAGCTGAGTGAGATAAGATAGGGAGCGTAAAAGACTTCAGGCTCTATTCTATAGTTTGTGCAAATGTGTCAACAGCCTCTGCCCACTTATTTTTTGGGTGAATTTACTCCTCTTTTCTCCCTCGCCGTGCCCTGCTCCTCCTCTTCGGTTTGGAGACTCAAGAAAACTGGACATCCCTAAGGTTTCCTGCGCAATTTGTGCTTCATGTGCTACTTGTGTAGAGTAGGAAACGCAAACTGCGTAACGCAATGGGACTTAAACTTTACATATGCAGGTCCCGTAGCGCCTGCGCAAAAGTATGGCGTAGCTGCACAGGTAACGCGATTGGTCTCTGAGATAGCGACGTCTGCAGGCTCCATACGTGCCAACGTCACTAGTAACCGAGTAGTAACCGCCAGCCAGGAAAGTCAAATTCCCCGGCTGCTGGTGAGGCTGGGGGGGGGGGGGGGAGGTGGAAACTGCTCCATTTAAAAATGTGGGGCCATGTACCCATCCTGACCATTTCAAAAATACAAAGTGCTCAGGATGTGTAGCGTGTTCCTTTAAGAATAAAGGGGAAATTACTCACAGCTTTGCCAGTAGCCACCCTCAGATCCGCCGAGCCTCCGAACTGATTTTCTATGGCATTGGACACAGGCCCGTATGCCATTGGGATCACTTCAATGGGAATCCCCTTCTTCCACTGCTCCCCCAGATTGTGCGAATCTTTTCTAGAAAGAAATGTGGAAAACTGTAATGATACAAGTGACACAACTACGCAAATCAGAAGGCAACAACCACCACAAAAGCCGGCTTCACCGTGAAGCTTCTCCCCCAAGCTTTGGGTTTTCTTTTTCCGGAATGCCCGAGTTTGTCAGAATTAAGAATCCGGCAGTTACTGAATAACACACTTAGACGATCATCAGACGAGGGAATGGTGGAACGTTTGCACACCGTCACTGAATGACATCTGTAGGTTCAGGGCAGAAGCCAGAATAGCAAATTATTAAAAGGGACACCCTGCAGAAAATAAATAAATAATTCCCCTAATTGGGCTGGGGCTGCTGACAGAACCTTCCGAATTGATTTTACTCTCCCCCCCCCACCTTCGCCACGCAGGCTCCTCTTTAGCTCATGGACTCTCAAACCTGGAAGTGCCTGAAGCTTTTCTGAACAATTTAAGCTCCTACGCAACTTTTGTAGCGCAAGAATGACAAATTGCGCAGAGCTATGGACTTACGCACTTTACATATGCAAGCTCCGTCGCACCTGCGCAGAATGATGGGTCAGAGCTGCGTGCGCATGCACACCTCCGATCCATCGCTGCCTCTCCGAGATCGCTCGCTACCACAACTGGTCCCAGAGGCTGACACGCGCTCTGCATGCTGACATCACTAGTGACCGACAGCTGGGAAATTCCAAACTCCTCACATCCTGACTGCTTTAAAAAGATGAAGTGGTCAGGATGAGTAGCATGTCCTCTGTATGAAGCACAGTCTATAGTCTGTACGAACACAGTGACTTCTAAGTACGTGACTGTATTTGCGTATATTATTAATGATTGGGGGGGGGCTGTAGGGGGCCTATGGGTACCCAGCTGTAATGTGACTTTGTTTGGAACAGGCTCGGACCTCTTAGCTACGCCAGGCCTTTTGCAAGTGTCATTTATTTATTTATTTATAAAGGATTTTACCAGGAAGGATACATTGAGATTTCTCTCGTTTTCAAGTATGTCCTGGGTTCAAGAACATTGAATTGTTACATGTTATTAGCATTGTATTTCTGTAAGATATTAAACAAAACAAAATACAGATTCCTGTACACACTCCCCTCCGGTGACAGCCGTGCTCACTACATCAAAGCAAATCTCTTGGGAGCAAGACCTTTAACACCGCGGCGGAGGGACGGCTAGAAAGCCACGTATTGGCCCATTCCCGAAAAAAAAAAGAAATAAAAAAAAAATCTATTTAAATAAAAAGCAAACAAAGGAAAGCTATTCAGAGATTCGCGCGCTGCGCCTCTTACCTGTAATCAGCGACAACGACCAGAGATTTGGCACAAGACGCCACTATTTTCTCTTGAGTCAAACAGCCGCTAGAACAGAAACAGGAAAACGCAACATTAGTCTCTGACGCTGCGGCGCACAACGCCAGGACGGCAAAGAGAGATCCATCATAGAAGAGAAAAAAGAAAACCTTGCGAGCTGCCACTTATTGAGGGATCGCCCTCAAAACATTCAACTCTCCCAGTGCCTCCAGCCTGTCACAAAGACTTTAAAAAGACACTTTACCCTCAAGGTTAAGTACAATCATTGGGACTAGTTTCTCCTAAAGATCATTAGGGACACTCAGTTATGGGACACATCACTTGTGCCTTTATTTACCTTATAGGATTAATGATCGCCTTTAAGATTTATATTGATGGGGACCAGGTTTGTAATTCATTACTGGTGGCTTTGCATTTCGTTTGTTATCATGTCTGTGACCACCTGATTTATAATTATATGCCAATGTCTAAGTCACACACTATAGGTTATTCAAAGAGATCCGAATGGCTGGCGAAAGGTAACGACCAGTGAAATTCAGTGTACGGTTACCTTTCCTGGCCATTCGGCTATTCAGAGAGCAGGCCGTTCGCCAAATGTTGTCGAATTGCCTGCACATACGGTGCCTGTTCGAGGGCAGTGAAAACCCCATAGAGAAGCAATGCTTCGGCTATTCAGAGAACAAAAACCAGCAGTGAGTGGTTCCCGAATTGCCCTGCCATTCGGTGGTTTCATTCGGCAGGTTTATTCAGGTGAATCCCATAGACTTCAATGTTAAAAATATTCCCGTGTTAACTCAATATCTAATAAACCGTTGATTATAATATTCTGCAGTAAAAAGTATATTTATAGATTTTTTTTAGGATCTTTTAGCCATTTTTTTTTAAAAGAATCGTTTTTTCTTTTTTCTGTAACAGCCCTTTTTATTATCATTCATTGGATCTTATAGGTAAATTTCAGACATTTTCATTCAGTAGTTTCTTTGCAAACAGCGTTTCACTTTTCAAACATTCAAGCGTACTGGTTTTTTTTTCACTCCATTCGTCTGCGGTGTCTGGTTTTTCCGGCGGCTGCTCTGCGCTGTGATCGGCTCCTGCTCGGGTTTCTCCGGCGTGTTCGGCGGGGTTAATCCAGATGTTTTTTGCGGGTGTGCGTTCGCCCTGGTTTTGCAGTGAGTGTTTAGTCGGGTTTGCGGCGGCTTTTCCCTGCACTACGACAGCCCTGTGGTGTTTGCTGAATACACCGCAGGGTCGCCGAATCGCACTGAATTGAAGAGAACAAAAAGTCACCGAACGTGCAGTGACTTTTTGAATAACCCTGTATATAGGTCGACTCTTGACAAAGGCAATATCTGGCAAAAACGTTGCCACCCTTGTTTATGCAATAAATGGCTGCACGTTGGCGCCGCTGATGCAGCACCTGGAGCCCTTATTTCTTTTATGATCACTACTGGAATTGGCCGACCGGGATTTTCATAGAGCCCCAACACTTGGTGCAGTAAACTTTCTATTGAAGTCTTTAGTGGATTTTTTTGGGTACCCGACCTCACGGTTTTGAAGGGATGTCCCCATCGCCGTTTTAAAGCAGCAGATCCGATCCGAATCGTGTGGAATATTGGATCGGCCAATGCCAAGTCCCGATCAGATACCGCACGATCAACTGTCGGGTCGGTCATGAAAAGGAATCCCGGGGCCTCGTCTTTCACCATGGCGTCTTCCCCAACTGCTTGCAGGTCACAGGGTAGGAAGGGAAGATACTGCATGGTAGATTAGAGGACATGGGCTCCAGCAGGGCAGCATCTTCCCACTCTTCTCCCTGACACTCAAGCAGGCAGGGAACACAATGCGAGTCACTGCCGCAGCTGCAGGGCAACCGAGAGTCTCACTATCCGGCAGGTCGGAGATCAGATCTAAAGAGCCGAATCCCAATCCACAAAAATTGACGCAATGTGGACCCATTCTGAAGGATCTGTCTGGGACAACCTTACTGTTTTGTTGTAAGAATTCGTTGTATCTAGGTCCAGAAGGTCTACAATTGGTTAGTGCCCTACTAGGTGACCGCTTGATTACCAATATGGCATCGTTTAACTACTCGCAACTGCTGCATTTTATTTCCCACAACGTTCTTAAAAACCCTACTCCTACACCCACCGATCTGACACCTTTCAAAAAACACTGCACTATTGATACCCCCACCCCCACACTTAACATCGCATAAATGCTCGAAAGTAATAGCTGCCCAATCGGATGATTTACCTTCCTATGCACTGAAATGGTCATCTGAACTCCCAACCCCGTTAAATGAGGAGGAATGGTCTATGGTATTCCAGATTACATTCCGCCCCTCACGGGCCCTTAACATCCAGGAGACTAATTACAAACTGGTGACGTGATGGTATTTAACCCCCTGTCGCCTGCACGCCATATACCCTGATGCCCACCCCTGAGTGTTGGAGATGCCGGAAGGCTAGGGGTACTTATCCGCATATATGGTGGGAATGTCCGGTAATTGCGTCCTACTGGGAAGTAGTCTGGACCTATATTAAGGATATTACCTCTCTGGATCTACCCTTTACCCCTCAGGCCGCCCTTCTGCATGTGGTCCCGCTATCGGTTTTCCGTTATACCAGGTCTCTGGCTGTTCACTTACTTAATGCTCCAAGGGCACTTATACCGAAATATTGGAAACAGTCGGCTCCTCGGACTGTTCGAGTGGATCGCCAGAGTCGACTATATTAGAGAACTAGTGGAACTGCACCATTCACTGGAACACAAGTACGATAGATATTTTCAAACATGGTATTGGTGGTCGGATTTTGTAGCTAAGCATTGAGGGGCGGGTCACGATGCGGTAGTCGCTGCTCAGACGATTGCAGTCTCTGCACCTGAGCCGTATCCCTAGCCCCGAGGTTGAGCTGTGTTACCTGTTGACGTTGTCTCTTGGTGGGTTTTGGTGTTTTTTTTTATTTTATTTATTTACTTATATTTTGTTTTGGTATTTTAGTTCAAGACTTATGATTTGTGTGTGTTTTCTTTCACGGATGATTTCCGTGTTAAGCTTCGATAGAAGATGATAACTGAATGTTCTTTGTATGGAACTCCTATTCAGAAGCGTATACGTTGAGGAATATATATAAACAATCGGACCATGAGACAAATATCCTCAGTTATTTCCTCTATGACACTACTGTTTAACAGAGTATATATCTTGATATTACGGCTTTCTGCTGTGGTCTGAACATGATAAAACCAATAAAAACTATTTTACATTAAGCCTTCGTTGTAAAGTTTTCACACGAACACACAACAGACCCCCCCCCATGTTTCCTTTACTCACAATATTTATTCCTATTTCTAGATTGAATCGCTTTCCAGGATGATATAGCATGATTTATTTTTCAAACATTTTCATAGCCATGGAATAACTGCAGCACAAGGCAGAAGGAAAGCGAGAAGACCAGGAGAGGAGGAGAAGATGGCATGCCGGGAAAGATAGCCTATCTATAGAACAGGGAGCAATTTTAAAGTAACAGAAATATATAAAACAGAACAATGACATAAAGCTGGTTATAAAATATGACCATATTGCGTTTAAGAACGTCCCAACATCAATGTACTTCATCGCAGCAGGTTCTTAACTAAACAACTTGATGCCTGCCCTTATGAGATTAAACCATATACTTGATACATGCCTTCTCCTGGAGCTTTCTACAGCACAAAGTTAACAAGGCCCTGGTATGGAGAACCTGTAAACCTTGTGAGAGGGAAAGGTGCTCGTCTGATAGGGTGGTCAGCCCTCAACAAGTACTACACAAATCTATATACAAACACACGTCACTTCTACTTTACCATCCTCCTTTGATCAGGTTGAGCTCTGAATCCACTTCATCGGCTCCATCAATGGCAACATCAATCTGTATAAAAGAGTCGCCGCCACAATAAACACACACACTTTAACAAAAGGGGAAGAGGGGGGGTAGAAAGTAAAGTATTGCTCAAATTTGCTGAAGAAATTGGTGACAGAGTCTCCCTCAACATGACAGGTGTGGGTATTTAAAAAGGTGTCTGGAACTGTATCGTGTATGCTATAATTTTAGCTTTTTAATTACATTTTTTGGCAGCTGATATTCTCCTGCATATTAGAAGGGGGGGGGGCTAAATCAGCCATAGATCCGCCTCAAGGAGATCTGAAAACTAAGCAACGACTCCATCTCAATTATTTCTGTAGAAATGAACATGCCAGGCTCAGGAAACAAAACAAAAAATGGGAAGGGGAGGCTATTGGGAGGATCTTCACCAAGAAAACGCTGGGCCTTCATTTACTTTTGTAGGTTTGTAACTAAACCCAAAATAAAGCCATTCCCAGTTTGATTTTCACCCTGCAAGGAGCACCTGTTATTGACTGTGTTAAAGGCCAGAATCCGTGCATCTTCGGGATATGGACGGTGAGGGGAGCATTCTGCAACCCCCCCCCCCCCCAGTTACATTGACAGAAGCCTCCGCCACCTTTTGAAAGACTTGGATTCCAAGTGTCTGAGACTGGGTGGCGCGGGCACTCACAGCATTGCCGGCACTACATCTAGAATGTGTGCCCTGTGGAAAAGAGCGGATGCCAATCTCATGCCCACAGACTACGGGTAATTATGGCAAAGACTATTCATGGAGCATTTGGGCATTGCCTTGCTGCATGTGATGGATTTGTTTTAAAGCATATTTCGATGTTACAGTTCTTAGAGTTGCTCATTTTGTATTAGTTCATCCTCCCCCTCAGATTGTGCTGGACAGATACTCTTATCACTGGGGAGGAGGGGGTGCCCAGAGACAGCACACTGCTATTGTTCTGGTCCCCTCCACGATAGTAAACATACATTGTGGAAACTAGCAACATACGGTCTGGAAAATAAAGCTCAACTATTCCTGCTTTTCGAACGATTAAGACTCCCTGCTGGTGTGTGGGGAAACATGGCTTCACTGGCTGCCAGTCGGGTAGTCCAGAAGGTGACTGTGGGTCTGGGACAGTGAAGAGACGGACAAATAATGGGCTGGTTCTGGAGTTTTGGACAGAAACCGGTGTGTTCCCCTTACACCCTCCATTACTGTAAGGTAGGTGCCGCTGTTGGTTAACATGTGATGTTGTCAGGTATATTACACAGAAAAGGCGAATTTAAAATGGATGCCTGTAGCCATTTTGTTTTAAAGACAGTTTTTTTTTCAAAATATTCTCTAGGTTTAGAAATGAACAAGATTTTTTTTTACAAAGTTCATTCCTGGGTTAAGAAGTCCCAGACATGAAGGAACCTAGAATGAATGTGAGATAATGTTAAGACGTGTCATAAGTAAATTTATTGGTCTATTCTAAGTTTTAAAACAAAAGAGATTTTGTTTTTTGGGTATAGGAATAAGAGTTAAATGTTTTGTAATATAGAATTATATTCACAAAATATATGTTTATAATCAAGGTATATTTTATTATAATTACAGTATGAAATATATACTCCAAAATATTGTAGAAAGTATATAATTGGTAAATAATAAAAATTACTAAAGAATAGATTCTGTGAGTTAACCAGGAAGAATTTAGCTGATAAGGCTCTTAGCAACCAAAAGGGAGGAGAGCTATAAATCTCAAGAAGAGACAGTCTAGAGACTGAAGACAAGGGTCTTTGTTAAGCTAAGTCTGACCTTTTGACCCTAAGATAAGATATTAAAAAGAATTAATGGAATTAATATAAGAAGTGCAATACTGCCCTCTACAGGATAGTAAAAATAATGATTTATATTATCATTAATATTAACTGTGTGGCTATAATAAGCGGGAAAAAGTTTTTGGTAAGGCAGTCAGAGATGTCAGCAGACAGACTCACATCGCCATGCACTCAGACATTCATTATATATGACACTCTGAGAAGTCGGAGATTGCCAGCCATCGGGACGCATCGCAATGCACTCAGACATCCATTACATATGACACTCTGAGCAACCGAGCAGACTCACACCACGATGCACTCAGATCCCAAGACATGAGGCAATTAATATTCTCACCAAATCTCTAACTCACATGCATTGATTATCTAATATCGATAATTTTCACATATTCCAAAACAAAGCATCACATAAGAAATTCCAAGGCAGACTCATCAACATCCAAATTGGACAGGTAATGTATGAAATAAGGAATTAATGTAAAAATATATTTGTAGAGATTTTTGCAACGTAGACTGAGACTTCTCGGATAAGGTTAAGATCCAAATTCTAAGTATTTCTAATCTGCAGATGGAAATATGAAGAAGTGGATATAAGGATTTATTCCTAAAGAAATGTTGCAAGATTGATACCAATATATATATTGAATTTGGAAATTACTGTGATTAAAATTAATAAGCAAGGAATTATATAACTACAAAATAAAAGCAAAAGATTAGAAGTTTAATTCTCGAGATTAGGGGAGGATTCACTAAATAAGTTTTTATTACTTATCATCAATTTAGCTTATCTTTTGTTGATCTATGTAGCATAGAGATATATATATATATCTATAAGAGCTGGCTGGTTAAACATTGTTTGCTGGGAATTGCATGTTGTATTAAGCAGAAATGTTTATTAACCATTTGTGTTTTAGTTACTAACTGATAAGGTAAATGATATTAATCATATATGCAGTTACTAACCGGAGATACATATATTGTGAAGCTAGTTTTTATATGCTGTTGGATTGTGGTTTATAAATTTTTGTTTATGATATGAGATTTGAAATTCTTTTGTATACGTAATAAATATATATATATTTTTATCCGATTATTGATTATTGTATTTTTTAAAGCAAAACACAGACAATTAAAAGAATTCAGGATAATTTCTGAGAGATATAGACGATTGATATTTGTGTCTCGTATAAGTTTCTTATGAAATAATAATCCCTGATATATTGGAGACGACTGCCGAGGTAGGTGCAGTAAGTCCAATATAGACATATTGGAGGCTTGGCTGATAAATCCAATATATACAAACGTGTTGTATTCACGTGCAGAGATTATATCCGACAATGTACAGCAGGGTCCTGTCCAGTGCTTACCTCGAGGTGCCTGTTTAGATCGATCACCATAAGGCCGATATCTTGGATCAGCAGCCGAGTCTGCACAACATACAAGACATTTCCATAAGTTTGATTTGTTTCGTTGCACATACAGTCAGACATAAGAGTAGACAACCTCTGCACAACACAGCATGTAGCCATCAAAGAAGCCGACACGGGGCCCTATGCCGACAGCATGGTTTAAGATTTAAGTGAGCCAGTCAGTGTAATGGTCCCATGTCTAGATGCAACTTCTCATTGGTGACGGTCAAATATACCAGCGACCAAAAGCTGGCTTTAAACGATTAAATGAAAAAAACAAAAACCTTAATTGTTTATCCATGATTGAAGAGGAGGTCACGATGCACCGAATCATCTTTTCACAAAGCAAAGGACACTGAGAACAAACAGTTCTTCAGTATCCTTATCGCTGGCACAGAGCGATGTGCGGGGAGAGGTCTGTATTGTTGTTTAGCCGACCCCCTATAATTGCAGGCCACTAAAAGAGTGGCTGGCTCCAACTGAACCGGTAATAAGAAGCTGCACACACCTAATGCTCCCTTTTATAACCGCCTCAGTCAGAAGAGTGATCATCATCGAGCTGCTAACCAGACACACCTGACTGGTTTAAAGACTTTCTTGCTGAATCACTGATAAAAACTTAAATAAAATGTGATTGGTTGAAAATGCGCTGCAGCAACTAAACAAAGTGAATGTGAACAAAGCCCCCAGAGCCGGATGGAATTAAGCCGTGAGTAGTTAAGGAGCTTAGTTTAGAGAAACAGCGGATTAGAGGGGACCGGATAACTTTATATAAATATATACGGGCCTTAGAGGCGACCTGAGAGATAGAGAGATATATATATCTCTCTATCTCTCTATCTTTATATATATATAGATAGACACAGACACACACACACACACACACAGCCATTATAAACCATTGTCTGGAAACCTATTCATTAACAGGACTATACACAGGACACGCAGTCACCCATTTACACTGGACAAAATGAAATTCAGCCTAAAGCATAGGAAGGGTTACTTTACAGTGAGACAAATAAAGCTGTGGAATTCTCTGCCTGTTGAGGTGGTTGGGTCAGAGACTGTACAGACTTCTAAATAACGACAGGATGACTTCCTGCAAAAACATAATATTAAGGGTTATAATATTTAATATGTGGGTAAAAGCTGCTTGAACCAAGGAGAAATCTGACGCCATCTGGGGTCAAGAAGGAATTTTTTTCCCAGTATGTTGCATATTGGTGAGCGCTTCAGACTGGGGTTTTTTGCCTTCCTTTGGATCAACGGCAGTAGGTGATTGTGTGAAACTTTATGGATGCACAAATTTTTTCAGCCTGTGTAAGTAACTAGGTTTTTACCAAGGAGTACATTTATTTAAAGGGACACGACCACTATCATAAGCTGTAACTAAATTACTTGTGCATTACAGATAAAAAAAACACATTATAAAAACACATGCAGCTGTTTTTTTTTATATGTGTGAAGTAATTGCATGCAAAAAGGAAAAATAAAATATGGGGGGGGGGGGTTATATCCTGCTTCCATTTTGTTAATTCTTCCCATGATGAAACATTTACCAAAAAAAAAGCTTTACTTTACTGCTCTTGTTTATTTAACCTAGAGTATTTAACAGTTAGGGCAGCAAGGATTGTATGGTGTTCTCCAGGCTAACTGAGATAAGAGCTGGCAGATGAATGAGATAAGACCGGAAGTTTATAAAACTTCTAATCTAATCTAATCTAATGATGAATACATTCCACACAATACAATGTGAGCCAGAGACTGACCCATTCACTCCATTCTATGACCAAAGCCACACAGTGAGGAGCAAGACCTCATCCCCTGTGAGCCCGAGCTTTTCCTTAGCCCTTCAGATCACGAGGCAGCTGCTTGAGGTGGATGTCACAGAGGATATTCTCATTGCCGTGTTTTATATGTTTTATTCAGATTAAAATCGCATGTTCCCAGCGATCCAGTTGCCGGTCTCATCTTTGATGCTCAACAACACCACAAAACACAACGCAGAGTCCATACGAACGGGCAGCGAGGGTGTAGGCCGGTTACAAGTGCTTCCATAAAATTCCTTCCACTACTACTGGGGGGGGGGGGGGGATAAATCTATGGTGATCTGCTCGCACTAATGGATTACAGGGCAATAACTCGGAGAGCTTGTGCTCACAGATTACCATTCATAAAAAGGTATAGGGCCCTATATCTATTGGCGGAGTCTCCCTGCAGGGAGTGGAACGCTCCAAAATCCCAGAAATCAAGCTGGAGAATTCAACCGTGTTCCCCATGATTGTACAGATACATAAAGCAAAGTAACGTCACCTGGAAAGACGTGGGCACACAGAATACATTAAGGTTTTCTTTTCTCACTCTTTCAGCTGTAACAAAAAGAAAAACATATAAAACAAGTGACGGAAGCAACGGGAAGGGTTACACCTATAGCTGTACCTCTATAGTTTAGACCAGTCTTTCCCAAACCTGTCCTCAGGTTCCCCTAACAGGCCAGGTTTGCAGGATATGTGAAGCACAGCACAGGTGATTTGCTGCTCAGTGATTGCAGGATTCAGTCTGCATTTCCCCAAAGGAATCCTTAAAACCTGTCCTGTTCGGGGGACCTGAGGACCGGGGTTGGGAAACACTGGTTTAGAGCCTGTAATGAAAGCAAACGAGCAGGGCCAAAAAAAAAATTACCCCATACTGTACAAGTCTGTTATGATCTGGTGTGGCTTCACTTGGTCTGGTCTGTGTTAAGCAGCGTTATGTGCCCAAAAAATGAAGTCATGTGACTCCCTGAATATACTGAATGAGCAGGTTTTTCCATCAATGGATTTTTTCTTCCCTGATGGCACAGCGGACATATTCCAAGATGGCAATGCCAGGATTCATCAGGCTCAAATTGTGCAAGAGCGGTTCAGGGAGCGCGAGACATCATTTTCACACATGGATTGGCCACCGCACAGTCCAGACCTTTTATCCCAAGGACTCTCAATGGGGTTATGTGCTGGAGAAGACTTTACGCAGCGCCCCGACTCTCCCATCATCAACACAAGATCTTGGCCACAAATTAATGCATGAGATTATCGAAATGATGCCACGGCGAATGCGTGCCGCAAACACAGCAAAAGGCGGCACAACTACATATTACAGTGTGTGAGTTTGTTTGGCCAGACACTGTATATTACATATCGCAAGGAGTACAATTGGACCGAACGTACCTAGACGTTTTATCACATGGACTATGGTAGATCCGCTTCCAATGCCAACAATCTGATTGTCCTGAGGAAATAAATGCATAATGAATAAAAAACCTTCTAAAACATAATCACTACACGCAGGGCACAGGCATGGTCAAAAGGTTAACTGGAAGATGAAGATGATGTGGGAATTGCACAAACTGGCAGAAAAATATCTTGAAATTTGTCCATGTTCCGATTATTAATATTTTTTGCCGAAATGCTGCCATTTAGGCTGTGGGGATAATTACTGGATAATCCATCAGAAAACGTGACCTCACCAAGAGGTGTTACAAAAAAAATCCTTTAAAAGAGGTCCGGATGCAGTGGTTAGAAAGAATGGATTTCGGGGACAATTAAACACAAGAATAACCCTTTATATACACTAGTCGATCCCTCATGCCACTGCGCGTTTAACCTTTTTCACTAGCAAGCCAAGTTGTACAATAAGAAAACAAAATGAATTCTAAAATGTTTGCTTGATATATATTTATACACAGTGGGGCAAAAAAGTATTTAGTCAGCCACCAATTGTGCAGGTTCTCCCACTTAAAAAGATGAGCGAGGCCTGTAATTGTCATCATTAGGTAACTTCAACTATAAGAGACAAAATGTGACAAAAAAATCCAGAAAATCACATTGATTTTTTTTAAAGAATTTATTTGCAAATTATGGTGGAAAATAAGTATTTGGTCAATATCAAAAGTCCATCTCAATACTTTGTTATATATGCTTTGTTGACAGAGGTCAAAGTTTTCTGTAAGTCTTCACAAGGTTTTCATAGAAACATAGAAAACGTCGGCAGATAAGAACCTTTCGGCCCATCTAGTCTGCCCAATTACATGGATACTTTACTTGGATTTATCTTTTGTTTAGGATAGCCTTATGCCTATCCCATGCTTGCTGAAATTCAATTACTGCTTTGGCCTCTACCACTTCTACTGGAAGACTGTTCCATGTATCCACCACCCTCTCAGTAAAATAATGCTTCCTGATGTTACCTTTAAACCTTTGCCCCTCTAATCTAAGACTATGTCCTCTTGTTTTGCTACTTTGTTTCCTTTTAAATATACTCCCTTCCTCTACCTTGTGGATTCCCTTTACGTATTTAAATGTGTCTATCATATCTCCTCTGTCTCGTCTTTTTTCCAAGCTGTACATGTTAAGATCATTAAGCCTTTCCTGGTAACTTTTCTCCTTCAAGCCGTACACCATTTTAGTAGCCCTTCTCTGAACTCTCTCTAAGATGTCTATATCCTTCTGGAGATACGGTCTCCAGTACTGCACACAGTACTCCAAGTGAGGTCTCACCAGTGCTCTGTACAGTGGCATGAGCACTTCCCTTTTCCTACTGCTAATACCTCTCCCTACACAACCAAGCATTCTGCTAGCATTTCCTGCTGCTCTATTACATTGACTACTTACCTTTAGATCCTCTGAAATAATAACCCCTAAATCCCTTTCCTCAGATGTTGAGGTTAGGACTGTATCAAATATTCTATATTCAGCCCTTGGGTTTTTACGTCCCAGGTGCATTATCTTGCACTTATCCACATTAAAACTCAATTGCCACAGCTCCGACCATTTTTTTAGTTTACCTAAATCATTTGTCATTTGGCTGATCCCTCCAGGAACGTCAACCCTGTTGCAAATCTTTGTGTCATCAGCAAAAAGACATACTTTACCATTAATACCTTCTGCAATATCACTAACAAAGATATTAAATAGAATGGGTCCAAGTACTGACCCCTGAGGTACCCCACTGGTAACAAGACCATGCGCCGAATAAACTCCATTTACCACAACCCTCTGTTGCCTGTCACTCAGCCACTGCCTAATCCATTCAACAATATTGGAATCCAAGCTCAAAGATTGCAATTTATTGATAAGCCTTCTATGCGGAACAGTATCAAAAGCCTTACTGAAATCTAAATAAGCAATGTCTACTGCACCACCTGTGTCTATTATTTTTGTTACCCAATCAAAAAAAACAATAAGATTAGTTTGGCATGATCTCCCTGAGGTAAACCCATGTTGTTTCTGATCCTGTAATCTATGTGTTTTTAGATGTTCAACAATCCTTTCCTTTAACATGGTTTCCATTAATTTCCCCACTACTGACGTAAGACTAACTGGCCTATAGTTCCCAGATTCCTCCCTACTACCCTTCTTGTGAATGGGCACAACATTTGCTAATTTCCAGTCTTCTGGGACGACTCCCGTTAGCAAGGATTGGTTAAATAAATCTGTTAACGGTTTTGCTATTACATCCCTGAGCTCTTTTAATAATTTAGGGTGGATCCCATCAGGCCCCATTGATTTATTTGTCTTTACTTTAGACAGCTGCTGTAGAACCTCCTCCTCTGTAAACTGATATGTAATTGTCTCATTAGTGTTTCCTCCTAACTGAGGTCCCTTTCCTTCCTTTTCTTCTGCAAAGACTGAACAAAAATATTCATTGAGGCAGTCAGCGAGACTTTTATCCTCTTCTACATACCTTCCTTCCTTTGTTTTTAATCTAACTAATCCTTGTTTTACTTTTCTTTTCTCGTTTATGTATCTAAAAAATGTTTTGTCCCCCTTTTTTACTGACTGAGCTATTTTCTCTTCTGCGTGTGCTTTGGAAGCTCTTATAAATTGCTTTGCCTCTTTCTGCCTAATCTTATAGGTTTGCCTATCTTCTTCACTCTGAGTTGTTTTATAATTATTGAATGCTGTCTTTTTGTTCTTCACTATTTTGGCCACTTCTGCAGAGTACCACAGTGGTTTCTTCCCTTTTTTGTTTTTGCTAACAAGTCGAATGCAATTGCCTGTGGCCTTCAATAATGCTTCTTTTAAATAATCCCATTTCTCCTGGACACCCTTTAAACTCCTCCAGTCTGATAATGACTCCTTCACACAAAGTCTCATTTTAGAAAAATCTGTTTTTTTAAAGTCTAAAACTTTTGTTTTTGTGTGGTGCGGCTCCATCTCTGTTCTTATATTAAACCATACTGACTGGTGATCACTAGATCCCAAATTTTCACCTACAACAACGTCCGATACCAAACCTCCATTTGTGAGTATTAAATCCAATATGGCCTCTTTACGGGTCGGCTCCTCAACTACTTGTGTTAGAGATAATCCCAGTAGGGAGTTTAGAATATTTGTACTCCTGGTGCACTCAGCAGTTTTGGTTTTCCAGTTCACATCAGGAAGATTAAAGTCCCCCATGATAACAACTTCCCTCTTCATTGCCATTTTGGCTATTTCCTCAAGCAGCAGATTATCTAGCTCTTCTACTTGTCCAGGGGGTCTATAGATCACACCTACACGAGCTACTGTATGATTGCCAAATGTTAGCGTAACCCAAACGGACTCTATGTTCACCTCGCTCACTTTTATTTGGTTCGTTTTTATGTTGTTTTTCACATACAGGGCCACTCCTCCTCCTTTCCTACTTTCTCTGTCTTTTCTATATAAAGAGTACCCCGGTATTGTTATGTCCCAGTTATTTTTCTCACTGAACCATGTCTCAGTAACCGCAACTAAATCTACTTTTTCAGCTGCCATCATTGCCTCCAGTTCATTGATTTTATTGACTAAACTGCGAGCATTTATAGACACAACTCTGAGCTTGTCCTTTTTTTCCCCGCATGTTGCTTGCACCCGCCGATTTAGTTTTGGGGGACAATCAGGCAGATTGTTTTTTACCCTTTTGTCCCCCCTCCTAGTTTAAATATTTCTTTGCGAAACCTTTGAACTTCTCACTGAGAACATATGTTCCCCTATGAGTAAGATGCAAACCATCTTTTTTATACAGTTCCTTTCTGCTCCAATTAGAGCTATCATGGGACACAAAGCCAAATCCTTGCTCTCGACACCATTCCCGAAGCCACAAATTAAATTCCCTACTGCGCATCTGCCTATCCTGAATGTTATGCACAGGCAAAACTTCAGAGAATGACACAGTGGACGCAATCTGCTGTATTTCACCTCCAAGAACACAAAAATCCTCCTTAATCTCAGAAAACTCATTGCTAGCCAAGTCATTTGTCCCTAGATGGACTAGAACATCCACTTCCCCTTGCTGCTTTGCTTGTTTGACAATATTGAGAATACGTTTCTTGTCTCTACGAGCAGTAGCCCCAGGAAGACATCTCACCAAACCACTACTCTCCAGCTCCACACCTCTTATGATAGAATCACCCAGCAACAATTGCCTTCTATCATGTCCCACCTTTTCCTTATTGTTCTTGGTTGCAGTCCTGCATACCTTAGGCATAGGGGATGGTGGTTCCTCAACTATGGTGTCTGAGCCTACTTCCGTCTCACCACTACACTCTGAAAGTGCCTCAAAAGAATTAAGAAGAGCCACAGACTGTGGGACATGCCTTCTATCCACAACTCTAAGTCTACCAGATCCTACAGTAGTCCATCTGCCACTCCTAGGAGGCCTCTGTGGCAGTGGCTTTGTAACAGTCATAGCCATAGCCTGAGTTTGTGTAACAGATAATTTACAAATCTCAGACTTCAAACAGGCAATTTCCTGCTGCAATAAAGAGAGCTGCCTACATATCAGGCACACTCCAAACCTCCAAAAATTGGATCTAAAAACAAATGCATGACAGCTCTTACACTGGACCAAGCCTGCCATTATAAAAGAATGGATTTAAACCAACAAATCTTACCTTTTTGTAGGTTTTCTACCTCCTGTCTAACCTCAGACTACCTCCAGAGTATCTCCAGAAGATCTCTAAGTGCTCACTTTGAAGAATTCACTTAGAAGGCTTCACAAGCTCAATTGCTTGTTACTGGTATTTTTGCCCATTCCTCCATTCAGATCTCCTCTAGAGCAGTGACGTTTTGGGACTGTCGCTGGGCAACACGGACCTTCAACTCCCTCCAAAGGTTTTCTATGGGGTTGAGATCTGGAGACTGGCTAGGCCACTCCAGGACCTTAATATGCTTGTTACGAAGCCACTCCTTCGTTGCCCGGGCGGTGTGTTTGGGATCATTGTCCTGCTGAAAGACCCAGCCACGTTTCATCTTCCCTTGCTGATGGAGGTTTTCACTCAAAATCTCACGATACATGGCCCCATTCATTCTTCCCTTTACACGGATCAGTCGTCCTCGTCCCTTTGCAGAAAAACAGCCCCAAAGCATGTTTCCGCCACCATGCTTCACACTAGGTATGGTGTTCTTTGGATGCTACTCAGCATTCTCTCTCCTCCAAACACGACGAGTTGAGTTTTTACCAAAAAGTTCTACTTTGGTTTCATCTGACCATATGACATTCTCCCAATCCTCTTCTGGATCATCCAAATGCTCTCTAGCAAACTTCAGACGGGCTCGGACATGTACTGGCTTAAGCAGGGGGACACGTCTGGCACTGCAGGATCTGAGTCCCTGGCGGTGTAGTGTGTGACTGATGGTAGCCTTTGTTACTTTGGTCCCAGCTCTCTGCAGGTCATTCACTAGGTCCCCCCGTGTGGTTCTGGGATTTTTGCTCACCGTTCTTGTGATCATTTTGACCCCACGGGGTGAGATCTTGCGTGGAGCCCCAGATCGATGGAGATTATCAGTGGTCTTGTAGGTCTTCCATTTTCTAACGATTGCTCCCACAGTTGATTTCTTCACACCAAGCTGCTGCCTATTGCAGATTCAGTCTTCCCAGCCTGGTGCAGGTCTACAATTCTGTTTCTGGTGTCCTTCGACAGCTCTTTGGTCTTGACCATAGTGGAGTTTGGAGTGTGTCTGTTTGAGGTTGTGGACAAGTGTCTTTTATACTGATAACAAGTTCAAACAGGTGCCATTCATACAGGTAACGAGTGGAGGACAGAGGAGCCTCTGATAGAACACGTTACAGGTCTGTGAGAGCCAGAAATCTTGCTTGTTTGTACTGTAGGCGACCTAATACTTATTTTCCACCATAATTTGCAAATAAATTCTTTAAAAATCAGACAATGTGATTTTCTTGATTTTTTTGTCTCATTTTGTCTCTCATAGTTGAAGTTACCTATGATGACAATTACAGGCCTCGCTCCTCTTTTTAAGTGGGAGAACCTGCACAATTGGTGGCTGACTAAAATACTTTTTTTGCATGTACAGTTGTGTTCAAAATTATTCAACCCCCACTGAAATTGAGTGTTTTGGCCAGTTTGACATTGATTTTGATCATTCAGTCATCTTGCTTACAATTAAATCAAAGAGGCACGTGTAGGTCAGACAAATATAACATAACATTTATAATGAAATAACCACAAATGTCTTTTCTGTGCTCACATCATTATCAGTTTTATTCAACCCCCAAGTGACATTCAATCTTAGTACTTAGTACAACATCCTTTTACAGTTATAACAGCTTTTAAACGTGAAGCATAGCTTGACACAAGTGTCTTGCAGCGATCTACGGGTATCTTCGCCCATTCGTCATGGGCAAAAGCCTCCAGTTCAGTCACATTTTTAGGCTTGCGCACTGCAACTGCTTTCTTTAAGTCCCACCAGAGGCTCTCAATCGGATTTAAGTCAGGTGACTGCGATGGCCACTCCAAAATGTTCCAGCCTTTAATCTGCAACCATGCTCTAGTGGACTTAGAGGTATGCTTGGGATCATTGTCCTGTTGAAAGGTCCAACGTCTCCCAAGCCTCAGGTTTGTGACGGACTGCATCACATTGTCATCCAAAATCTCCTGGTACTGAAGAGAATTCATGGTACCTTGCACACGCTGAAGCTTCCCTGCACCTGCAAAAGCAAAACAGCCCCAAAGCATGATTGACCCCCCGCCATGCTTCACAGTAGGCAAGGTGTTCTTTTCTTCATAGGCCTTGTTCTTCCTCCTCCAAACATAGCGTTGATCCATGGGCCCAAACAGTTCTAATTTTGTTTCATCAGTCCACAGAACACTATCCCAAAACGTCTGTGGTTTGACCACATGACTTTTGGCATACTGCAGTCGACTCTTCTTATTCTTTGGAGACAGCAAGGGGGTGCGCCTGGGAGTTCTGGCATGGAGGCCTTCATTACGCAGTGTGCGCCGTATTGTCTGAGCTGAAACTTCAGTACCCACATCTGACAAATCTTTTCTCAGTTCCTCAGCAGTCACACGGGGACTTTTCTCCACTCTACGCTTCAGGTAGCGCACAGCAGTCGAAGTCAGCATCTTCTTTCTGCCACGACCAGGTAGCGTTTCAACAGTGCCCTTTGCCTTGAATTTGCGAATGATGCTTCCTATGGTCTCTCTTGGTATGTTTAACATCTTTGCAATCTTCTTATAGCCATTGCCCTTCCTGTGAAGAGTAATCACCTCTTCTCTTGTCTTCCTGGACCATTCTCTTGACTTCACCATGTTTGTAACCACACCAGTAAATGTCTAGAAGGAGCTGAGTATCACAGTCATTTTAAAGCTGCCTAATTGGTGCTTATTATGCTTTATTGCTGCTCCGTGACATCCACAGGTGTTTTCAATACCTGATTGAAAACACTTGAATGAACCTCTGTTCTTCAGAGTGGTAGTCTTTAAGGGGTTGAATAATTGTGTCAATGAAGAATTCACAAAAGAAACATTTACTACTGTATTACAAAACCAATTGATGTCATTTTAGTTGCATATGGTTCTTTAAAAAGTCCTTGTTGGATTTCATTCTGAATACAATTACAAATGTACACTAAATTCCCTAAAACCCTTTACAGCATTGGGGGTTGAATAATTTTGAACACAACTGTATGTATGTATATATATCTCCCTCTCAAACATGGGATATATAGTTAAATATAGGGCACAATAAAAATTTTGCATAAAGATTGACATTCTGATATAGATAACATTAAAATAAATGTACATTTGCGCATTAATTTTTCACGCACTCGTTCCGGCTATATAATAACATCTGTATAATCAGTACATCCCAAATGTTGGGGGCAGATGTTTCAATACTGATTTCTATAACAATTTAAAACAGGGATCTCAAACCCCCCCCCCCCAGATGTTTCTCATGATTCTCCGGCCTTCCACTGCATTCAAAGAATTCTGGGAATTGTAGGCAATAAACATCTGGAGGGCCAGAGTTTAGGATCCTGGATTTAACCCCTTGACACCGCAGGCCGTGCTGTGCCCTCCCCGCAGCAGGTGGGACTCAACATCACAGGCTGGCATAGCACACCCCGCAGGCGTCTATGGGCTGCCTCCCGCACGTCCACCTGCCAACGCGTGGCAGTCGCTGCCGCGGGATTGCCTGAACTCAAGCCTTCCCCCTGCAGCCAATGATGCGCACACTGTATAGGTGGGCTTGCAGCAGCCAGAGAGTGGGGAAGTCTAGTACACCCCGCCAGCATTTAGACCCGACCTGCAGCAAGGGGTTAAAGCTTCTATGAAAAAGTGGAATGCATAGCAATAAAGCGCATGGGAGGGTCCCCAGAAGACGTGTTTAAAGAAAGGATCCCAGCGTCACATTTTTACCCCTCCGATGGTATTCCAGAGTGCGGCACGGGGTTAAATTTCACCGCTGAAAGCGGTAACCCCGAGCCACACTCGGCCTGTCCTGCGCTCCCTCGCTGATCCCCGCAGTCTCCTCCTGTGATCGCGACCTCATACTTCCTGGTTTCCTTCTCGCGAGGAGGGAACTAGGAAGTATGAGGTCGCGATCGCTGGAGGAGACTGCGGGGACATCGAGGGAGCGCAGGGAGATGGGATGCATCCAGCGGCATCCCGAGTGTTGCTCGAGGTTACCACTTCCAACATAGGAAATTAACCCCGAGCCACACTCGGGATACCACTGGGGGGGGGGGACGACAAATTTATTTTTAACACTTTTGGACAATAATTTTATTTTAAAAAAAAAATAAAAAAAAAAATCAGACTGCCAGGAAGGTTTTAACCAAATCCCGGACGTGAAAACTATTATTTTTGTTTACCTTCCGGTTGTCAGGTTATGAGGAGGCCTTTATTCCTGGCAGGGGTTAATAATATTAGGGAGGAATGCTTTCCTAGAGTCACCGGATTAAGTACAGTCAGTGATTTCAGGCCCGGGTCCTCCCTCAGTACACAGAGCATATAAAAGGCCCCGCGGCACAAGGTACCTTCACGTGGTAATCCACGGCTGCATAAGCTGCGCGTTTCTTGGCCTCTTCAACCTTCTTGTTGAGCACTGCACGACAGATCTGGAGGGGTTTTCTTGCCAACTTTTTAATCTGCCCAAACAGAGATTGAGTTTAGTGTGTCGTACGAGACGTGCCGCCAAGTTCTGCACCAACCAGTCCCATATATTAGTTTAGGTTTCCCTCAGGGGAAGTGCCGCGGCTCATCGAATTAAAGAGAGGACTCTGAGCGGCCCCAACCCCAATTTAAACAGCATTGACCCAGGGCACAACTAGATTTATAGCTATCATTGGAACCGCAAATTACGCAGCACTATGCATGGAAGAGCTTCAGACATCCCAGAGCGGAGGAGGAGGAGCAGCAGCGTCCGGCAAGGGAGAAAAGAGGAGTAAATTCACCACAAATTAAAAATATACACAGCGAGGGGAAAAAATATTTGCCCAGTGACAAAGAAATGATCAGTCTATAATTTTAATGGTCGGTTTATTCTAACAGTGAGAAACAGAACAACAAAAATATCCAGAAAAACGCATTTCCAAAAAGTCATAAATTTATTTGCATTTTAAATGAGTGAAATAAGTACTTGATCCCTTCGCAAAACATGACTTAATACTTGGTGGCAAAACCATTGTTGGCCATCACAGAGGTCAGACGTTTCTTGTGGTTGGCCGCCAGGTTTACCACATCTCAGGAGGGATTTTGTCCCACTCCTCTATGCAGATCCTCTCCAAGTCATTAAGGTTTTGAGGCTGATATTTGACAACTCGAACCTTGTCGTCCCTCCACAGATTTTCTGGAGACAGGCTAGGCCACTCTAAGACCATAACGTGCTTCTCCTTGAGCCACTCCTTTGTTGCCTTGGCCATGTGTTTTGGATCCTTGTCCTGCTGGAATACCCATCCATGACCAATTTTTCAAATGACCTGGCTGAGGGAAGGAAGTTCTCACCCAAGATTTGACGGCACATGGCCCCATCCATCATCCCTTTGATGCGGTGAAGTTGTCCTGTCCCCTTAGCAGAAAAACACCCCAAAGCATAATGTTTCCACCTCCATGTTTGACCGTGGGGATGGTGTTGTTGGGGATCATAGGCAGCATTCCTCCTCCTCCAAACACTATGTCAAAGAGCATAATGTTGATATCATCTGACCACAATACTTTCCCCCAGTTCTCCTGTGAATCCTTTAGATGTTCATTGGCAAACTTCAGACGGGTCTGTACATGTGCTTTCTTGAGCAGGTGGACCTTGTGGGCGCTGCAGGATTTCAGTCCTTCACGTCGTAGGGTGTTACCAAATGTTTTCTTGGCGACTACGGTCCCAGCTGCCTTGAGATCATTGACAAGATCCTCCCGTTTAGTTCTGGGCTGATTCCTCACCGTTCTCATGATCATTGAAACTCCACGAGGTGAGACCTTGCATGGAGCCTCAGACCGAGGGAGACTGACAGTTATTTTGTGTTTCTTCCACTTGCGAATAATCGCCCAACTGTTGTCACCTTCTCACCAAGCTGCTTGGCGATTGTCTTGTAGCCCATTCCAGCTTTGTGTAGGTCTACAATCCTGCCCCTGACATCCATGGACAGCTCTTTGGTCTTGGTCATGGTGGAGAGTTTGGAATCTGATTGCTTCTGGACAGGTGTCTTTTATACAGGTAACACGCTGAGATTAGGAGCTTGCTTCTCTTTAAGAGAGTGCTCCTAATCTCAGCTCCTTACCTGTATAACAATTTTTTTTAAAAAAAGACACCTGGGAGCCAGAAATCTTCCTGATTAATAGGAGATAAAATACTTATTTCACTCAATAAAATGCAAATCTTTTTGTTAATCTGTATATTTGTTTTGTGTTAATTTCTTGCATTTTACAACTTTGCATTTCTGTAACAATGCTCTTGAACCCAGGTCATACTTGAAAACGAGAGAAATCTCAATGTATCCTTCCTGGTAAAATCCTTTATAAATAAATAAATTAAAAAAAAAAAAGAAAAAATTATAACTTTTTTGAAAGGCGTTTTTCTGGATTTTTTTGTTGTTATTCTGTCTCTCACGGTTTGATCGTTTCTTTGTCAGTGACAAACGTACAATATCTGCAGCGGATCAAGTTATTTTTTTCGCCTGACTGTACATATATATCATCATTTATTTATGTATATATATAAAAAATTATTGGGCAGAGCCGTCAGCAGCTTCTGCCCAATTATACAGAAGGAAACTTTATTTTTAATAGAGTATCCCTTTAAAGTTTATATTATTAAAATAAATATCCTAAAATAAGTTTACGAAAGTTATTTGAGGTTTGATTCTCTCAATGCAACGTGTTCGGAGCGCAGTGAATAATGAAAATTAGGGATGCACCGATACCGGCATTTGCACAAGTACGTGGTACTCATGCAAATGCCGATACCCGGAAGCCAGCACTGGGCTGGCTTGCATAATGCATCAAGAGCATTCCCCTCCGGCTAGTCGCATGGTCCTCCGAGTGGCCACCGGGCTGTGACACTGCCTCCAGTCATGATCTCGCGAGAGCACGTCACAAGCCGGCGGCCGCTATGAGGACCACGAGGCCAGCTGGAGAGGAATGCTGTTAATGCATTCTGCTAGCATTGACGTCTGAGGGTAGAGAGAGTGTGTTGTGCATGGAGTAAATGGGGTGTCTGACCATATATTTTAATGGTAACATAAACTGGACAGGCTTTCAGCAAAATCATATTATTTATTGGAAAGAGGTCACATGACTTTAAATAAAAGTATCATTACTCCGTATCGGTGAGTACCTGGAAAAAAAAAGTATCGTTTCTCGTACTCCGTCTTAAATAAATTGGTATAGGTGCATCCCTAATGAAAAGGTCTGTACAAAATAAAAAAAGGTCTTATAAAACGAACAAAAATTTATTTAAAAAAAAAAAAAAATACAAAAAAGGTGCTCTAAAAAAAGAGTAAAAAAATATATATAGAAAGGGTTTAGCAAAAAATAAAGTTTTTTCTTTTTCTTCAATTAAAATAGGATATTCCATTGGACAGGTTTAAACAGGCGATTTCCATATGATTCATATTGAATCACCGGAAAATCAGGGCATTTTGACGCAATCCAGTGTTCTCTCAATAGACGAATTTATAGTTTCCAATGGGGCAATTTCGGTGAATCGCACCATATTTCACGGTCAATTCGCCGGCATTTTTAATAGAATAATTGGTCCATCCAGCTCAATTTGGAGGTTAGTGAATAACCCCTTTAATGTTTCAGACCTATAATGGGGCATATGAATCCAGCAGCCCTGGTGCAAACACCTAGGCGTCAAGACAACATTTCAAGCCGCCAAGGCGACCCGTTGCCTGGGTTATTTCGAGCCCTGTAATAGATCAAATATGATGTCCCCCTTCAGCCGAATATTTTAAGTGGGAAAGTCTCAACCCATGTTGAAGAAAGTTCTGTGGCAGTGAGGATAGACTAAAATCTATCCTGTCAAATCAATGCCAAGAGGCGAACACCTAATATATACATCTCCGTTTTAAGTTGTGGTGGAGGGTAAAAAAGTGAGATTAACCCCTTAGTGACCGGGCGGTTTTACACAAATCCGTCCGTTCGTGACCGCTGCTGTTTTTACGTTTCTGCGCTCTTAGTGTTTACGTCAAATTTTCCTCTTACTCGTTTATGTAACCCACACATATTTTACACTGTTTTTCTCGTCACTAAATGGACTTTATAAAAATACCATTTTTTTCATCATTTCATATAATTTACTATAAAAAATATTGTGAAATATGACACAAAAATTGAAAAAACACCACTTTTTCGAACTTTGACCCCCAAAATTTCTTATGTATCAACAACCGTCAAAAAAAATTAATTCCTTGGTAGTTTCTAAATTTAGTCCTGAGTTTAGCAATACCCAATGTTTACATATTCCTCGCTTTTTTCCTTATTTTATGCAACAATAAGTGCAAGTAGCACTTTGCCATTTCCAAAGAGTTTATTTTCAAAACTAGTGCTAGTGACATTGTAACACTGATATCTGTCACTAATTCCTGAATAACCCTCCACATATACATATTTTTTTAAAGTACACAAATCAAGGTATTAAACTTGGGGTATTTTGACTCTTTCCATGCAAACCATTTTACCACAAATCTATGCCAAAGTTTGAGGGAAAAAAAAAATTTGGTGATTTTTTTTTTTTGAACGCAATTTAAGAATACATGTACTGTGAACTTTAAGGTTTACTGCCAAAGAGCACCCCAAAATATGTTCAGCAACATCTTCTGAGTAAATTGATACCACCCAAGTATAGGTATGTCGGGTCATTTGGGGGCTAAAAGGCCTTATTTGGGGGGTGCGCATTTCAGGTTTCCAACTTGGAATTTTCACATTTCGTCATCATGCACCCATGTCCTATTTGGGACATTTTTGAAGCCGGCCAAAGTAATTTACCCCCATCAAACCATATATTTTTAGAAAGGGCACACCCTGGGGTGCTTCAAAGAGTTGTATTTTAACACTTTCCATGCACTAGCTCTATGTCAAACTTTCAGGTAGTCACTTTTTGTGTTATTTTTTCACACACATTGTACTTTAGGCATGAATTGTCAAATCCAGTTATGGGTTACTGCCAAAAAACACCCCAAAATATGTTCAGCAACATCTTCTGAGTAAATTGATACCACCCATGTATAGGTATGTCGGGTCATTTGGGGGCTAATAGGCCTTATTTGGGGGGTGCGCATTTCAGTTTTCCAACTTGGAATTTTCACATTTCGTCATCATGCACCCATGTCCTATTTGGGACATTTTTGAAGCCGGCCAAAGTAATTTACCCCCATCAAACCATATATTTTTAGAAAGGGCACACCCTGGGGTGCTTCAAAGAGTTGTATTTTAACACTTTCCATGCACTAGTTCTATGTCAAACTTTCAGGTAGTCACTTTTTGTGTTATTTTTTCACACACATTGTACTTTAGGCATGAATTGTCAAATCCAGTTATGGGTTACTGCCAAAAAACACCCCAAAATATGTTCAGCAACATCTTCTGAGTAAATTGATACCACCCATATATAGATTTGTTCTTTTGTTTTTGGGGTGCTACGCCAATCTTTGACATGTGCTTGTCAATTTTCTAATTTGACAAACAGTATCTTCTTTGCTTATCTTCTTTTTAAGGGCCTTTTTACATACCCCAGTTTTATGAACGTGCATATATTTGGTAAGCTAACACCCCAAAGTATTGTAAATGGAGTGTTTTTATGCTATGGATGCATCCGTTTGCTCCAAACAAATTGGATACAGTTTGGTGGTCATTTTTCATTTTCACACCCACATCAGTTTTGGACTGTGATTTAGGAGACACTGTTGTTTGTTACTGCATGAAAACTCTCCAGGTTGTTTTCTGCAAGGTCTCCTGAGTACACCCATGCCCCCCATGCATAGGTTTGACAGGATTTTGGGAAGGTTCAAATACAATTTTTATGACTTTGTCATTAGAGTTGAAATTGAGATTATTTCTTCAGCTAGGCCTATCTTTGGTTTTGGGTCTACCGCATACCCCAGTTTGAATTATTGCCAGAAAATTGTTTATGTTTGTTATGTTGACACCCCAAGGTATTGCATATGGAGTGCTTTGATGCCATGGATGCAACGGTTTTAGCCCAAAACATTTGAGAAGGTGTGTGGTGTAATTTTTCAATTTTCAGATTTTTACGCCCACAGTAGTTTTGGACTGTGATTTAGGAGACACTGTTGTTTGTTACTGCATGAAAACTCTCCAGGTTGTTTTCTGCAAGATCTCCTGAGTACACCCATGCCCCCCATGCATAGGTGTGCAAAGATTTTGGCAAAATACAGCACCAATTGTAGAACATAAAAATGTACGAATAAAATGTAAAAGTCTGGTGCCTGTCAAACTGGGGATGCTCTCTAGGGGGGCACAGGCTGTTGTCACTGAAGTGCATGAAACGCAAAATGTTTTCATACCTTCTACGTGACATTGATTGGGGGTAAATGGGGGTAGAGCAGATGGGGCTACTGCTCCAGTAGGAGCGAATTGAGGGCTTCTTTATGATGCCCTCAGCATAGTAAGTGCCCAGAATTTCAGAAATTCTGGCACATCTAGCGGGGTCCATTGCTGCCTTGCCAAGTAGGAGTCTGGCTTCGCAGCACAATGCTGATGGGCATACAGATTTGATTGGGCCACGATGTGGCCCAACAAATCATCCCCCATAAACACCTGCAAAAACTGTGTGGCGGTAAATCCTGCAACATCAATATTGATGCCAGGATTTGCCGTGAAAGGAGGGATATCTGGCCTCTGGCGATGAGGCACTACCCACTCCTCAGCTGGAGCTGTGCGTCTCCTGCTGGCAGGTGGTGACCCAGGATCTGCATCAGAAACATCACTAGATACATCAGCCAGCGTAGATAATGTATCTAGCGACGTCTCTGAGCAATTAGCGGGGTCGAAATGAGGGTCTGAGTCTGACGCAGATGCCTCAGATTCTGACGCCAGGATGGCATATGCCTCCTCAGACATTATATATAATAGATTATAAAATTTTATAATTATTATATATATATATAAGCGGATTGTTGGTTCTTAGAAGAACCGTTGGGTTTCACAAGAAAATACAAATAAACACCTAAATCTCTCTAAATCCCTCTAAACCTGCCTCAATTCTTCTAAATCTCCCTAAAATCTCTCTAAATCTGCCTCAATTTTTCTAATCTCACTAAATCTCACTAAAATATCTAACCTGTCAAATCTGATCTCTCTCTCTCGCTCACCAAAACACAAGTGAGGAGAGGGAGGGAGAATCAAAGAGGTCAGAGCCAATATTTACAAAATATTGACCTGACCTGACAAATTAGAAATTTTATTTTGATTTTTTCTAACTTCTGATTGGATGTTGCTAGCCTGCCTCTCTGATGAGGCAGGCTAGGAACATCCCACTCAGCCCCAAGATGACCCTGCCCTTAGAACCCTACCCCTAACCCTACCCCTAACCCTAACCCTACCCCTAACCCTACCCCTACCCCTACCCCTAACCCTAACCCTACCCCTAACCCTAACCCTACCCCTAACCGTCATTTTATTTATTTTTATTTTACTTTTTTTTTCACTTTTTTTTCCACTTTTTTTTCACTTTTTTTTACTCTGCTGGGTGCCTTGATCCCTCGAGGCACCCAGCAGAGCACCTGATCACTGATGTGATCGTTTTTGTACTGAGTGCCACGATACCTCGTGGCACTCAGTACTTCCTGCCGCTACCGGAAGTGATCGCTCGGGGGGAGCGATCACGGACGGACCGGCGGCAGGTAAGCATATTACAAGGATGCCTCGATGTCGAGGCATCCTTGTAATATACTCAGAGCAGCTGGAAGCGATACCGATCGCTTCCAGCGCTCTGTAGAAGTGCCGGGCACCTCTCCGGTAAAACCGGATGTGATCGCTCCCGGGGAGCGATCACATGGTGCCCCGGCACTTCTAACCGCCATTGCACGGCTGCCTGGACTCCCAGGCAGCCTGCAATGGCGTTTGAGCTGCTGGAAGCGATCCGATCGCTTCCAGCGCTCAAAAAACGGCAGGACGTACCATGTACGTCAGCGGGTCTAAGAGAGACCCGCTGCAATGACGTACATGGTACGTCCTAGGTCCTTAAGGGGTTAAAAGCCTCCACACAGCAAATAATAAAGTTTATAGTTGCAGACTACATTTACAAATCCCAGCAATTCAAAGAACTGCTTACAGAGCTCATGTGCTACATTCCCCATATGTAACAAAGAACTCTGGGTAGAACATGCAAATGAAGTCCACGTCGTCTCACTTTTTTGGCTCTAGGGTCTGTAGTAACACAGAAAGCTCATTGCCCAATGCCATGCCATACTAGATGGCTTTTTTTTAATTTTTATTTTTTTAGAAAAGGTCAGGTTATACCACCAGTCACAGCCACTCCTGAACAGTTGTTTCGGGCTTATTATGCCCTCATCAGCAGGAGATAGCATGTAACTGGATGCTATTTGATGCTTTACCCTAGGGTAAATCAATACGCATTTAAAGTTGTGGTGGAGGGCAAAAAAGTAAGTTAAATGCTTATTAATTTGCCCTAGAGGTAAAGCATCAAATCACAACCAGTAACAGTCTATCTCCTGCTGATGAGGGCATAATAAGCCCAAAAAAACTGTACAGGAGTGGCTGTGACTGGTGGCATAACCTGACCTTTGCTATAAAAAAAAAAAAAAAAAAAAAGCCATCTAGTATGGCAGGGCATATGAGGTTTCTGTGTTATTACAGACCCTAGATCCAAAAAAGAGATAAGTTGTGCACTTCATTTGCATGTTATACCCAGAGTTCTTTGCTGCATATGGGGAATGTAGCACAGGAGCTCTGTAAAGCAGTTCTCTGAATTGCTGTGATGTGTAAATGTCTTCTACAATTATAAACTTAGTGATATATATATATATAACATAATCTCTCTCTCTGTACTACTGTACACATTTACCTTAATCGGTGCAAGCGCCAGAGGTCTCGTCTTGCATTTATCGCATTCCGGGACCTTTAAGAAACAAGTTGTCAATACATGTACACTTTTCACAAAGCTTTAAAAAAAACAAAAAAAACACAAAAATAAAGTTGACTACGTACCCACTTGTCAATGTCACGTGTCATGCCAAACCAGTAATATTTGGCACAGAGGGCACGACGTGATTTCCCAATGCCCAGGTGCTTCCCATTAGGAGCAATGTGAAATTCCTCAAAGAGCGCCCTCGCTTCTTCACGGGATTTAACAGCTTTTTTGTCTTCGAAGAAGAGGTCTTCTCCTGTGGTGAGAGGGAACGTTAAAGTGGATACATTCATTAAAGAGCCGTCTCCCCAAACCACTGTATTTCTGATACTCACCTTGTAACGTGAATTTAGAGGCGTAACACTTAAGCGTGTATTTCTGGGACTTGACACACTCTGGTGGGTACACTCCCGCAGACAGAAGGTTGAATACTTCCTCCCACTTGTGCTCCATACCTAAAAACGCAGGACACCACGATCAGCTGAATTCTGCATTTTGCATCAAAAAGACTTGTGTGTACAAGATGGTACGGCCTTACAGGTAACAAAATAACTGCACAAAGCGTTCCACCTGAAAGCTTAATGCCTTGTCATTGACAAAAGACAAAACATATCCAAGAAAAAGGTAGTCGACACTTCATGACAAGTTGCATTATAGGAGGTAACTAGGGATGCACCGAAATTATCGGCCAAAGGGGGGGGGGGGAATCAGCTGAAAATCCCAGGATAGGATCCTGACGGAGAGTGGGAACTGTATGCAGGAGAACTGCCACCATGGGACTGCCACAGTCGAAGTATGTGGAAGTAAGTAAGTACTGTGTAGCCAACGCAATCTCACCCCCCCCCAAATCAGTCATTCGAATCTGGGCCTCCGGGCCCAGGCAAGCGCCCCTGCTCGGCCGGGCCTCCGGTCCCAGGTTCGGATGACTGATTTTCGGCAACGGTTTTCAGCCGAGCCGAAAATCCCAAATTTTCAGTAAATCGGCCAGAAATTTTAATTTCGGTGCACCACTAAAAGTAACGGCATTTCTTAAAATACAGTTGGCCCTCGTTATTTGTCATCTTTGGCTAAACGGTTTCTCGTTCCTGGCCACAAAGGAAGACCTGTCAGCACAGAGTTCATCTTCTAGTTTGGCGAGAGGAGAAGAAAGCAAAAAAGCTGGAGGAGAAAGAAGATGACAGAGAAGCCTGGGGGAGGAAGGGGTGACTTTGTGAGAAAAGATGAAAAGAAAAACAGGAGATTGTTATGAAAAGCAAGAGATCATCTGCGGAGTGGAAAGGTTGTACAGCCTGGACAGAGCCACCGGAGGTTTTAAAATAGGCAGGATGTGAGAAGTGCCCCCCCTCCCTGGTTTCTCTGGAAAAGCTGGGTGAAGTAGAGGAGTTTCCTCCACCCCACCCAGCGTCACCAGCAGCCGGGGAATTTGAATTTCGCACCTGCCGTTACTAGTGATGGCTTTACGCAGGGATCGTTTGAGACAATTTCGTTGGTGGCGAATTACACAGTGTTTTGCTGTCAATACGCCTGTATTAGCGAATTGACCCCTTCGTGAATAGACAAATTTCCCCTAAATAGCACTGTATGTTGCAATTCACTATTCGGTGCAATTTGAAGGTTAGTGAATAACCGCTTAAGTTTTCAATCCCCCCGAGACCTTCAGTCTTGGAGGCAGGTTTGCCATGTCCACAATGGTTTCCTCACCTCCTACTACTTCATGCAGAAGGAGGGAGCGTGGGAAGCTGCGCCGCAGTGTAGAACTCATAAACAGCTTGGTAGCCCACCATAATTAACATTTAATTTAGTTTTTACCTATTTACATCAGTTTATCTCCTGATTTATTGTGTAGCTTCTTCTGTCACTCTTTGGATTTTCTTTTTGTGCAACAGTTGCATTTGTCAGCATTCCTACAAAACGCTGATCATATAGATGATCCAAAGACAAAGGAGTTAAACCTTATACAAATATAGTGCAAAAAGAGAAGAAATGGGTGGTATTAATCATTGCTGCCTGCTGACATGCGTATTATACCACAAATGTTGGTATTATGTTATAGCATAGATAAAATTACAATTGTGTTTTGTTTCACATGGAGCTATAGGGATGAGCGTAGAGGACAATTTTTTTCTAGTTATGTTTTATACATGTTACTGGGCTGGCTCCTTCTGGTAGTTGCAGCCGCGTCACCGGTTTTTCTGTATATATGTTAGAAACATGAAACATAGAAAAAGGTCGGCAGATAAGAACCTTTCCGCCCATCTAGTCTGCCCAATTACATGGATACTTTACCTGGATTTATCTTTTGTTTAGGATAGCCTTATGCCTATCCCATGCCTGCTAAAATTCAATTACTGTTTTGGCCTCTACCACTTCAACTGGAAGGCTGTTCCAGAAGCAAATTGTATCAGCTGCCATAAAAGGATATACAGAAGTAACAAAATTGCCAATGCTCTGTCACGTACCTCCGGCGCCCGGCAGCCTCCTCCACGCTGTTCGCTGGCCGAATTAAATGAACTCCGGCGCTGGTCACGTGACGGCCAGATGGGTGGGGGCACCGAAATATAACACAGCGCCATTGGGTTTAAATACCCTTCAGTTAGCCCAAATCAGTGTGCCGATGTGTTTCTCACATCCCGCAGTGCTACCTTCCATTTCTAGAATTTATCTGATCTAACTTCTGGCTTTGGCATATCAACGATTCTGGTGTTTGACCTCTGGCTTTAGCATATCAACTATTCTGGTGTTTGACCTCTGGCTTTGGCATATCAACTATTCTGGTGTTTGACCTCTGGCTTTGGCATATCCACTATTTTGGTACACATACTCATTTGTACAAACCGGCCACTCCAAGGATCAGAAAGTGTAGTGGTAACACTGCTTACAGTGACCGTTTTCTATATTCCTGGGCAATACTGTCAGGCTCGTGCCATGAAGGAGCCATGGCACAGCATCTGTGTAGTGATATATAATTCCAAGCGCTGGGGGGTAAGCAGGCACACAGACACTGGAGGCAGTATATGCACAATAAGGCTGTATTGTAGAATGGTTACCAGCAAACAGTCCAGCACAGAACAGATAGTAACACAGTAAATACAGGCAAGAGGATGGTGGGCCACATAGTCTCTCTCCAGATCCGCTTGAGGAGAAGCAGGAGCCTTAGGCAAATGTACCTTGATAGAAGGTTGGTCTCCTTGGAGAGGGCTTGAGGGCTGGAAGCCACTTGAGAGTCTCTGGACCCACTAGATAGTGGGCCACGCAGTGTATCGTACAGCAAGCAGGAAACAGCTAGTGCAGACAAAGCAAGTGTGGAATAACTGGTATACACTGCCCAGCAGGTACATCAAGGTACAAGAAATAACAAGAGGGAGCTCTCAGGACCTCTGAACACAGGAAGGGAAAACACAAAATGAAAGAGCAAAGGGGAGGAGGGTGTGGTCTGGTTTTATGCAGAACCTCAGATGATTCAGACACAGGAGTTAACCCTTAGGTGAGAAGCAGGTATTGAGAGCTAGTGACCCAGGCTGACCACAGCAAGCTCTCAGGGCTGAGGCATGACAAATACGTGACCTGCTCCCAATATGTAGCAAGATCACGCCCTTAGCGCAGATTTATTGCTGTGCTCCTGGAGTCTGAAGACACAGCACCTGGATCTAGACCTTTAGCTCAGAAAAGTATCCATAATAATATAACATCTCTCTCTAGTGCATCCAACTTGCACATTTTGGCACCCGGCTTGTCACGGGTGCCAAATAAATAATTTAAAAAAATTAATGTCAGGAGCAATGCGGATACAATAGAGAATGTTTTGTGTAGAAAACCCTGCACGGGCTGTGTCACATTGTTGCCAGTGATATATATATTTTGACATGCTGGAATGGCTTTAGAGATTGCAGGGTTCAAGTCACTATTAGGGAAGCTGTATTTACCCTGTGAAGATCAGAGCAGATGTCTTACGGGAGAAGTTTTCGTTTCATGCTAGAAGTTTACAGGGTTATTCTGAGAAAGGTGAAACTCAGGAGAATTGGCAGAAGAAAACAATCTAGACCAAATAGCCGATTTGGAAAGGGAGATAAATGGGAGAATTTTTCTGGTTTGGCTATTTTGACCTAGAATTTTCAGTTCTCTAGAGTTTCACCTTTCTCTGAAAAACCCTGTAGGTCTAGAGGTTGTTACTTGCGATATAATATATACCTTTAAAATCTCTGCCCCTTATATCATCTACTACATTTGTTGAAGTGTATCATTCGCTTTTTGGGTTCTTATGTCAGAAACATTTATTTATTCATAAAGTATCTTACCAGGAAGGATACGTTGAGATTTCTCTCGTTTTCAAGTATGTCCTGGATTAGATCTACTTAAGGCACAAATCCTGGAAGATCATATTTATTACAAGGATTTTTGTTTGTATATTGTTGAACCAACCATTTTTCTGGCTCACCTAAAATTGAATATAGAATCCACATTATTTAGTAATCCATCTCTCTTCTAATAGATGGAGTTCTTGAGCCAATACAGCTCGCTCATATCAATATTAGACATTGCTACATATTTTTTTATTTTATATTTCTGTTCAGAATACTCGGATTATTAGTTCACTTTCATATGTCTTTTTAATGGTTTAATAAAAAGTTAGAAACATGCTAGTTTTCATGTGCATTTAAAATAGGCTGATTTGCCTATGGCAGGGGTCAGCAACCTTGGCTCCCTGATGTTTTGGGAACTACATTTCCCATGTGGCTTAGTCAGCCTAATGGCTGACTGAGCATCGTGGGAGATGTCGTTCCCAAAACATCAGGGAACCAAGGTTGCGGACCCCTGGCCTAGGGTTACCCCCTTAAATCACTTGGTAGTGAAGGGGTTATTAAAAAAAAAAACTGTCAGAAACCAGTGGGGTTTTTTTTTAATTAATTTTAAAGAAATATTTGAGCTTATACCCATTGAATGTCTTACAGCAAATAACCTATTTTTGGCCAGTAGATGGCACAATCTACTGCCAAGTCGAGTTAGAAGTTTGAGCAGCTGGTCTATTTTCTTCAGTTTCTCCCTGCATCGCCTGCTGAAAGCCCAATATTTCAGAGCTTTCAATAGCTGATTTTACAGTTTTAGCTCTTTGGGGGCGCCTTCTGCAGCCCAAAAGCAAATTAAATTTGTTTGCAGCAAACAAATTGCACTTGCTTTTGGGCTGCAGATCAAGAGATCTCAATATCCAGGCACCAGATGGTGCCTTTGAAGCCCAAGATATCGCGATATATCTGGAGTGAAGGGGTTAATAGACTGTTGGTGACAAGAATCCCTTCCCTCGGGGTCCCAAGTGTGGGTCCCTCAGATCAGACCCATTATGTATTTTTTTTAGAAAACATTTTTAGGTATTTCTTAAAATAATTTAAAAAAAGGTCCTTTTAACACATTTGTATTATTTTATTGGATTTACAATCTTATTAGGAGAATAGGAAACTTTATTTTTAATTTGGTGGCATTTGCCAATTTCAGTAAAATAGGGTGACCATTCGCTAAATAGTGAACTCACTGTATTTTCACTGAAATTGCCTGCTTTGTGAATAGACCCTTTAATGTATTACAAGAATAGAAGAGGCAATCAAGGTCTAAACTTCCCGGAAACCAAAAAAATGAAATACCAGTCTGGACCTGATCAAATTCCAGCAATGCTGCAGAAAATCAGTGCGCCGGCAATTGCAAAACCTGTCGCAACCCTAATCAATAAATCACTGGCGACTGGATACATACCCAAACTCTGGAAGACTGCGAGAGTGTTACCTATCCATAAAAGTGGTGACAATACTTTGGTATCCAACTACCGCCCGATATCATTGCTCCCTGTAATGTCAAAAATTCTGAAAAAATGTGTTTACACGCAATTACGTGATTATTATCAGTATTTGAACTACTTAACCCCAGATCAATCCGGCTTTCGCCCAAATCATTCAACTACAAACCCCCTTTTAAAAGTTTGCAATGATATTCAAACGGGCATAGAACAAGGAGACCTAACTGGAGCCATCTTCCTTGATTTCGCCAGGCCTTTGACACAGTAGACCATGGCATCCTATTACAAAAACTTAAAAATTCTGGTATTGGTGATCGTACGCCGTTGAGGAATATTTTAATATTTGTATATTTCTAATTGAATATCAAACCAATTTTTGATATATGAACAAGGAATGGTGCAGCGCCACACAACATGCATCCACCACCAGGGTGCCCAGATAGCCAATCTCAGGATATAGTGGTTTCCCCTATACCATTACACACAATAATGAAATAAATGACCTGGATCGGCGCGAATAATGCCCTCTGGGGTCCTGGAATCTTACGTTCATATGTGTAAAAAGGAGACAGATAATAGTGCAACACTGATATTATACAGATTATATAGGTGTATATAAGATATATCCCACTCACAAATATAGAGCCATCACACTGGCTCTAAGTGGGTCCAGGCATGTGGGTGATTGTCTTCAGTTTCTTAGGTGACCCCCACCTTACAGCAAATTTTCTGTCCAGAATTTTATGCAGTGGAAAAAAGGGAAATTTTCTTTGTGTAGATCTACAGACACAGTTTACAGTGTTGTGTACAGTTGGAATTGTACTCACATTTTGGGGAGCTCACATAGCTCATGGATGTATGCCCATAGGTTTTTTTGGATGGGAAAAAAACCCAAAGGAAAAACCACCAATGATCCGGGAAGCAGCACCAATAGTCCAGGAAACAGCAAAGCAGGAAACGAAATTGGAGGTAGAAAATAAAATTTATTAAAATATAATTAAAATAACCACCAGAACGCGTTTCGCCGCATCAAGTAGCGGCTTCATCAGCTGGAATGGTTGTAATGGGCTTATTGGCCCTTTTATAGTGTCCATAGTCAGTTTTAATTGTCCCCATGTGTCCTGTTTGCTGTCCTGAGCTGATCAAGAGCTGATCAAGAGATTGAAAAAATCAGTATCCCTACGACTAATAGATTCCGAATCCTCAATGAAAACCCAGAGGAGGAGGTTTTTTGGAGGGACCCCCTAGACAGGAGGGTGAATCCGGGGGAACACAGAGATCTGGATACAAGATTAGGAAGAGAGGGGGGAAAGAAAAGATCTTGGGAAAAAACAGAAGGGGAAAGAGAGCAGGGAAGCGAATCCTTAAGAGAAAAAAGGGAGAGAAGGTAATAATGAAAGGTATTTTTAATCTGAGTCAGAAGGTTTTAACTAATACAGAAATTAAAGTCCTGAATAAAGGTCTAAAATTTGCCCCCACCAAACGGATGGATAAGTTTAGTATGTATATAGATTTACAACGTTTTAAAAGAAAATTAAGTTTAAAAAAATATTTCTTGAGATCTCCAGTAGAAAGTAGTATGCCTATTGATTCAGATAAATTTACACATACGAATTTAAAGAAAAAAATCAAAGTTTTACCCGCGACACACCATTTCTGACGAAATTAAAATGTTCGAAAATTTGGTGTCTACTGACATAGACAGGATGGTGGTTAGGGAGAAAAACCATAACCTCACCATAGAAGAAAAAAAAGCAATAAAGAATCTTGACAATGATGAGACGATTGTAATAAAACCTGCGGATAAGGGAGGGGGGATCGTTGTCTGGTCAAAAGAAGCATATAATAAGGAAGCACTGCGTATATTGGAAGATAAAAAAACGTACACCAAATTAAAAAGCAACCCCATAACAACTATTAGAGAAAATCTCCAGGTTCTCCTTCAAGGTGGTAAAGAGAAGGGAATTCTCACTGAACGTGAATTTCAGTATTTAATGATTGAAGATATCAAGACCCCACACTTTTATATTTTACCTAAGATCCACAAAAATATAACTGACTCACCTGGGAGACCCATAGTGGCAGGAATTCATTCCATTACAAGCTGCCTGTCTGAATATGTAGATATCCTTCTTCAGCCAATTGTTAAGGAGATGCCATCATACCTAAAGGATACTATTAGCATACTACAAATATTAGATGAAATAAAATGGGGGGAAGATTATATAATGGTTGTAAGTGATGTTAATTCACTGTATAGTAATATACCCCATGTTATGGGCATGCAAATAGTTAATGAAAGAATAAGTGACTCCAAGAAATTGGATGACACACAGGTGGGTTTCATCATGGAGAGTATACAATTTATCTTAGAAAATAATTATTTTAAATTTGGGGAAGATTTTTTCTTGCAAAAGAATGGTACGGCAATGGGGACCAAATTTGCGCCCAGCTATGCGAACCTATATATGGCAGGCTGGGAAGCCCAGTTTGTCTACGGTTCGCATAGCTGGGCGCACAACATCCCCCTATATAGACGTTACATTGATGACGTATTTTTTGTTTGGAGAGGTAGTGAGGAAGACCTAATCACCTTTTTGGATAGTCTCAATAGTCAAATTTGGGGTATTACATTAGAAAATAAATGGAGCAGGGAGAAAATAGCTTTTCTTGACCTAGAAATATATATCAGCGAAGGGTCTGTTAAATGTAAAACCTTTTTCAAAGAGGTAGATACTAATACCTATATAAATACTACAAGTTGTCACAATCCATCGTGGCTTAAAGGGGTGCCCAAGGGGCAATTCATGCGCTTGAGGAGGAATTGCTCAGACCTTAACATTTTTGAGCAACAGGCTAATCAATTAAAAGAGAAATTCCTAGAAAAGGGGTATAATGCCCTAGAGTTGGATACAATTATTGACCAACTCAAACAAGAGGATCGGACAAACCTACTTCAATATAAACCCAAAAAAACCATCAAAGAAGGTGAAGTTTTATTTCTGTGTGACTACAGTAGTAAAGCCAATAATATGAAGAAAATAATTAAAAAACATTGGCATGTCCTTCAGAAAGATAAGGATTTAAATAGTATATTGGGGGAACAGCCAAAAATAGTATTTAGAGGAGTCAAGAACTTAAAAATGAATTTGGTACATAGTAAACCTAAAAACAAAAAAATAAATCAGAATCAATTCAATCTAAAAAATGGCTTCTACGTCTGTGGACAATGTCTCGCCTGCAGGTCGACTGGTAATAGGAAAGATTGCAGAACAGAATATATGAATAGAAAAATCAACCAAAAGATACAAATAAAAGAAGTTCTTAATTGCTGCTCAAAAAGTGTAATATATCTTTTAGAATGTCCTTGTGGCCTCCAATACGTTGGCCGCACAAAAAGGGCCCTAAATGTAAGAATTTCGGAACATGTTAGAAACATAAAAAAATTATATGAAAAACATTCCGTTTCATTACATTTTAAGCTCCAACATGGAGGTTCTCCAGTAGGTTTGAGATTCATGGCCATTAAGAAAATACATAGAGTTAACACAGACGACAATATCATTAATAAGTTGGGACAAGAGGAGATGCGGACCATTTATGAAATGGGCACTATGGCACCAAATGGGTTAAATAATGATTTTGAGGTGGTCCATTTTTTATGAATCTTTTATGAATTTTCTATGAGTTTTTAAGAGTTTGTTGTGCACCTCTCGGGGTCGTAGAATAAAATATATACCTACCCTCTTCACCTTTTATGATGAAAGGGGCTACATATAAATAAAGATAAAATACCACAAGTGAAATTTGTGAGATAGGAAAGGGAAAGAAAGGGAAGAAAATATAAAGACAATAGAGCTATAAAATTATTAATTTTTATTATTTTTTTCTCTCCACTTTATTTAAGCACTCAATTGGGTATATATTTAACACCTAACAATAGCTAGGAACTATATGGCACTTTAAAGAATACTCTCACAATATGAGATTTTTAATCATTCTAAATTTAGGATATTGCTATATGTTCTAGACATATAGCTTATAGTGAACACCCTAAATAAAAGCACTTTAAAAATGATAAAGTATTCAATTTAACACATATCTAGCAAAATAGCACTTTAATAATAATTTAGTATAACATTTGTATTAAAGAGGTTTATACTATTAATATATTGCACCAATTAATATTTTATTAAATAGATATAAAACTATAACAAATTCTATAATACAGCATTAATCACTTTTCACTAAATGGGAAGGCAATTAAAGGGTCACTGTTGACTTATACAAAAAATAGAGACTTGAAGATAGTTCTAGACATATAGCTTATAGTGAGCACCCTGAATAAAAGCACTTTAAAAATGATAAAGTATTCAATTTAACACATATCTAGCAAAATAGCACTTTAATAATAATTTAGTATAATATTTGTATTAAAGAGGTTTATAATATATTGCACCAATTAATATTTTATTAAATAGATATAAAACTATAATAAATTCTATAATACAGCACTAATCACTTTTCACTAAATGGGAAGGCAATTAAAGGGCCACTGTCGACTTATACAAAAAATAGAGACTTGAAGATAGTCTCCATTTCCCCCCCCCCTTTTTTTTATGCATTAGATATAAATATAATATTGGTTTATAGAGAGACCATGCGGGGTGTACAATTCATTTTATATCATGTTGATCTCATATGAGTTTAATACATGCATTTTTTGTTTTTATACTGTATATAATAAAAAGGAAATTAGGTTTTGTTGAAGCCCCGGGCTCTGAAGGTTTTGAAGAAAGAGAGAACTCTGTATCTATTCCACCCTCTGGTTAAGAAACCGCCAACCGGAAGTAAAATAGCAATGCTTGGAACGCAGTGGAACGCGGAAGTAAGAAAATAGGCGTTTGGAACGCGGTGGAACGCGGAAGTAAACCGCGCATGCGCAAAATGGCGGCGCCCAGCACCAGACGCCGCTGAAAACGGAAGAACTAATCAGGACAGCAAACAGGACACATGGGGACAATTAAAACTGACTATGGACACTATAAAAGGGCCAATAAGCCCATTACAACCATTCCAGCTGATGAAGCCGCTACTTGATGCGGCGAAACGCGTTCTGGTGGTTATTTTAATTATATTTTAATAAATTTTATTTTCTACCTCCAATTTCGTTTCCTGCTTTGCTGTTTCCTGGACTATTGGTGCTGCTTCCCGGATCATTGGTGGTTTTTCCTTTGGGTTTTTTTTCCCCATCCAAAAAAACCTATGGGCATACATCCATGAGCTATGTGAGCTCCCCAAAATGTGAGTACAATTCCAACTGTACACAACACTGTAAACTGTGTCTGTAGATCTACACAAAGAAAATTTCCCTTTTTTCCACTGCATAAAATTCTGGACAGAAAATTTGCTGTAAGGTGGGGGTCACCTAAGAAACTGAAGACAATCACCCACATGCCTGGACCCACTTAGAGCCAGTGTGATGGCTCTATATTTGTGAGTGGGATATATCTTATATACACCTATATAATCTGTATAATATCAGTGTTGCACTATTATCTGTCTCCTTTTTACACATATGAACGTAAGATTCCAGGACCCCAGAGGGCATTATTCGCGCCGATCCAGGTCATTTATTTCAATTTTTGATATAATCTTTGATACTTTGACATCTCTGAGGCATAGAAGATAATGGCCTGCTTCTTGTGAAAGCACATTAATCTTTTAACTTTCAGTCAGCAGGGTCGGAGATTTGAAAGAAGTCTTAAAGGACCACCAGATGTGACCTATTTGACATTGAGAGGCGAAGTCTAGGAGTTTTAAAGGTTTCTTTGTTCTTAATAACCAAAAGTAAATTTATACCAGATGTGGCAAGACACCTGTGACGGGATGGAAGTCCGCCTGCGGTCCTGCTCTGACTGCCCCCCCCCCTTTGATGGCGTCCGGCCCGACTACCGAGTGGCACGGCACTCGGTGTCTCGAGCGGCCTGGAGGATGAAATGGCGTTGGTCCGGCGTCTGGAGAGATGGTGCGGTGTTGCCTTGGGGATCCCGTTCCTGGGTTGAGTGGTGATGCAGGAGACCGCTGAGTGTCTCCTGCAATAGTGATTGTAGCTCTGAAATGAAGACACCAGACGTGGCTGTATGCTTTAAAACAGTGAACTGAATTTTATGGGTTTCAACAGGGTCATTTATACAACTTCACACAAACAGATTACCAACTCCCCCACCCACACAACCAGCACTGATTGGCTCCTTTCCCAGCCTCCTGTTCCCTATCAGGTCCCTTTCAGCCTTCCCATTGTGCAGGGATTAGGCAGATGAGGTCTTGGAAAAGCCTTAAATCCTCTGGCCCACTGCATTCTCCATTTTGGGGCATGAGATCCTTTGTTCTGTGAAACCATGCTGGGATGAGCAAAATGGCGACGGGGAAAAACACATACAAACGGTTTCTTTCATACTTTTGCAGTCACATCATACAGGGTACATTTTTATTACATTACACCAATAAAACCACATCTAGCAATAAAATAAGAGGTCCAAAGGCTCACACGCAAAACGAAAACGAAAACAGGAAAAATGGTCTTTAAAAAGGGTTCAGTCTTTAGTCCTGTGGCTCGCTGAAAAGAGCTCTCATGTCCGTTCCGTGACAACACCTACAGTGGCAAGAAAAAGTATGTGAACCCTTTGGGATTACGTGGAGTTTTGCATGAATTGGTCACAAACTGTGCTCTGATCTTCATCTAAGTCACAACAATTTGAAAAAACACAGTCTGCTTAAAATAATACAACACAAACATTATATGTTTTCATGTGTTTATTCAACATAACAGGTAAACATTCACAGTGCAGGGTGGAAAAACTATGTGAACCCCTAGCCTAATGACTTCTCCAAGAGCTAATTGGAGCCAGGAGTGAGCCAACCTCGAGTCCAATCAGTGTGACATTATTGGATGTGTTGCTGAAAGCTGTCCTGCCCTTTAAAAACACACACCAGTTTTGGGTTTACTGGTTTCAAGAAGCACTGCCTGATGTGAACCATGCCTCGCAGAAAAGAGCTCTCAGAAGACCTACGATCAAGAATTGTTGACTTGCATGAAGCTGGAAAGGGTTACAAAAGTATCTCCAAAAGCCTTGATGTTCATGTGTCCACAGTAAGACAGACTGTCTACAAATGGAGAAAGTTCAGCACTGTTGCTACTCTCCCTAGGCGTGGTCGTCCTGTAAAGATGACTGCAAGAGCACAGCGCAGAATGCTTAATGAGGTAAAGAAGAATCCTAGAGTGTCAGCTAAAGACTTACAGAAATCTCTGGCACATGCTAACATTTTTGTTGACACATCTACTATAAAGGAAAACATAGCAAGAATGGAGTACATGGGAGGACACCACGGAGGAAGCCATTGCTGTCCTAAAAGTATAGTGCAGCACGTTTGAAGTTTGCAATAGAGCACCTGGATGTTCCAAAGCACTACTGGCAAAATATTCTGTGGACAGATGATACCAAAATTGAGTTGTTTGGAAAAAACACACAACACTGTGTGGAGAAAAAAAGGCACAGGACACCAACATCAAAACCTCATCCCCACTGTAAAACATGGCGGAGGGAGCATCATGGTTTGGGGCTGCTCTGCTGCCTCAGGGCCTGGACGGATTGTTGTCATTGATAAACTCTGGAATTCATTTTTCCATCAAGACATTTTGCAGGAAAACGTAGGACCATCTGTCCGCCAACTGAAGCTCCGCAGAGGATGGGTGATGCAACAGGACAATGACCCAAAGCATACAAGTAATTCAACAAAAGAATGGCTTCAACAAAACAAAATACGCCTTCTGGAGTGGCCCAGAGTCCTGACCTCAACCTGATTGAAATGCTGTGGCATGACCTTAAGAGAGCGATTCACACCAGACATCCCAAGAATATTCCTACACTGAAACAGTTTTGTGAAGAGGAGTGGTCCAAAATTACTCCAGATCGTTGTGCAGGTCTGATCTGCAACTACAGGAAACTTTTGGTTGAGGTTATTGCTGCCAAAGGAGGGTCAACCAGTTATTAAGTCCAAAGGTTCACATACTTTTTCCACCCTGCACTGTGAATGTTTACATGTTCTGTTCAATAAACACATGAAAACATATGTTTGTGTTGTATTATTTTAAGCAGACTATGTTTTTCAAATTATTGTGGCTTAGATGAAGATCAGAGCACATTTTATGACCAATTCATGCAAAACTCCACGTAATCTCAAAGGGTTCACATTTTTTTCTTGCAACTGTAAATGTCTAGAATACTGATTTATGTATCCTGAGTTAAAAGCTCTCTGTCTGAAACATTTGAAAGACGTGGGATTTAAGTTTAACCAATTATGTATTTTGAACGACGTTCTTTGAGACATCTGGAAAAAAAGTCGTTAAAGCTTGGCCAATCATATGTATTGAGGGGCTGTGTCCTAACTCTGACGTGTATTTCTGTATTAAGCTTTGTGAACCTAATTAGATTGAATGAAGTAAAAAGATGTGAACATCAACACTCTTGTGCTCTGTTCTTTCTCATCCAAATACATGTATATTGAATATGACTTCTAAAACTCTGGATTATAGAGTATAGATAAATAAGAAAATGCCTGGCAAAGTGGAGATTGAAAAAAGAATAAGCGCGCTAACGACCAAGGATAAAAACAGTAAACAGGACAAAAGGATTTTTTATCCTAACACATGCTAACCTGGTTTCAAATCATATGTATCTGATCGGTCGCAATATGTGTCCATTTCTGGCAGCTCCTCCCTCCCCCTCCCAGTAATGTGCGGAGTACCCAAACGCTCAATACTCGGCCCCTTGCTATTCACGATATTCATAAATGATCTGGCCAACATCTGCAAAGCTTCAACTATACACATGCACGCAGACGACACTGTAATCTATACCAGCAAACCAAATCTCCCGCAGCTGGAGGCTGTGCTGCAAAAACAATTCACAGGAGGTAAAAAAAAGTGGATCAAAGATAACAAACTTTTTCTAAATACTGACAAAACTGTTACGATGCTCTTTGGAACAAAAGTTGCAAATGCCCCATCTATGTGTCAGGACAAAATCAAATGGCACGCTGACCACAGTCACGTCTCTCAAATATCTACAGTCAGGTCCAGAAATATTGAGACATCGACACAATTCTAACATCTTTGGCTCTATACACCACCACAATGGAGTTGGAATGAAACAAACACAATGTGCCTTAACTGCAGACTTTAATTTGAGGGTATGTACATTGAACTCAGGTGAACGGTGTAGGACTTACAGCAGCTTGCAGATGTGCCTCCCACTTATTAAGGGACCAAAGGTAATGGGACAATTGGCTTCCCAGCTGTTCCATGGCCGGGTGTATGATATTCCCTCATTACCCCAATTACAATGTGCAGATAAAAGACCCAGAGTTCATTTCAAGTGTGCTATTTGCATTTGGAATCTGTTGCTGTCAGCTCTCAAGATGAGATCCAAAAAGCTGTCACTATCAGTGAAGCAAGCCATCATTAGGCTGAAGAAACCAAACAAACCCATCAGAGAGATAGCAAGAACATTAGGCGTGGCCAAAACAACTGTTTGGAACATTCTCAAAAAGAAGGAACGCACCGGTGAGCTCAGCAACACCAAAAGACCCGGGAGACCACGGAAAACAACTGTGGTGGATGACCGAAGAATTCTTTCACGGTTTCCCTGGTACTGGTGAAGAAAACATCCTTCACAACAGTTGGCCAGATCAAGAACACTCTCCAGGAGGTAGGTGTATGTGTGTCAAAGTCAACAATCAAGAGAAGACTTCACCAGAGTAAATACAGAGGGTTCACCACAAGATGTAAACCATTGGTGAGCCTCAAAAACAGGAAGGCCAGATTAGAGTTTGCCAAACACCTAACAAAGCCTTCTCAGTTCTGGAACAAGATCCTATGAACATAGGAGACCAAGATCAACTTGTACCAGAGTGATGAGAAGAGAAGAGTATGGAGAAGGAAAGGAACTGCTCATGATCCTAAGCATACCACCTCATCAGTGAAGCATGGTGGTGGTAGTGTCATGGCGTGGGCATGTATGGCTGCCAATGGAACTGGTTCTCTTGTATTTATTGATGATGTGACGCTGACAAAAGCAGCAGGATGAATTCTGAAGTGTTTCGGGCAATATTATCTGCTCACATTCAGCCAGATGCTGCAGAACTCATTGGACGGCGCTTCACAGTGCAGATGGACAATGACCCAAAGTATACTGCAAAAGCAACTAGGGTTGCACCGATACCGATACTAGTATCGGTATCGGGGCCGATACTGGGTACTGCAGGAGTACTTGGTACTCGTGCAGTACCCCCCAATATTTTTTCCGATACCGGAAGCCGGCATTGAGCCGGCTTGCCGGCATCCGAGGGGCTGCGGCAGCTGTCTGAATGCTCTATCGGCATTCAGACAGCCGCCCCTGGAGCTCTCTGGCATACCTACCTTCCTGGGCGCCGCCGGGAATGTCTCCGCGCGTGCGCTTGTTGGAAGGACCCCAGCCGCGACCACGTGGGACCATGTGATCACGGCTGGGGTCCTTCCAAAGAGCGCGCGGAGACATTCCCGGCGGCGCCCAGGAAGGTAAGTATAAACACACTAAGCAGCTGCAGGGCTTGTCTGAATGCGGATAGAGCATTCAGACAGGCCCTGCAGCTGCTCTCCGCGATGATACTTACCTTCCTGGGCGACGCCGGGAAAGTTTCCCCACGTGCGCTCGTTGGAAGGACCCCAGCCGTGATCACATGGTCCCACGTGGTCGCGGCTGGGGTCCTTCCAACGAGAGCGCGCGCGGAGACATTCCCGGCGGCGCCCAGAAAGGTAAGTATCGTTGGGGGGGGGGTCCGTGAGCTGGGGGGCATACCTATGTGTGAGCTGGGGGGCATATCCATGAGCTGGGGGGGGGCATAACCATGTGTGAGCTGGGGGGCATAACCATGTGTGAGCTGGGGGGCATATCCATGTGCGAGCTGGGGGGCATAACCATGTGCGAGCTGGGGGGCATATCCATGAGCTGGGGGCATAACCATGTGTGAGCTGGGGGGCATAACCATGTGTGAGCTGGGGGGCATAACCATGTGTGAGCTGGGGGGCATAACCATGTGTGAGCTGGGGGGCATAACCATGTGTGAGCTGGGGGGGCAAATCCATGAGCTGGGGGCAATATCCATGTGTGAGCTGGGGGCAATATCCATGTGTGAGCTGGGGGGCAATATCCATGTGTGAGCAGGGGGCAATATCCATGTGTGAGCAGGGGGCAATATCCATGTGTGAGCAGGGGGCAATATCCATGTGTGAGGCAGGGCAATATCCATATGTGAGCTGGGGGCAATATCCATATGTGAGCTGGGGGCATAACCATGTGTGAGCTGGGGGGCATATCCATGAGCTGGGGGGCATAACCATGTGTGAGCTGGGGGGCATAACCATGTGTGAGTTGGGGGCATAACCATGTGTGAGCTGGGGGGGCAAATCCATAAGCTGGGGGGCAATATCCATGAGCTGGGGCAAATCCATGTGTGAGCAGGGGGCAATATCCATGTGTGAGCAGGGGGCAATATCCATGTGTGAGCAGGGGGCAATATCCATGTGTGAGCAGGGGGCAATATCCATGTGTGAGCAGGGGGCAATATCCATGTGTGAGCAGGGGGCAATATCCATGTGTGAGCTGGGGGCAATATCCATGTGTGAGCTGGGGGCAATATCCATGTGTGAGCTGGGGCAGTATGAAAATATATATATATATATATATATATAGGGGGGATATACATGTGAGCTGGGGGCATTTTTATATGGTCTGTTCTTATTGGAAAGCGTCACATGACATTAAAGAAAAGTATCGGTACCGGTGAGTACTTTTAAAAAGTATCGGTACTCGTACTCGGTCTTAAAAAAGTGGTATCGGTGCATCCCTAAAAGCAACCAAAGAGTTTTTGAACGGACATAAGTGGAATGTTATGCAATGGCCAAGTCAATCACCTGACCTGAATCCCATTGAGCATGCATTTCACTTGCTGAAGACAAAACTGAAGGGAAAATGCCCCAAGAACAAGCAGGAACTGAAGACAGTTGCAGTAGAGGCCTGGCAGAGCATCACCAGGGATGAAACCCAGCGTCTGGTGATGTCTATGCGTTCCAGACTTCAGGCTGTGATTGACTGCAAAAAGGATTTGCAACCAAGTATTAAGAAGGGAAAGTTTGATTTATGATTATTATTCTGTCCCATTACTTTTGGTCCCTTAACAAGTGGGAGGCACATCTGCAAACTGCTGTAAGTCCTACACCGTTCACCTGAGTTGGATGTACATACCCTCAAATTAAAGCTGACAGTCTGTAGTTAAAGCACATTGTGTTTGTTTCATTCCAACTCCATTGTGGTGGTGTCCTAAGATGTTAGAATTGTGTCGTTGTCCCAATATTTCTGGACCTGACTGTAGGTATGTGGTTAGACCCAAAACTATCCTTTGGCCCCCACATCGAAAAACTCTCATCTAAACTTTACCCCAAACTAGGTGCCCTGTACAGAAACAAATCCTGCCTGAGCCCCGCGGTAAGAAAGCAACTAGTACAACAAATGCTTATGCCGGCTATTGAATACGGAGATGTAGTGTATGCAGTTGCCCCGCAAATGTACCTTCATAAACTTACTACATTGTATAACTCATTCTGCTGCTTTGTGCTATAATGTAACTACATGACCCACCTTTGTGACATGTTAAAAGAGCTAAACTGGCCGTCGCTGGAATCCAGACGCACTCTTCACCTATACAACCTGGTGTTTAAAGGGATACTCTAGGCAACATGACCACCTAAGCCTTTTTAGGTGGGCATGATGCCCGGAGTATGCCACCCTCTGTCCCCCCTCCCTCCGCTCTGCAGTTCAGCTGAAAAACAGCTGAGAGAGGCGGAGGAGTTTACTCCGCCCCCCCAGCTGTCAGTCAGCAGAGCGGGATTCAGATTTCCCGCTTCTGCCGACTATTGCCGAGTAGGAGACGTCATCGCTCTTTCAGCCCGATGACGTCTCCAACTCGCCGCAGTAGCTGGCGGCAGCGGCTGAGGGTTAGTGTTGCGCGCATCCTCTTGCGCGCAACACTAATCCTCAGAGGGAGGAAGCCTGCCGATTGGCTTACGTGAGAGGCACGCATGCGCACTTCTCACGAAAACCAGAAGGCAAGAAGAAGCAAGAAGGACGGGAGCGGAAGAGGAGGGAGGTGAGTATAAAAAAAAGACACCGCTGGAAACAAGTGGATTTTAGGGTAATTATCACAGTTACAAAAAAAAAAAAAAATCCCTAACGATTTATTAAGGGAATAGGGATAGATTAAGATAAAAAAACAGGGGGGGGGGATTTTTGAGTGGAGTGTTCCTTTAAGCGCTTTTCTGGGAAGCTACCACCCTACCTGAATAGACAGCTTCCCCCAGCAGTTCCCTCATCCTATAACCTCCGATCCAGGACCTGCACCTTACTTGCAATACCACAATACAAAAGTAAAGTGGCTCGATCCTCATTTTCCTACAGAGCACCACAGTTATGGAATAACCTCCCAGACACCGTCAAATCTTCCCCCAGTCTAAAGTCACTTAAGAGATCTCTATTAACATACCTCAATACGGAATGCACCTGTAAACATGTAATATAGTGACTATATACAGAATGCACCTGTAAACATGTAACAGTGACTATATATACAGAATGCGCCTGTAAACATGTAATATAGTGAATATATACAGAATGCACCTGTAAACATGTAACATAGTGACTATATACAGAATGCACCTGTAAACATGTAACACAGTGACTATATACAGAATGCACCTGTAAACATGTAACACTGTACCTGTAAACATGTATCACGGTGACTACATACAGAATGCACCTGTAGACATTTAACACAGTGACTATATACAGAATGCGCCTGTAAACATGTAACAGTGACTATATACAGAATGCGCCTGCAAACCTGTAACATAGTGACTATATACAGAATGCGCCTGTAAAAATGTAACATAGTGACTATATACAGAATGCACCTGTAAACATGTAACACATTGACTATATACAGAATGCACCTGTAAACATGTAACATAGTGACTATATACAGAATGCACCTGTAAACATGTAACATAGTGACTATATACAGAATGCACCTGTAAACATGTAACATAGTGACTATATACAGAATGCACCTGTAAACATGTAACATAGTGACTATATACAGAATGCGCCTGTAACCATGTAACATAGTGACTATATACAGAATGCACCTGTAAACATGTAACATGGTGAATATATACAGAATGCGCCTGTAAACATGTAACATAGTGAATATATACAGAATGCGCCTGTAAACATGTAACATAATGACTATATACAGAATGCGCCTGTAAAGATGTAACATAGTGACTATATACAGAATGCACCTGTAAACATGTAACATAGTGACTATATACAGAATGCACCTGTAAACATGTAACATAGTGACTATATACAGAATGCGCCTGTAACCATGTAACATAGTGACTATATATACAGAATGCGCCTGTAAACATGTAATATAGTGAATATATACAGAATGCGCCTGTAAACATGTAATATAGTGAATATATACAGAATGCACCTGTAAACATGTAACATAGTGACTATATACAGAATGCACCTGTAAACATGTAACACAGTGACTATATACAGAATGCACCTGTAAACATGTAACACTGTACCTGTAAACATGTATCACGGTGACTACATACAGAATGCACCTGTAGACATTTAACACAGTGACTATATACAGAATGCGCCTGCAAACCTGTAACATAGTGACTATATACAGAATGCGCCTGTAAAAATGTAACATAGTGACTATATACAGAATGCACCTGTAAACATGTAACATAGTGACTATATACAGAATGCGCCTGTAAAGATGTAACATAGTGACTATATACAGAATGCACCTGTAAACATGTAACACAGTGACTATATACCGAATGCACCTGTAAAAATGTAACATAGTGACTATATACAGAATGCACCTGTAAACATGTAACAAAATTACTTTATACAGAATGCACCTGTAAACATGTAACATAGTGACTATATACAGAATGCACCTGTAAACATGTAACATAGTGACTATATACAGAATGCACCTGTAAACATGTAACATAGTGACTATATACAGAATGCACCTGTAAACATGTAACATGGTGAATATATACAGAATGCGCCTGTAAACATGTAACATAGTGAATATATACAGAATGCGCCTGTAAACATGTAACATAATGACTATATACAGAATGCGCCTGTAAAGATGTAACATAGTGACTATATACAGAATGCACCTGTAAACATGTAACATAGTGACTATATACAGAATGCACCTGTAAACATGTAACATAGTGACTATATACAGAATGCGCCTGTAACCATGTAACATAGTGACTATATACAGAATGCACCTGTAAACATGTAACATAGTGACTATATACAGAATGCGCCTGTAACCATGTAACATAGTGACTATATACAGAATGCACCTGTAAACATGTAACATAGTGAATATATACAGAATGCGCCTGTAAACATGTAACATAGTGAATATATACAGAATGCGCCTGTAAACATGTAACATAATGACTATATACAGAATGCGCCTGTAACCATGTAACATAGTGACTATATACAGAATGCACCTGTAAACATGTAACATAGTGAATATATACAGAATGCGCCTGTAAACATGTAACATAATGACTATATACAGAATGCGCCTGTAACCATGTAACATAGTGACTATATACAGAATGCGCCTGTAAAGATGTAACATAGTGACTATATACAGAATGCACCTGTAAACATGTAACAGTGACTATATACAGAATGCACCTGTAAACATGTAACATAGTGACTATATACAGAATGCGCCTGTAAAGATGTAACACAGTGACTATATACAGAATGCACCTGTAAACATGTAACACAGTGACTATATACCGAATGCACCTGTAAAGATGTAACATAGTACTATATACAGAATGCACCTGTAAACATGTAAATAGTGACTATATACAGAATGCACCTGTAAACATGTAACATAGTGACTATATACAGAATGCACCTGTAAACATGTAACATAGTGACTATAACAGAATGCACCTGTAAACATGTAACATAGTGACTATATACAGAATGCGCCTGTAAAGATGTAACATAGTGACTATATAACAGAATGCACCTGTAAACATGTAACAGTGACTATATACGAATGCACCTGTAAAGATGTAACATAGTGACTATATACAGAATGCACCTGTAAACATGTAACATAGTGACTATATACAGAATGCACCTGTAAACATGTAACATAGTGACTATATACAGAATGCACCTGTAAACATGTAACATAGTGACTATATACAGAATGCACCTGTAAACATGTAACATAGTGACTATATACAGAATGCACCTGTAAACATGTAACACAGTGACTATATACAGAATGCGCCTGTAAACATGTAACATAGTGACTATATACAGAATGCACCTGTAAACATGTAACATAGTGACTATATATACAGAATGCGCCTGTAAACATGTAACATAGTGACTATATACAGAATGCACCTGTAAACATGTAACATAGTGACTATATACAGAATGCACCTGTAAACATGTAACATAGTGACTATATATACAGAATGCACCTGTAAACATGTAACATAGTGACTATATACAGAATGCACCTGTAAACATGTAACAGTGACCATTTCCTACATATTTATTTTCTGTGCTAATCTGTATATGTGTTTTGTTTTTAATTTCTTGCATTGTATTACTTTGTATTTCTGTAACATTTTAATGTTCTCGAACCCAGGACATACTTGAAAACGAGAGAAATCTCAATGTATCCTTCCTGGTAAAACATTTATTTATTTATAGCCTGGTCTCTCTTCGGTGTTTCTAGGTCTCTGGTTATCAGCCTTAGTACCTTTAAAACTGGTGCAGGAATCAGATCTGAATGGGCTGGCTGAGCATCATGAGACGTGGATTTCTATAGCTCAGGTCAGCAGCCATCCTTCTCTCTCAGCCTCATATCGCGGGTGAGCAGCTGCCAGGCGCTGAGCTCTTTCCTGAGAGATCCTCTTTAATTAGCACAGGCAAAACATGGAAAGTGCTTCCCTGCTCCCCACGTAATTCACAGGCTGTGCCTCCCCTATAGCTGAGGCTCTGTATATAGGTCTGTCCGTCCGTACAGCTCGGTAACACGGAGCCAGAGCTTCTCCCGGGGTAACAGGTCCCGAAACACCGCCAAACTCACCCGATCAGCTGCAGAATCTGCCCCAGCGAATCCACAAACACAACAACATGCCAAATTCCCAGTAATGCACTGCGGCGAGGGGGCGACAAGCACAGAGGCGGGGCTTCAACTGTAAAGGCGTGGCTTGAAGACCTGAGCTAAATAACTCTCGGCTGACACCCAGAGGCAGAGAAGAGAATAACACACAGACATTATACATTTTATTTATAAAGGATTTTACCAGGAAGGATACATTGAGATTTCTCTCGTTTTCAAGTATGTCCTGTACTTGATATAATCCCCCAATCATGGTTATTTTATAGTATTTTATAATTATTATCATCCTTTATTTATATTGGGCCACAAATTCCACAGAGCTTTACATTTTTACTTTAATTTTCCTTGCACTGCCAGATTGCTGCTACACTGTAACGCTAGGAGCTATTCCCAGTGCTTGGAGCTATTCCCAGTGCTAGGGACTATTCCCAGTGCTAGGGGCTATTCCCAGTGCTAGGAGCTATTCCCAGTGCTAGGGGCTATTCCCAGTGCTAGGAGCTATTCCCAGTGCTAGGAGCTATTCCCAGTGCTAGGAGCTATTCCCAGTGCTAGGGGCTATTCCCAGTGCTAGGAGCTATTCCCAGTGCTAGGAGCTATTCCCAGTGCTAGGGGCTATTCCCAGTGCTAGGAGCTATTCCCAGTGCTAGGGGCTATTCCCAGTGCTAGGGGCTATTCCCAGTGCTAGGGGCTATTCCCAGTGCTAGGGGCTATTCCCAGTGCTAGGGGCTATTCCCAGTGCTAGGAGCTATTCCCAGTGCTAGGAGCTATTCCCAGTGCTAGGAGCTATTCCCAGTGCTAGGGGCTATTCCCAATGCTAGGGGCTATTCCCAGTGCTAGGAGCTATTCCCAGTGCTAGGGGCTATTCCCAGTGCTAGGAGCTATTCCCAGTGCTAGGGGCTATTTCCAGTGCTAGGAGCTATTCCCAGTGCTAGGGGCTATTCCCAGTGCTAGGGGCTATTCCCAGTGCTAGGAGCTATTCCCAGTGCTAGGAGCTATTCCCAGTGCTAGGGGCTATTCCCAGTGCTAGGGGCTATTTCCAGTGCTAGGAGCTATTCCCAGTGCTAGGAGCTATTCCCAGTGCTAGGGGCTATTCCCAGTGCTAGGGGCTATTCCCAGTGCTAGGGGCTATTCCCAGTGCTAGGGGCTATTTCCAGTGCTAGGAGCTATTCCCAGTGCTAGGGGCTATTCCCAGTGCTAGGAGCTATTCCCAGTGCTAGGAGCTATTCCCAGTGCTAGGGGCTATTTCCAGTGCTAGGAGCTATTCCCAGTGCTAGGAGCTATTCCCAGTGCTAGGAGCTATTCCCAGTGCTAGGGGCTATTCCCAGTGCTAGGGGCTATTTCCAGTGCTAGGAGCTATTCCCAGTGCTAGGGGCTATTCCCAGTGCTAGGGGCTATTCCCAGTGCTAGGAGCTATTCCCAGTGCTAGGGGCTATTCCCAGTGCTAGGGGCTATTTCCAGTGCTAGGAGCTATTCCCAGTGCTAGGGGCTATTCCCAGTGCTAGGGGCTATTCCCAGTGCTAGGAGCTATTCCCAGTGCTAGGAGCTATTCCCAGTGCTAGGGGCTATTCCCAGTGCTAGGAGCTATTCCCAGTGCTAGGGGCTATTCCCAGTGCTAGGAGCCATTCCCAGTGCTAGGGGCTATTCCCAGTGCTAGGGGCTATTCCCAGTGCTAGGGGCTATTCCCAGTGCTAGGAGCTATTCCCAGTGCTAGGAGCTATTCCCAGTGCTAGGGGCTATTCCCAGTGCTAGGGGCTATTCCCAGTGCTAGGAGCTATTCCCAGTGCTAGGGGCTATTCCCAGTGCTAGGGGCTATTCCCAGTGCTAGGAGCTATTCCCAGTGCTAGGGGCTATTCCCAGTGCTAGGAGCTATTCCCAGTGCTAGGAGCTATTCCCAATGCTAGGGGCTATTCCCAGTGCTAGGGGCTATTCCCAGTGCTAGGGGCTATTCCCAGTGCTAGGAGCTATTCCCAGTGCTAGGGGCTATTCCCAGTGCTAGGAGCTATTCCCAGTGCTAGGGGCTATTCCCAGTGCTATGAGCTATTCCCAGTGCTATGAGCTATTCCCAGTGCTAGGAGCTATTCCCAGTGCTAGGGGCTATTCCCAGTGCTAGGGGCTATTCCCAGTGCTAGGGGCTATTCCCAGTGCTAGGAGCTATTCCCAGTGCTAGGAGCTATTCCCAGTGCTAGGGGCTATTTCCAGTGCTAGGAGCTATTCCCAGTGCTAGGAGCTATTCCCAGTGCTAGGGGCTATTTCCAGTGCTAGGAGCTATTCCCAGTGCTAGGAGCTATTCCCAGTGCTAGGGGCTATTCCCAGTGCTAGGAGCTATTCCCAGTGCTAGGGGCTATTCCCAGTGCTAGGAGCCATTCCCAGTGCTAGGGGCTATTCCCAGTGCTAGGGGCTATTCCCAGTGCTAGGAGCTATTCCCAGTGCTAGGAGCTATTCCCAGTGCTATGAGCTATTCCCAGTGCTAGGAGCCATTCCCAGTGCTAGGGGCTATTCCCAATGCTAGGAGCCATTCCCAATGCTAGGGGCTATTCCCAGTGCTAGGGGCTATTCCCAATGCTAGGGGCTATTCCCAGTGCTAGGGGCTATTCCCAGTGCTAGGAGCTATTCCCAATGCTATGAGCTATTCCCAGTGCTAGGGGCTATTCCCAGTGCTATGAGCTATTCCCAGTGCTAGGGGCTATTCCCAATGCTAGGGGCTATTCCCAGTGCTAGGGGCTATTCCCAATGCTAGGGGCTATTCCCAGTGCTAGGGGCTATTCCCAGTGCTAGGAGCTATTCCCAGTGCTAGGGGCTATTCCCAGTGCTAGGGGCTATTCCCAATGCTAGGGGCTATTCCCAGTGCTAGGAGCTATTCCCAGTGCTATGAGCTATTCCCAGTGCTATGAGCTATTCCAAGTGCTAGGGGCTATTCCCAATGCTAGGGGCTATTCCCAGTGCTAGGAGCTATTCCCAGTGCTATGAGCTATTCCCAGTGCTATGAGCTATTCCCAGTGCTAGGGGCTATTCCCAATGCTAGGGGCTATTCCCAGTGCTAGGGGCTATTCCCAGTGCTAGGGGCTATTCCCAGTGCTATGAGCTATTCCCAGTGCTAGGAGCTATTCCCAGTGCTATGAGCTATTCCCAGTGCTAGGGGCTATTCCCAGTGCTAGGGGCTATTCCCAATGCTAGGGGCTATTCCCAGTGCTATGAGCTATTCCCAGTGCTATGAGCTATTCCCAGTGCTAGGGGCTATTCCCAGTGCTAGGGGCTATTCCCAGTGCTAGGAGCTATTCCCAGTGCTAGGAGCTATTCCCAGTGCTATGAGCTATTCCCAGTGCTAGGGGCTATTCCCAGTGCTAGGGGCTATTCCCAGTGCTAGGGGCTATTCCCAGTGCTAGGGGCTATTTCCAGTTCTAGGGGCTATTCCCAGTGCTAGGGGCTTTTCCAGTATTCCCAGTGCTAGGGGCTATTCCCAGTGCTAGGGGCTATTCCCAGGCTTGTCCCAGTCTGTTTTGTATTTGTGGAAAATCACCAGAAACGTACAGGTGGATAGCAGGGGGGGGGGGGGAGAGCGAGAAACACCCACAGGCACTTCTAGCTAGAGACGGTCGAGGCTCAGAGTTGTGCGAGTGTTTAATCTGTAAAAACACATTTTTATGGTGTTAAAAAAAAACTATTGCAGTAGATTTTACCCATTTGTTGTTTTTTCGAGAGAAACCTGTGATCGTTGAAGATACTTCGCTCTCACAAACTACGTAACGGATATATCTTGTTGTTACCCTCTTACCACCCTTTTTCACCACAGGACGTTCTATGCCGACCCTGAGGTAGGTGGGCCTTGAAGACGCAGGACGTACGGGTACGCCACGCTGACTTCAATGGCCTGTCTCGCCCCACCCCCCTACACCAGCAGCCAGTGTGCGACACACGCCATTGGCTGCACTGGGACAGCCTGAATTTAGACCGTCCCCCTGCAGCCAGTGACGCACATCAGCGTCATGGGCAGGCCAAATTAGAGGCCCACAACGGCACCTGTCGGCAAGGCATACCAGTATGCCTCGCCGGCATTTACCCCTACCTGATGGGTGACGCCCACCATTAGAGGGTTAAGGTGGTAAGCGCTGTACTTGTTTTTATTTACTCTCCATAAACTGCACCCCTGCCTACTTCTCCCTTATTAGCTGGTACATCCCGTTCCGACCACCACCACCTGCCAATGATCAGAGGTTATCATCTCCTCATACTCACAATCCTAACTCTCGCCTCAGGACGTCTCCCGGGAAGCCCCTTTCTATGGATCTCCCTCCCACCAACATTAGACTCTCCCCGTCTCTCCAGTCCTTTAAGAAGTCTCTGAAAACACATTACTTTAGAGAAGCCCATCGGCTCACTTCATGAGTCCCTCATGTCTTACGCCATCTTCCCACCCATCCCACATGCACCCCTATCCTCTTAGATTGTAAGCTCTCCAGCAGGGGGTCCTTTCTCATATGTACAAGTTAGACACACAGAACAGTAGATTTGTTATTCGGTCTCTCCCATTGTACAGCGCTATGGAACTTCTGAACATATCACACCACTCCCCAGCCAATGCCTCTCGGTCGGTAAGTACACAGCCAACACTTCCTTGTCGCATAGGCCCCATTGTTCCTTGTGGGGGAGCCCTGCAGCTATAATTGAATAAAGGACAAATTTTGCCATGTGCCTGGTGTTGCCCTTTGGTACATGTTCATGGGACCACGGATCCTTTTCTCTGGAGCACCAGACACTAGCATGACCCGGGTATGCCCACTCCGTGGTAGCCACGCTTTTGTGCTTTGTACCTAATAGTGTTCCCTGTCAGGGTTTATAAAAGGACTTCTCTTTGCCCAGTGTTTTCCGTGCAGCAGATCACTTTGTTATTCTGGATTTTGACCTTTGGCTCCGTCTACTGTATCAGATTTTGTCCTGCCTTTGACTCTTACCTTTGCTTATTGTGGTTTTGTCACTATCCTGACCTTTGGCTTGCTCCAGGTTTTGCACGGCTCTCGGCCTATATTTGGGTACTTTCCATCTGCGGTTTGTCTAGCCAGACCACTCAGGGACTATTCGGGGGGGGGGGGTGTTGTTAAATAATCTTTTAATTTTCTGTATCCTATATACAAGCGGATTTAAAAACATCCCTTAGGTGACCAGAGGATTTTAAACTTCATTTCAAAACGGACGGCCACTTCCTATGGAAATCCCAGAAATGCGGGAGGTCTATAAAAGACATTTCCTGAGAAAGGGGCCGCTCTCAGACCATATTATGAAGCCTGTTGCTGGGCAGAACGTTTTGCTTTCTTATGGGGTAACGTTCTGTTATTTCAAAGGTTGTTCTTTTGGGTTACAAGGTATAACCAAAATATGGTAACAGATGTTTTAGGGCCGACTATGAATTGCCTCTGACGTGGAGAATATCTTCTATTCGCTGGTACTCAGAGAATATTCTGTCCGTAATATGTCCTACATAAGACAAAGCAAGAGTATAACCAGATCAGATATTTGAAGCAAGAACTTTGTGTCGGTTTTCTTTTATCTCCGCTCGAGCGTCTTTCCAATCCGGGTCTATCAGCGCAACAGAATCTTTGTTCACAGGCTCGCTAATCCTGTCGATGGCTTTTATAAACCCTTCGGGGGGGGGAAATAGGGGAATTCAAGTCACCGGGTATCAGTGATGGGTGGAAATGTTAAATCCTCATTTAGGAGAATCCCACAAAACATTTCCAAAAGGTTGAACCAAAGACAAGTGCGGTTATCCAAACCTTGCGTCAGGACAGTGAGATTTTTAGGTAATAGAGAACAGTGATGTTACCTCTGCTCCATCCTGCAAACCTGGCTGCATTTCCTTCACCCAGCAGCAGGTTTTTTTTGTTTGATAGAGAATCATATTAGGAGATAACATTTTAAAACTTCATTTCAGTCCCGCTATTGAATTTTAGGCTGGTCGTCCGCTGGGTCTGTAGTCGCACCTCCCTTCCTACACACATCATCTCTTGTGCACCACAACTTGCGCATAGGATAGCACCAAAATGAAGCACTTGTGTCAATCACGGCAACGCAATGACGCTCAGGCGCAGCACAAACTGACGCACTGGTGGAATGTTACGCATTAAAAGACCTAGGTGGGTCAAGTGAAATGGTGCATGGAGAGTTCATGCCCTGTCGATAAAAACAATGCACATGCAAGTTTATGATTTAAAATATTTATTGCAGATTATGGAACATACTCTACATTTCATTATACAGAGGCAGCGCTAAGAGTTACGCTTTACAAATTCAATATAAAATCTGCAATTGGAGGGATAACTACAAAAGAATCTGAACACGTCCCTGGCCAGTCCTGTTTCTCAAAACACATGGGCGGGGGGGTGTATATTTACAGAAGAAACATTATATACAAAAAGGCAGCTGACAAAAACCTTGCGGCTCAAGTGTATGAGGAGGAAAGTGCAGCCTTTTCAGTCAAAATATTTTGCGCTAACGTCGACCAGATGATTCTTGTTGGGAATCAGAACAATTCTTTATCGTGTGTCTTGACGGTACCGTCTTCCATTCCGAAATAGACCCTGTCTGCCATATCGATGAAGAGGCCGGTTTCTACCACACCTGGGAGAGGGAAAGAAACGTACGTTTAATGCTGTGATAAACCATACACAATCGCACATTCACTCGCTGAAGCTGCAGAAGGAATGGAAAGCTATGCTCCAGTTACATTTTATTTAGGAACAAGTGAGGCACAGAGGATGGACCTATAGCGGTCTTGTGTTAGCGTCCATCCCGCCGACGCAGATAATTCTACACGAGATGTGCAGAATGTACAATGAAAAAAACCCAGATAAAAGATCTCGAAGATCCATCTCAAAAATCTACACAGGGCTGGTTTAAGGAAGGATTAATTTTGGCAAACAGGTGAAGGTCCTCCTTGCCAGTCCCTCTATGCCCTCACCCTAACCTGTAAGCTGCTGATCCGTGACAAGGGTTATGTGTGGGGACTGTATGTGCAGGTTTGTAAGGTCTCCGTGGAAGGTGTGTGCTGGGTTGTCAGTGTGGCAAGAGGGTAAATGTGTGGGACGGGAAGTATGTGGATGACAGATTGGAGCGTGCAGTCAGGATAGAGAGCCAGCATTCATACAGTCACCGCGTGACAAATCATATTCGCATATTACGATCATTTCACATGTAGTATACTAGAGGAAATGAAAGGTTACGCTGCGTCTCTACACCCCCCAGGACTTTACATGCTGCAGGCAGACCCTCAGCACAGCGGATCCTTGGGCCATCTGGCGCTCCTCTCCAGGTCCGATACCCACACCACGGAGCTGCCCGCCTGTTTCACCATTGGTGGGCAGGCTGCCGACCACATCGAGTTGCAGCTTGCTGGGGACGTCCGGCTAAAATTGCACCTCCTGGGGGCCGATGCTCCCTATGATGTCATGGCTGGGTACACGGTTTCTATCTGACCAGGAGCTGCAGGGGCTGACTGGGGGAGGTCTCTTCCGTCATGAAGATCCATTGGGAGGCAGCAGATGCAATTGATGGCAGGTATGAGTCCCTCACCTACCTATTTATATACACTACATGCCCGCATTCTTTGCTATTACAGTGCCACCCCCTATAGTTCTCCTGGTCCCTCGTTGCACTGTATATATTCTGTTCATGTATCTCATTAAAGGCCCTCTCGTTTGCACCACAGATCTGGGTCCTGTCTCACTTTTGATGGGGAATGCTATAAACTTTCTCGTTGTACCTGTCCTTAAGCTTTGGCCAAGGACTGGAGAACGCATGCAAGATCGCTATTGGGAGAACAGATGTCTGGCAAGGGAGCGGCATCACCGATATACCCTGTCAAGGTACTGAAACTCGTTACAGTAGTAGAAAAACGAACAATAAAAAGAAAAGAAAAAAAAGGCTAAACAATACCCCAGAGTGCAACTCTGCATATGTGAAACCCTGCGGAGTTTATACCAGTGGCAGCGGGTCAACGCGTCCCTTGGAATACTGGCCAAGGTAAATTTCTCAAAACCCGAGACTGACCGATCGAATAATGAGTGTTCACTTTCTAAAATATTAAACTGTGCGTATGACATTTAGCAGTAGGTGTACATACCAACAAACAAACATGGTGAGGACAAAACTCTTCTGTTTGGATGTGCTTTATACACAGCAGCTTTTCAATAATCACTTGTAAAATGTCAGCACCCCATGACCCCAACTCCCCCCCCCCAAATTCAAACAAGCAACAAGGCATACTTTTTTACCTGGCATCAACTTGATGGTCATATTGACAATGTTCCAATCGTACAACTCATCAAACCTCCAGTCCAGGAGAAAATTCCCGTTATCCGTTAACACTGGACCCTGGGGATTGAGGGAAAAAAACAGGGGAAAAAAAAAAGTATTTAAAGAATGGATCAAGACCACATGACACATTACAGTGAAGCAGAAACCAGAAGTATTGATGCAAAAGTTCAGCGATATTATTAGACGCGAAGAAAAGGAATGTTACACTTATCCGGTTTTTGATGAAGCCAAGGACTGCCAAAAGGATATAGTTTATTAGGGGGCGCCAGAGGGGTCTTTCCTCACAATTTTAAACGTATTGTATGTTTTGTAACGGAACCTCGTGCTGCTTGCGTTTGTGTTATGCTCTCTGCTTGTTCAGATATGAGGCTGGGCTGTCAGGTTCACCATTGCTTTATTGCAGGACACTTACTGTTATATACAGGCTTGGATAACTACAGGATCATGCATTTGCCTTCATAACTGCATCACACTAACTGACCCTGAAGATGGCTGCCGTGCCCTCTGACCTGTCATCCTGGGGCGGAGCCACTAGTTAAAGTGATAGCACAGGTATAGTACAGTCAGCTATAACACCTTCCTCCCCACCCCAAAAACAAAACCAGAACAACATAACAAAAACCTAGTAAAAAATCAACAACCAGAACAATCGAACACAGTTCATCTGAGGAACTTGGAGAGGGTCACTGAAAAACTGATGACTAGTCTTCTGAAGAAAATTGCGGGGCCAAAGCATCATCCTTATCTTTCCGGGCCCTACGGGAGGACCGACGGAAGTCTCTTATCCTTTCTTGAAGAAGTAAGCGGTCAGGAGGGCGTCGGTGACGTTGGGGACACCCACCAGCAGGCGGGGTGTTGGAGGCGGTAGGACTGGATGAAAGATCAACTGGTGGGGTCAAGGAGGGTACAGAGGGGTCAGGGGGAACCTCTGAACCAGCGTCACAAATACCCACAGGAGACGAGTCCAAAGTTTCCGAGTCAACCCAGACACCATTCCAGATGTCCTCCGATGCATTAGATGTGGACACCGGACCCCATAGGGTTGGGGACGTCAAGGGTTCAGGCACCCGTGAACGAGACCGTAGCTGGTCTACAGGTCGTTTGGTAATGGAACCATCTTCCAGGCAGACTCTATACATCTTGGGTCCCAAAGATTCTGCAACGGTAGCAGGTAGCCACCGAGTGTTGGCAGATCCATACGATCGAGTCCAGACCTCCTGGTGGGTTGCAAAAACAGGAGACTCTTTGGACTTCATCTTTTCTTGGGATTGTAATACATGTTCATGAACGGTCTGAGGGCGAAGCATGTCAAAAGCAGTCCATGGCTGTCTTCCCAACATAAGCTCAGATGGTGTTGTACCAGTGGTGGTATGTGGTGTAGCTCTGTAAGTAAACAGGAAAGAGTCCAACTGCTGAGGCGATATGGACCTCTGGCTAGTCACAGCTACTGAGGCCTTGAAATAGTTCTTGAAAGTTTGTACAAACCGCTCTGCTTGCCCATTGGTGGCTGGGTGATAGGGGGCGGTTAATTTGTGCTTGATATTATGGACCGTAACAAAACTCTGGAACTCCTGACTTGTGAATTGGGCACCATTATCTGTGACAATCTCCCTGGGATACCCAAACGAAGCAAAAAGATGCAATAATATGGCAACTGTTGCCTTTGTAGTCAGCTGGGTAACTGGAATGACCTCTGGCCATTTTGAGTGGGCATCAATTATAATCAAGAAGGTTTGTCCCCTTATGGGACCCGCAAAATCCAAGTGAAGGCGAAACCAGGGAACCGTGGGCCAAGTCCAGGGTTGAATGCATCCTCGATGAGGGTCTCTGGCAGTTTGTGTACATCCTACACAAGCATTGACATATGCCGCGATATCTGCATCTATGTTCGGCCACCACACATAGCCCCGTGCTTTCTGTTTCATCCGCGTGGTTCCAGGGTGACCAGTATGTAGCAAGTCCAAGATGTGTCTCTGGAGGGTTTTTGGAATGACCACTCGGTCTCCCCATAAGACACAATTATCCTTCAAACAATTCCATTCGCTTCCTGTAGTAAGGTTCATGTGATACCGTCGCAGGCCAGTCGTCTCGTATAAAGGTAAGCACGTTTGTCAGAAGGGTATCCTTCACAGTATGGGCTGCCATCTCTCTGGAAGTAAGGAGGTGTGAGGTGGTGTACCTACAACTCTTGACTGATGGTGTCGACCGTAGAGGCAGTTCTGTGAGATGGGACATTGCATCTGCATTGGCATCATGACATCGATACTGTATGCGGTAGCTGTATGCTCCCAAGAACAGGGCGTAGCGCTGGAGACGGGCTGCAGTTGTCTGAGAGATTCCTTTGTCAGGGCTAAAAATTTGAAGAAGCAGTTTATGATCCGTTAAAATGGTAAACTCTCTACCATACAGGTAAAGGTGAAACTTCCGAATTGCCCATATCAATGCAAGTGCCTCTTTATCAATTTGAGAGTAATTGCTCTCGGTCTTCGTCAAGGATCTGGAGGCGAAGGCCACCGGTTTCTCAGAGCCATCCGGTAGGATGTGGGAAAGAACAGCGCCCAGACCATAAGGAGAGGCATCACAAGCCAGGGTGAGAGGCTTCTGGAGGTCGTAGTGCACAAGCATACGGGACGCTAACAGTTTCCGTTTAGAGGACTCAAAAGCATGTTGACATTTAGCTGACCAGTCCCACCTGGAGTGTTTCTCCAGGAGCTTATGCAGTGGAAACAATGTATGAGCAAGGTCTGGAAGAAATTTATTATAGTAGTTAAGCAGGCCAAGGTAGGATCGTAGATGTACACTTGTTGAGGCTGGAGCTTTGACTAAAGCATCGACCTTGTCTTCAGCAGTATGAATGCCCTCTGCATCTACTAAGTGGCCACAAAACTCCAATTTAGGCACCATGAATTTACATTTTGTCAAATTTACCTTGAGACCTTGGTCCTGAAGTCTTTGTAAAACGAGCTCTACATTCTGCTTGTGTTCTTGGTCCGTGCGACCAGTGATGAGCATGTCGTCTAATAGACACTGAGTGAAGGGAATGTCTGCTAAAATTTCATCCATCTTTCTTTGCCAGATGGCTGGTGCAGATGCAATGCCAAACACCATGCGATTGTATTCGTACAAACCCCTGTGAGTGTTAATGGTGAGGTATTTTCGAGAAGAGGGGTGGACCTCAAACTGTAAGTAAGCTTGTCGTAGATCAATCTTGGTGAACTTTTGTCCCCCAGCAAGTGAAGCGAAGATGTCATCTACTCTGGGTAGAGGATACTGGTCAACCTCCAGTTGGCTATTCAGTACCATGCGAAAATCCCCACAGATGCGCAATTCACCATTTGATTTCTTTACTGAAACAATAGGTGATGCCCAAGCACTGCGCTCTACCTTGGAAATGACACCCTGTTCTTCTAACCGGATTAGTTCAGCGTCCACTCCCGCTCTAAGGGCAAACGGTACGGTCCGAGCCTTGAAGAATCTGGGATGAGCATCCGGTTTCAGCTTGAGCCTCACACAGTCATTTTTGATTTTCCCTAACTAGTCAACGAAAACCTCAGGGAAACGCTGTTTTAAGGATTCCACCCATCCATCATCATGTCCTGACGGAACTGTCAGGGTGTTGCAAGGATTCTTGATGATATCTGGCATTCCCAGATGAGTGATCCAATCTCTGCCAAAGAGAGGCGGTCCTCCATTTCTCATGATATATAGTGGTAGTCTCTTTGTCTGGCCCTTTGTCACGGTGTGCGAGGGGTGTCGAGCCCAATATGCAGTGAACACAAAAAGAGGAAAGTCGGGTAAGGGAAATAATAAGGTTTATTTAGAACAAGATAAAGTAAACCGGGTAATCTGAATATATATAATAGGTCAGAGAAGGGTACAAGAGGCTGGAGGCAGAGAAGGGTACAAGAGGCTGGAGGCAGAGAAGGGTACAAGAGGCTGGAGGCAGAGAAGGGTACAAGAGGCTGGAGGCAGAGAAGGGTACAAGAGGCTGGAGGCAGAGAAGGGCACAAGAGGCTGGAGGCAGAGAAGGGCACAAGAGGCTGGAGGCAGAGAAGGGCACAAGAGGCTGGAGGCAGAGAAGGGCACTAGAGGCTGGAGGCAGAGAAGGGCACTAGAGGCTGGAGGCAGAGAAGGGCACTAGAGGCTGGAGGCAGAGAAGGGTACAAGAGGCTGAAGGCAGAGAAGGGCACAAGAGATAAACAATAATTAATGATAGTCTCTTGGCAGTAGGTGAATTCTTTGGGTGGAAGGGAAGTCCTTAGTTATAAGTGTTACGGTAGAAGGAGTCCTTGGTTAAAGGGTAGACTTGGTATAAAGGTGGATTCCTTAAATTGAAGGGTAGACTTGGTATAAACGTGGATTCCTTAAGTTGCCGGGTAGACTTGGCATAAAGGTGGATTCCTTAAGTTGAAGGGTAGACTTGGTATAAAAGGTGGATTCCTTAAGTTGCAGGGTAGACTTGGCATATAGTACAGACCTGAATAAATAGGATGCCGGCCTAGCAGGACATGAAGCCTGGCAAAGGTGGAAGGTCTGAGGTTCTGCTTGTAGCCTTGAGATCTGGGAGAGCTTCTTGGTACACACCTTGGCTGAAGAGTGGTCTTGTAATAATGAAGCAAGGATAGATGGGAGAATAATCCTTATAAAGGAATTCAGGCTTGCTTCATTACAGGTGTAGAAGTTGATTGAAGATCAAGAGCAGCAAGAGAAGGGGACTCCCAGAGGCCAGAGGTGGAATTTGTAGTAATATGTATGAATACATATGTTGGTGTTCGTAGTTCAATTGTTCTTACCAGCTCGGGCACGGTGTCTATGGCGCCGTTTAGGAGGGCTACGGGTTGGCATATGACACCCCTGTATGATACCTTTACCTTTGCACAACCAAGTGGATGGAGTACTTGCATTGAGTAGGTCTGCAGCTTTATTGGAGTAGGGCGGACAGTTGCCTGGATCTGAAGTTGTTTCCACTGTTTTTGTGTGATAACTGACACTGCAGCTCCTGTATCAACGTCCATCTTTAGTCTCTTCCCTTCAATGGTTACTTGTACTGTCATTGCAGGGTGTGACGAGTGTATACGATGTATAGATAAACTATGTAATGCCTCATCGTTGTCTGAGTCAGATGAAGATGATGTAAAATTTCTGTACCTTGTAAGTCTTCTTCTTAGGGTACCGCGGCTTTTGTCCTTGTACATTCCTATTACGGCAAACCCGTTGGAGATGGCCCATTTTTCCACATTGATGACAAGGTTGATCCTTAAACCGACAAGTTTTGGAATCGTGGTCTGTATTACCGTACCGGTAACAAGCTGGCGTGGGTTTGGGTCTGTATCTCCAGTTGGCTGTAGCAACTGCGGTTCTGAAAACGTCCTCTTTCACCCCTTCATTGTGAATCTGAGGGTGCAATTCCTCCGTATCCCTGACAGCCATCTCCATGACTGATGCCATCTCAACTGCGCTTGTAAGGGTGAGTCTCTTTTCTGTCAGAAGTTTCCTTTGAATTGTTTCACTATTCAGTCCCAGGACAAACTTGTCTCTCAAAGCTGTCGGTAGGTACTCCCCAAATGAACAGGTGGAGGGAGGCCAATTTGCGAAGGGCCACCACATAGGCTTTAATATCTTCGCCCGGCTGCTGCTGCCGTTGATAAAAACGAAATCTTTCTGCAATTTCCAGCGGTTTTGGCTGAAAGTGATCCTCTAATAGTTTCAGGAGTTCCTGTAGAGCCTTGCTTGCTGGTTTCTCAGGGAACAGAAGGTCTCTTAGAGTGTCATATGTGTTAGCCCCCACGGCTGTGAGAAACACTGCAACCTGTCTCTCAGGGGGTATGGTGTTAGCACTGAAGTACTGCTCTAATCTCTCAGCCCAGGAGCTCCAGGAAGTTTTCTCTCCATCAAACTCAGTTAATGTGCCTATCCGTGCCATGATCTTGCTGCTGGATGGCAGTGTGTGCTTAAGGCTAGGGTCAAACGAAAGTATTTTTACAAGCGAACGTAAAAAAGTGCGTCCGAAAGCATTGATGTATTTTTTCACGGAATATGCGAAAACGGTCATACGATGCGTTTTACGAATCCAAACCAGGAAACTTTTTGCGTCTGGACGTTATGTTGGCCGGACACGAGCAGGGTCTGACGTCTCCAAATCACACACACACACACCGCTAGCGGGCGCAGCGCACTCTGTACGTCCGTACTAGCGGTTCTGCGTTCTCGAAAAAATGCGTTCATTTTCCACTTGCGTTGCGCGGCCGGACGTTCGTGCGACCGTACTTCGTATATTGTCTGTCATTGCCCGTCATTTGCTGCTAGTGCGGCCGTAATTAAGTGCGCCAGAACGCACGTTAAAAGTGCGCTGGTCTGACCCCAGCCTTATCTGGCTTTCAATCCCTGTTTTTTTTTTCTTTTCAGGCTGAGCAGGCCTTTACAAATCTCATTCTCGTCGCCACTGTTATGATCTCTGCTTGTTCAGATATGAGGCTGGGCTGTCAGGTTCACCATTGCTTTATTGCAGGACACTGACTGTTATATACAGGCTTGGATAACTACAGGAACACAGGATCATGCATCTGCCTTCATAACTGCATCACACTAACTGACCCTGAAGATGGCTACCGTGCCCTCTGACCTGTCATCCTGGGGCGGAGCCACTAGTTAAAGTGATAGCACAGGTTTAGTACAGTCAGCTATAACAGTTTGAACCATGATTTCTTTATTCTAATACCAACTGAAGTGACTGCTTAGGCGATATGCCCCATTCTGCTGTGCAGTGTGTTATTACTTGATTATTCAATATTGTATATCGTTATCCAAGTATATTTTTTCCCCTGTTGCATCATTCTGGTTTGGTCACATCTTCACATTCAGCTAGAGGGTACAGGGAAAGGACGATGCAATGTTGAGGAAGCACACTCGAGGTGGGAAAGTGTGGGGAGTAGACAGAGCAGCACCAGGGGTTTTTTCCCTATAAATGTGGATTATTTTACCGCCAAAACATTTTTATAAAAACAGATCTCTGTAATAAAGCTTCATTCGGCATTCACCCATAGGCCGTGTCCAGTCTCTGGTTTTGGGTACAGCTATAATCACACTCTCTGTTCCTTGTGGGACCGCTACCTTGCATTAGGGCAGTAGCTTTGGCGAGGTCTTGCTAGGACCCCCTGAAGTTCAGCAGCCCAGTTACACGTTAATACATGGTTGTTCTCTGCTTGTGGTACAGTTAAGGCTGTTTTATATAGCGCTAACAAACTCTGCAACAATACATCAGGAACAGAGAGCTCTGCACATTTGTATATATTACCTCACAGTATTACTTACAGATGATGCTTGTAGTAACACACTGTAACGCACTCCATATGGATATAGCCTGACTTAGGTTGTATTACCCCAAGTTCAAATTCCCCGGCTGCTGGGGAGGGTGGAGGAAACTCCATTTAACTCAGCTTTTTACCAAAAATAGGGGGGGGGCAGTGTACTCCTCCTGAACAGAGCACTGGTGAGACCTCACTTGGAGTACTGTGTGCAGTACTGGAGACCGTATCTCCAGAAGGATATAGACATCTTAGAGAGAGTTCAGAGAAGGGCTACTAAAATGGTGTACGGCTTGAAGGAGAAAAGTTACCAGGAAAGGCTTAATGATCTTAACATGTACAGCTTGGAAAAAAGACGAGACAGAGGAGATATGATAGAAACATTTAAATACGTAAAGGGAATCCACAAGGTAGAGGAAGGGAGTATATTTAAAAGGAAACAAAGTAGCAAAACAAGGGGACATAGTCTTAGATTAGAGGGGCGAAGGTTTAAAAGTAACATCAGAAAGCATTATTTTACTGAGAGGGTGGTGGATACACGGAACAGTCTTCCAGTAGAAGTGGTAGAGGCCAAAACAGTAATTGAATTTAAGCAAGCATGGGATAGGCATAAGGCTATCCTAAACAAAAGATAAATCCAGGTAAAGTATCCATGTAATTGGGCAGACTAGATGGGCCGAAAGAATATGTCGGCAGATAAGAACCTATGTTTCCATTTATAAAAATACAAAGTGCTCAGGATGTGTAGAGTGATCCTTTAAGAGAGAGAGAGAGAGAGAGAGAGAGAGCGAGCGAGAGAGAGAGAAAAGGGAAATTACTCACAACTTTGCCAACAGCCATCCTCAGATCCGCCGAGCCTCCGAACTGATTTTCTATGGCATTTGACACAGGCCCGTATGCCATTGGGATCACTTCAATGGGAATCCCCTTCTTCCACTGCTCCCCCAGATTGTGCGAATCTTTTCTAGAAAGAAATGTAAAAAAAAATTTTAATGGGAAAAAGTCACAAGTGACACAACTACACGCATCAGAATTAACAGGGATCACATACAGCCATCTCTTTCATAGCCAGCTCTGGAAACGATATGGGAAGTGTGAGGATTAGGGGGCGACTCCGTAAAGATGGGGTTACCACAACAAGAATATATTTAGTGAATAGACAAAGTGGCCCAATTAGAATTGGACCAAAATTGCACCGAGCGGTGCAATTCAGAGGTTAGTGAATAACTCCTAGTGGCTTCTAAGTATGCAACTGTATTTGTGTTTAATATTAATGAGTCGGGGGGGGGGCGGCTGTAGGGGGCCCATGGGTACCCAGCTGTTCTATGACTTTGGGCCCTATTCCAAAGTTGGTGCTTACTTAACCAGAGCTGTTCTAAACTTACCAGAGCCATTATAGTTCATGGAGTTAAGTTTACTTGATTACGTGATTAAGTTAGCACCCAATTTGGAATATTGCCATTTGTTTGGAACGGGCCTGGACCTTCAAGAGGCGGCAGACCCCTTGCAAGCGTAATTCCTGTACCCCCTTGATGACAGTCGTCCTCACTAAATCAAAAGTTAAATATCTTGGGAGCAAGACCTTTAACACCGCGGCGGAGGGACGGCTAGAAAGCCACGTATTGACACATTCCCAAAAAAAAACCCACAAGCTAAAAATAATAAATAATAATAATAATAATAAGCAAACAAAGGAAAGCTATTCAGAGATTCGCGCGCTGCGCCTCTTACCTGTAATCAGCAACAACGACCAGAGATTTGGCACAAGACGCCACTATTTTCTCTCGAGTCAAACAGCCGCTAGAACAGAAACAGGAAAACGCAACATTAGTCTCTGACGCTGCGGCGCACAACGCCAGGACGGCAAAGAGAGATCCATCATAGAAGAAGAAAAAGAAAACCTTGCGAGCTGACACTTAATGAGGGATCGCCCTCAAAACATTCAACTCTCCCAGTGCCTCCAGCCTGTCTCAAAGACTTAACCTCAAGGTTAGTAGCTCAGAGGTCATGGGCTCCAGCAGGGTGGCCTGCAGCATCTTCTCAGTCTCCTCCATGACTTAAGCGTGCATGGAGCACGCTGCGAGTCACTTCCACAGCTGCAGGGCTCAAACTGGGCAGCCGAGTGTGTCGCTGCCTGGCAGTTTGGCTCTAAAGAGCCAATACTCGATCCTCGAAAATTGTCTCAATAGGGACCCGATCTGAAGGATCAGACTGGGACATCCCTACGGTTTTGTTGTAACGCTTCATTGTAAAGTTTTTACACAAACACACTTAGATCCTTAAATAGCATCACAAAATCTGTTGCCTTTACTCACAACACCATTCCTAATTCTATGTTGAATCGCTTTCCTGCAGGATATTTTCCAAACAATATTAAAAAATTTGTAGCACTGGAATAGCTGCAGCACAAGGCAAAGAGAAAGCGAGACGAGCAGGAGAGGAGGAGATGGCACGGCAGGAAAGATACGCTATTTACAGAACAATGTACAATTTTAAAACAAAAGAGAAAGCTCCATGTGACTTAAACATGTCACTATTTAAATCAGAAATATAAACACATTAGGATCCTATCTAAACATGCCTAATGCCTGCTCTTACGAGATTAAGGCTGGCAAACCACTGGGTCTGTATTTGTGCGATTGTCCGTCGGCCATCGTCAACGTTTAACCAATCCCACAACATGCAGGAGAGTCAGCCCTCGTCCACTGCCTCTGACTTCCATTAGGCGTCGTCAGACGATTTTTTTGTGACTACAGATTAGTGATCTTTCCCATTTGAATGGGATTTGTCGGACGAGGCTGGACGATCTGGTACAAGTTACATGAAAAACAGATCAATTGTTTAGTTAAACCGCTGTTTTGTGGCAGGGAAATGGTCCTGTAGAGTAGTGATTCAGTTTGAATCCTATCAGGGTTATTCAAAGAGATCCGAATTGCTGGAGAAAGGTAACGGAACTGTGAAATTCAGCGTACGGTTACCTTTCTTGGCCATTCGGCTATTCAGAGAGCAGGTAATTCGCCAAATCCTGGCGAATTGCCTGCACATACGGTGCCTGTTCGGTGCCTGTTCGAGGGCAGTGAAATCCCCATAGAGAAGCAATGCTTCGTCTATTCAGAGAACACAAACCAGCAGTGAAAAGTTGCCGAATTGCCCTGCTGTTCGGTGGTTTCATTCGGCAGATTTATTCAGGCGAATACCATAGGCTTCAATGTTAAAAATATTCCCGTTTTAATTCAATATCTAATAAACCGTTAATTATAAAATTCTGCAGTAAAGAGTCTCTTTATTTATAGATTTAGGTATTTTTGGGGATTTCTTTGCAAAATAAAATTTGTTTTTTTTAAATCGTTTTTCTGTAGCAGACCTTTTTATTATCATTCATTGGATCTTATGTGTAAATTCCAGACATTTTCGCTCAGTAGTTTCTTTACAAACAGCGTTTCACTTTTCAAACATTCAAGCGTACTTTTTTTTTTCTTTTTTTCACTCCATTCGTCTGCGGTGTCGGGTTTTTCCGGCGGCTGCTCTGCGCTGTGATTGGTGGCTGCTCGGGTTTCTCCGGCGTGTTCGGCGGGGTTAATCCAGATGGTTTTGCGGGTTTTGGTGTGCATTCGCCGGGTTTTGCAGTGAGTGTTCGTCGGGTTTTCGGTGGCTTTTCCCTACACTACGACGGCCCTGTGGTGCTTGCTGAATACACCGCAGGGTCGCCAAAATGGGATTGCCAAATCACACCGAATTGAAGAGAACGAAAAGTCACCGAACGTGTGGTGACTTTTTGATTCTCTTTGAGTAACCCTGTATGGGATTCGCCGGTCAATGTAAAAAGTAAGAAAAAAAAAAATTCAGCTGTTTGGTCTTTTCATTTGAAGCAAAAAGTCTTTTTATTTATTGATTTTTTTGGAATGAGAATTTTTTTGTATTTTATTTAGACAAAATTTTGGATTCCCATTTCTAAAAATAATAATAAAAAAAAAAGACAAAGGGCCATATTACAAAGTTGGTGCTAACTTAACCGGAGCGGTTGTAAACTTACCAGAACCATTATAGTCTATGGAGAAGTTTACAACAGCTCTGGTTAGGTTAGCACCAGCTTTGTAATACTGCCCAAGGTTTTTGTTCCTAGCCGACCGCAGCGTTTATTTTTTTCTGCTTCAGTCCGGCTGCATTCGGCGGTGCCATTTCAGCACCAGGGACTCCCTTCCACTTTTCTTCGTTCGGTGGCATGTCCACTTCCAGTGGACTACCCTGGTTATGCAATGGCGTTGTCCGTAGTCAGACAACCAAGTCGGTTGTCTGACTATGGACCCAGTGGACGACCCTAAACTACATATTTGCCACTTCGATTAAACCACATACTTGGTAAATGCCTTCTCTTGGAGCGCTCTACAGCTCAAGGTTAATTAGGCCCTGCTATGGAGAACCTGTAAACCATGCGAGAGGGAAAGGTGATAGCCTGAGATTTGTGTAGTACTTTATGAGGGCTGACCACCCTGTCTGAAAAACACACACACACTTTACCCTCCTCCTTTGATCAGGTTGAGCTCTGAATCCACTTCATCTGCTCCATCAATGGCAACATCAATCTGTATAAAAGAAAAACTGCTACATTAACCGCAAGAAGAACAAAACAACATCATAAAACAGTGACACCAAGATAATTGGGTACAATTAGGAATATAAAGAAAGTAAGCGGGGGAAAAGTTAAAACGTTAATATATGCTTCAAATTTGCCAAAGAAATTGGTGATAGATTCTCCCTCGACATGACTGGTGTGAGTATTTAAAAAAAGGTGTCTGGCTCTGTATTACATTTGTAATAGTTTTAGCTTTTTAATAAATTTTGGCAGCTGATATTCTCCTGCATATTAGGGGGGGGGATAAATCAGTCTTAGATCCCCCTGAAGGAGATATGATCTGAAAACGGAGCAATGAAACCATCATGTCCATTATCTCCATAGAAATGTACATGCCAAAATCTGGAAACAAGAAATGGGACAGCATCAAGTAGACCATGTGCTCAGATCCCCACCATTACTGTAAGGTAGGTGCCGCTGTTGGTTAACATGTGATGTACAGCAGGGTCCTGTCCAGTGCTTACCTCGAGGTGCCTGTTTAGATCGATCACCTTAAGGCCGATATCTTGGATCAGCAGCCGAGTCTGCACAACATACAAGACATTTCCTATAAGTTTGATGATTTGTTTCGTTGCACAGTCAGACATACTGTAGGAGTAGCCAACCCCTACACAACACAGCATGTGGCCATCAAAGAAGCCGACACGGGGCCCTATGTCGACAGCATGGTTTAAGATTTAAGTCAGCCAGTCAGTGTAATGGTCCCATGTCTAGATACAACTTCTCATTGGTGACGGTCAAATATACCAGCGACCAAAAGCTGGCTTTAAATGATTAAATGAAAAAAAAAAAAACCCTTAATTGTTTATCCATCAAAGTGGAGGTCACGATGCACCGAATCATCTTTTCACAAAGCAAAGGACACTGAGAACAAACAGTTCTTTAGTATCCGTATCGCTGGCACCGAGAGATTACTAACGGTGATGTGCGGTGCAGCTGTCTGTATTGTTGTTTTGTCATCCCCTAGAATTACAGGCCACTAAAATAGCAGCTGACTCCAACTGATCAGGCAATAAGAAGCTGCCAATAATGTACAGTGTATATATATATATATTATACACATATATACACCTAATGCTCCCTTTTATACCGCCACAGTCAGAAGAGTGATCATCATCATTCAGCTGCTAACCAGACATGCCTGACTATGGTTTAAAAGACAGTCTTGCTTTGTGTACAAATCACTGAAACAAATTACAAATAAAATGTGATTGGTTGACTCAAGAAAAGGCCCTGCAGCAACTTAACAAAGTGAATGTGAACTTAGCCTGAGGGTCAGATGGCATTGGCATTAAAAGGGGAGTTCACTCTCGGGATGAAAACATAATTTTGCCTCTGTATAAATCAATGGTAAGACGCACCTTGAATATGCCATGTGATTTTGGGCACCTGTCTTAAGAAAGGATATTATGGTGCTAGAAGCGGTGGCAACTAAATGAATAAGAGGAATGGAAGGGTTAATTTATGGAGGAAATAACAAGCTTAAACCGGTTTAGAAAAACGGGGCCTTAGAGGGGATCTGACAACTTTATATAAATATATACGGGGCCTTAGAGGGGATCTGATAACCTTATATAAATATATACGGGGCCATTATAAACCATTGTCTGATAACCTATTCATTAACAGGACTATACACAGGACACGAGGTCACGCATTTACACTATATGAAAGGAAATTCAGCCTAAAGCATAGGAAGGGTTATTATACGGTGAGAACAATAAAGCTGTGGAATTCTCTGCCTGTTGAGGTGGTTGGATCAGAGACTGTACAGACTTTCAAACAACCGGATGATTTCCTGCAGACACAGAATATTAAGGGTTATACTATCAGGGTTATCCAAAGAGATCCGAATTGCTTGAGAAAGGTAACCGAATGCTGAAAATCAGCATTCGGTTACCTTTCTTGGCCATTCGGCTATCCAGAGAGCAGGCAATTCGCCAAATCCTGGCGAATTGCCTGAACATACGGTGCCTGTTCGGTTCCTGTTCGAGGGCAGTGAAATCCCCATAAAAAAGCACCGCTTCGGCTATTCAGAGAACACAAACCAGCAGTGAAAGGTTCCCCTAATGCCCTGCCATTCGGTGGTTTCATTCGGCAAATTTATTCAGGAGAATCCCATAGGCTTCAATGTTAAAAATATTCCCGTTTTAATTCAATATCTAATAAACCGTTCATTATAAAATTCTGCAGCAAAAAGTCTCTTTATTTATAGATTTTTTAGGATACTTTAAGCATTTTTCAGATTTTTTTTATTTTTTTTAAAAAGTCCGATTTTTTTTTTTTTTTTTTTTCAGTTAACTTATTTTTTTTGTAACAGCCCTCTTTATTATCATTCCCTGGATCTCCTGTGAAAATTTCAGACATTTTCGCTCAGTAGTTTTTTTGCAAACAGCGTTTCATTTTCCCAGATTCATACAAATGGTTTTGCTAATTTATTCACTGCCTCCTCTACGTCACAGCTGCTTCGGCTCTGTGTGATTCGGCTCCTGTTCGGCTCCTTTTCGGCTCCTGTTCGGCTTTTTCGAAGGTTAATCCAGATGTTTTTGCTTGTTTTCAGCGTGCATTCGGTTAGTTTTCGTCAGGTTTGCGGCAGCTTTTCCCTGCAATTCGGGGACCCTGTGCTGTTTGCTGAATACACCGCAGGGTCACCGAAATGCAATCGGCAAAAGGAACCGAATTGAAGAGAACGAAAAGTCACCGAACGTGCGGTGACTTTTCGAATCTCTTTGGATAACCCTGTAAGTAATATGTGGGTAAAAGCTTCTTGATCCAAGGAGATATCTGACGCCATCTGGGGTCAAGAAGGAATGGTTTCCCAGTGTGGTGCATATTGGTGAGCGCTTCAGACTGGGTTTTTTGCCTTCTTTTGGATCAACAGCAGTAGGTGATGTGTGAAAGGCTGAACACGAAGGACACACGGCTTTTATTTCAGCCTGTGTAACTTTAACTATAGGGGTTATTCAGTGAGCACCAGAATTTCGGTGGGGGGGGGGGAATAAAAAAAGTATCACTGGTGATCGGCTCTGCTCGCACTGATGGATTACAGGGCAATAATTCAGAGAGCTTGCTCCCACAGATTGTCGTTCATAAAAAGGTATAGGGCCCTATATTGGCAGAGTCTCCCTGCAGGCAGTAAAACGCTCCAAAATAACAGAACGCAAGCTGGAAAATTCAACTGTGTTCCCCAAGAGGGTACAGATACATAAAGCAAAGTAACGTCACCTGGAAAGACGTGGGCACACAGAATACATTAAGGTTTTCTTTTTTCACTCTTTCAGCTGTAAAAAGGAGGAAAAAAAATGAAAACACACACACATCCATTAATATATATACATACATACATCACATACAGTGAGAGAAAACATTATTTTTATCATCACCTGCAGATTTTGTACGTTTGCCCAGCGACAAATAAACGATCAGTCTATAATTTTAATGGTTTATTGTAACAGTGAGAGAAAACATCCAGAGAAACACATTTCAGAAAGGTTATAAATGGATTTGCATTTTAATGAGTGAAATAAGTATTTGACTCATTCGCAAAACATGAATTAGTATTTCGTGGCAAAACCCTTGTTGGCCATCACAGAGGTCAGACGTTTCTTGTGGTTGGCCACCAGGTTTACCACATCTCAGGAGGGATTTTGTCCCACTCCTCTATGCAGATCCTCTCCAAGTCATTAAGGTTTCGAGGCTGATGTTTGGCAACTCGAACCTTCAGCTCCCTCCACAGATATTCTATGGGGTTAAGGTCTGGAGACTGTCTAGGCCACTCCAGGACCCATTACATGCTCCATTTTCTCATGTCAGGGAACACGGAGCAATTGTGGCAGTCTATTGGTCGGGAGATGGTCACGTGTCAAAGTCACATGGCACAGAAGCTACGGCCGGACCAGTTATACGCACGGATCGATTGACCGGCTGATTCACCGGTATCCTGAGGTAGGGAGAGATTAAGAGTGGGTATTTAACCACACTGGCTACAGGGGGCATTCACGCTCTTGAAACGGAGATAGGTAGCGGCTAAACGTGCGTCAGCGTTTTCTCCTAGTGACAGGTTGTTGTTTTTAGCGGCTCACTACTTATTGTGCAAATAATCCTGGTTCTGGATTCTTTTATTTTAGAGATTATTAGTTGATCTTTACGCTTGCCTTGTTCTCCACCAACTGAAGTGGATCTTTAAAGGATGAATTAAGGGACATATAGGGAAAGATCGGAAATCACTGGAGAAGTCGGATACATAATAGGGCATTTGCTCAAACTGATGATCTTCCTCTGAATTGCACATATATTGTTGCTGATCCCCTCCCCTCCTTTTCTGATTTCCTCCTTCTGGTCCTTGTGATTTCTTGGATTTTTTTTTGTCATCAACACTGAAGCATGTATTTAGCAATGGGGGAACCTTTTTTTGAAAAACGAATTGACTAGGCAATCTATGCAATGCCACATTGGTTTCATGTTATCGGTAGCGGATGGGTCTTTTGTATTGTCTTATATGTTAATAAAATTTATGTACCAGTTATTTTTCATATTTGCATACCCGACCCTGCTCAGGGTTTGGATTTCTAGTCCAAATGAGTTTTCGCTTTCATTTTTTGATATAAATTTAGGGGTTAAGTCCCATTAGGTCGGGTAAGTTCTCCAACGTTTTCTCCTACCATTTGTGGGTGGGAGAGTTTCTATTTGTTTACAAGATGGCATTGCCAGGATTCAATCGGCTCAAATTGTGCAAGAGTGGTTGAGGGAGCATGAGACATCATTTTCACACATGGATTGGCCACCGCACAGTCCAGACCTTAACCCCATTGAGAATCTTTGGGATAATGTGCTGGAGAAGACTTTATGCAGCGCTGCGACTCTCCCATCATCAACACAAGGTCTCGGCCACAAATTAATGCCACTCTGGATGCAAATAAATGCTGTGTCATTGCATGAGCTTATCAAAACGATGCCACGGCGAATGCGTGCCGCAATCACAGCAAAAGTATTCCTGTGAGTTTTTTTTGTTTGGCCAGACATTATTACATATCGCAAGGAGTACAATTGGACCGAACGTACCTAAACGTTTTACCACATGGACTATGGTAGATCCGCTTCCAATTCCAACAATCTGATTGTCCTGAGGAAATAAATGCAGAATGAATTTAAAAAAAAAAAAAAAAAAAAAAAAAAACATATATCACAACACGCAGGGCAGTATTACAAAGTCGGTGCTAACTTAACCAGAGCTGTTGTAAACGTCCCAGAGCCATTATAGTCTACGGAGGTGTAACATTTACTACAGCTCTGGTTAAGTTACCACCAGCTTTGCAATAGGGCCGCAGTGTACAGGTATTTTCAAAAGGTTAACTGAAAGATGAAGATGTGGGAATTGCACAAAGTGGCAGAAAACATCTCCAATTTTTCCATGTTCCAATTAATAATATTTTTGCCGAAACATTGCCATTTAGGCTGTGGGGATAATCACGGGACAATCCATCAGAAAACATGGCCTCACCAAGAGGCGTAAAAAAATAAATACAGTGGGGCAAAAAAGTATTTTAGTCAGCCACCAATTGTGCAGGTTCTCCCACTTAAAAAGAGGAGCGAGGCCTGTAATCATCATCATAGGTAACTTCAACTATGAGAGACAAAATGTGAAAAATAAATCAAGAAAATCACATTGTCTGATTTTTAAAGAATTTATTTGCAAATTATGGTGGAAAATAAGTATTAGGTCGCCTACAGTACAAACAAGCAAGGTTTCTGTCTCTCACAGACCTGTAACGTCTTCTATAAGAGGCTCCTCTGTCCTCCACTCGTTACCTGTATGAATGGCACCTGTTTGAACTTGTTATCAGTATAAAAGACACCTGTCCACAACCTCAAACAGACACACTCCAAACTCCACTATGGTCAAGACCAAAGAGCTGTCGAAGGACACCAGAAACAGAATTGTAGAGCTGCACCAGGCTGGGAAGACTGAATCTGCAATAGGCAAGCAGCTTGGTGTGAAGAAATCAACTGTGGGAGCAATCGTTAGAAAATGGAAGACATACAAGACCACTGATAATCTCCATCGATCTGGGGCTCCACGCAAGATCTCACCCCGTGGGGTCAAAATGATCACAAGAACGGTGAGCAGAAATCCCAGAACCACACGGGGGGACCTAGTGAATGACCTGCAGAGAGCTGGGACCAAAGTAACAAAGGCTACCATCAGTAACACACTACACCGCCAGGGACTCAGATCCTGCAGTGCACTACACCGCCAGGGACTCAGATCCTGCAGTGCACTACACCGCCAGGGACTCAGATCCTGCAGTGCACTACACCGCCAGGGACTCAGATCCTGCAGTGCACTACACCGCCAGGGACTCAGATCCTGCAGTGCACTACACCGCCAGGGACTCAGATCCTGCAGTGCACTACACACCGCCAGGGACTCAGATCCTGCAGTGCACTACACCGCCAGGGACTCAGATCCTGCAGTGCACTACACCGCCAGGGACTCAGATCCTGCAGTGCACTACACCGCCAGGGACTCAGATCCTGCAGTGCACTACACCGCCAGGGACTCAGATCCTGCAGTGCACTACACCGCCAGGGACTCAGATCCTGCAGTGCCAGACGTGTCCCCCTGCTTAAGCTAGTACATGTCCGGGCCCGTCTGAAGTTTGCTAGAGAGTGGATGGATGGATGGAGAAAAGGGAAAGGAAAGAAAAAAATAAAAATAAAAAAATAAAACATTTGTGTTTTTGGATCTCTCATGCCACTGCACGATTATTTTTCCTTTCCACTAGCAAGCGAAGTTGTAGAAGATAAATTTAAATAATTATACATATACACACAAACACAGTAACATTTATATCAAACATGGGATATATAGTTAAATATAGGACACAGTAACAATTTTGCATAAAGATTGATATTCTGATATAGATAAAAAATGAAAATGTAAGTTTGCTCATTATTAATATTCATCGCACTCGTTAACTGCTATATAATAACATGATCTGTCTGATCAGTACATCCCAAGTGACCCCCCCCCCCCAGGGAAAGAGTCCGGGGGGTGTCAGATGTTTCAATCCTGCTTATTCCAACAGCTTCGAACAGGGATCTCAGCCTCCGGCCCCCCCCCCCCCCGATGGTTCTGGACTACACCTTTCATGATTCTCTGGTCTTCCACTGTATTCAAAGAATTCTAGGAATTGTAGGCAATAAACATCTGCAATATAGGATCCCGGATTTACACCGCAGAGCGTGCTATGCCATCCCCGCAGCGGGTGGGACTCAATGTCGTGGGACGGCATAGCACACCCGCTGCCGTCTATGGGCTGCCTCCTGCACGCCCACCAGCCAGGGCTCAGCATTTGCTGCCACAGGACGGCCTGAACTCAAGCCACCCTCCCTGCAGCCAATGACGCATGGCACGTCACCTGCATAGGAGGGCCGGCAGCAGCAGCTAGAAGGTGGGGCGTACTAGTATGCCCCGCTGGAATTAAGACCCGCCCGCATAGAAATAAAGTGCATGGAAGGATCTCCTTAAGAAGGGTCTAAAGAAAGGATGCCGGAGTGTCACATTTATAACCAAATGCTGTACATGAAAACTATTATTTTTGTTTACCTTCCGGTTGTCAGGTTATGAGGAGGCCTTTATTCCTGGCAGGGGTTAATAATATTAGGGAGAAATGCTTTCCTAGAGTCACCGGATTAAGTACAGTCAGTGATTTCGCGCCCGGGTCCTCCCACAGTACACAGAGCATATAAAAGGCCCCGCGGCACAAGGTACCTTCACGTGGTAATCCACGGCTGCATAAGCTGCGAGTTTCTTGGCCTCTTCAACCTTCTTGTTGAGCACTCCACGTTTGATCTTGGGGGGATTTTGTGCCAACCTTTTAATCTGTCCAAACAGAGATTGCGTTTAGTGTGTCGTACGAGACGTGCCGCCAAGTTCTGCACCAACCAGTCCCATATATTAGTTTATGTTTCCCTCCGGGGAAGCGCCGGCCAAGAGCCGCAGCTCATCGTATTAAAGAGAGGACTCTGAGCAGCACCAAACCCCAATTTAGACAGCATTGACCCAGGGCACAACTAGATTTATAGCGATCATTGGAACCGCAAATTACGCAGCTTTACATATGCAAGTTCCATAGCACCGGCGCAGAACCATTGGCTGCCTCTAGTGATGTCCCGTACCTTTGTTTGTTACACAATATCTTTAACATAACCCCATAGAAAGAAGTGGAGGGGAGTGATCTCTGGTGAACGAGGTGGCCATGGAATCGGGCCACCCCTTCCAATCCACTAGTCTGGAAAGGTTTCATTTAAAAAGATATGGTGTATGGAACAAAGGTACGGGACATCACTCATCTAAAGCAGAGGATCACTGATGCCATCGCCACCATTGATGAGGGGAAGCTACAGCCAACATGGCAAGAAATCCAGTACCGTCTTGATGTGCTTCATGCAACTAATGGTGCCCATATAGAGGTGTATTAAATGAGGCAAAGAACAAATCTCCGGTTGCAGAGGCTCTGTTGCAATGGATTTAGAGCTGTGTGAACCCAAGGACTAGTAAACTATGTATTGACTATATTATGCGCTACTGATACCTACTTATTGACGGAGCCAATTCGTTGCTTTGCATATCATTGCTCACTTGCACTCACACAAACACAATCTAACTTAACCCCTTAGTGACCGGGCGGTTTTACACAAATCCGTCCTTTAGTGACCGCTGCTGTTTTTACGTTTCTGCGCTGTTAGTGTTTAGGACAAATTTTCCTCTTACTCGTTTATGCAACCCACACATATTTTACACTGTTTTTCTCGTCATTAAATGGACTTTATAAAGATACCATTTTTTTCATCATTTCATATAATTTACTATAAAAAACATTGTGAAATACGACAAAAAAATTGAAAAAACACCACTTTTTCGAACTTTGACCCCCAAAATTTCTTATGTATCAACAACCGTCAAAAAAATTTAATTCCTTAGTAGTTTCTAAATTTAGTTCTGAGTTTAGCAATACCCAATGTTTACATATTCCTCGCTTTTTTCCTTATTTTATGCAACAATAAGTGCAAGTAGCACTTTGCCATTTCCAAAGAGTTTATTTTCAAAACTAGTGATAGTGACATTGTAACACTGATATCTGTCACTAATTCCTGAATAACCCTCCACATATACATATTTTTTTAAAGTACACAAATCAAGGCATTAAACTTGGGGTATTTTGACTCTTACCATGCAAACCATTTTACCACAAATCTATGCCAAAGTTTGAGAAAAAAAATCACCAAAACTTTTTTTATCGCAATTTAAGAATACATGTACTGTGAACTTTAAGGTTACTGCCAAAAAGAACCCCAAAATATGTTCAGCAACATCTTCTGAGTAAATTGATACCACCCATGTATAGGTATGTCGGGTCATTTGGGGGCTAATAGGCCTTATTTGGGGGGTGCGCATTTCAGTTTTCCAACTTGGAATTTTCACATTTCGTCATCATGCACCCATGTTCTATTTGGGACATTTTTGAAGCCGGCCAAAGTAATTTACCCCCATCAAACCATATATTTTTAGAAAGGGCACACCCTAGGGTGCTTCAAAGAGTTGTATTTTAACACTTTCCATGCACTAGCTCTATGTCAAACTTTCAGGTAGTCACTTTTTGGGTTATTTTTTCACACACATTGTACTTTAGGCATGAATTGTCAAATCCAGTTATGGGTTACTGCCAGAAAACACCCCAAAATATGTTCAGCAACATCTTCTGAGTAAAGTGATACCACCCATATATAGATTTGCTCTGTTGTTTTTGGGGTGCTACGCCAATCTTTGACATGTGCTTGTCAATTTTCTAATTTGACATACAGTATCTTCTTTTTAGGGGCCTTTTTACATACCCCAGTTTTATGAACGTGCATATATTTGGTAAGCTAACACCCCAAAGTATTGTAAATGGAGTGTTTTTATGCTATGGATGCAACCGTTTGCTCCAAACAAATTGGATACAGTTTGGTGGTCATTTTTCATTTTCACACCCACATCAGTTTTGGACTGTGATTTAGGAGACACGGTTGTTTGTTACTGCATGAAAACTCTCCAGGTTGTTTTCTGCAAGGTCTCCTGAGTACACCCATGCCCCCCATGCATAGGTTTGCCAGGATTTTGGGAAGGTTCAAATACAACTTTTATGACTTTGTCATTGGAGTTGAAATTGAGATTATTTCTTCAGCTAGGCCTAGCTTTGGTTTTGGGTCTACCGCATACCCCAGTTTGAATTATTGCCAGAAAATTGTTTATATTTGTTATGTTGACACCCCAAGGTATTGCATATGGAGTGCTTTGATGCCATGGATGCAACGGTTTTAGCCCAAAACATTTGAGAAGGTGTGTGGTAGGGCTGTGCAATATTGACAAAATAATCATATTGCGATTTCTTGAATGAATATTGCGATTGCGATTTTATTTGCGATTTAGCCAATTGTTTTTGCTTTTTCAAACATGCTACATACAGTCTAAATGTATTCAGTATTCAGCACATGGAAACGCTGCCCCAGCACATGGAAACGCTGCCCCAGCACATGGATATACTGCCCCAGCACATGGATATACTGCCCCAGCACATGGATATACTGCCCCAGCACATGGATATACTGCCCCAGCACATGGATATACTGCCCCAGCACATGGATATACTGCCCCAGCACATGGATATACTGCCCCAGCTCATGGATATACTGCCCCAGCTCATGGATATACTGCCCCAGCTCATGGATATACTGCCCCAGCTCATGGATATACTGCCCCAGCTCATGGATATACTGCCCCAGCTCATGGATATACTGCCCCAGCACATGGAAATACTGCCCCAGCTCATGGATATACTGCCCCAGCTCATGGATATACTGCCCCAGCTCATGGATACACTGCCCCAGCTCATGGATATACTGCCCCAGCTCATGGATATACTGCCCCAGCACGTGGATACTGCCCCAGCTCACCTCGGTGCGCCACGTGTTCGGCTCCCTTTTAACTTCTGGCGGCATGGAGCTTGGGCGCTCGCCTGGGGGAACCATGTGACGAGACGCGAGAACGTGGCTCGTCACGTGGTTCCCCCTGCGAGCGCCCAAAGCACCATGCCGCCGGAAGTTAACAGGGAGCCGAAAATTGCAGCCTTATGCGATTTATTAATTGCATGGTCGGAAATCGCGATTCGATTGCGATTGCAATTAATTGCACAGCCCTAGTGTGTGGCGGTAATTTTTCAAATTTCAGATTTTTACGCCCACATTAGATTTGGACTGTGATTTAGGAGACACTGTTTGTTACTGCATGAAAACTCTCCAGGTTGTTTTCTGCAAGGTCTCCTGAGTACACCCATGCCCCCCATGCATAGGTGTGCAAAGATTTTGGCAAAATACAGCACCAATTGTAGAACATAAAAATGTACGAATAAAATGTAAAAGTCTGGTGCAGTAAAAGAAAAAAAAAAACTAAACTGAACTAACTAACTGGAGTGTGAGAAAAAAATAGAAAAGGGAAAAAAAAAAAAAAAAAAAAAAAAAATCACAGATCACGCACAGTGTGATATAGCTTGAAACAGTCCCCAAGACACAGACCAGGTTGTCCAGGGCATTCTGGGCAGTAAAAGATTGTGTCTCTCCTCTGCCCCCTCTTGAAACACACCCTGCATCTTTTTTGGGGTTTCTGTTTGCCCTCAGTAGGGGGGATTTTATAAATAAAATGTGTAGCCCCAACTCTGTCCCCCATCACCGCCCGGGGAGCAGGTGCATCCTGGTACAAAAACCCCGAAATGACCTGGAGCTGAAACTGTAAAAAGGACAGCGTCACTCCGGGGTTTGCCTTTTTGCAGAGCAAAAAGGCATTGTGGGTTGCAATTTGCATCAGGTAAATTGCAACCTTTTTGTACCAGGCCCTTGACTTCCGCATAATCTGGTAGGGCTGGAGCAGCTGATCTGCCAGATCAACCCCCCCCCATATGCCGGTTATAGTCTTTGATGCACACTGGCTTCCTGATGCGCTAAGCTCTGCCACGTACAGAGACCTCCACAGACCTCTCAGTGTGGATGGTGGATAGAAGGTATACATCTTTCTTGTCTCTGTACTTGACCGCCAACAGCCCCCTCTTGGCGCAGAGCTGAGGTCTCCCCCCTTTTTAGCCGGGTGCGGACAAGCTGTGCTGGGAAACCTACGCGGTTCTTGCGAACAGTACCGCATGCTGCTGTATCAAAACAATACAGCAGCTTGAACCAAGGGACACTCGTATAAAAATTATCAAGATACAAGTGGTACCCTTTGTTCATCAGGGGAAAAAGTAGGTCCCACACAATCTTGCCACTGGTTCCCATGTGTTCTGGGCAACCTGGAGGGTCAAGGCTACTATCCTTTCCCTCGTACACCCGGAAGGCCTGAGTATACCCACTCTCGCTGTCACAGAGCTTATACACCTTCACTCCATACCTGGAGCGTTTGGAAGGAATATACTGCTTGAATCCCAGCCTTCCCTTGTATTTCATTAGGGATTCATCCACGCAGATATTCCTTCCAGGTGTACAAGCCTCTGCAAACCTGGCGGCGAAGTGGGTAATCAGGGGGCGGATTTTATACAGCCTGTCAAACTGGGGATGCTCTCTAGGAGGGCACAGGCTGTTGTCACTGAAGTGCATGAAACGCAAAATGTTTTCATACCTTCTACGTGACATTGATTGGGGGTAAATGGGGGTAGAGCAGATGGGGCTACTGCTCCAGTAGGAGCGAATTGAGTGCTTCTTTATGATGCCCATCAGCATAGTAAGTGCCCAGAATTCCAGAAATTCTGGCACATCTAGCGGGGTCCATTGCTGCCTTGCCAAGTAGGAGTCTGGCTTCGCAGCACAATGCTGATGGGCATACAGATTTGATTGGGCCACGATGTGGCCCAACAAATCATCCCCCATAAACACCTGCAAAAACTGTGTGGCGGTAAATCCTGCAACATCAATATTGATGCCAGGATTTGCCGTGAAAGGAGGGATATCTGGCCTCTGGCGATGAGGCACTACCCACTCCTCAGCTGGAGCTGTGCGTCTCCTGCTGGCAGGTGGTGACCCAGGATCTGCATCAGAAACATCACTAGATACATCAGCCAGCGTAGATGATGTATCTAGCGACGTCTCTGAGCAGTTAGCGGGGTCGAAATCAGGGTCTGAGTCTGACGCAGATGCCTCAGATTCTGACGCCAGGATGGCGAGGCATCCCTGCAATATACACAGAGCAGCTGGAAGTGATACCGATTGTATTGTCGGCCATATAATTCCCACACCCCTGTACAGTACACATTTACCTTAATCTGTGCAGGCGTCAGAGGTCTCGTCTTGCATTCATTGCATTCCAGGACCTTTAAGAAACTAGTTGTCAACATGTGTACAGCTTTCACAACACTTTCCAAAACACAAAAATAAGTTGATCACGTACCCACTTTTCAATATCACGTGTCATGCCAAACCAGTAAAATTTGGCACAGAGGGCACGACGTGAATTAAAGATGCCCAGGTGCTTCCCATTAGGAGCAACGTGAAATTCATTGAAGAGTGCCCTCGCTTCGTCACGGGATTTAACGGCTTTTTTGTCTCCGAAGAAAAGCTCTCCTCCTGTGGTGAAAGGGAACGTTAAAGCGGATCCATTCATTAAAGAGCAGTCTTCCCAAACCGCTACATACCGCTGTATCTGATACTCACCCTTTATCGTGAATTTAGAGGCGTAACGCCTAAGTTTGAATTTCTGGTTACTTGTAAAAAATGGTGGGTACTCTCCCACAGACAGGATATTGAATACTTTCTCCCATTTGCGCTCCATACCTATAAATGCAGTACACCATGATCAGCCGAATTCTGCATTTTTCATCAAAAAGACTTGTGTACAGGATGGTACGGCCTTACTGGTAACAAAATAACTCCACAAAGCGTTCCAACTGAAAGGTTAATGCCTTGTCATGGGAAAAAGTCACACACAAACATATCCAAGAAAAAGGTAGGTGTTACCTCTATAATGCAACTTGTCATAAAGGAACAGCATTTCTTAAAATACAGGTCGACCCTCATTAACCCTTTCGCTGCTGAGGCTTTTCCCGCGCCTGTGCTGAGGTCATTTTTACCGGTTTTGCTCATCATGTTTAAACGTGTTTTGAAGGCTTATTTTAGTATATGACCCAGACATGTTATATATCGTTCTTTCCGTCAGACTCGGTAGATTCATAATATGTCATTATTATATGTATACGTTATGTCATGTCTGTATATTATAACAAAAAATGCAATAAAATATGTATTTTCAATAATTTGCAATGTGTAAAGTGTTTTTTTTCACATTTTAACATGCGAGCAATTGCGGTTATATTTTGTATGGGGTGCGCTTGTTAAAAAAATTAGAGATGGGGTCTCGTTACATTTTGTTTTGGGGAAAATTACACTATTTTTAACAAACGCACCGCATACAAAAATCGTTAGTGCAGCATCATTGTTCACATTATAATTGAAATGGGAACAATATTGCTGCATTAACAAACCAAAAAAAAGAAAAAAAAAGTGTTTATTTTTTTTTATAATTTTTTTAAAAAAAAAAAAAAAAAAAAAATTTCCATTTTTTTTTTTTTTTTACAACATTTTTCACAGTAGTGTTTGGTATGGTATCGTTGGAACGGCCATGCTCTGGCCAATCCAACCATACCAAAATTTAACCCCTAGCTGCCACGGATCAGGAGATAGGGAGTTCAACTCCCTATCTCCACCGTTGGTGGCAGTTAGGGGTTAAGTCCAGGACTGGCGTCATCCAAGATGTCGGCCAGCTCCGGGAAAGGATCGCGAGCCGGCGCTTTTCAGCGCCAATTCGCGATCCAGCTCCCCAGGGGTTAATGCCAGGCACCATTTGGAAGGGCAGGCTGTGCCCTTCCAAATGATGCCTGGGTTAACCCCCGCAGAGCCGCCGATCGGGAGGGAGAGAGGTCCGAAGGACCTCCCCCCCTCCCTTTCAGGCGCCTCCTCCGCACATGCGGGGGGGGCGCCTGAATTAGGTGTCAACGCGCTGCCGCGATGACACCTAATACCAGCGGCTGCGGTTCCGGATGCGCGGCTGACATCCAGGATGTCAGCCCGCACCGGAGGGGCCAGCGATCGGCCGGAACCCGGCCGAACGCTGACCCCAATGGGAGGACGCTCTCAGCGCGTCCTCAGCACAACAGCGGTAATGCGGAGGACGCGCTCAGCGCGTCCTCCGCATTGAAGTGGTTAATTGCGGTCTTTGGCTTTACAGTTTGGCTCGTTCATGGACGCACAGGAAGACCTGTCAGACCAGCTTATAGTTTGGATCAAGGAGAAAAGAAGTAATGGAGAAAAGTAGAAGGAAATAAGGAAGAAGGCGGCGATGGAGAAGCCGGGGGGGGGGAATACTTTGTGTGGGTAGAGGAAAGCAGGAAGATCACAGAAAGAGTTACTCAATAGGCCCCCGAACCTGCCACCAAACTGAATTTCTCAGCGTGTTGCAATTTTGGGGCCGTCATGCCCCATGATTCAGGGTTTATTTGTATATTTTAATGTTACGTGTTGAATCTGCCTTTTGCTGCTTGCAGCTATTATTTCATCGCTATTTTGTTCCTGCTGGGTTCCCTTAGCCTTGCTGTATCCAGCTAGCTCCACCCCATTTGGTTCAGTCTAGTTCTGAGGTACTTACTGGTCACCTAGCAGCCATCTTTGCTCAATGCTGGACAGAACTAATGTCTTTTCACCGGAATTGCTGTACACTATTACAAAGATTGTCAGTCTGATCATTAAAGTTTTCAACTGGATTCATCTTTCTACGTGTCAGTTTTGCTGAGTTGAAGCAATCTGAACTTTCATCGTGTGACTACTGGTCAATACAGACTTAGTCTCAAGCACCCACGCCTCACAGCTTTGCTAGGGAGGCAGAATAGGGGCAGTTTATTTACTAATATGTCAAATTGCCAGCGAAATACGGTGCAGATCGGCGATCTTCGGTGGCAGCGAAACTGTCCCAGACAGAAGTAATGGTTAATTTATTCAAAAGATGCTGAACTACACTGAAATATCAGTAAAATTACCAGATTTTCGGTGATAAATTTAAAAAAGGCGAATCTCAAAGGATTCAATGTAAAAAAAATTATATTAAATTACACTATTATTCAACAAAAAGTCAAATTTTTTTGTGTATTTTTTTTAAATTTGCTTCAATTTTTTTTTTGCTTTTTAAAAGGCATTCTTTTTATTCTGTAACAGACTTTTCATTATTTTTTAAAGGATTTTTTTATTAGACACACTTTAAGATATTTTTATTGGTTTAAACTAGGGATGCACCGATACTAGTATCGGTGCCGATACTGCCGTTTGCACGAGTACTTTGTACTCGTGCAAATGGCCCGATACATTTCCCCCCCCCCATACCAGAAGCTAGCGCTGGGCCGGCTTGCTGGTATCCGCGGGGCTGGGGAAGCTGGCCGCGTGCATGAAAAGCACTCGGCCAGCGTTCCCTTCCGGCGGGTCGCAATACTCACCCATCCGAAGGTCCGGTCGCACCTCTGTGACGCTGCCTCTAAGCTGGAGGCAGCGTCAGAAGCGCCCGGCGGCCGCGGTAATGCATCATAGCCAGATGGAGAAGCGTGAGTCGTCACTCCAGAGAACGCGTCTCCACTGCTCTAGAGTCCAGTGGTGGCGTGCTTTACACCACTGCATCCGACGCTTTGCATTGCACTTGGTGATGTATGGCTTGGATGCAGCTGCTCAGCCATGGAAAACCATTCCATGAAGCTCTCTGCGCACTGTTCTTGAGCTAATCTGAAGGCCACATGAAGTTTGGAGGTCTGTAGCGATTGACTCTGCAGAAAGTTGGCGACCTCTTCGCACTATGCGCCTCAGCATCCGCTGACCCTGCTCTGTCAGTTTACGTGGCCTACCACTTCGTGGCTGAGTTGCTGTCGGTCCCAAACCCTTCCACGTTCTTATAATACAGCTGACAGTTGACTGTGGAATATTTAGGAGCGAGGAAATTTCACAACTGGATTTGTTGCACAGGTGGCATCCTATCACAGTTCCACGCTGGAATTCACTGAGCTCCTGAGAGCGACCCATTCTTTCACAAAATGTTTGTAAAAACAGTCTGCATACCTAGGTGCTTGATTTTATATACCTGTGACCATGGAAGTGATTGGAACACCTGATTCTGATTATTTGGATGTGTGAGCGATACTTTAGGCAATATAGTGTATTTTTTAAAAAAGGGGAAAGATGTAGACTAGAGCAAATAGAATTTGTGCTCTTTCCCAAGAGAAGAAGCAAACGATGGAATAACCTTGTAGGAAAAAATACACAGGTAGAATCTTTCCCACTGCAGCCTCTTAATGAGGGTACCTTGTTAACCCTTCATTGACAGAATAAAGACAAAGAAAATAAAGACAAAAACAATAAAAAAAGTAAAAAAATTATTATTTAAATAAATTATTTATTCCAGAACGTTCTGGAATAAATATTTTTTGTACCTGATTCCTGACTGAATCTTTCCTTGAGTGGAGCCTTGTATTCATCTCGGGGGCAGTGGCGGCACATAGAGTCTGGCGGAGGAATATTCCCACAAGAAAGTACTCTGGGCTTCTGATAACAAGCATCCAAAGGAGGGGTAACGTTATATGCGCTAAAACTTCTAAAACCCTGTGAGTGTAATTCTAGCAGGGGCAGCGTGTTATAATACGGTTTTTACTAGTGATGCACCGATACCACTTTAAGACCGAGTACCGAAACTTTTTAAAAGTACTCACCGATACTTTTATTTAATGTCATGTGACGCTTTCCAATAAGAACAGACCTCATAAAAATGCCCCCAGCTCATATGTATATATCCCCCCGAGATATAGAGATATATATATATATATATATACAGAATATCCCCAGCTCACATGTAGCTTGCCCCCAGCTCGAACGCTGGGGAAGCTGGCCGCGTGCATGAAAAGCACGCGGCCAGCGTTCCCCTCCGACGCGCCGCGATACTCACCCATCCTGAAGGTCCGGTCGCTTGGCAGTGATGCGATCACGTGGCCGCATCTGTGACGCTGCCTCCAGCCCACAGGCAGCGTCACAGGAGCGCCCAGTGGCCGCGAGAACGCATCACTGCCAATCGCCCGGACCTTCAGGATGGGTGAGTATCGCGGCGCGCCGGAGGGGAACGCTGGCCACGTGCTTTACATGCACTGGGCCAGCTTCCCAGCCCCGCGGATACCGGCAAGCCGGCCCAGCGCCGGCTTCCGGTATCAGCACGATGTATCGGCCGTTTGCACGAGTACTTGTTGCACGTGCAAACGGCAATATCGGCTCCGATACTAGTATCGGTATATCCCTAGTTTTTACAGTATAACACTATGATCTTCTATTGTCTATGCCTTTTGTAGATCTCAATCTATTTTCTGTATCAAAGATGTAGACTAGCAGGGTTATTCAGAGAAAGGTGAAACTCAGCAGAATGACTGGAGATGTGAAAATTCTAGGTCAAAATAGCCAAACCAGAAAAATTCTCCCATTTATCTCACTTTCCAAATTGGAGATTTGGTCTAGCGTGCCCAATCTCCTGGTTTTCACCTCTCTCTACAGGGAATAACTCTGTATGTGTGTGTGTGTGTGTGTGTGTGTGTGTGTGTGTGTTTCATGTATACATAGGGGGGGGGGGTGGAGACAGGAAGTGGGAGGGTGTTAGTAGAAACCGGAGGAAGGGACACACAGGCTGTCATGAGAATAAAGCAGTTCCTCAGAACGTTTACCGGGTGACTCCATTATTTGTGCAGATCTACAGTACCTTTAAAACTGGAGCAGGAATCAGAGGCAGACCTGAAAGGGATGTCTGACCTACAGTAGGGCCTGTGTCTGGCTGAGCATCATGAGACGTGGATTTCTATAGCTCAGGTCAGCAGCCATCCTTCTCTCACAACCTCATATCGCGGGTGAGCAGCTGCCAGGCGCTGAGCTCTTTCCTGAGAGATCCTCTCCAATTCGCACAGGCAAAACATGAAAAGTGCTCCCCACGTCCTGATGGCATGGAGCCAGAGCTTCTCCCGGGGTAACAGGTCCCGAAACGCCGCCAAACTCACCCGATCAGCTGCAGAATCTGCCCCAGCGAATCCACAAACACAACAACATGCCAAATTCCCAGTAATGCACTGCGGCGAGGGGGCGACACGCAGAGAGGCGGGGCTTGAAGACCTGCGCTTAAACAACTCTCGGCTGACACCCAGAGGCAGAGAAGAGAATAACACACAGACATAAACCTGATATAGTATACATGTTAAGGGATTATATTTTACACTGATATCCATAATATAATGATACAACCCCTAACCATGTATATTTTATACCGATGTCCCCTAAAAACACACCCGCACACCCTGAATGTATAGAGGAGCCCCTAAAAAGACACCCGCACACCCTGAATATATGGAGGAGCCACTAAAAAGACACCCGCACACCCTGAATATATGGAGGAGCCCCTAAAAATACACCTGCACACCCTGAATATATGGAGGAGCCACTAAAAAGACACCTGCACACCCTGAATATATGGAGGAGCCCCTAAAAAGACACCCGCACACCCTGAATATATGGAGGAACCCCTAAAAAGACACCCGCACACCCTGAATATATGGAGGAGCCCCTAAAAAGACACCCGCACACCCTGAATATATGGAGGAGCCCCTAAAAAGACACCCGCACACCTTGAACATATAGAGGAGCTCCTAAAAAGACACCCGCACACCTTGAACATATAGAGGAGCTCCTAAAAAGACACCCGCACACCTTGAACATATAGAGGAGCTCCTAAAAAGACACCCGCACACCTTTAATATATGGAAGAGCCTGTAAAAATATAACTGCACTCCCTGAATATATGGAGTAGTGCTATATAGACACATGTTAAATATATGGAGGAACCCTATAAAAAACACGTGGACACACCTAATATGGAGGAGCCACTAAAAAGACCCTCACACTCCTTGAATATATGAAGGAGCATTGGGGAAGAAAAGAAGGGCAGATGGATTTGTGTACAAATTAGGGATTGTCCCTCATAAACAGTAGGGTTGCATCAATACCACTTTTTTTAGGACCGAGTACAAGTACCGATACATTTGTTTAAAGTCATGTGACCGCTTTCCGATAAATAATTCAGGATGTTGCTGAAAACCTGTCCAGTTTATGTTACTATTGAAATTTATGGCCAGGCACCCCATTTACCCACTGCACAGGCCGCAATCACCATGACCACATAGACACTAAACCTCAGATATAAGTATACCCACTCAGACCTCATATATGTATACCCACGCAGATACATGTATAACAGTGTTTCCAAAATCTGTCCTCAGACTCGCCAGGTTTTCCAGATATGTGAAGCACAGCACAGGTGATCTGATTTGCTGCTCAGTGATTGCAGGATTCAGTCTTCATTTCCCCAAGGTGATCTGCAAAGTGTGGCCTGGTTGAGGGTCCCGAGGACAGGTTTGGGAAACACTGATGTATACAGACCTCAGACCAGATATACCCACTCAAGATACATGTATACAGACCCCAGACCAGATATACCCACTCAAGATACATGAATACAGACCTCAGACCAGACATAGCCACAGATGCTGGGGCAGCTGGCCGGATGCATTAAAAGCATTTGGCCAGCGTTCCACTCTGCCTGGCCACGTTACCGAGCGGCCGCAGGACTGTGACGTGCTCCCTCGACAGGTGGAAGCGTCACAGCCCTGCGGCTGCTCGATGACGTTGGCCAAATGCTTTTAATGCATTCGGCCAGCTTCCCCTGCCCCTTGGATACCGGCAAGCCGGCCATTGCTGGCTTTAGGGTATCGGGGGTGGTATCGGTGCATCCCTAATAAACAGGGACACTTAAGAGTTATGCTATTGTATGATCTTGAATATTGTGGGGGCTATAGATTGTTAGTGCACAGGAAGCCCGGCTAAACACTTGTATAAAGTGCTGTATTAGTGGGACAATTCTCCTCTGGGCAAGATCGTTTCTTCCTCATGTATCATTATTCATTATCAGGTCTATTCACTAATAGGTGAAACTCAGGAGAACTGGCAGGAGAAGAGAACAATCTAGACCAAATAGCCGATTTGGAAAGTGAGATAAATGGGAGAATTTTTCTGGTTTGGCTATTTTGACCTAGAATTTTCACTTCTCCAGTCATTCTCCTGAGTTTCACCCTTTAGTGAATAGACCTGTATGTTACATGTTGTGGCGCTTTATAAATACTGTAACTGTGCTTATGATAATACACGTAAATAATGATAGTCTTGCTGCTAGTGTATTAGATAAATGAACACAGATTGCAGAACCAAATCCTAAAAAACATATGCTTTATTAGTATTTAAAAAAAAAATCACATAAACATACAATAAGGAGTGTTAATAACCATACAATACATATATCCTATATTGCACACATACAGGGTTATTCAAAGAGCACGGAATTGGCCCCTATATTACACCAGTGAATTTCCCAGACAGTCGGCTTTTCAAAAAGCTGGCAATTCACCAATTATTGGCGAATTGCCAGCGAAATATGGGCGATCTTCGACGGCAGTGAAATCAGAGAAGCAATGGTTAATCTATTCAGAGACACCGAACAGCAAAGAAATGTCAGTGAAATGCCCTGATTTTCGGTGGTTTCATTCAACAGGTTTAAGCAGGTGAATCCCATAGGAAAAAGTCCCTGTTTTTATTAAATATTTATTCAAATGTTCATTCTTTTCATTTGCAGCAAAAAGTCTATTTAAGATTTGTTTGTTTTTTTTAGTCATTTTTTGGAAAAAAAAGTTTCCCATGATGTTTCTAAAAATGGCTTTTATTTCTGTAAAAGACCTATTTATTTTTATTCATAGGACCTTATATATTATTTCCAGGCATCTTCATGCAGTATTTTTTTATAAAAGCCTTTTAAAAGTTTTGTTTTCTTTTCTTACCCCGTTCGGCGGCTTATCGGCTTTTTCCGGCACGTGGCCGTTGGCTTTTCCGATCGATTCAGCGGTTTTGCGGATGCATTCGGCAGATCGATTTGCTGCAGTGAATGTTGAATTCACCGCAGGTTCAGCGAATCGAACTCACCAAAGTGTGGCGAACAGGAGAGGTGCTCTCTGAATAACCCTGAAGAAAACGGTGATATCTGTATACAAAGCTCGATCAAGTAGTAAGAAGACTTACAACAACTGAGAAAGAAAACAACTCCTTCCTCGAGGTCAATAACAAGCAAAATAAATGCAAAACACAAGCTCAGTGCGAGACACAAAAACAAATGGCACGGCGACCTGCCAATGCTTCTCACTAGGTATGTGCACAGTCAGCCAACACTTCCCTGCTGCACAGGCTTCACTGATCTTTGTGGGAGCGCGAGAGGCGAACGTGTCTCACTCTGCATCTTTCAATTGCCTTTTAAAACATAAAAGGGCCCTATTACATTCTTCACACAAACGTTAGTGCGTTTTTGCGCACGCACTAACGCGAGGGGCAAAACCCTTTGCGCAGAACGTCGTATTACAATCTCAGCGCAACAAATGCACGTAATCGTCTACTGCGGGTGAACCTGCGCAAACTTACTGTACTGCGCGCGTCCTATACTTACATTGTGAGCGCAAATGCGTTTGTAATACCATCCACGTACCAGCGCACAATCTATGCGCAGTTTGTAATGCACAGCCTTTGCGCGCAAAATTTTAGCAACTCCTAAAAGCTGGTGTTAAACGGATCCAACACAGAGGAAACCACATCACCGCCCAAGTGAATGTGAACAAGATGTATGGTGACAAAAGGAGCTAATAATTACATAAACTATGCCAAATCAATATCGTCTTCATGTCTATCGATTTGGCATAGTTTATGTAATTATTAGCTCCTTTTGTCACCATACATCTTGTTCACATTCACTTGGGCGGTAATGTTGTTTCCTCTGTGTTGGATCCGTTTCTCCTCATTATTATTACTTTTAAGATTTTATTTTATCATTTTTGAGAGTAGGATATGCAATGTGGATTTTTATATGGACTTTTATGGACTCAAATTGCCCTTGCCCAGTACCTTCATTAGTAGTGCCAGCATCCAAGATGGAAATCAAGACAGCGATACGTCATTTCCTGTTTGAGATGCTGGCTGGAGGAGAGCCTTCTGACCACTTCAGGTGCGCCACGATGGATTCGGCGGCACCTCCGGGCCCCTGTTAAGGTTAATGAAGAGCAGGGACTATATAAGGGGATCACTGTCACTCGAGGACACAGCTCTTGAGAAAGTCACATTGACGAAACGCGTCGAGCGTGTCCATCCTAGTGATTCTTTTTCCTTTGTGCGCTTTACACCTGACACCTGCCACCAGTCTGGAGATCCTGGAACATGAAGTGTGGACTGCTTGAGATCCATTTACAGACACAGGGTATCCAGAGAATCACCATCCGGTGACAGTTTTATTGTCAAATGCTTGTTTGCGCTCCTATTCCTTCTATATGTAGAGCCACATGTTTTAGCGTCCAGCACACCCAATACCGAGTGGTACATGTGAGCTAGCTCTGTGGTGCCGATCCAAGCGCCTTTTTATTCTCTTTCAATTCCCCGACTGTTAGATGGACATCGTATTTATTGTCCTTTTTTTTTTTTTTTTTTTTTTTTAAAGGGTCACTACCACCAAAAAAATGAAATGTCCTTATTGTGTTTATCTGATGTTGCTGATATCTTACATGCGCTTTGTTTTTCTCTTGTATGTTTAGTTAAGAAAATATTTTCCTCTATATGTGTCACTGGGCGCATCCATTGTGTGATATTTTGTGTTGTAAACTGCCCCCCCCTTGCTCCTCACCGTGTGACTTTGGCCATAGAATGGAGTGAATGGGTCGATCACCGACTTGTATCATTGTATTGTGTGGGATGTATTCAAAGGACATCACCAGGGGATAGATTAGAAGTCTTTTAAGCTCCGTGTCGTATTTCATTCACCTGTCAGCTCTTGTCTTGAGTAGCCCTGGCCACACAATACACCCCCTGCTGCCTGAACAGTCCCTCCAACCCATTAACTGTTAAATAGTGTATAGGATAAAGCGCAGCAACAAAGTAAAACACACCATATTTTGATAAATGTTGCTTCACAGGAATACACAATATGGAAACAGGAGAAAAAACCCTAATTTTATTTTTCCTTTTTAAAGGCAATTACTTTGGAAAAAGAAAAACCCAGCAGCATGTGTTTTATAATGCGGTATTACCTGTATTGCACAAGTAATTTAATTACGGCGTATGTTCGTGGTAGTGTCCCCTTAACCAAGCCCGATACCTGTATTTGTAGTGGCTGGTTTCAGTAATTTTGAGGGCTGATGGTTCTGGACCAGACCTGATTACCAGTCCTTAGAATGACTGGGCCTGTGACGTGTCTGGCACAGCAACCCTATGGAAATGCCCTTGGGCAAGATAGGAATAGACACTTCTGAGAGAAAGTGTACAGAGTAGCACGAAAAGCAGTCGAGATGGGCCGGGTCAAAACACAGGATATCAGACAAGAGAGTAGTCGTGTACAAGTTGCGCTGGTACACTGGAAAGTAGTCCGGGACAAACTGGGTCAAACAGGGAAAACAGCAACAAGCAACGTGCTATTGGACGAATTAGTAACAGGGCAATGAATCAAATGCAATCTGGAGTTTATATAGGCCCTGGTATGCTCCTTACTGCGGATGTCATCTTTGTGCGACAAAACGTGCACTTAGGATAGCGCTAAAATACAGCGCTTGCAATCACATCAACGCAATACCACGCAGGCGCAGCATAAACTGACGTGATGGTGGAATGGTCCACGTTAAAACACCTAGCCGTGTCACATGGAATGGCGCACGGAGAGTTCATGTCCCGACGACAAAACCAATGCACGTCCAATGTTAGAATCTAAAATATTTATTGCAGATTATGGAACATACTCTACATTTCATTATACAGAGGCAGCGCTAAGAGTTACGCTTTACAAATTCAATATAAAATCTGCAATTTGAGGGATAACTACAAAAGAATCTGAACACGTCCCTGGCCAGTCCTGTTTCTCAAAACACAATGGGGGGGGGAGGGGATGTATATTTACAGAAGAAACATTATATACAAAAACGCAGCTGAAAAAACCTTGCGGCTCAAAAGTATGAGGAGGAAAGTGCAGTCTTTTTGGGCAAAATATTTTGCGCTAACGTCGACCAGATGATTCTTGTTGGGAATCAGAACAATTCTTTATCGTGTGTCTTGACGGTACCGTCTTCCATTCCGAAATAGACCCTGTCTGCCATATCGATGAAGAGGCCGGTTTCTACCACACCTGGGAGAGGGAAAGAAACGTACGTTTAATGCTGTGATAATCGCACAGTCACCCGCTGAAGCTGCAGAAGGAATGGAAAGCTGTGCTCCAGTTACATTTTATTTAGGAACAAGTGAGGCACAGAGGATGGACCTATAGCGTTCTTGTGTTAGCGTCCATCCCGCCGACGCAGATTATTCTACACGAGATGTGCAGAATGTACAATGAAAAAACCCAGATAAAAGATCTCGAAGATCCATCTCAAAAATCTAAACAGGGCTGGTTTAAGGAAGGATTATTTTGGTCCTCACCCTATCCTGTAAACTGCTGATCCGTGACAAGTGTTACGTGTGGGGACTGTATAGGGCTACAGCTTCTGCTTGTATTTTTAAGCGCCAACATATTCTGCAGCACAGTACAGTAAAAATACAAGCAGTGACCCTAAAAGCAGAAACCGTAATATGGTAAAGAGTTTTTTTTTTTTTTTTTTTTTAAATCACGACAAGTAGATCAGACACTACTTTAGTCCGTTGGACAAGTAGATATATATATATATATATGCCTCAAAATTTCCACTCGCCTGCTCGCATTTGGCGAGTGGAAATTACATGAGGGCGAGTGGGAATGCAGATGCAGGCAAGGCAGGATAGGGGTTATACGGGGCAACTACTGGCGAGTTACTCTTAAGGCCTGGCTAGTAGCTTGGGACTTGAAATTTTGAGATATTCATGCTTACGCTTACCTGACATCAACTTGATGGTCGTATTGACAGTGTTCCAATCGTACACCTGATCAAACCTCCAGTCCAGGAGAAAATTCCCATTATCCGTCAACACTGGACCCTGGGGATTGAAACAACAACGATAAAATTAATTAAAAAAAACAACTAAAAAAGATCTTTTAAGAATGAATCCAAAGCACATGATACATTACAGTGAAGCAGGAAACCAGACATATTGATGCAAACACATAACATATACATGAAGTGGGCTGGATACTTCTGGTCTACGCAGCCGTCCTGGTAGGAAATAGGCGCAAAACCATTTTTTCTGCACATATATGCATTGATGCAAAAGTTCTGCAAAATTATTAGACGCGAGGAAAAGGAACATTACACTTTTATCCGGTTTTGATTAAATCAACGACTGACAAAAGGATTTGGTTTATTAGAGGTCGCCAGAAGGGTCTTTCCTCACAATTCTAAACTTATTGGAGTTTTGTAACGGAACCCACTTTACCGTTTGCTTTTGAACAGGGATTCCTTTATTCGAGTACTAACTAAAGCGACTGCTTAGGAGATATGTGCCACTTTATTTTTCAATGTGTTATTACTTGTGTGACGGAACCGTTCCCTTCCGTCTGTCCTGGCTCTCCAGACACCCCTTCGTTGCGGTCAGCCCGGCTACTGGGAGCGCTGTCCTCAGCGCCTCGAGCAGCTTGACCTGCCTGCTTCTGTTCCTCTGCCCTGGAGCCGTTAGGAATCTCCAGAAGGCGGCTCGGTACCTTCTGAGGGTGATAGTGTAGTGTAGCGTCGCTGAATGAAACACCAGACGCGGCTGTATGTTCCAACACAGGATCTTTAATCATCTAAAGCAGAACATACACGGTCCTTTTATATGGTACAGTCCCATTGTTCTCTCCCATGCCCGCCCCCAGACCCCTGGAGTGAATTCTGCACAGTGGCTAGCCATAGCCCAGGTTCTGATTGGTTGGTTCCAAGACCATTGAGAGGACCTGAAAGAAGCCTGCAGTCTTCACTTGGGTCCACTGGTTGTATGCAGATGCAGTCTTGACCTCACAGTGACCACATACAGTGATTTACATAACCCATTGTAAAGGGAATCAGATAGTGGGTGGCTGAGACAATGTGACTCCCAGCCTTTCAGAACGGGTAAACAGATAACAGATAAACAAAGAGAAAGCACCTTTGCATAATCCACAAATTACACAAACCTATTGTACATTCTATACGAAGGAAAGAATTTGACTCTAGTGGCGGGTCGTGTTTTTAAAAACCACATTTAACTAAAGAAATATAAGTATTTAAAGCTAAAAATGAACAATTGACAATACATTTAAAATCACACAATATAACTGAGCATAAGGTCTTCCCCAAAGCAGCGGTCTATGTCTTTTGGGGTTTTCGCCATGGAAATAAAAGTCTTGGGGTTTGACGCGGGGAGCGCTACGTCAGTTCCATGACAACTTGGTCATTCAATATTGTATCTAGTTATTTAGGCATGTTTTTTTCTCTCCTGTTGCATCATTTTGCTTCGGTTACATCTTTAGGGTCGTTACATCCTCACTGCTTAGAGGGCAGTGGGAAAGGATGATGCAATGTTGAGAAAGCACACTTTTTTTTTGGAGAAAGGATTTTACCAGGAAGGATACATTGAGATTTCGCTCGTTTTCAAGTATGTCCTGGGTGGCGAGTATGTACCGTTAGGTGTCTTGCCCAAGGACACTTACTGGAGAGGTGCTAGTCGGGATCGAACCCATGACTCCACAGGCTCTCTCCACGCAGAGCAGTGATGTTACCTCTACTCCACCACTTGAGGAGAGAACGTGTGGGAAGGAGACAGAGGGAACACACCTGGTGCCGCTCTAAGTGTGGTTTATTTTACTGCCCAAAACGGTTTATAAAAGAGATATCTAATAAAGCTTCATTCTGCTTTCAACCATACAGAGTCCAGCCCCTGGTTTTGGGTACAGTTATAAATCATGCTCAATGTTCCTCATGGCACAACTCCAAGCCTAACGGAAGCATCTTCGGCTACGTCCCTAATGGGAACTAGAGATGTGCGTTTCGTTCCGAATTAAGAAAGAAAAAAAAAAATCCATTAAACAGAAAATTACTCACAGCTTTGCCAACAGCCATCCTCAGATCCGCCGAGCCGCCGAACTGATTTTCTATTGCTTTGGACACAGGCCCGTAGGCCATTGGGATCACTTCAACGGGAATCCCCTTCTTCCACTGCTCCCCCAGATTGTGCGAGTCTTTTCTATAAAGACACGTGGAAAAAATATAATTAAAAACTTAGCAAGTGACACAACTACACGAATCAGAATTAACAGAGATCACATATTGCAACCACTTCCATAGCCAGCTCTGGAAAGGATATGGAAAGTGTGAGGATTAGGGGGGTGACTCAATAAAGATGGTGCTTGTTGGTGTTACTGTAATAGAATCAGGCCAGAAATAATCCGCTATGATGGTTCATAACAGCCATCTTGAGCAAGACTTTGGTTCACGTAAATGTATATAGCAAGTATTAGCTGAATTAGACGAGTTTGCATAGATTTCTGGAATTCCTAAAACAGGCAGAAGCAATTAAATAAGCAAAGATGTGGGCTAACACAAGCAGGAGTGTCAGAATACGGATTTAGCTACATCAAGGTCAGAGAGCCAGAGCAGAGAACAAAAGCCCTCATTAGACCATCTGCACCCTTATCAGTTTATACAGTAAACAAGTCCCGTGGAGGCGGACGGTGACAGGATCTGGCCGCCCTTTCTCCTGATCGAACTGAGTGGATTCCGGTAACATTACCATAACAACAAAAGCCAGCATTTCACAAACCTATAATCCTAGAAGAGGCAGGAGCAGCTTCATAGTGAAGCTTCTCTTCCACGCTTTGAATTTTATTTTCTGAAATGCCCGAGTTTGTCAGAATTGCAACACCGGCAGTTACTGAATAACCGCTTTAGTGAGACCATCAACTGACAAGGGAATGGTAGAACGTTTGCACACCGTCACTGAATGACAGATCTGTAGATTCATGTCACAGGTAAGAATGGCTGCGAGTACTGGACTAAAAACCAAATTATTATAAAAGGGAACTTTGTTAAAAATAGAGTTCCATATTTAGACCTGCTGACAGCCTCTGCCCAATTCATTTTTATTCTTTAGCATTTTTGGGAGCTAATATCACCTTTTGTCCCTCGCAAAACGCTGCTCCTCCTCTTCAGCTCAGGGACTCCTGAACCCGGTAGTCCCTGAACTTTTCTGCATAATTTGCACTCCAAAGCAGCTTGCGTAGTGTAAGAACCATAAATTGCACACCGCTTTGGGACTTGCGCACTTTACGTACACAAGATCCTGCACAAAGCGACAGATCAGAGCTGCGTGCGCATGCACAGATTTGATCCATCACCTGCCTCTGAGATTGCATGCCATCACAGTGGGGGATCTAAGAGGGGGTTGTGGAGAGGGATTGTCACTAGTGACAGATCTGGTGACCAGGAGCTGTGAAATACAAGATCCCGGGTGCTGTGGAGAAAACCCCTTAAACTTCACCCATTGATAATCACCAGATAGGGTGAGCGGGGGGGGGGGGGGGGAGACACCACATATCTTGACCACTTTAAGAAGATAATACGTGACTTTCAGGTTCCAGCTTTAACTCATTAAACAAAAGAAAAAAAACAAATGAAAAAGTCATTCAGACATTCGCGCGCTGCGCCTCTTACCTGTAATCAGCGATAACGATGAAAGATTTGGCACAAGACGCCACTATTTTCTCTTGAGTCAAACAGCCGCTAAAACAGGAAAATGTGTCATTAGTCTCAGTGACACTGCGGCGCACAACACCAAGATGGCAAAGAGAGATCCATCATAGAATTTCCCCTATTTAGGGATCTCTCTCTCAACATTTGACTCTCCCAGCGCCTCCAGCCTGTCACAAAGACTTTAAAAAGACACTTTACCATCAAGGTTAAGTACAATCATTGGGACTGGGATGTTATGGGACACATCACTTGTGCCTTTATTTACCTTATAGGATTAATGATCGCCTTTAAAGATTTATATTGATGGGGACCAGGTTTGTAATTCATTACTGGTGGCTTTGCATTTCGTTTGATATTATGTCTGTAACCACCTGATTTATAATTATATGCCAATGTCTAAGTCACACACTATATAGGTCAACTCTTGACAAAAGGCAATATCTGGTCCAAACGTTGCCACCCCTGTTTATGCAATAAATGGCTGCACGTTGGCGCCGCTGATGCAGCACCTGGAGCCCTTATTTCTTTTACGATCACTACTGATATTGGCCGACTGGGATTTTCATAGAGCCCCAACACTTGGAGCAGAAAACTTTTTACTGAAGACTACAATGGGTTTTTGAGTGCCTGACTCACTGTTTTGTAAGGATATAGGGACACTACCATCACTGTTACAAGCCGCAGATCCGATCCGAGTCATGCGGTATTTTGGATCGGTCAATAACAGATCTCGACCCGATACTGAACAACCTATGGCCAAACAAACGTCTCAGTTGCTAAAGGGAAGCCCCTTGCCTCTATTTTCACTTTGGTGAAGACGCTGCAAGTAAGAGAAGAGGAACTTTGGATCCAGCTGGACAGCTCGCAGCATCTTCCGACTCCTCCATGGCACTCAAGCAAGCAGGGAAGAGTCTGCGAGTCACTTCCGGAACGGCGTGGCTCAAGATGGGAGTCTCGCTGCCCTGCAGGTCAAAGATTGGTTCTAAAGAGCTGATACCCATTCTCTGAAAATTGCTGCCATAGGAACCCTATTCAAAGGATCAGACTGGAATGTCCCTATGGTTATTTAATGCTTCGCTGTAATGTCATTTCACAAACACACTTAGAACTTTAAATCCAATCACAAAATCTCCATAACAGACTTTCCTCCCATAATTGCTTTAATCACAAAAGTTTATTCCTATTAATATGTTAAATCACTTTCATAGAGGATATAGCATTATTTGCCAACATTTTAGAAAATTTAATAGCACTTTGATAGTTGCAGCCCAAGCCAGAAGAACGGAGGAGGAGGAAATGCTGACGTGTCAAAGCATGAAAGATACCTCTACTTGTAGAACAGTGAACAATATTAAAACCACAGAGAAAGCTCCATGTGACTTAAGCAGGCCACCTCCCAAAAGATCTACTATTCAAATCAAAAAACTTAAAATACATTATATAAACCACAAAACACAGAGCTAAAAAAAAAAAAAAAAAAAAAAAAACCACAATGACAGAAATCTGGTTACCAGGTATGACCATATGGCGTTTAAGCTCGCCACAACGTCAACCGTCGCAGGTTCCGATCTAAAACAAAGCCAATACGTGCGCTTACGAGATTGAACCACATACTTGGTACGTGCCTTGTTCTGGTGCCCTCCGTAACACAAGGTTAACTAGGCCCTGCGATCTAGAACCTGTAAACCATGTGAGAGGGAAAGGTGCTAGCCTGATAGGGTGGTCAGCCCTCAACAAGCACTACACAAATTATATACAAACACACACTGTCACTTATACGTTACCATCCTCCTTTGATCAAGTTGAGCTCTGAATCCACTTCATCTGCTCCATCAATGGCAACATCAATCTGTATAAAAGGAGCGGCTACGTTAAACAGCAAGAAGAACAAAAACAACTTTATAGAAGTATGACGCCCCAAGAACAAAAAAAAAAGTAATATTTAGCCATGATATTCTACAAAAAACAACTTTTTGAAATATATATATGGAGTATGTGCAATTGTTACATATTCCTGTTTCATGAAAGTTTTAATAAAGACTCTTCTCTTTCCTTTACTCGCTCAGCAGCAATGAAAAGGTTAACATTAACTGGGGGTAAAAACCACGGACTTTCACCCACAACAGGTTATATAATCCCACCTAGAGGACAGCAACTCCTCTTGCGAAATGAAAAGTCCAAACTAGAACAAAAACCCAAATAGGGAATCTAAGGATTTTCATGATGAAGAAATTGAGGAAACAGGTACGGTCCATCAAACAGAGGAAAAGACCATCACGAGGCTGAAAGAAAACAGACCCGAGAAATAAATGAGACACAAGAATGCTGTAAAACATACAAAATACAGAAAAAAGTGAAGGGAAATACTCGCCTCCATGTCCCTATTAAATTTTCCTATTATTTTCATGACGGAAAGTTTTGTTTTTTTTTTAATTAAAAAAGACTCGAAGGCTCCTATTTGCTAGTTCAAAGCTAACGAATAACCAAATCAGGGCTGTAGGTTCTCTTGACCAGCCTGCCGACTTCATGCTATCCTCTAGCCTATATCCTGCTCTCCCAGCCAGAGGCCGTACTGCCTCTAACTGAAGGCGCACCAAAACGAGAGACGTCCACACTTGTCAAATCCAGTAACCAAACCAAACGCGCCAGAGTAAAAGACGACACCGGCACATGAGGGGTAGGAAAAGACAAAAGCATAGGGGAAACTGAACCCGTACAGAAGACAAAAGAGCGCTCTTCATACTCCTTCAGGCATAACAAAAGGTGGTCCTGAAAAGCAGAGAAGAAAACCAAGGTAACAGAGGTTTTAGTCCTCCGGGACACATCAAAATAAATGCCATTGAGGCAAAAAAGACAGAGGGAAAGTCTACAGCCCTAACATCAACCACACACTTACAAGACAACAAACAAAAACAACATGACCAAATTGGTCGACAACTGTTGCAGAGATAAACGTCCATTATCTGGCCAGCCTTCCAGAAAGCGAGAGGAGCAAAGAAACGTCCCAGGCTGAGGAATATTGTGGCACCTGAGACCTGGAAAAGCGTGCACCTTGCAGCAAGCTACATACCAAAGGATGCCGTCCAATAGCTGCACCAGCGAACCCAACATGACCTGCTGATATCCCCACCTAGAGTCAAACACAAAAGTTAGGAAATCGAGTCGAAGGTTATAGATGCCGGAAAGGGCTCTTGGTGCCATCCCACGCAGATTTATATGCACTCCTTGTGCCCGGGGCCCATGCCTGCAATAACAAGTCTCCAGTCCTATCCGAAATTCTCCGGCTCTGCCAGTAGAAGTGGAAATTAGCAAAGCAAACATGTCCAACTGCCCGTCCAAAAGAAGAGGATGGGGGTTGTCGTCCGAATCACAGAGAAGATCCATAAGTCATGGGAGCATCCTGGAGGGATTGAACGCTAGTTCCAGTAGACCGAAACCATGGTGGACTCTGCCAGTAAAGGAATCACGATGACAATTGTCGCCATCTGATCTCGAACCTGCAAGATGGTTCTCGGTATGAGTGGAACAGGGGAAAGACTTACAGGGTTATTCAGAGAGAGGTGAAAACCAGGAGAATGACTGGAGAAGTGAAAATTCTATTTTGACCTAGAATTTTCACTTCTCCAGTCATTCTCCTGGTTTTCACCGCTCTATGAATAACCCTGTTCGTGATGGTCTCCCAACCAGTTCTGGAGAAAGGCATCCGTGTCCTGAGCGTCAGGATCCAGGAGGCAAATGAAGAATTCCGGTAGGCGTTCGTACAGTGTAGACGCAAACAAGTCCCATCGAAGAGGGCCCAAATGTGCCGCAATCGCCGAGAATTCTGACGATGGAATCCGCCAATCCTCTGAATCGGTCAGATGCCTGGAGTTCCAATCCACCACCAATTTGAAAATGAAATGAGCCTGAACCCAAAGTCCAGTTTGAAGGCAAAAGGCAGAAAGTGCGACTGACGCTGGGAACAGCGCACCTAAAAAGAAACTCAACATAAAATACAAGAAAAACAAGGATTTATACTTATCCTGCCAAGAGGAGAGAGCAAGAAAGAGTTGCTGTCCTCTAGGTGGGATAATATGACTTGTTGGGGAGGGTCTGGTGCTGGGGAAGACACCAGTTGTGGTGGAAGTCAGTTTTTTTCTGTTAACTTTTTCATTGCTGCCGAGAGGGGGTAAAAAAAAGAACCTCCGAGCCCTGTTTTTAAAATTAGGAATATAATGAAAGGGGGAAACTGGGGGAGACAGTAAATTATTGGTCAGAACAAAATTAGTGACAGATTCCACTTCCACATGACAGGTGTGAATTGGATTTAAGGACCTGGGACTGTATCAGTTTTGTTATCACTTTGGCTTTTAACCTCCCTGGCGGTTTTCCGGAGTGTGGCTCGGGGTTAATTTCACTGCTGAAAACGGTAACCCTGAGCCACACTCGGACTGGATACATTCCTGTCCCTGTGCTCCCTCGCTGACCTCCTGCAATCACGGCGTCCTGCTTCCTGGTTCCCTTCTCGCGAGAAGGGAAGCCGGGATTGGCCGGAGGTGACAGCGAAGGAGCACAGGAACAGGTATATATCCAGCAAGAGTGTGGCTCGGGGTTACCGCTGTCATCAGTGAAATTAACCCCGAGCCACACTCGGGAAAACCACCAGGGGGATAAAAAAAATATTGGACCGATTCTGACATATAGACTATGTCAGAATCGGACCACCAGGGAGGTTAAATAAAGTTTTTTTCCTGCAGATTTTCTCTCGCTCATTAAAAAGGAGGGCAATCAGTCAGCCTTACATCCCCCTCGAGATGACGATATCAAAAAGGAGCAATGAAAGCCATCATGTCCATTATTTCTGCTGAAATGAACATGGCAGGCAGGCTCTGGAAAATGGGACAGCAGGGGGTAGACCATGCGATCAGATCCCCTCCATTACTGCCCGGTATGTGCATCTATTGATCAACCTCCCTTGCGTTACAATTCTAACATATTTTCTATGTCAGAATCGTTACAATTTATTTGGCCCCCTGGTGGTATCAGAGGTTGGCTTTGGGATAATTTCATTGATGAAAGCGGTAACCCCGCGCCACACTCGGGACTGGATACATTTCCTGGTTCCCTTCTCGCGAGAAGGGAACCAGGAAGCAAAACGCTGCACTCGCCGTAGGAGAATGCGATCGCGGTCAGCGATGGAGCGCACGGACAGGTATGTATCCAGTCCGAGTGTGGCTCGGGGTTGCCGCTTTCAGCAGTTTAAGTTAACCCCGAGCCACACTCGGGAATAGGGCCAGGGAGGTGAACATGTATTGCTCGGCAGGGTCATGATCAGTGCTTACCTCCAGGTGCCTCTTTATGTCGACCACGGTAAGGCCGTTATCATGGATCAGCTGACGAGCCTGCACAACATACAACACATTTTCGTAAGTGAGATTTGTTTCATGGCACAAAGAAGAGTAGCCAACCCCTGTAAACGAAGCCTGAGGCCTACAAAAGAAGCCGACACGGGGCCCTATGCTGATGGCACCATTTAAGATTTAAGTGAGCCGGTAAGTGTAAAGACCCCCAACATCCTAGATGCAACTTTTCTTTTGCGACTGTCAAAATTATTTAAACTCCGCTATTGGGAGTCTGTGTTTTTTAAGTCTGGGAAAAGGAAAAGAAAGAAAAGAAAAAGCCTGTTATCCATCAGCAAAGAGAATAGCACAATGCACCGCCTCATCTCGCCACAAAGTAAAGGACACAAACAGTTCTTCAATGTCCTTATCGCCGGTACTAATGGCGACGTGTGGAGCCGCTGTCTGTATGGTTTAGCTGCTCCCTAGAATTACAAGCAACTAAACTAGCAGGTGTACCAAGATTATTTTAATTTTAATTATTTTATACCAATAAATCCCATTATACCTTGCTTGCTGTCCCTATTCTTCCTGTTTCCTGGCTGCTGTACCCCACATGATTGTGATCTACACCGCTGCTAAGGATCAGGGGAACGGCTACTGAAACAACATCAAGGCTCTTGGAGTACCCAAAGATTGGAGGACCACCACAGACGTTGGAGCACCACCAAGGGAAGTCTGGCGTTCCTTCCATAATTCTGCCAGCCGCTATAAACATCTGGGTGTCTGATACTAAGACACCACACCATGGGAGTGCAATCCTCTTATCTTTATTTTAATAGTATACTGCCTTGACATACTGCACCATTATTTTGTTTTCTGTTTTGTTTGAGGTTTACACTCATCCAACAGAGGGGAGAACTGTCATTTAAGTGAGGACATCCCTGTCAGTGTGAAGGAAGCGCCTGTCCCGCCACATTTTTTCTCTATTTAAACTAGCAGCTGGACAATAACGGAGCCGGCAAAAAGAAGCCACCAGTACCGTACAGATAATGGTCCTACATGGTCCCTCTTATACCGGCTCAGAAGAGCGCTCGCCATCATGCAGCTGCTATCTGAATTTGTCTGACTTTCTTGCCTTTTGTTTACCAAGGAGTAGATGTCGAGAGGAAACCTGAGTTACTGCTCTACGTTTGCACATTTATACCACTTTGCATGCCCTATAACTTAGAAAACATGTGCAAACCTGCACTACTGACTCCCAAATCTGTCAGCCAGTCATGTTGCAAGCGCAGAAAAATGTGGCTCTTATTCCTTGTATAAAGTGATTTCAACGGAGTAAAAAAATTAATAAAAATTCACTTTGTAGCCAGATTAAAAAAACAAAAAAAAAACTCCACTCCCTACAACGATCCACCATTTCCTTGTGAGGTTAAATGAAAGGAGACTGAGGAAAAATAGTTCTGTGTCCTTCCAGCAGAACTTGCACAGCACTGTGTCTGCTGCAAATCCCTGTGGACTCGGAAATGTATACCTCAAGTGCTGACGGCCACAACTCGTAGCAGAGCTTGCCCTAAAATACCTCTGATTTTCTGACCGTAGCAGAAGGTATTCAGATCGCACTAATGGATTACAGGGCAAGAATATGAAGAGCTTGCGCTCACAGATTGCCATTCATAAAGGTATTCGGCCATTTCTTACCGCTGACACCACAAAGCAACTCAACCACGCCCTTGTAATCTCCCGACTTGACTATTGTAATAATCTTCTTGCTGGTCTCCCTCTCTCCCACCTCACCCCCCTACAATCCATTCTGAATGCCTCTGTCAGGCTCATCCACCTCACCTGCCGCTTTGTCTCTGTGTCCCCTCACTGGCTCCCCATCCACTGCAGAATTAAATTCAAAATCCTTATCCTTACCTACAAAACCCTCACTAACTCAGCTCCCCACTACCTGTCCTCACTAATCACCAAATACACCCCAGACCGCTCCCTAAGGTCAAACAGTGACCTGCGCCTAGCTTCTCCCTGCATCACCTCTTCCCATGATAGACTGCAGGATTTCTCACGTGCAGCCCCCATCCTTTGGAACGCTCTCCCTTGTACGTTCAGACTTTCCCCTAGTTTCCCTTCCTGCAAACCTTCACTTAAGACATTTCTATTCAGGCAAGCCTACCACCTGACTCACTAATACACCTCACTGCCCCAACCAGCCCATCACTCTCACCTTGCAGTCCTCTCCTCCTGTTTCCACCCCCGACCCTTCTAGATTGTGAGTTCCCACGGGAATAGGGCCCTCGTTTCCTCCTGTACTGTTTGCCTAATGTTGTTCAGTCTCAATGTATTGTAACCTGTCTATATTGTACCCATTGTTCAGCGCTGCGGAAAAAGCCGGCTCTATATACAATTACGATAAGGCCCTCTATTGACAGAGTCTCCCTGCAGGACACTCCAAAATAACAGAAACCGACCCGAAAAATTCAACAGCATTCCACGAGTGTACAGCAAAAGCGAAATAACTTCACCTGTGAAGACGTGGGCACACAGAGAATATTAAGGTTTTCTGCTTTCACTCTTTCAGCTGTAACAAAAAGAAAAACAAAATGAAACTGAAAGAGTGCTACCTGGGAATAACCCCATGCGTCATGTACCCTGTCCGCCATTTTAGATAGGGCTCAAAATTTCAAGTCCCAAGCTACTAGCCAGGCCTTAAGAGTTACTCGCCACTAGTTGCCCCACCTAACCCCTTATCCTGCCCTGCCTCTACATTCCCACTCGCCCTCATGTAATTTCCACTCGCCAAATGCGAGCAGGCGAGTGGAAATTTTGAGGCCTGACCTAACAGCTAAGTGTAGCTTCTAATATCTTGCTTTAAACCTGATTTCTGCTGACTGAGGAATCACCTCTTTCTAAATATTCCTAGCCAAGCCATAAAAGTTGCTTAATACATCAAGGCCACGAAGGACTGAAGAACCTAGTAATCCCACAGCTGGCCTTATTTGAGTTGGGAGAATGACTCCCTTTTACAGCATGCTGACTAAACAAGAAACCAAAATTGCCTCCGATGGGCTCAAGGGTCGTATCTTTGGAGGTGAGCCTTGCTGACTTGCAAAATGATGAATATGTTCAGTACGTATAATGAAGGTTGCGATGGGAATTGGGAGGGTAACCTGAGGAGGGGATATTAGAATAAGGGGTGTGCATATTAAAAACCATGTATAAAATCTTTGTTTCTCTGTTGGCTCACACTTGAGTATTTTTGGGCTTGACCGGACTCCAGGCTCGGTACCAAATAAATGCTTTTCCTGCTTAAGAAGGCCTCCGTCTCCTTTGTCTACCACCGAGTCACAATTGCCTAAACCCGAATTACACCCAGGAGGCGGCTTCAAAACAACATTATATATAAAACATGTGATGAAGCAATGGGAAAGGTTAGCTATAGCTCTATGGTTTAGACCCTGTAATGAAAGCAAAGGAGCAGGGTCCTCTACACCTCCATGCTTTTAATTAATTTAACTCAAACAAACAAGGCACAAACATTATATATATATATATATATATATATTTTATAATAAAAAGAAATGTAATTTATTTTTAAATAACACACTGCCTGGCCAAAGAAAAATAATAAAATATAAATCAGCACCTACTGTACAAATCTGTTATGGTCTGGGTTTGCTTCAACATTATGTGCCCAAAAAAAAAAAAAAATGAGGTCATGTGACTCCCTGAATATACTGAATGAGCAGGCTTTTCCAGCGATCGTTTTTTTTCTTCCCTGATGGCACAGCGGGCATATTCCAAGATGGCAATGCCAGGATTCATCGGGCTCAAATTGTGCAAGAGCGGTTCAGGGAGCATGAGACATCATTTCCACACATGGCTTTTTTTTTGGCCAGGCAGTGGATATTACATAGCGAGAGGAGTTCAAAAAAACGGACCGTACCTAGACGTTTCACTGCATGGATTATTGTGGATCCACTTCCAATGCCAACAGTCTGATTGTCCTGAGGAAATAACAGATTATAATAAAAATAAAAAAACAACAACAAAAAAAAAGCTACTAAACATTCCACACGTGTATCTGAGGAAAGGCGTCGTGGCAATTTCAGTCGCAAACATTTTGGCAGAAAACACAACTCAAATTTGTCCATGTTCCAATTATTATTTTTTCCACCATACATTGCCATTTAGGCTGTGAGGTTAATCACCGCTTAATCAATTAGAACACATGGCCCCAGACATAGGTGTCAAAAAACCACAATTTTTTTTTTTTTATATATATATATATATATATAAAAATCACGAGTATAGCAGTCTGTAGTGATACCTTTTTTATTGGACTAACGTTACATTTAAAGTACAAGCTTTCGAATATATATATATATATATAAAAAGTGTGTGTTTACTAAGAAAAATAAAAGAAAAACTTGATATTTCACTATACCTCCTGGTGGCAAGGGGTTAATAAAATTGTAAACACTATGCCATGCCCAATGCAATCTAATAAAACACAAATACTTTTATTTTTAGAAAAACAACATAGCCACGTCTAGTCTCCGGCCTTTGTAAAGATGTCTCATATGACCTTGTAGGTAAGGAGGGGGGGGGGGGCAGCAACCTTGGCCCGCCAGAGGTTTTTGAACTACATCGCCCATGATGCTTAGCTACTCATTAGTCTGGTAGAGCCTGATGGGAAATGTAGTTCCAAAAAATCTGGAGGGCCAGGTTGCCCACCCCTGCTGTAAGATATACAGTACCAGTAATACAGGGGGTCGAAATGACCCTGCCATCTCCTGTATAGGGAATTCCCTGCCAGATGGGAGGGAAGCCCCATTTCCGTTGTCATCACGCTCATGCGCAGGGCAGTCAGTGGCAGGGGAAGCCCTACGGCCCCGCTCACACGGTGCGATCTGAAAAGCGTGCGATTTTCCACGTGATTTTTATATTCACGACAGAGCGATAATGTCGCGGTTTTGCGCGATTTTGCAAAGCACCACCAATGCAAATGGCAACATCCCAAAAAAAAAAAAAAAAATTTAAAAAAAAGTCATGTACCAGCAACATGCTACAGCGACGTCGTGCGGCAAGATGTGACCAGCTCCACTGAAATGCATTGGAGAAGCTACAGTACATAGCGCGACGTCGCGATAAAAATCGCACAGTGTGAAGGGGGCCTATAGTGAGGGCTGACATCCAAGATATTAACCTGCTGCGGGAGAAGCCCCAGCACCGATCTGTGGGACTTCACGTGTCGCGGCTGCAGTGAGTCGCCTTGACCAATTACCGGCAAAGAAAAGGCAGTTACCAAATTAACGGTAATTAGCCAAATACCAAACTCCCGCTAATCGGTCTACCCCTACTATATTCATAAAGGTTTTATTTTAACCTCAAACCACTGGACATTTACAGGATTATTCAAAGAGCATTGGAATTTCAGTGTTCTTTCGTTACCCACACTTCTGGGGGACAAATTCGCCGACCCTGCGGTCAATTCAGCATTCACCGCAGGGTCCCTGAAGTGCAGGGAAAAGCAGCTGACCACAACTGAAAAACCGCCACAAAACATCCCCGAAAAACACAAGAATCTATCTGAAAAAAGCAGACAACTTGCCAAACAGCCACTGGAAAAAAGCAGACGAACGAGGGGGGGGGGGACCACAAAAAACACAACCACACACCAACTTTTAAAGAGCTGTTTGGAGAAGAAAAAAAATAAAAAATACTGCGCGAACTATTTTGCATAAAGATTGTTTATATATGAGAACACATTAAAAAAGCTAATTATGATCTGTCTGATCATTCACATCCCAAGTGCCCCATGTTTGTGGGGGGGGCAGATGTTTTTATCCCTCTTAATAATTTAAAAGAGGGATCTCAATCTCTGGGCCCCCAGATATTTCTGAACTACAACTCCCATGATTCTCTGGCCACCTTTTGCTTTTGAAGAATTCTAGGCCATTAACATCGGGGGGGGGGGGGGTGCGAGTTTGAGATCCAGGACTTAAAGCTTCTGTTATAAGAACAAAAATAAAAAAGTGCATCGCAATAAATCACATGGGAGGGTCCCCTTAAGAAGTGTTTAAAGAAAGGACCCCAGCAAGATCTCAGGGTCACATTTTTAACCAAATCCAGTACATGGAAATTCATTGTTTTGTTTACCTTCCTGTTAGGTTATGAGGAGGCCTTTATTCCTGTTGCTTCCCTTTTCTTTCTCCTCCCTTCTCTCTAAAACTACCCTCTCCTATACACCTTTCCAATTGCCCCAAGTTGGAAAACCAGTCCTAATACACCATAGCCTGCTCGGTTCATTTAACCAATCAGCCGAGTGCTGGTGAAGAGTGTTAACGTCCAGCCCTCCTACCCCCACACAAACTGTCCAAATTTCTATTTAACCTGCCGCTTGCCCTAGCAAACGATGTGGAATCTAACCCTGGTCCTATAGCTGACAAAACCTTTAGTCTCCCCACTAAAAAAGGACTCTCCTTTGTGCACTGCAACATCCGCAGCTTACTTCCTAAACTGAATGAGCTGCAAGCTTGGTGCCCATTACAAACCCAAAATCATTCTGCTCACAGAATTATGGTTAACCCCAAAAGTACCAGACTCTGCCATATTCGTCGGTATTCGTGTTGTAGAAATGACAGAGCAAAGAGAGGGGGAATTGTTAATTATGTTGACATGTCCATAAAGTTCCCCCCTTTGCAGAATTCTAGCTCCACGGCTACCTTTGATTTCCTTTCTGGTATTATTGAGATCCCATTCAGTAAATAGATTATTGTTGCTGGTTTCTACCGCCCACCGAGTTCCCCAATGCATTTCCTTTCTGACATAACCCAAATCCTTAGTAAATTGGTAGCTCAAAATCAAAAAAGTGAACTGCTGGTCCTCGGTGATTTTAACATTGATTGGCTGAAACCTAAAAAACAATAAACCCTGCTCACTGTTTAAGGCATTGCAGTTAACACAATTAATCCCCTCCAACATTCGCATTAATATGAAAAGCTCTAACCATACCTTGCTGGAATGGATTCTCTCCTCATCTCCTGATAGAATACAGGAGGCAGGCGTTCTCGCTAATAGTTTCAGTGACCACTGCCTAGTGTACTGTGTGCGCAAAATAAAGGCTACAAAATCTTCTCCAAAAAGGTAATAATCCCAAGGTCTTTCAAGAAATTTAATCTAGAATCCTTTCTAAATGATTTCAAACTGCTCCCATTGTACAGATTAAACCTAATCCCAGACCTGGACTGTGCAATTGAATACTTTCAGTCTAAGCTCCTGCAAATCTGGAATTCCCATGCCCCGCTGCATAAAGTGCAAATAAAATGGGCAAATCTCCCCAGGATTACAGCTGACTTTACGCAAATGTATTAGTTTAGCGATTCAGTGTGGTCAAATTTCAAGGGTACTGGTTCAAGGAACGATTTTACCGAAAATGGTGGAATACATGCACAAAAAAAACAAAAAAAATGGCTAAAACCCAATACTTCAATGAAAATCTAAACAATAACATATCAAACCCTAGAAAATCATAAGTAACATAAATCATCCCCCGTCCACTTCCAAACGGCTGCTGTCAAAGTAATCAAACCCTGCAACACCCCCTAGATGTAACAAATTCCATGAATAATTATTTTGTTCGATGCGTCACCACCCTGATCGCTAAGCTAGCAAATGCCACGCAATCAGAAAGGCCACACACAGGTCAGGCCCCACAAACTGTGCAAAGATCCTGTATCACAGAGAAATTCAATTTTAGACCAGTGCCTGTCAGTGTCCTTACTAAACTTCTCTAATCAAAAAATTAAATACCAATCTGGACCTGATCAAATCCCAGCAGTGCTGCTGAAAATCAGTGCACCGGCAATTGCAAAACCTGTTGCAACTATAATCAATGAATCACTGGCGACTGTTTACATACCTAAACTCTGGACGACTGTGAGGGTGGTAACTATCTATAAAAGTGGTGACAATTGGTATCCAACTACCGTCCCATATCATTGCTCCCTGTTATGTCAAAAAATTTGGAAAAAACTGTCTAAACGCAATTACGGGATTATTATCAATATTGGAACTATTTAACCCCAGATCAATCCGGCTTTCGTCCAAATCATTCAACTACAACTGCCCTTTTAAAAGTTTGTAATGATATCCAAGCTGGCATGGAACAAGGAAACCTAACTGTAGCCATCTTCTTTGATTTTGCCAAGGCCTTTGACACCGTAGACCATGGCATTATGGCCTATTACAAAAACTTAAAAACTCTGGTATTGGTGATCGCACGCTGACCTGGTTTCAAATCGCATGTATCCGATCGATCGCAATATGTGTCCATTTCTGACAGCGCTTCCCTCCTCCTCCCAGTCACGTACGGTGTACCCCAAGGCTCGATACTCGGCCCCCTGCTATTCACAATAAACAATATGTCCAATGTCTGCAAAGTCTCAACTGGTACGCAGACGACACCGTTATCTATACCAGCAAATCAAATCTCCCGCAGCTGGAGGCCGTGCTGCAAGAACAATTCACAGAGGTAGAAAAGTGGATCAAACACAACAAACATTTTCTAAATACTGACAAAACTGTAACAATGCTCTTTGGAACAAAACCTAAACTACACAAATTGCAAACACCATCTTTGTGTCCAGACAAAATCAAATGGCACACTGACCACAGTCACTTCTCTCAAATATCTAGGTATGTGGTTAGACCCAAATCTATCCTTTGGCCCCCACATCGAAAAACTCATCTAAACTTTACCCCAAACTAGGTGCCCTGTACAGAAACAAATCCTGCCTGAGCCCCGCGGTAAGAAAGCAGATTGTACAACAAATGCTTATGCCAGCCATTGAATATGGAGATGTAGTGTATGCAGCTGCCCCACAAACGCACCTTCAGAAACTTACTACATTGTATAACTCATTCTGCCGCTTTGTGCTACAATGTCACATGACCCACCATTGTGACATGTTAAAAGAACTAAACTGGCCGTCGCTGGAATCTAGACGCACCTTCACCTTTCCAACCTGTTTAAGAGATGTTCTGGGAAGTTATTACCCTACCTGAATAGACTGCTTCCCCCAGCAGTTCCCTCATCCTATAACCTCCGATCCAGGACCTGCACTTTACTTACAATACCACAATACAAAAAGAAAGTGGCTAGATCCTCATTTTCCTACAGAGCACCGCAATTCTGGAATAATCTCCCAGACACCATAAAATCTTCCCCCAGTCCTTAGGTCACTCAAGAGATCTCTATTAACATATCTCGATACGGAATGCACCTGTAAACATGTAACATGGTGGCTATATACAGAATGCACCTGTAAACATGTAACATGGTGGCTATATACAGAATGCACCTGTAAACATGTAACATGGTGACTATATACAGAATGCATCTGTAAACATGTAACATGGTGACTATATACAGAATGCACCTGTAAACATGTAACATAATGACTATATTTCCTACATCTTTATTTTCTGTGTTAATCTGTATATTTGTGTTGTTTATAATATCTTGCATGTTATTATTGTAATTACCATTTGTATTTCTGTACCTACGGTAAAATTTCAATGTTCTTCAACCCAGGACAAATGAGAGAAAATTAGAGAAATCGCAATGTATCCTCCCTGGTAACATACTTTGCAAATAAACATTAGGAAGGAATGTTTGCCTAGAGTCACCGGATTAAGTACAGTCAGTGATTTCATGCCCAGGTCCTCCCTCAGTACACAGATCATATAAAGGCCCCGCGGCACAAGATACCTTCACATGGTAATCCACGGCTGCATAAGCTGCGAGTTTCTTGGCGTCTTCAACCGCCTTGTTGAGCACTCCACGTTTGATCTTGGGGGGATTTCGTGCCTCCTTTTTAATCTATCCAAATAGAGATTGTGTTTAGTGTATCATAAGAGACGTGCCGCCAAGTTCTGCACCAACCAGTCCCATATATTTCCAGGGAAGTGCTGGCCAAGAGCCGCGGCTCATCGTATTAGAGGGGACTCTAAAGAGAACTGTAACATTGAAGTCAGAGGTGAAATACTAGTAGCCAGAGGCTACCGGGACCCTGGTGTTGCCGAGGCATGCACAACAAAAACATTCTGATGGGTGCTTATTCACCAGAGTGCAAACCTTGTCCTGTTTGACTAGCTGCAAGTCACCCACGTCTGATAAACACAGACCAACCAAAACCTTCCCAATAATCATCACCATCACACACAGGACCAGCCAGCAGGGAAAGTGACAGAGCCGTTAACCCTTCCGAGCTCATTTTGATCATTTTATTTGCTCTACGTGATTAAAAGCGGTTTCCAGACAATTTCTATTGCAGAACCCACACAAATCATATGCATCTTCAGCAAAAAAAAGAAAAATCCCAATCATTACTAGGTGTACATGTCATGTCAGATTGCTGCAACAAAACATACCCAAAAGCATGCACGTTTCTCTTTGGATATGAATCACGTACAGCATGGAAAATTAGTTTTTTCCCCAAATATTTATATATATATAGATTATACACATACACACACCTATATATTTATCTCTAACAGGAGCCTGGTGTTCAACCTTACATAAGTCGTTCCTTGCTCCGGCGCCACTATACCGTAAGTAGATACAACTTCAAAGTAGTAAACGCACTCTGGAGACTTGTGTCAGCATACAAGTAAATTGTAAGCGGACACAAGTCTCCAGGGTGCACTTACTACTTCGAAGTTGTATGTATAAGGTTTATTATTGCAGAAGCCATTTGCACATCACAGCAATTCAAAGAACTGCATCCCAGAGCTCCTGTGTTACAATCCCCACATGCAGCAAGGACCTCTGGGTAAGACATGCAAATGACATCTGTCTCACTTTTTTGCATCCTGGGTCTGCTTTTACACAGAACCCTTCAAATCAATGCCATACCATACTAGATGGCTTTTTTTTTTTTTTAAGCAGAGATAAAGTTTATACAACAGGTCAAAGCCACTCCTGGACAGTGCCGTTTCGGGTTTACTGGACCCACATCAGCAGGAGCTAGGCATGACCTGTTGCAGTGGATGCTTGGACCCGTAGAACAAATCAGTGCTAATTTATAATTATATATATACATATATATATTTTAAATCAATGCCAAAAAGCTCCCAGGCATTAGACACCTAATGTGACAAATTCAAATTCATTTTAACCGTGCAATAGCTGTCACACACACAATATCTGTTACTGTGCACATTTACCCTAATCTGTGCAGGCGTCAAGGGTGCCGCGGGATTCTTGCATTTATCGCATTCCAGGACCTTGAAATAAAAAGTTGTCAACATGTGTACAGCTTTCACAAAGCTTTCGAAACACAAAAATAAGTTGACCACGTACCCACTTTTCAGTATCACGTGACATGCCAAACCAGTAATATTTGGAACCCACTGCATCACGTGATCTGGTGATGCCCAGGTGCTTCCCATCAGGAGAAACGTGAAATTCATCGAAGCAAGCCCTCGCCTCTTCACGGGATTTAATGGCTTTTTTGTCTCCGTAGAAGAGCTCTCCTCCTGTGGTGAGAGGGAACGTTAAAGCGGATACATTCATTAAAGAGTCGTCTCCCCAAACCACTGTATTTCTGAAACTCACCTTGTAACGTGAATTTAGAGGCGTAACTCCTAAGCGTGTATCTCTTGGACTTGCTATAAAATACTGGGTACAATCCTGCGGACAGGACATTGAATACTTCCACCCACTTGCGCTCCATATCTAAAAATACAGGACGCCACGATCAGCCGAATTCTGTGCTTTGCACCGAAAAAAAAAAAAAAACTAGTGTGTACAGGATGGTACGGCCTTACGGGTAATAAAATAACTACACAAAGCGTTCCACCTGAAAGATTAATGCCTTGTCATGGCCAAAAGACAAACACAAACATATCCATGAAAAAGGTAGGCGATACATTATGACAAGTTGCATTATAGAGGGAAAAGGCATTTCTTAAAATACAGTCGACCCTCGTTATTTGCCGTCTTCCGCGGACGCACAGGAAGACCTTTCAGCTCAGCGTTCAGCTTATATAGTTTAGACTGAGTAGAGATGAGGAGAAGGAAAATAAAAAAAGGAGAAAAGGAGGGAGAAGATAGAAGATGATGACAGAAGGGGGGGGGGGACTTTGTGACTTCTCTGCTTTCCTCATCCCTTACAGAGTGAGGTCAAGCTGGAGTGCACCCGCGGGATGGACAGGGTATACAGCCACACACTACCGTCCTGTTCGTCTGGTGCCTGGGCAGGGCCACCGGAGGTGGCAAGTGCCAGGCTGCACTTACCTGCCTTCTCCACTTAAAGGAACACTCTACTCACCCTGACCATGTTATCTTCCTGCCCTGATCAGGTGCAAACGCTGGGTGAAGTGGAAGTATTTCCACCACCTCACCCAGCAGCCAGGATTTTGAATTTCCCGACTGCTGGTCACCAGTGTTGTCAGCACTAAGAGAATCAGGGTTATTCAAAGAGTTCTGAATTGGGCCCGAAAGGTAACCGAGCGCTGAAATTCAGCGTACGGTTACCTTTCCTGGCCATTCGGCTATTCAGAGAGCAGGCAGTTCGCCAAATCCTGGCGAATTGCCTGCACATACGGTGCCTGTTCGTTGCCTGTTCGAGGGCAGTGAAATCCCCATAGAGAAGCAATGCTTCCTCTATTCAGAGAACAAAAACCAGCAGTGAAAAGTTGCTGAAATGCCCTGCCATTCGGTGGTTTCATTCGGCAGATTTATTCAGGAGAATCCCATAGGCTTCAGTGTTAAAAATATTCCCTTGGGTTCAGGCTCTGTACTTGGGTTCAGGCTCTGTACTCAGCACCATCCGCAAGGGTTCGTGTTAATGGTGCTCTCACACAACCATTTTCAATCTTAAACGGCACGCGTCAAGGATGCCCGCTTTCGCCTTTGCTTTTCGCACTCAGTTTAGAACCGCTTTTATCCGCTATCAGGCAAAATCCACTCATTAAGGGGGTCAGGGGAGCAAGACTGGAGCATAAGGTCTCAGCTTACGCTGATGACCTTATGTTTCTCATGCCCGACCCGATCGGGACGTTGCCGGAAGTTCTCCAAGAATTACAAACATTTGGTGCACTTACAGGTTTTAAAATCAATGATGCAAAGTCGGAACTTTTGGCAGTCTCATTACCAATGACCTGGCGTACCAGATTGAAGGAACAGTACCCATTTCGTTGGTGCTCTCCCTCACTTACTTATCTCGGGATCAATCTAACATCAGATTACTCAAAACTTTTTACTCTTAACTATATGACGTTGCTAGACAAGTTTAGAAGGGATACCGCGCAATGGACCTCTAAGTACTTGTCCTGGTCGGGCAGAATTGGGGTACTTAAGATGAATTTCTTACCGAGACTATTATATTTGTTTCAAGCGCTTCCGATCCTATTACCTAGATCGTACCACCAATTGATTCGCTCCCTCTTCTCCAACTTTATTTGGCCACGAGGCCGCCCGCGGATTAAATATGCTACACTCTGCAAACCGAAGCTAAAGGGAGGTCTCGCTGTTCCCGACACTTTCCTTTACTATACGGCGGCACATATGAACAGAATTGTGGATTGGATGGCAGAATCCCCTAACCAGAAATGGCTGGACTTGGAGGAATTCTTGGCAGAACGACCAACCAGGCTACTTCCTTGGCTTTCTTGGATAGTAGTTAAAAACCTCACGCTTTCGGCCTCCCCCCTTGGACATACACTTCATCTCTGGCATAAATACAAAACGAAATTTGCACTGACAACGTACCCATCTCCGTTGCTTCCACTAGTTCACAATCCTGATTTACCAATTGCTATCTTACCATCCCTAATGGAGCGTTTTACAGATTCATCGGACCTCCGTGCCTATCATTTGCTGTGCGATGGCAATTTTGTACCACTTGACACACCGGAACACCCAGTTCCAACCTTTAATGTTCGCTTTAACTATCACCAAATTAAATCGTTCTTGAGGAAGTTACCGGGTAATGCCTCACTGAACAGACAACTCACCTCGTTTGAATCACTATGCCAAAAGGCACTGCCGTTAGTGCACGGCATCTCCACCATCTATTGCATGCTACAAGCAGTTGGAGAGGAACCTCCGGACTTTATGGCCCGATGGGAACGTACCCTTAACACCCCAATCTCAGATGAAACCTGGACCAAAACACTCAGTTTGACACACCATGGCTCGCCGATGGCGAGATTGCAGGAAGCCTCGTACAAGTTGCTGGCTTTCTGGTATCGGACACCGGCTTTGGTAGCCAACTTTGATGCATCCCATTCACCGAATTGCTGGAGGTGCCTTACGGCAATTGGCACCTACATTCATATTTGGTGGGAGTGTCCTTATCTGGAACCATATTGGAGAGGGGTACAAGATTTAGTGTCCCAAACTACAGATGTGAACCTTGACTTCACACCACAAGCCTTTCTCTTACTTATATTACCCTTCTCAGTGAAATCGATGAAGAAATCTGTGTTATTGCGCATTCTTCTGGTTGCACGCTCTTTGATTCCCCTTTACTGGAAAACGGCAAATATACCGACGATGAAAATGCTGACAGACAAATTGGAGATATTACGCTCCAACGAGGAACTTGCACTCCCGCCAGCAGCAGCTGCACAAAACTTTACGGATGTATGGTTCCATTGGACGGCATATTGCTCCACAACCAGATTCCGAGAGATCCTGGCAGCGGAGGTGACTTGAGGAGGAGAGGCTAGGATGACTTGCTCAATGGAGGAGGGCGACGGACGGACGTGTTAGTTCTGAATTGACTAGCAGCTCGCACTCACAATTCATACCCCCCCCCTTTTTTTTTTTTTTTTTTTAGGTTATATCTCTTAGCAGTGTCCACCCTCCCAGCAGGTCAGTTGTGTTACTCATCCACTCTCCCACACCCCACCCCACCCCATTAATACCACTGTTCTCCCTTATCCCTTATCTAATGAGGTTTTCTTTCTTCTCTATTCTATTCTCATTCCTTTTCCGCCTCTGCTCCTGATGAATCCTTGAGCTACAGGTTCTCTTACCGTGCTCTGAAGGTTTTCTGCAGAACACACACCGGCTCACATCATGCCACAACCCCCTTTACTTCAGGCCAATCTATTTCGCACTACTCCAGAAACAGAATAACTTCTTTATGTTTTCATATAAGTATGATGGCTTTGTTCATAATTGGTATTAGCTTGTACATGGGGTCGCCGGGTTTGATAGACATGAATCGTAGGAATGGCGGAAAGCCAAATATGTATCTGTATGAGCTCTCAAACCTATATTAGATATGTCGGATACTTAAAATCTGCTTGTATATTTTGCATTTGAAAACCAATAAACTTTGTATTTCTAAAAAAAAAAAATATTCCCGTTTTAATTCAATATCTAATAAACCATTGATTATAATATTCTGCAGTAAAAAGTCTCTTTATAGACTTTTTAGAATCTTTTAAGCATTTTTTGCGATTTTTTTGCAGATTTCAGATTTGGTTTTTATAATATTGTTTTTTCTTTTTTCTGTAACAGCCCTTTTTATTATCATTCATTGGATTTTATATGTAAATTTCAGACATTTTCGCTCAGTAGTTTCTTTGCAAACAGCGTTTCACTTTTCAAACATTCAAGCATAATTTTTTTTTTCACTCCGTCTGCGTTGTCAGGTTTTTCCGGCGGCTCCTCTGCTCTCTGATGGGCTCCTGCTCGGGTTTCTCCGGCGTGTTCGGCAGGATTAATCCAGATGTTTTTTGCAGGTTTCGGTGTGCATTCGCCGGGTTTTGCAGTGAGTTTTCGGCAGCTTTTCCCTGCACTACGACGGCCTGTGGTGCTTGCTGAATACACCGCAGGGTCGAAGAAATGGAATCGCCAAATCGCACCGAATTGAAGAGAACGAAAAGTCACCGAACGTGCGGTGACTTTTCGATTCTCTTTGAATAACCCTGAATGTGCTGAAGTCTCCTTGAGATCACCCACGTCAGCAAGCAGTCTCGGGCAGTGATCGATCGGATCTATGCATTACGTGCGCAGCTCCAATCTATCGTTATGTGCAGGCGCTGCGGAACTTGCCGAGGTAAAGTACGCAGGTAACGTTGCGGTGCAGAATTTGCAGTTCCTATGCTGCACAAGTTGCATAGAAGCGCAACAAAATATATATTTGTTAGCTTCAGGAGCTTCTGGGTATAGGAGACCCTGAGCTGAAGCGGACGACCAGCGCGCTGCAAGGGAGAAAAGGCGAGTAAAATCACCTGAAATAAAATAATTGGGTGGAGGCTGTCAGCAGGATCTGCCCAATTATTTAAGGATAAATAAAGGGAACTCTATATTTAATGAGTTATTTAAACGGGGCATCAATTTTAAGTGGTTTTTCGCCATTACGCAGTAAGTGAAGGGACCGGATTAACCGCGAATAATGAGGGTCGACTGCATTGCAATGCTTTGCAGCTGTCAGGAAAGCATAATGGATATTAAAATACCATAAACCCAATGAATAAAACTAACCTCTCTACATAGAAACTGGTAAATGTCCCAGAATGCCGCTTAAAATACAGCCGTCACGATATTACTCACCATCGAGGAATCTGATGAAAAGCAGGTCCTGTGAGGGAACAGTGTAAGGTAAAGATTGTAAACGCCGAGCTGACCTAAGGGAAATGTAGTTTTTCAATTTTTCTTCAGGAATAAATAGACATTCAATAAATTTTATAATTATTTGCAATTTACTGCATTAACACCTTAAAGGTCAATGTCCCGTCCAGTGGCAGACGGGTATAACTCCTTCACTGCCAAGTGATTTTCAAAAAAAAAAACAAAAAAAAAAACAACATTGTCAGGAACCAGTGGCTTTTTGAAAAATCATTTTTTAATTAATTATACTCTTTAAAAAGACATTTAAAAATACTCCCAATGATTTTATTTACTGTACTAACATATTTGGCCAGTAGGTGGTGCCATCTACTGAAACAAACTAACAGGGTTATTCAAAGAGAATCGAAAAGTCACCGTACGTTCGGTGACTTTTCGTTCCCTGCACTTCGGGGCGATTCAACGATCCTATTACTCTGACCCTGCAGGTATTCAGCAAGCACCGCAGGGCCCCCGTAGTGCAGGGAAAACCCACCGAACACTCACCGCAAAACCCACAGAAACAGCTGGATTATCCCCTCCGAACACGCCGGAGAAACCCGACTAGCCGCCGAACACAGCACAGAGCAGCCACCGGAAAAAGCCAACACGAGGATGAACGAGGTGGAAAAAAAACAAAAAGTACGCGTGAAAATTGAAATGCTGTGTGCAAAAAAACTACTGAACGAAAATGCCTGGAATTTACATATAAGATCCTATGAATGATAATAAAAAGGGCTGTTACAGAAAAAAGAAGAAAGGAATTTAAAAGAAAAAAAAAAGAAAAGAAGGAGAGATAGAGAAAAAAAAATTCAAGAAAAATGCCTAAAAGAGAAAAAAAAAAATCAAAAAAATCTAGAAAGAGACTTTTTACTGCAGAATAGAATAATGAACGGTTTATTCGATAATGAATTAAAACGGAAATATTTTTAACACTGAAGCCTATGGGAATCGCCTGAATAAACCTGACGAATGAAACAACCGAATGGCAGGGCATTTCGGCAACTTTTTACTGCTGTTTTGTGTTCTCTGAGTAAACGAAGCATTGCTTCTCTATGGGGAGTTCACTGCCCTCAAACAGGCAACGAACAGGCACCATATGTGCAGGCAATTCGCCAACATTTGGCCAACTGCCTGCTCTCTGGATAGCCGAATGGCCAGGAAAGGTAACCGTACGCTGAATTTCACTGTTCTGTTACCTTTCGGGGCCAGATCGGCTCTCTTTGAATAACCCTGTGAGTTATATCTGCCGTTCCGGTTTTTACTGCCACACTGTATCAGCTTGCTGAATGCTGGTCCAACATTCAGTTTGCGGAGTTTACACAGTTTTAACTGTTTGGGCATTATGCCCACAGGGCTAAAACTTTGGTGGCACCTTCTGCAGCAAATTAATTTAATAAGTTTTTGGACTGCAGAATAGCATACAGAGATATCTCAATATCAGGGCACCAGATGGTGCCTTTGAAGTGTAGAGGATAAACGTTGCAGGGTGGGAAATTTGTTGATGCCTTCATGAGCCATTTCGGGGTAGCATGGGGGGATCCTTAGATCTGTGGCATAGCACGCATGGCGGCTTCGTGGCCCTCCTCTCTTTCCAGCGGGCCAATCACCAGGGAGACTGCCTAACCTCAAAGACGGTGACCAGAACGCTGGGAAGAGAGGCAGGCTGGAGGGCCAGAAAAGTGCCCCACTACAGCATAGCATGCCCGTCAGCAGTAAGGGGTTAACAGTATGTACTGTGATGATTAAATGACTTAAAGAATGAAGAGAAGAAAAGAAAAACTAGAGGGTTGTCTGATTAGAACCTTTAGCTGCAGTAGCTCTTGGTTGTTGTCCACCATGTCCTTTACTTTATGAATAACCTGTAGATGCATAAAGTATCAGTGCTGCAATCTGGGTTCCTATCAGAATTCTTGGGGCCCCTTACTAAACCATCAATCGGGGCCCGCTTCCATCAGTTGCCCTCTTCCCCTCCAGTGTGTGGATAAAAAGTGTTCCCTTGTGGGAGAGCCTTGCTCTGCAGTGCACCTTACCAGCCGCAGATGGTCTGGCCCACCGGGAAATTTGTTGATGCCTTCATGAGGCATTTCTGGGTAGCATGGGGGGGATCCTTAGATCTGTGGCACATCGCAAAGTGCATAGGGTTTGACCAGGCACGTGCACCCCCCCCCCCCAGCTAAACAGATCAGGGCTGTCCTGGTGGCTTTAGAGAAGCCTATCATCTCGCCCCCTAATCCCCCACTGTTCATCTTCAGCTGCATTTTACAACGCGCACCCCACTATTTCACATTCTCTATTCACCCTCACCTAGTGTGTCACCCCATATCCTTAGATTGTAAGCTCTTGAGCACAGTCCCCTCACCTAAACACACCTGTGTGTTTAACCTGTATGTTTATTTGTTGTTTTGTCTCCCACTGTACAGCGCTACGGAACCTGTTAGTGCTTTCTAAAAACTTGTAACTGCTGAGAAATGCAAACATTTCCCAAAAGGTAAGAGCCAAAGAGTGACAGAAGAAACTTCACAATAAAAATCAATGAGAAATGAAGCTTTTACTTGTTTCCAGCTGTTAAATTCCGTTTTAATTAAAGGAGGGCTACCAAAGGGTTAGAAGCTCCTCTATACTTCAGGGCAGCTTCCTTCTACATGAAGGAGACCAAGAAACCATTGTGGACATGGCAGACCTGCCACCAGGACTGAAAGTCCCGGGAGGATTGAATTCTTAATGTATTACACGTAATATAAGAAGACATTGAGGTCAGTCTTGTCTCCCTTTGGTGTTTCTAGGTCTCTGGATTTCAGCCTCAGTACCTTTAAAACTGGAGCAGGAATCAGAGGCAGACCTGGAAGGGACGCCTGACCTACAGTAGGCCTGTGGCTGGATGAGCATCATGAGACGTGGATTTCTATAGCTCATGTCTCACAGCCTCATAACGCGGGTGAAGAGCAGCAGCAGCCAGGCGGTGAGATCCTCTCCAATTCTCACAGGCAAAACATGACAAAGTGCTTCCCTGCATCCCACAGGCTGTGCATAAGTCAGTCCCTCCTCATAGCTAGATAAACACAGAGCCAGAGCTTCTCCCGGGGTAAGAGGGCCCCGAACCGCCCCCAAACTCACCCGATCAGCTCCAGAATCTGCACCAGCGCATCCACAAACACAACAACATGCTAAATTCCCAGTAATGCATTGCGGCGGCGGGGGGCGGGGCACACAAAGAGATGGGGATGTGACGGAAAGGGGAGTGGCTTGTAGAGACCTGCGCCTAAAACAGCTCGAGGCTGACACCCACAGGCAGAGGAGAGAATGACACACACACACAATGGCAGCTAATGAACCGAATCCTGGATATGTTATACTGAAATAATCATAGATTTATCAGCGATTCCAGCACAGAGTGAATATTATTATATTTCAATACACAAGAGAGGAATACAGGATATTGTGGGGAATGTGGCAGAGATTCAGCTATTCCCAGACTTTTTATACAACGTCACAACCTATCAGAGCTATTAATGTCAATAAAAATGTGATTTGGAACAAAAGCAAAGTGTTATTTAAACCGAGCGATTTTGAAGTGGAAATAGGCTGGAAGACGGCCGCCATTGTACACAGGTGGCCATCTTGTTCAGAATATTGGTTCACTTGTATATAACTAGACAGGTTTGTAACTGAAACTAGAATGAGGTATACGTAGAAATTTAGGAATGCGTTTAGATTAGCAGAAAAGCAATTAAAGTTTTATGAGAGATCTCTGCTGTTTCTGGCACGGAGGAGAAAAGCGACTCAAGGCCGTTGGGGCCCGCAGAAAATAGAAGGAGTATACAGACCAGGCCCCAGGCCACCTGAATAAACATAGCCGATAGGGAGGGAGGCACTGCCCGGAGAAAGACAGCACCACAAATCACAGACTGTCAAACTAACGAGAAGTGTATCAATTTATAGTTATATGTGGAATGTTCTTTGTGTTCGAATTAATGATGGGAGGTATTAACCCACGTGGGGTGGAATAGAGTGTCATAAGGAGGTGGGCTAATGGGGATGTACCTAATTATGTATTTGGGGCATAAAACCTCATGTCTCTGTGTAATCGGTGCTCACTCTAAGCGATTCAATCCTGTGTGAGCACTTGTGTGACGACACAATAAACTCTTGCCTTTCCTGAAGAGACTCGTGTTTGGACAATCCTTGCTTGTGTCTGGTCCGGCGCCGTTCTGAAAGTGAACCTGTTTTTGCCCTCCTACATTTCTGGGGGACTCGATAGCCGGGATAACGGGCCTTTTGCCAAGACACAGGCAACGGCTGCTGAACACAGTGCGGCGCTTGACTGCAGCAGTGCCAGAATCCCGATGGTTGGGCGTCCGTTGAAGGTGAGCTGACATCTGCAGGCGCCAAGCAGGATTTCCTGTACAGTGGACCTCATCTCGTCCCAAACGGACCCCCCGACCCGGGAAGCTGGGACAGACACCCGAGTCCGAGGAAACAGCGAGCAGCGCCGGCGATAGGTAACGTGTCTTCTATGTTTTGTATGTCTAAAGGAAATACCGGTATCTAAGGGAAACGTCCGACTGAGATAGACGGATAAGAGGATGCGATGGCCACCATCCTATTGGCATATCTAGCCCGCCGCTGATAGCGCTGACATTGAAGGAGCCAGAGTGGCTAGCGGGTGTCTGGATTCGGGGGAATTGAATGCCAATCAAAGGGTAGTTCTGTAAGAGAGGGAGAAGGTAGCTACGTGGAGTTGCATGAGTCATTTAGTCAGTGTTTGTAAATAGAGCTTCGCCACGTGGGTAAAAGGGAAAGGAGGAGGGATTTTCTGTGACTGGGCTGAGAGCCTGAGTCAGTGCCTAGTGTGTACGCCGTGTAGTGAGAAGGGCTCATAGTGGAGCCAGCGGTAGCTGCAGAGATAGTGGTGCTGAGTGGGTAGATTATCCATAAGGCAGATTGGAATTGCAGATGGAAGTATAGACAAGGAACGGGGTGCACATAGCCACACGCAGTCAAGAGTTAGAGTTCAAATTACGGGGTATAAGGAGCCACAGAGGTAGTACCCTTGGCTAGTAGAAAGAGTAGAAGTGCCTATGTTTTGTTCTGTGATGAAAGAATCTGATATGGTATGTGTTGCGGAGGAATTGTTGACTGAAGTATCAGACTGTAGATTTTAACTGTTGTTGAAATAATATATCTGTATTGCAAAGAGTACTGTTTTCAAGAGTAATAATGGGTAACGGGTCATCTAAGCCCAAGAAGGTGAAGGAGGGTGAGACGCCCCTAGAATATATGGTGCGGAATTTTGAAGCATTATATAAAACGCATGATTATGGTGTAGAATTGACAAAAGAGAAATTAAATGTAATGTGTACAGTTGTGTGGCCGTTATTAGTCCCAGGATGGCCAGAGCAGGGGTCAATGGACCCGGAGTTAGTACAGAAGGTACATTCCCAAGTTACAGAGCAGTACGGACATCCTGAACAATACCCATATATAGATGTATGGAGATATTGTATTAAAAATAAGAGTCATTTTATAATGATAGCGGGGAGAAATAAGAAGCAGGACCCCCAAAATAATAGAGAGAGAGAGGTGTTGGTAGAACAACCGGAAGAGAGTGACGGTCTGCCCCCGTCCTATCCATTATGTTATGGGGCAGCTAGGGAAGCTCTGAATGCCGCGATTGCGCGGGCGGAGAGGGGGAGCAGGCAGCGGCTGGGTCTCGGTCAGCTCCCTCTGCTCCGTCCCGTGCGGCTGCGGAGGAAGGGCAGGGCGCAGCGGGTGGAGGGGACATAGAGGCTCCACCAGAGAAGATTGAGATGCCCGATGGGAGCGTATATAAATTAGTGCCCCACGGGAATGGTGATGATAAAGAGGAGGATGAGAACCAGGGAGTTACCACATGCGCAGCGAATAGTATACATAAACCCCGGGATCCGTACCAACACAATCCCTACAAGAATGCTATGCAGTTGCCTTTGCGGGAGGTGCCAGGCCCCCCCTTGGCGGATGGGAATCCAGGGCCAATGCAATACACATATGTCCCGTTCACGACAACGGATCTTTTTAATTGGAAAACACACACACCACTGTATTCCACAAATCCCGCAGCAGTGGCCAGTATGATAGAGTCAGTTATGCTCACACATAACCCCACATGGGCAGATTGTCAGCAATTAATGTTGACAATGTTCACCACAGAGGAAAGAGCCCGAATAAATAGTAGCGCGCGAAAGATTTTACTCGCCCAAGCTGTAGCAGATGCTAAGCCTCATCCAGAAGCATGGGCAGAGGAGCATTACCCCAAAACGGATCCTAAATGGCCGTACAATACAGTTGAAGGAGTTGCCCATCTGCAGACATACAGAACAGCAGTAATAATGGGTGTTAAAGCGGGAGGGAAGAAGCCCACAAACATGGGAAAAATAGCAGATGTGGTGCAAGAGGTTAAGGAATCCCCAAGTGCGTTTTTAGAAAGATTGCTGGATGCGTACAGGATGTATAGTCCTATTGATCCTGAAACAACGGAGAATCAGAGGTTAATTAACTCTTCATTTGTGGGTCAGTCACAGAGGGATATACGGAACAAAATACAGAGAATAGATGGGTTTTTGGGGAAAGGTATTAGCGAGTTAGTTGAGATCGCTAATAAGGTGTATCATAACCGGGATCTAGAGGAGATAAAGAAACAGAAGGGACACACCGGGGTGGTTGGATACATGGGGAATGGCGGAGGACGAGGTGGCCCAGACAGAGGGAGGGCAAGGGGTAGGGGGGCTAGAGGAAGAGGAAGGGGAGCCCCTAGGGAACCCCTAGGACCCAATCAGTGCGCGTGGTGCCGGGGTGAAGGTCACTGGAAAAACGACTGTTCTGCATTTTTGGCTAAATTTGGGGGACAGGGTGAAGTTGGGGGACGGGAGGTCAAGCCCCTAATGGCCAGGTAACAGGCGGAAGGTATGAAAGAAGTGAAGGGAATGGAGCGGGGTTTGTGGGACTGGCGGGGACGTCATTTGAAGGGCAGGATGTATATTGACGGGGACCTGGGCCCATCCCGCTCGGTAGCCACGAGCCCACGATCACGATGAGAGTGGGAAATAAAGATGAAGTTTTTATGGTAGATACAGGTGCCGAATATTCTGTTGTAACAAAGTAAATTGCACCTCCAATGGGAAATGAGGTTGATATTATGGGAGCATAAAATAAATTAATATTTTACGGAGTGAGATGGTTGCGGTGCTGTATGGTTTGTGTGTGTGTGATTCGGACTGATTTTGTCCGATTGTGTTTTTAATTGATCATTAAACTGTTCAATTAAAAGTTGAGATTGAGCGTCGTCCCTGGTGTATAGGCCCCCTTTTTCTGACAGACTGTTTGAGAGGGGGAGGAGGAGGGAGCAGTTTGTTTTTCTTTGCTCTCTGATAGCTGGAAAGAATAACTCTTTGTGTATCTGTGCAGCGTACTATATTTAGCTAATTTTAACGTGTGTTACAATAGAATATTTGTCTGAAGTCTGTTGAGTGCAAGATATATGTTTATATTTTGTGTTGATATTATTCCGAAAGTTTTAGTTTTGTTCAGAGCTAGAATAAAATAGAAAAGAAAAGAAAAGGGACTCCTGGTTTTTATATTATTGCATATAAACAATAATAAGTATGTAATAGTATACAATATTGTCTACCAAAATATGAAATTTATTAACAAATTGAAATATGGTTACTGTTTTTAAAAGGTATGTTTTTGTTTGATTTTTGATGGAATGGTTATTTTATTGTTATGAGATGTTTGGAGTGGTCTTATGACAATGGAATGATTTATTGTTTTTGTTTTTTTTCGATGTGGTATTAAGAGTCTGTTTTGGGCTACGGGAAAATATCTCTGAGAATATTATTTACACAATGTGTATATGTATATGCCCGAATGTCCCATCCAGCTCCTGGGGCGGGATATTTTTTGCAAATTGCAAGCCCAAATTATGTTTTTTCCCGGGGGTCACGCTCAATTAGACCTGCCGGAGGATAGCAGCTTTGCTCGGTAGCATAATCCAGCCAGCCCGCACAACCCCCAATCTGTGAAAATCGCAGTAGTTATGCCGAGGGAAGAAGAATGGCGCACGGCATCTACTCTGCCTGCTGTCCCCGCACGCACTACTCCTTGGAATTCCTGAGGTGGGGGCGGAGGACAACCCGCCCAGATTAGTTGAATTAAAGCCCGGCGCAACACCGGTGGCTCTAAGACAATATTATATCCCACAGAAAGCCAAGCAGGTTACAGAGTGTCTAAAAAGAAAGCACAAATATGTAAACAGAGTGTAAAATACCTGGGATTCCAGTTAACAGGTACCAAACGTGCACTAGGGGCAGAAAGGAAAGAAGCAATGTGCCGCATACCCCAACCAAAGACCAGGAGACAAGTCCGTGAGTTCCTGGGAGCTGCAGGCTTCTGCCGCCTGTGGATCCCCAACTTCGCAGAAATTGCCAAGCCGCTTCATCAAGCAACCAAGGGGGGAGAATTAGACCCCTTTCATTGGGAAGAAGAGCAAACCGCAGCGTTTCTGAAATTAAAGACTCTGCTAATGGAAGCTCCTGCACTGGGCCTGCCAGATCATAGCAAGCCTTTCCAGCTGTTCGTACATGAACATAATCAAACAGCAACAGGAGTATTGGTCCAGACCTTTGGCTCATGGCTGAGGCCTGTGGCCTACCTCTCCAAGCAACTTGACCCTGTGGCCTGCGGTCTACCCCCATGCCTGAAAGCAGTGGCTGCCACCGCAATGCTGATAGCAGAAGCAGACAAACTGACCCTTGGACAAGTTCTTCACGCTGTCAAGGCTCTGCTGGATGTGCAAGGAGGTTACTGGTTCAGCAACAGCCGGATGACGAAGTACCAAGCCATGATGTGTGAAAATCCACGGGTTCATTTGGACCTCATCGCTACCTTAAACCCTGCTACTCTACTGCCTGACTGTGAAGAGGACCCAGATCATGAATGCCTCCAAGTTATGGAAGAAGTGTTCAGTAGCAGGCCGGATTTGAAAGACGTACCCCTAGACAAATACGATCTACAGCTATTCACTGATGGTAGCAGCTACATGGATGATGGGAAGAAAGTCTCCGGCTATGCCATAGTCTCAACAGAAGAAGTCATCGAAGCAAAGCCACTGCCAGGCCATACATCTGCACAATTGGCCGAAATAACAGCTTTAACCAGAGCCCTGGAAATCTCTGAAGGCAAAAGAGTAAATATCTACACAGATTCCAAATACGCCTTCATGACAGTTCATGCACATGGTGCACTCTACAAAGAGAGAGGCCTACTTACGTCTTCAGGACAACAAATCAAATATGCAGCTGAAATCGCGGCCCTCCTGGAAGCAGTATGGAAACCAAGTGCTGTCAGCATCATGCACTGCCGTGGCCACCAAAAAGGCCATGATGAAATTCCAAAAGGTAACAGACGCGCGGACCAGGCCGCAAAAGCAGCTGCTAAACCGCCACCGCCAACAGAAGATCAAGCTAAAGTACTGATCTGCAAGCAAGAACCTCAACCTTCTATGCCAAATTACGAGTTCTATATGAATTTGAAAAAGTTTGAACCCCACGGCGAGTTCATTGAAATAATACTGCACAAGTGGCAAGATGATTATGAACTGTTAGAATTCAATCATGATTATATCCAATGGCTTTTCCCAACTCGAACACAAGGCCGAAATTTTTACTCTATTCCCCTTAATCCGCAAGAGACACGCCTAATGGTTAACACCTCAGAAGTTCAGCAAAGACTGCGCAGAGCTTGCAAGATGATGCTGAAATTCTTCGGCGTAAAAATAGTGGGGGAGGAGGAAGACAAAGAAACAATTGAAGTTGAACGAGCAGAAAATTTCGCGTCACGTTTTGAAAATTTGACAATCAATTCTCACAATAATCTACGAATCACACGAATACTGCACAGTCTGGGAGAATTGGAGCAGAAGAATATCAAGTCCCACTGGTGAGGTTCTTCCTCAAGGAGATCCTTATCAAGAACAGACTGCCAAGAATGAAGAAAAGTGTAATGAACTTTTTCATACCAGCAGTAAGAGATCCACAAGACAGACAAGATTTGTTATTTTTCGCATGGCGATACTATTTCCCAAAAGGAGAATTTATCTGGGGAAATCATGGAGAATTGGCACGATACAAACCAAAACCAGTGGTGGCTGCACTTCTACCGGTGCCACTGAGCGAATGGACACCTGTGTACTCAGAGAAAGAAAAGAAGTGGCTGACAGAAGAACCCGGAGGGTATGGAGAAGATGGATGGTTCCAGATGGAAAATGGACGAGTGGTCCTACCAGCAACACTGGCTCCTGAAATCATAAGAGCACTTCACGCAAGTACCCATGGAGGGAGAGAAATGATGGAGCAACAGTTGGAGCCACATTTCTACGTACCAGGATTGTCAGCAATCTGCAAGGCCACAGCTCAGCAGTGTGTAACATGTGCCAGAAACAACCGAGAACAGGCCCATCTCAACCCCCAGGGAAACAGCCAATCGGGCTATCTCCAATGGCATCATTACAAATAGACTTTACAGTGCTGCCACCCTGCAAAGGATACAAATATTTACTAGTGATGGTGTGCACTTTGACAGGATGGGTAGAAGCCTTCCCAACGAGAACTGAAAAGACGACAGAAGTGGTAAAGAGTCTAATGAAAGAAATAATACCACGTTAACTTTCACTCGAGATAGGGTCGGACAATGGCCCTGCATTTATCCAGAACTGTTTGCAACAACTTGCCCGGCTACTGGGCATCACCTGGAAGCTACATACTGCCTACAGGCCCCAAAGTTCACGAAAAGTTGAAAGAATGAACCGTACCCTAAAGACTTTGATGTCCAAACTGTGCCAAGAGATGTCAATAGGCTGGTTGGACTTGCTGCCGATAGTCCTTTTGCACATTAGGTGCAGACCAACCCCCCAATTGAAGCTAAGTCCGGACGAACTTATGTTTGGACGGCCAACCCCTCTGATTAATGGACTAAGGGGGGACCTTCGGGCATTGGGAGAAACTAAACTAAATGATCAGGTAGTAATGCTGGGTAAATCAATGCAGAAATTAAATACTTGGGTGGGGGGATAATATACCGCATTTTCTGTATCCTTCACTGCATAAGTATTGTCCGGGTGACTCAGTATGGGTAAAAGAGTGGAAAAATGATCCACTGGGTCCAAAATGGAGAGGTCCTTATCTTGTCCTGTTATCAACCCCTACAGCAGTAAAGGTTGCCGAGGTGGTCCCGTGGATACATCACTCCAGGGTAAAAGCAGCCGCAGCCAGTCCTGAACCAACATGGAAGGTCGTTACCAACGAGACCAACCCACTGAGGCTGAAGCTGACAAAGACCACAGCCATGAGCACCTAAATGATCCTAACCCAGATAATACAGAGGATCAACAAGTGGGTGTTTTGATGGGCACAGGTCCTGACCACCCGCCAACGGGGGATTCCCACAGGGTGCTTTTTAGGGGCCCGGCCCCCACCCTTGATTATCCAGAAATGTTCTTTACTTTTGAAATTCCGGTGGGGAGGGATTGGGTTTATGTGACTGTAAAAAGAATTGCCCAAGGAATTCTGACACTCGGGGCATTTGTGGTGCTGATTTTATATCTTGCTAATTTGATTTATGGACTCTCGCGTGGAGCATGCCCCAATTGTACAAGCACCGCTGGGAAAGTGGATATTTCCCATATCTGGAATGGTACGCACCCGGTGATGGAGAACCGTACCATGTGGAGACAAAAACGAGAGGTGCTATCTGGAACCAACCCAAGAGGACACTTACTTGTGCAATTCAAATATGACTATGCTAAAAAGTCTGGGCAAACCGCATGCTGGGTGTGTAGTAGACTGCACCCAGAGACAATTCATATACCATTTGCCTCTGTTCCAATGAATTTGAGTATGTTTGTATCAGGGAATATCACAATACATGCTGTCGATGCACAAAGGGAAAAGACAGAATCAGTCAGTCCCGGGTACCCCATAATAGGACCAGTGTATCCACCAGAATGGTGTTTTCAACTAGGACCAGATAAAGAAACAAATAACGAGGGTGGGTTATGTAACTCAAGTCAGTTCAACTGGACATCATATATTTACATATTCAAAACAGGACAAAAGGCGACTTATTTATACATACGATGCAGGCAACTCACTAGAGACCAAGAGGCGGTGATTGGGAATGTGACCAATGGGAGGCAGGGTGCAGTGGATATGATGAGACGGCTGAGACACCTTGCGATAGAGATATCAAAGGGAACACTACATTCATCACCATTTATAGTGACAGGAGGGTACCAGGTGTGCTGTGAAAGGGTGTGTTACACATGGGTACCACCAACAATAACGGGAATGTGTTATTTGGCTAAGCTGGTCCCAATCCAGAAACTAAGGGGAGAAGACACAAACACAGACACAGAACTACACCCTAGGTACCCACTGGTGTTTGAAAGACCGAAGAGAGAATTGTTTGCGAAGATGGATCGAATATGGACATGGTTGCCAGCATGGACTGGATGGGGAGGAGAGATGATGAGGAGATTGAATAGCTATGTCAATCTGATGGATGAGATTCTGAATAGAACCAGTATGGATATCCAGCTGCTGAATCTGGAAATGCGTGAGTTACGAAAGGTGCAAATGATACATGAAATGGCGCTTGAGCAGATCAGTGCGGCCTTGAATGGATTGTGTGAAATGACAATGCACTATGAATGTTGCACCTTCATCAGAAACACTACACACGAAGTCCCAGACTATTACCAGGTAATTCAAGATCACCAAGAGAAGGTAGCACAGTTGCAGGGCACAGCCAGAAGGATTGCTGCCGAAGGCTGGAATCCGCTCCGTGGGTTTGGAGCAATGGGAGAATGGTTTGGTTCTATCTTACGATTTATCTCAAGGATTGGAAACATGATACTCATGATAGTGGTGATTTTGATCATAGGGATACTGATATACCGCATAGGGCTATGTTTATGGCCACTGTGCAAAACAGCACTGATATCTACACAAACACAGAAGATACCACTGATAATTCCACAGGGTATGTTCCCAGTGAAAGAAACCCCCCCTTTTCAAGGAGTTTCAGAATAGTGGAGTGTAATGGCTACAAGTGCCAGGAAAAGAACCTGACACTTGAGCCAAGGGGGGAATGAAGTGGAAATAGGCTGGAAGACGGCCGCCATTGTACACAGGCGGCCATCTTGTTCAGAATATTGGTTCACTTGTATATAACTAGACAGGTTTGTAACTGAAACTAGAATGAGGTATACGTAGAAATTTAGGAATGCGTTTAGATTAGCAGAAAAGCAATTAAAGTTTTATGAGAGATCTCTGCTGTTTCTGGCACGGAGGAGAAAAGCGACTCAAGGCCGTTGGGGCCCGCAGAAAATAGAAGGAGTATACAGACCAGGCCCCAGGCCACCTGAATAAACATAGCCGATAGCACAAACAAATCACAGACTGTCAAACTAACGAGAAGTGTATCAATTTATAGTTATATGTGGAATGTTCTTTGTGTTCGAATTAATGATGGGAGGTATTAACCCACGTGGGGTGGAATAGAGTGTCATAAGGAGGTGGGCTAATGGGGATGTACCTAATTATGTATTTGGGGCATAAAACCTCATGTCTCTGTGTAATCGGTGCTCACTCTAAGCGATTCAATCCTGTGTGAGCACTTGTGTGACGACACAATAAACTCTTGCCTTTCCTGAAGAGACTCGTGTTTGGACAATCCTTGCTTGTGTCTGGTCCGGCGCCGTTCTGAAAGTGAACCTGTTTTTGCCCTCCTACAATTTATTACATTAATAATGGTTTAGAAACACATTGCTGGGAGCTTTATGGCTGTGCTGCTCTGTCATACACCCGCACACCCTGAATGTATAGAGGAACCCCTAAAAAGACACTGAACATCCTGAATATGTGGAGGAGCCCCTAAAAACACACCCACACACCCTTAATATATGGAGGATCTCCTTAAAAGACACTCACACACGCTAAATATATGGAGGAGCCCCTAAAAAGACACCCGCACACACTGAATGTATGGAGGAGCCCCTAAAAAGACACCCACACACCCTGAATATATGGAGGAGCCCCTAAAAAGACACCTGCACACCCTGAATATATGGAGGAGCCCCTAAAGAGACACCGAACATCCTGAATATACAGTTGTGTTCAAAATTATTCAACCCCCACTGAAATTGAGTGTTTTGGCCAGTTTGACATTGATTTTGATCATTCAGTCATCTTGCTTACAATTAAATCAAAGAGGCACGTGTAGGTCAGACAAATATAACATAACATTTATAATGAAATAACCACAAATGTCTTTTCTGTGCTCACATCATTATCAGTTTTATTCAACCCCCAAGTGATATTCAATCTTAGTACTTAGTACAACATCCTTTTAGTTATAACAGCTTTTAAACGTGAAGCATAGCTTGACACAAGTGTCTTGCAGCGATCTACGGGTATCTTCGCCCATTCGTCATGGGCAAAAGCCTCCAGTTCAGTCACATTCTTAGGCTTGCGCACTGCAACTGCTTTCTTTAAGTCCCAGCAGAGGTTCTCAATGGGATTTAAGTCAGGTGACTGCGATGGCCACTCCAAAATGTTCCAGCCTTTAATCTGCAACCATGCTCTAGTGGACTTGGAGGTATGCTTGGGATCATTGTCCTGTCGAAAGGTCCAACGTCTCCCAAGCCTCAGGTTTGTGACGGATTGCATCACATTGTCATCCAATATCTCCTGGTACTGAAGAGAATTCATGGTACCTTGCACACGCTGAAGCTTCCCTGTACCTGCAGAAGCAAAACAGCCCCAAAGCATGATTGACCCCCCGCCATGCTTCACAGTAGGCAAGGTGTTCTTTTCTTCATAGGCCTTGTTCTTCCTCCTCCAAACATAGCGTTGATCCATGGACCCAAACAGTTCTAATTTTGTTTCATCAGTCCACAGAACACTATCCCAAAACTTCTGTGGTTTGTCCACATGATGTTTGGCATACTGCAATCAACTCTTCTTATTCTTTGGAGACAGCAAGGGGGTGCGCCTGGGAGTTCTGGCATGGAGGCCTTCATTACGCAGTGTGCGCCGTATTGTCTGAGCTGAAACTTCAGTACCCACATCTGACAAATCTTTTCTCAGTTCCTCAGCAGTTACACGGGGACTTTTCTCCACTCTACGCTTCAGGTAGCGCACAGCAGTCGAAGTCAGCATCTTCTTTCTGCCACGACCAGGTAGCGTTTCAACAGTGCCCTTTGCCTTGAATTTGCGAATGATGCTTCCTATGGTCTCTCTTGGTATGTTTAACATCTTTGCAATCTTCTTATAGCCATTGCCCTTCCTGTGAAGAGTAATCACCTCTTCTCTTGTCTTCCTGGACCATTCTCTTGACTTCACCATGTTTGTAACCACACCAGTAAATGTCTAGAAGGAGCTGAGTATCACAGTCATTTTAAAGCTGCCTAATTTGTGCTTATTATGCTTTATTGCTGCTCCGTGACATCCACAGGTGTTTTCAATACCTGATTGAAAACACTTGAATGAACTTCTGTTCTTCAGAGTGGTAGTCTTTAAGGGGTTGAATAATTGTGTCAATGAAGAATTCACAAAAGAAACATTTACTACTGTATTACAAAACCAATTGATGTCATTTTAGTTGCATATGGTTCTTTAAAAAGTCCTTGTAGGATTTCATTCTGAATACAATTACAAATGTACACTAAATTCCCTAAAACCCTTTACAGCATTGGGGGTTGAATAATTTTGAACACAACTGTATGGAGGAGCCCCTAAAAAGACACCCGCACACCCTGAATATATGGAGGAGCCCCTAAAAAGACACCCGCACACCCTGAATATATGGAGGAGCCCCTAAAAATACACCCTCACACCCTGAATATATGGAGGAGCCCCTAAAAAGACACCCGAACATCCTGAATATATGGAGGAGCCCCTAAAAAGACACCCGCACACCCTGCGTATATGGAGGAGTCCCTAAAAAGACACCCGATCATCCTGAATATATGGAGGAGCCCCTAAAAAGACACCCGCACACCCTGCATATATGGAGGAGTCCCTAAAAAGACACCCGATCATCCTGAATATATGGAGGAGTCCCTAAAAAGACACCCGCACACCCTGAATATATGGAGGAGCCCCTAAAAAGACACCCGAACATCCTGAATATATGGAGGAGCCCCTAAAAAGACACCCGCACACCCTGAATATATGGAGGAGCCCCTAAAAAATACACCCTCACACTCTGAATATGAAAAGGAGCCCATAAAAAAGACACCCTCACACCCCAAATATCTGGAGGAGCCCCTGAGAGGGACATTAAGGCTAGGGTCAAACGAAAGCATTTTTGCACGCGAACGTAAAAAAGTGCGTCCGAACGAATTGACGTATTTTTTCACGGAATTCGCGAAAACGGTCATACGATGCGCATTTTCGTGCGTGATTTTTTACAGATCTGCAATTAAACGCGTAATCTAATTTACCAAATCAATAGGTGAATCAAAAATTAAGGTGAAGGGGTATAAAAAGCCATTTTGTGGATGGTGGCGTTTCACCAAGATGGATGCACTGCAAGTGTTTGTGTTTGCTGCAACGGGCTACCTGTACCTCCAGCACAAAAGACAACGGCGAACATGGGTTCATCCCATCAACACTGCCAGACACACTCATGGCCACTTTGTGACGCTGTACAGGTCACTGCGAGAGAGGGACCCCTTGAAGTTTTTCAACTACATGCGGATGTCCATCCCCTCATTCGATGAACTGTTGTCAAAGTTACGGGAGCCGCTGACCAAGAGGGACACCAACATGAGGGATGCCATACCACCGGAGGAGATGCTGGTCATCACTTTGCGGTAAGTACTTCCAAACACCTGTATGCATGACTTCGCTGCCAGTCAGCAGACATGTGCTCGGTGTGCAGAGCCCCTATTGTCGGTCTGTAGTGACATGTACGCAAACACATTCATACCCACCCACACGCAGGCATCACATTCCAAGACACGTCCAAAAAAACCTCTGACACTGACAAGAATGTATGTAAATAGAAATATATTGTATTAAACAAGAAAATAAATGAATAACATATTTGTAACATATATACAAAAGAAAATAACATGAAGGACAAAACATAACAGTGACAACAGGAACAGCATGTCAACCAAAAACATACAAGACACCTCACAAATCCTGGTACAGAGGAGCATCTGGCTCATGAGGACCATGTGTGGATCCGCGGCGGTACCCAGACTCTGGGGGAGGCCCAGCAACATGGGACATGGGTGGGTGGCGCCTGGCTGTGACTGGCATAACCAGTGGCATGGTGGCCTTGTGGCACCGCACCATAGTAGACCGCAGCCTGTTCTGGACGGGACAGGATCTCATGGATGAGGTCCAGGGATCTGCGGCGGTACTCCACCTTCTGCGCCGGGGTCATCTGGTCCAGCAGGGATTGACAGGAATGGACAAAGGACATGTCCTCACTGTCAGTGATGGTGCAGCGTTGAGGTTGTGGATTGTGCGACCCCATGAACCTGACCATGGCCTGCTCGTAGTCGCTAGGCGGTCCCCTCCTCCTGTTGTGAGTCGGTCTGGTGCTGTCTCTCGGTGCTGCAGCTGGCACCGGTCCGGTCTCCACCTCCCCCTCCACTTGTGAGTCCGTGCCACCCTGGTCAACCTCCTCCTGCCAGCTGCCAGAACCCCCTGCCGGCAGGTGTTGCTCCTGTGACCCAGAGGTGGATGGCTGGTCAATGCTGCTCGCAGTTGGCCTTGGCTCCTGGGTCCTCCTGAGGAACGACAATTGTTCGGCATAAAGATAGCTGTGCACCTTCCTCCGTGCCCCAGCTCCAGAGCGCGCAGCTGCCGCTTCCTTTTTCAGGACCCGGGTGTAGTTGTCCCTGATAGTGCCCCACTTGTTGCTAAGTTCATGTGCTGCAAAACATAATGAGAGTGACATTAGGTTCGGTTCATATGATTTGATTATAACACAGATTTACTTCATATTTCCCAGGTATCTTGCTAGAGGATGCAGTTTGAAGGATCTGCATTACAACTTCCGCGTTGGCAGATCAACAGCTGGTGAGATCGTCCGCAAGGTGTGCCAAACAATATGGGAAACCATGAAGAAGCAATGTTTACCAACACCCACGGACGAGGCATGGGTAGCAATTGCAGCAGGATTTTGGGGGAGAGCCAACTTCCCCAATTGCCTTGGAGCCGTGGATGGCAAACATGTCCGCATAGTGAAGCCACTGCACAGTGGCTCACTGTATCAAAATTATAAACATTTCTTTTCCATTGGCCTACTGGCGGTGGCAGATGCCAACTATGATTTTGTGTATGTGGATGTCGGATCATACGGCAAAGACTCTGACTCCACATTGTTCAGGAACTCTACACTGTGGGATGAGCTCGAGAGTGGGACCCTGCACATACCCAGACCCGCACCATTGCCTGGCAGTGACGTGGCAGTCCCCTATGCCTTCGTGGGTGACGAAGCATTCGGCCTATCCACACATCTCCTACGGCCCTACTCAGGGACACACCTGACTGTGAGGAAGCGGGTGTTTAATTACAAGCTGTCGCGGGCGAGACGGTATGTGGAGTGTAGCTTTGGCATACTGACCAACAAGTGGAGGATTTTTCATAGACCGCTTGATGTAAATGTGGATTTCTGTGTGGATATAGTCAAATGCTGTTGCATCCTACATAATTATGTTCGTGCGAGGGATGGATTTAATTTCGCTGATACCCTCACAGTTACGGGTCTGGATGAATATGCAAACGATGACATAATAGCTGTGAATAGACACAGCAACAGGTTTTGCGATGCTCTGTCTAATTATTTTACTAGCGATGCAGGGCAGGTGCCCTGGCAGCTGGGGAGCATTTAACATGTGACGGCACCTATTATGTTTGCCTTTACTTTTATTGTACATCCAATTTACATGTGATTATGAATTAAATAATGATGTACTCACTCTGTAGCTTCTGCTCTCTGTCAGACCACGTATCATACTCCAGGTACACCACCCTCGAGACTGCAACCCATCCGCTGGCCTTTCTCGGTTTGTCCTTGTACAGGTCACAAGCCGTGTCCCAAATCTCGGGATGCTCCGCCACTGCCGCTATCAAACGCTCCACATCAATATCCAGACCAGCCATCTTCTGCAATTGCCAGGTACCACAACAGCCACCACAGGACACTTTTTTCGTCTGGACGTTATATAGGCCGCGCATGTGCAGCGTCTGACGTCTCCTAATCACGCAAACACGCCGCTATGCCGAAGCTGCGCACTCTGTACGTCCGTACTAGCGGTTCGGCGTTCTCGAAAAAATGCGTTCGTTTTCCACTTGCGTTGCGCGGCCGGACTTTCGTGCGACCGTACTTCGTATATTGGCCGTCATTGCCCGTCATTTGCTGCTAGTGCGGCCGTGATTAAGTGCGCCAGAACGCGCGTTAAAAGTGCGCTGGTCTGACCCCAGCCTAAGAGAGAAAAGATAAGCAGGCAGATTTGGGCCCAAAATAGAGACTGCGCCAGCTATCTAGGAAGACACAAGGGGTTATTCAAAAAGCACTGAATTGGCCATGGAATTGCACCGTAGTGAATTTTCCCGTGCGGTGCAATTTCGTGGCTATTTGGCTATTCAAAAAGCTAGCGATCCGTCAAATATTGGCGAATTGTCAGCAAAAAAATTGCGACCTTCGGTGACAGTGAAATTCCCCATAGAGAAGTAATGGTTAATCTATTCAGAGACACCGAACAGCAGAGAAAAGTCAGTGAAATGCACTGATTTATGGTGGTTTTATTCAACAGGATTAATCAGGCGAATTACCATAGGTTTCAATGTAAAAAAAAATTCCAGTTTTTCAAAAATATTTATTCAACCGTTTATTCTTTTCATTTGCAGCAAAAAGTCTCTTTATTTATTTATTTTAGGATTATTAAGGCATTTTTAAACCAATGTCTTTTGATGCATTTGTGTTAAGAGGCATCCGAGCACTTGAGTGAGCGGTCAGTCCATTGACTGTATCTGCTGCATTATCAGAAGTGGCAAGTTTAGAAAAATAAGATACATACAGGCCTGTTTCTGACTGTTTTCTGACTAGAGTGTGTTTTTTCAAAATGAATTGCCACCGAATGGTGAATTTCCCCATACGGAGCAATTTTGTGACCATTAGACTATTCAGAAAGCTGTCAATTTGCCAGCGAAATACGAGGCAATTTGCCTCAGATCTCCACAATTCGGTGGCAGCGAAATTCCCCGTTTAAGGAATGTTAATCTATTCAGAGAACGCCGAAGAGCATGGAAATGTTGGTGCAATGCCCAGATTTTTGGTGCTTCAGTTCGACAGGTTAAGGCTAGGGTCAAACGAACGCATTATTCGCAGCGACCGTGAAAAAGTGCGTCCGAACGCAGTGACATAATTTTTCACGGAATGCGCGAAAACGGTCATACGATTCGCATTTTCGTGCGTCATTTTTTTTTACGGATCATCAATAAAACACTTTTTGCGTCTTGACATTATGTAGGCTCGACATTAGCAGCGTCTGACATCTCCAAATCACACACACACGCCGCTATGCGGACGCAGCGCACTCTGTACATCAGTACTAGCGGTTCTGCGTTCTCGAAAAAATGCGTTCATTTTCCACTTGCGTTGCGCGGCCGGACTTTCGTGCGACCGTACTTCATATATTGGCCGTCATTGCCCATCATTTGCTGCTAGTGCGGCCGTGATTAAGTGCGCCTAAACGCACGTTAAAAATGCTTTAGTCTGACCCCAACCTTAAAGAGGCGAATCCCATAGGGTTCTCAGCGCACAAAGGTGAGCTGGATCAGCAGTGAAGGAGTTAAAAAGCAAAAACATGTAAAGAATTGGGTATTTCTATTCGCGAGACAAAATTCTTAAACTATTCAGCCAGGGTCTTTTTTGGCGGTTATAGATTTTGGGGATTAAATTACGAAAAAGTGTGTTTTTACCATTTTTTCACCATATTTCATTTTTATAGTAAAATATAGGATATGATGGAAATAATGGTATTTTTAGAAAGTCAATTTAATGGCGGGAAAAACGGTGTATAATATGTGTGGGTTGCATAAACGATTAAGTGGAAAATTTGACCTAAACACGAACAGCGCAGAAACGTAAAAACAGCAGTGGGCACTAAAGGACGGATTTTCGTAAAACCACCCGGTCACTAAGGGGTTAAGAAACAAGTGTATTATACGATTCCTTGCTGATTTATTTTCCACCGATGAGAGAAGGGTTTTTGTGGAAGTTGTACCTTTATACAACAACTTTATCTGGACTATCCAAGGACCTGTTAAGGCCCAAAACCCTGTGTATTAACCTTTATCCTCTCTGTATTGATGTGGTTTAGTCTGCGCTATGGTATCTATTTCTCTGTTGAAGAGCAAAGGCTGGTGGTGAGATCCATTGGCTGAAGGGTGGCCAGATTTCCAAAAAAATGATCAAAATACTGAAAGGTGCTGAGAAATGGATTTTCAGGCATGGAAATTGAGGGAATCAGACTGAAATCATAAGATTTTTCTATTAGACATATTTAAAGGCAAAGATCTATTTGGTGCTGGCCAATAATATGTTTTGTCAGTGGTTTTTGAAGCCATCTTTTTTTTGGATATTTTCGAATATCAACGGAATCAGCTGACATTTCGTAAAAAATATTGTCCGCAAACAGCTGAATAAGCCAGAAAAATCAGCCGATGGGACTAAATCGAGCCTTGACACGGCTCAATTTAATGGATTTCAGGACAAAAGACTGGAGATGGGATCCCAGAGATTCATCTCACCCATCCTGCAAGTGTGAAGACTGGTCTGGATGAAGGTCCAGTGGACTTTTTGTGGCACCAATTGTAATTTTGTAGCCTGCAGCGCTAGCATAAAACCCAAAATTGCCACGCTACATATAGTAAGCATTGTTTTCTCGAATCTACTGTGCATTTCTGTGGTGACTTCTGACACATCAGCGTACGATGGGTAAACACACAGAAAATCTAGGCGTCTTATCAACTTTAAGTAAACTGTGCTTTCCACAGGCAAAGAAACCTGTTTACCCAGCTGCAAGTTCTCAGAACACTTCAAGGACGAGTCAACCTGCAGCACATGGAGCGGCAATAAGCTCATTTCATAAGAACGAGATCCACCCGCTTCTTCTACCCATGCTCCGGAAACTGGGCCTGGTTGGCACTGCTCTCTCCTGGCTCTCTTCCTATCTCTCTCACTGATCTTTTTGTGTATCCGTCACTGTATATTTTTTTCCCGGTCGCTGTTTTCTTTCCAGGTCCTCTCTCTGAGTATCTCTGGGTTCCCTTCTCTTCTGGATCTACACCACCTCTCTTGGTGATCTAGTTTCTTCCCATGGTTCCCAATATCACCTACACAGTATATGCTGTTGACAACCAGATCTATCTCTCCTTTCCTGATCTCTCCGTGTTAGATCCTGTCACCGTCAGCCTATCTGGAAGACATCTCATTTGTTGAAGTTCAGTCTCTCCAAAACTGAACATCTTATCTTCCCTCCTTCTTAATCTAACGTACAAGGTGCTATTCATCAGGTAAATGGTGCCACCATTGCTTCGGCCGCACAGCTTCACTGTCATCGGGTTGTCTTTGGCTTTGATCTCTCTGTCATTCAGCTAAAAAAACGTTGCCAGCATCGGCACTTTTCTAAACCAGGACTCTACTAAAATGCTCATCCAAGCTCTTATTATCTCCCGCCTCGACTACTGTAACCCTCTTCTCATTGCCATTGAAAAATCCCAGAAAATCCCTCTACAGTCTGTAATGAAAGGCTATGTGCTTCTCTCAGCATCTGAATGTTTGTCTCTATCAGTCTGTCCTTGTCTTTCAGTGTCATTGCAATCTTTGTGTCTTTTGGTGTATCTGTTAACACCTTTGTCATTGTGTGTGTCTCTGTCTTTACCAGTGTCTCTCTGTGTAAACCAGCGTCCAATCAGGGTTATCCAAAGAGATTCGAAAAGTCACCGCACGTTCGGTGACTTTTCGTTCTCTTCAATTCGGTTCCTTTTGCCGATTGCATTTCGGTGACCCTGCGGTGTATTCAGCAAGCACCACAGGGTCCCCGAATTGCAGGGAAAAGCTGCCGCAAACCTGACGAAAACTAACCGAATGCACGCTGAAAACAAGCAAAAACATCTGGATTAACCTTCGAAAAAGCCGAACATGAGCCGAACAGGAGCCGAACAGGAGCCGAATCACACAGAGCCGAAGCAGCTGTGACGTAGAGGAGGCAGTGAATAAATTAGCAAAACCATTTGTATGAATCTGGGAAAAAGAAACGCTGTTTGCAAAGAAACTACTGAGCGAAAATGTCTGAAATTTTCACAGGAGGTCCAGGGAATGATAATAAAGAGGGCTGTTACAAAAAAAATAAGCAAACTGAAAAAAAAAAAAAAAAAATCGGACTTTTAAAAAAAAAAAAAAAATCTGAAAAATGCTTAAAGTATCCTAAAAAATCTATAAATAAAGAGACTCTTTGCTGCAGAATTTTATAATGAACGGTTTATTAGATATTGAATTAAAACGGGAATATTTTTAACATTGAAGCCTATGGGATTCTCCTGAATTAACTTGCCGAATTAAACCACCGAATGGCAGGGCATTTCGGGAACCTTTCACTGCTGGTTTGTGTTCTCTGAATAGACGAAGCATTGCTTCTCTATGGGGATTTCACTGCCCTCGAACAGGCACCGAACAGGCACCGTATGTTCAGGCAATTCGCCAGGATTTGGCGAATTGCCTGCTCTCTGGATAGCCGAATGGCCAGGAAAGGTAACCGAACGCTGATTTTCAGCGTTCGGTTACCTTTCTCAAGCAATTCGGATCTCTTTGGATAACCCTGAATGTGTACATTCCTTGCAGATTGCATCTGCTATCCTGAAGCCGAAATTTTTACATCTATGAACAATGCTTTATCATTTATCAATGTGACAAATTTTTTTTACTAACCTCCGAAATTGCCACTCAATTGCGCCAAACGTTGAATTTCACCGCTTTTGCAGTTTTGGGGCAATTCGTCTATTCGGAAGCTGTCAATCCACCAAATACTGGCAAATTTACAGCGTAATCAGGGCCGGATTAAGATCTCTATGGGGCTGGAGCTGAATATTTTGGTGGCTTTTTCTGGAATTTAGTGAAATGAAAACATATTTTTTATTTTTCTACACACCACCTCGTGCTGCAGACCCTCACCCCCCCTTTTTTTTTGGGCGTTGGGGCAACTTGGGGCGTGCCACTGTGGCAGCCACCATGGCTCTGTCTGCCGCACTTGGCCCTCGAATACCTCGGCCTTTGTGACTTGCACATGTCCACGGCCTCCTACGGTACCTCGGACCTCCGGGAGTGTGCCAGGACAGTCACATATTTGGCCTTTGCCACCTTTTTAAGACCAGTTGTTTTTCTTTTTTTTGCAAAACCCCTTTTTATTTTTTATAAGACCTTTTTGTATTTTTTTTAAAGGACAATTTTATTAGATATATCTTTAATATAATTTTATTGGTTTAAGCTCTTATTAAGAAAATAGGAGAATACCTTTTTTTTTTATTAATTCGCTGTGGCCATATCGGCGCAATTCGGCGGTTTTCGCTGACATCTGATAACTATTTCAGTGACTCCGATTCCGACAAACTATGGTGAACAATCGATAAATAGTGAATTCTGTGAGTTTTCGGCGAATTGGAATTGCCAAAGTGAGCCGAAATGCATTCATTTTCGTTGCTTTGACAATAGGCCCCCCTTATGTCAAGAATGGGTATTTTAATAAATTTATTCTAAAATGTAAAGATTGAAGATTTAGATTTTTTTTATAATCTAGTGTTAGTATTGTGGCGTAAACACTAAGGGCTCTATCACATTCTCCGCGCAAAAGCGTACGCGCAGCGCAATTTTTTGTAGCGCGCAGCGTTAAACGTTAAAGCCGTAAATTAACGCTGGTATTACGATCCGAGCGTATCTATTCATCTGTCCAGAAATCTCACGTGAAAAAAAAATACGCGCGAAAACGAGCGCAAATTAACACTGCGCGCAGAAATCGGTGTGCGGACTGTTTTTTCACACGATTCAGCCAATCAGAATTAAGAACCACAATTGTCTCCCATTCAGTTTTTGTGCCTGTCAAAATCAATCTGAGTATATATGCTGCAGCAATAATAAAAACACGCACAACTTCTCAATTTTACTGTTTGGGTATGTGTAGAATGTGTAACTATACTGTGCTGTATTTTTTTTCGTGTTGGTGCTTTTCGTTTCGACCAGAACGTTCCGATTTGCAGTTACCACCAGCTTTTCAAAGACGTTAAAATTATGCGCGCAAACGTCATTCGTCAAAATTTGCGCAACAATTGTAATACCATCCGCGTACCAGCGCACGAACGCATTTGTGCTCACAATTTTAAGTATGGGATGTGCGCACGAACTTGCGCACTCGCGTTAGACGTTAACGCGCATCGTTTGCGCGAACGTCGTAATACGACGTTCAGCGCAAAGGGTTTTGCCCCTCGCGTTAATGCGTTTTTGCGCACGGGCACATTTTTGCGCGAAGAGTGTAATAGTGCCCTAAAAATATTATATATGTTATATTAAATTTGAATTATCAGAATTATCAGCTTCTAATTATTGATATACGTCACCCTATTTCCTGGCCGTCATTCATACGATCAATCGCAAAACGTAATGCAGGCACGAGGCAGGAATGTCCTCTGGCCAATATACACCAATGTGCCCATTCATACCTATTCATTCATCAGACGATTACATCATTTGCTCAGCCGGGGAGGTTTTCCTGTGTAATAAGAGATCACAAGGTGCACATCCGAGAGGAACTGACCAAGCCGAAAGCATACCTCAATTAGCATTTGGCGCCATTGGTTTCTGTACAGAGGCATTTCTCAGTCAATGAAAACCCCGTCCCTCGTATGACATCACTGATAACAGGAGGCTATAAATATGTTGAAATGTAAAGCGGCCCCGGGGAGCTAGCGGAATGAGATAATAGGAAATCTCGGCACCACGTGACAGGATGGTTTCTATGCATGTTAGATGAAGCCATTCAGGCACCGGAGACACCAGAGAATCCGTCTCTGTCTTCCGTGAATTAAAGTATTAGCTCATTCAAAGACTTTCAGTGAAGAACGATTCCCCGGAGGACACGGGAGAGATCCTGCGGCTCTAATACGTATAAAAACTGCAATAAAGTGTTCTGTATCTGTAAAGTACATTGCTTTATATGTTTTGTGTTGTAATTAGTGACACTGAGTCTTCCCTTCTTATCCGTAGATAAAATAGGTTTTACGCGCACTGTGGAAATAACAGTTTGGTGCATTTTGTGTGTTTTCCTTCTTGGCGATTGTTGACAAATTGACTAGAAGTGACCGCACTCTCTAGATAGAACATGGGTGAGCAACCATGGCCCTCCAGATGTTTTGGAACTACATCTCCCACGATGCTCAGTCACTCATTAGGGTAGAAGAGTCAAGGGAAATGTAGTTTTAAGGCATTTCTGGAGGGCCAAGGTTGCTGACACCTGCTCCAAGAAATACACAAGAACTCAGTACACACAGATGTATATTTTCAGAGATGAAAGCACGTATCTACAGAGAAAGGGTCATACTGTGTCATACTGTGTTAGAGGCAGGTTCCACATTACTCTCAGCACCGCTGCCAGCATTTCTGTAAAGTGATCCAGACAGTCACTGCAAGGTGCAAAACATTACTTTTCATTTGATTTTGTACACAAAATCCACTGGTTTGCCTGGGACAACAGCCAGATCCTCCATATGAGGGGATGCATAGAAACTAGTTCCCATGCGTCCTACAGTGGAATGACCAGCAGTTGTGATACCTAAGCTGGTGACCCCAAATACAACAGAAGAGAGAGAGAGGCACACAGATTCAACCAACCAGAGAATCACTCTCGTCTCCACTTAGTAACTACACACTCACTCCATTACCACTCAGTTAACCACACACTCTCTTGCACCCCATCATGATAACCACACTCATTCCCATCCCAGTCACTCCATTCCCTCTCAGCCAACCACACACACTCCTATCGCAATCAGTTAACCACACACACTCACTCCTATCGCAATCAGTTAACCACACACACTCACTCCTATCGCAATCAGTTAACCACACACAATCACTCCTATCACAATCAGTTAACCACACACAATCACTCCTATCACAATCAGTTAACCACACACAATCACTCCTATCACAATCAGTTAACCACACACAATCACTCCTATCACAATCAGTTAACCACACACAATCACTCCTATCACAATCAGTTAACCACACACAATCACTCCTATCACAATCAGTTAACCACACACAATCACTCCTATCACAATCAGTTAACCACACACAATCACTCCTATCACAATCAGTTAACCACACACACTCCTATCGCAATCAGTTAACCACACACAATCACTCCTATCACAATCAGTTAACCACACACAATCACTCCTATCACAATCAGTTAACCACACACACAATCACTCCTATCACAATCAGTTAACCACACACACAATCACTCCTATCACAATCAGTTAACCACACACAATCACTCCTATCACAATCAGTTAACCACACACAATCACTCCTATCACAATCAGTTAACCACACACAATCACTCCTATCACAATCAGTTAACCACACACAATCACTCCTATCACAATCAGTTAACCACACACACTCACTCCTATCACAATCAGGTAATCACAACCACTCACGTGCACCCCACCAAGACAAAGGCACAATTCCTCCCATCCCATTCATCCAACCACACACTTGCTCTCATTCCCTAAACCACATGCTATATTCCCTTTGTGCCCTTTCTGCCCCATTCCTTTACGTAAAGGTCCCCTCTCCCCACACTTTAAGCCACTTTAATTAACCACCCTTTGTGCCTATCAGAATGAGTGAGATTAGGGTTGATTTGTGGAGGTTAGGGATGAGCGTTCGGTTCGGATCTGTTCGGAGTTCGAATCGAACATCGGCTGTTCTAAAGTTCGCGAACTTCGAACTTTTTTGGGACGTTCGCCAAAAGTTCAAAAAAAATAAAATTTTGAAAAAAGTATAAAAAATGCTTAAAAAAATACTAACAAATATAGAAATAAAGAGACTCTTTACTGCAGAATATTATAAGCAACGGTTTATTAGATATTGAATTAAAACGGGAATATTTTTAACATTGAAGCCTATGGGATAAAACATTCTTGTTACTAAAACATCAGGCAGAAACGGTCCTCTAATCAGGCACTGTAGAGGGCAGCCTGCTGGGGCCTCCCAAGGATCCCCTTGAGGAGCATGCGGCTGCCGGATGACAGAGCTGCGACTGTGAGGGCTAGCCGCCCGGGTGCATGTGGCAGAGACAGGCAGCGCAGGGAGGGAGCCACTGCACCTGCGGCCACGGCAGACCCCCCCACAACCAAGATCCAGGGAGCCCCCACTGACCACCAGGCTAAGGAAAGGAGACACATTTAAAAAAAAAATAAAATCCGAGTACATTTTTAAATGTCCCCGGGAACATAAAATAAAACCTTTTTTTTCTTTCTCTACCTGGCTGAATGTATTTAATTATGTATATTAGATACATTCAGCCAGGTAGAGGGGGTGGCATGTGGGCTATGCAGGGTCTCAGGCAGTGTTTTTTTTGTGTGTATGTTTTTAGCAAATTTATAGGGGAAGGTAAGGGCAGGTATGATATATATATATATAACAAAAACATGGAGGGAGCACTCCAGACAAACACTTTCAAAAACCTGCAACAACAGCTCCATGCATGGGTACATAATACCAGCTTTTACCACATGGTGAAAATTTCATAACTCTGAGCTTTGCTGAATAAAATGGTGGAAATTTGGTTCGCAATGAACGGCTGTGAATTTCTTAAGCCTGCCAACAGCGTCAATGTAATCCACCCTCTGGCAGGTCCTACTCTGCAAACCTAATGACTGCCCATAATGGGATAAACTCACTTACTGAGGAACAGGTCCCTCCTATATATATATATAGATAGATAAGATATATATCTATATTCTTATAAATATATATATCCAGACTTGTATTACACACACATTTTGGCAACTAATTGCCCCCCAATTTGGCTGATCCCTCCAGAAGAAATGTTGAACCCGATAGAGCAGAGAATAATATATATATTCTCTGCTCTGTCGGGTTCAACATTTCTTCTGGAGGGATCAGCCAAATGGGGGGGGCGCGTTTAGTTGAGATTGTCCACATGCCACCCCTCCCCATGTGCGTATGTGTGTATATGGTCTGACGTCTGTGGGTGGGTGTATATATATATCTGCGTGTTGATATATACGTATATGTCTGTGTGTGGTATCAATGCATCCCTACTCTATACACAGCGCTCCGTGTCCCTATAATATATATGATCAGGGGTTACCTTTTTTTTTATATTTTTATACTATTCCTATTAAATTAACAATAATTTTTGATGTATTTTATTCAGTAGAAACTTTTTTTTGCCTATATAACATGTGCTTTGTGAAAATAAAACAGTTTTGTGTGTACATTTTAATTTAGTTAGTGGATTCCTGTCCAGTGTGGTGAGAAGCAAACGTAATGCAGTGTAGACACGCTACGAGGCGGAGCAGAGTGAAGTCAAGCCTGCAAAATGTTTGCTTCGCTACGCTGTGCGTCGCTACATGCTCAGTGTCAGGGTTATTCAAAGAGATCCGAATGGCTGGAGAAAGGTAACCGAACGTTGAAAATCAGCGTAGCGTGTAGCGTGTCTACACTTTTTTAACTTATTTTTTCTCTAACAGCCCTTTTTATTATCATTCCCTGGACCTCATATGTAAATTTCAGACATTTTCACTCAGTAGTTTCTTTGCAAACAGCGTTTCACTTTTCAATCATTCAAGCAAACTGTTTTCCTAATTTATTCACTGCCTTCTTCCGTGGTGTTGGCTTTTTCCCGGCGGCTTCGCTGCGTGTGATCGGCTCCTGCTCGGGTTTTTCCGGCGTCTTCGACGGGTAAGGCTAGGGTCAGACTGAGGCAGTGCGAACGCGCGTGCAGGCGCACTTAATTACGGCCGTAGTAGCAGCAAATGCCGGGCAATGACGGCCAATATACGAAGTACGGTCGCACAAAAGTCCGGCTGCGCAACGCAAGTGGAAAACGAACGCATTTTGTCGAGAACGTAAAACCTCTAGTACGGTTGTACAGAGTGCGCTGCGTCCGCTAGCGGCGTGTGTGCGTGAATTGGAGATGTCAGACACTGCTAATGTCCGGCCAACATAACGTCCAGATGCAAAAAGTGTTTTATTGATGATCCGTACAAAATCACGGATGCAAATGCGCATCGTATGACCGCTATCGCGTACTCCGTGAAAAAATGCGTCCATTCGTTCGAACGCACTTTTTCACAGACAACGTGAAAATGCGTTCGTCTGACCCTAGCCTTAATCCAGATGTTTTTGCGGGTTTTCAGCGTGCATTCGCCAGGTTTTTGCAGGTTTTCGGCAGCTTTTCCCTGCACTTCGACAGCCCTGTGGTGCTTGCTGAATACACCGCAGGGTAGCTGAAATGGGAAAGCCGATTTGCACCGAATTGAAGAGAACGAAAAATCACCGAACGTGCGGTGACTTTTCGAATCTCTTTGAATAACCCTGTGTGTCTCAGCCTTTATTCCCTTTATCCCGTTGTTAGAGATTATTGACTTCTTTAATAGGTCAGGGATATATTAATTATGACGCATATTTTTCTTATTGTTGATATACATAGATATATATATATTATTGACAGTGCCTCCAATACCAGCGGTATAAATTGGTATTTAACCCCTAAAATAGGGATTAATAACCAATCAATGAATATACGTCTTAACAAATATATGGCGCGTTATCCCGAGTTCTTTTGATGCTCTAGATATTTTTAAACACAATAAAATCAATAAAGATATGAGACTGCGTAACGGTAAAACAATTCAAACCAAAATTTATTCACACGTCAAGTTTCATACAACCGTATGTTATCAACGGATTAGCAAGACACAATTTACAAGTGATTATAGATTGTGATTAGTAGCGATACTGCGACACGCAATAATCTAATGGACAGATATTTTAGGTTTATAGACCGCACCACAGATATACACGCCTCAATTCTTAAACACCAAACTCTATTCTATTCACTTAAACCTTTCCCATTATAAACCAATCCTCCACCTGGCTAAGATAAACACTCAGTTACTGGGCATCACCTGCAGCACAATTTATTATTGTGGGGGCCTATTCACTAAATGCAACTTCCTTCAGGGAGATACATAACACACTCGATAGGGAGACTATCTCTTCCACAGATCAATCACAGCACTTCATTCGATATACGTTAACCTAACGCTTCTTAATGACTTACAGGAATGATACGAAAACTAAAGTGCATCAGACTTGTTGATATGGACCTACATCATGATACATTGTTACTCTTTTCATTATTTCAGCCAAAGGCTGGACACATACGTAAAACATGTCGCGTTGTATCTATGAACAAGGAACAGGGTTGAGAGCTAAAAGAGCCAACAATGAAATAGTGTCTTGTGTCAGCAATTGGAGGCTGGAGTGAACAAGTGGAGACTTTACCTTTTACTAAAGGAGGAGATGATTCCATTGAACCAAGATTTGGAAAACAAGTGTCACTGTCACGGCCCTTGCCACCGGCGGCGCATAAACACATACTGGTGCTGCCCCATCGTGAACTCCAGGACCTTTCATACATGGCTCTGCACTGTATAGCATCCTTGCAGGCACCACAGATGCTTCTCATCAAGTCAGGACTTACCTACTTAATCAAGCCGTACCCTTCCTGGGAGGCTTCTGCATCATTCAGTGCGGTCGCACAAAAGTCCGGCTGCGCAACGCAAGTGGAAAACGAACGCATTTTGTCGAGAACGTAAAACCTCTAGTACGGTTGTACAGAGTGCGCTGCGTCCGCTAGCGGCGTGTGTGCGTGAATTGGAGATGTCAGACACTGCTAATGTCCGGCCAACATAACGTCCAGATGCAAAAAGTGTTTTATTGATGATCCGTACAAAATCACGGATGCAAATGCGCATCGTATGACCGCTATCGCGTACTCCGTGAAAAAATGCGTCCATTCGTTCGAACGCACTTTTTCACAGACAACGTGAAAATGCGTTCGTCTGACCCTAGCCTTAATCCAGATGTTTTTGCGGGTTTTCAGCGTGCATTCGCCAGGTTTTTGCAGGTTTTCGGCAGCTTTTCCCTGCACTTCGACAGCCCTGTGGTGCTTGCTGAATACACCGCAGGGTAGCTGAAATGGGAAAGCCGATTTGCACCGAATTGAAGAGAACGAAAAATCACCGAACGTGCGGTGACTTTTCGAATCTCTTTGAATAACCCTGTGTGTCTCAGCCTTTATTCCCTTTATCCCGTTGTTAGAGATTATTGACTTCTTTAATAGGTCAGGGATATATTAATTATGACGCATATTTTTCTTATTGTTGATATACATAGATATATATATATTATTGACAGTGCCTCCAATACCAGCGGTATAAATTGGTATTTAACCCCTAAAATAGGGATTAATAACCAATCAATGAATATACGTCTTAACAAATATATGGCGCGTTATCCCGAGTTCTTTTGATGCTCTAGATATTTTTAAACACAATAAAATCAATAAAGATATGAGACTGCGTAACGGTAAAACAATTCAAACCAAAATTTATTCACACGTCAAGTTTCATACAACCGTATGTTATCAACGGATTAGCAAGACACAATTTACAAGTGATTATAGATTGTGATTAGTAGCGATACTGCGACACGCAATAATCTAATGGACAGATATTTTAGGTTTATAGACCGCACCACAGATATACACGCCTCAATTCTTAAACACCAAACTCTATTCTATTCACTTAAACCTTTCCCATTATAAACCAATCCTCCACCTGGCTAAGATAAACACTCAGTTACTGGGCATCACCTGCAGCACAATTTATTATTGTGGGGGCCTATTCACTAAATGCAACTTCCTTCAGGGAGATACATAACACACTCGATAGGGAGACTATCTCTTCCACAGATCAATCACAGCACTTCATTCGATATACGTTAACCTAACGCTTCTTAATGACTTACAGTGCATGCATTCATTCGAAAGGGCTGCAAGATGGATATGGAAGGAGTTATGCTAGGTTACGAATGGGGCGGACAGTACTTGACATATAAAAGCTATTTCACGGTCCCAGCGTATCTCACTATAGGTATATAATTGATCTTTAGATGTCCACAAACAGTATTCTTGGAATATAAATAATTTCACAAAATTATGGCTCAAGTATGCAGCCGGTAATAGGTTTCTCCCTTAGCAGTCCTCTGCAGTGAACTGTAAAGGCAGAATTTCTATTCTACTGATTATTAGGCTCAAACAGCAAAATAATTTATTTATATTCCTTTAGTTTGTGATGGACATCTAAAGTCAGGACTATGCAATTAGAAAATAGATATCATATTATTCAGGTATACTTTACCATCTGGTTAGTGAAGATAGAGTGGTGGAAGATTAGGGTGTGGTCGGTCTTAAAGGGGCGGCCGATGGTGATTGCCTTTCTTCCCTCCAAGCGTCCCTCAGGTCTCTCCCCAAGCTTTTCTCAGTCTCCTTGCTCTGGAGTGTCCCCTCTATATAGTGGTCTTCCACCCAGTTTTAGATCTAGCCCATCACTATGTGGCCTCATTTGATTGGAGGATATATATTCATCAACTCCAGGGGTCTGTCCAGGTGTTATGTTACCTGGCCAGCAGATGGCGCTCTCAGATCATCCATCAACCTTCTGCAGGAATTAATTTATGGGCTTGGCCAATCTTTTACTGGTTTGGGGTCGTTTTATTCCTATATCCCGGGACTCCATAGATTTTATTAACAAATTAAAATTTATTTCTATTGTGGCATCTCATCCCCCTTTACTTATATCCACAGGGATGTGTATGTGAGGGGACATACAATCATTCATTCGTGGTATCGTTTTTAACAGTCACACGTTACCCGACTTAATTGGCTTCATGCGGATTAGTACACCAGACATTTGTGATGATCAACTAAATGTGGTAGGGCCTCTGTTTTTATAAGATGCTAAAATTATCAGTTCTAACTAATAAATATTCTCATACCATATAGTACATATTGCCGAATAGCAAGCTGGTTTACCCAAGCCATTTAACCTTCTTTGGTTTTTTTTTCTTTATTGGGCAACCTATTGTTCCATGTTTACGTGGTCTTTCAGAGTTTCGATGTGACGAAATAAACACAATACTGAGATATCTATCTTAGTTGTCATTGTGTTCCCTTACTTTTAAACCATTTGATCTAAACCCTGTTTGGTTGTAACAAATAAATAAAATAAACAGAGTCCATTAGACTGTCTTTGATCAATGTTAAATGTCCTTTCTTGTATGCGTAACACTAACGAGTTTAGCTTATCTCTTGTTCTTGTTATATATTAACGACGCAGACAAGTTGTTCGTGTGGCGCAATTCCTGGCCCCAAATTTAAACATTCCTGCGTTATAGAAATTTTATATCTAAAAAGGTCTGACACCGTGAAGGCACTTGCTGCCACCAAAGGCAAAATATTTGGGAGCACTGGCGCCTATACCAGATTCATCTAATTTTAATATTGGACTGCAGGGTCCACCACTGCACTCTTCCACAATACCACAGAGGGGTTTCGGTGTGAAGGCACTTGCTGCCACCAAAGGCACAATATTTGGGTGCACTGACGCCTGTACGCCTGTACCAGATTCATATCATTTTAATATTTGACCGCAGGGTCCAACCCTGCACTCTTCCACAATACCGCAGAGGGGTTACGGTGTGACAGCACTGTTGCCGGCAATAAAGGCCCAATTTTAAAGCACCTATTGTTACTTTCAACCAAAGCCTGCATACGTTTCACCATAATTTAGCCAAAAAAATCACTAATCTTGTTCTGTGTGTACTAAAATGTCTCCTCTTTTCATACAGGCTGCCGCCCCAAGCAGTTGTTTATGAATAGATTAAAGGAAAACCATTTACCGTTATTTGAAATGTCATTTTTTTGTTTTTAAATGTTTCTATACATCCTACAAATCCGCCACTTCACGGGCAGGTTATGGGGACCTCCTAGGCACGATATTTGAAGGAATTTTTCGTTTTTATTCTTAACCTTTATGTCATGGAAAAATCACTGTTCCTTTAAAAACGTTTTTTTTAAAACTTTTTGTCCTCATTTCCTGTCCCCCAGGGCACTACCTGGACCCCCATACACCTTTTACGGCAAATATCTAGCATATATGCCCTCTTGGAGGACACTCTAAAAACCGAACGTTCGAGTCCCATTGACTTACATTGAGTTCGGATCGTGTTCGAGTTCGAACTCGAACTTTTGAAATTGTTCAAGTTCGAAGTCGAACCGAACACGGGGGCGTTCGGCTCATCCCTAGTGGAGGTGAGGCTCCACTAACTGGCCAGCAGCACAGTAAGGTCTGCCATCAGCAGTCACTGGATGAGCGTGCTGCAGTTGCGTCTCGCTTGCTGCGTCCCAAAAGGCAGCTGTCTAGGCTGTCTCTGCAGAGTGATGATTTTTAACAAATCCTCCGTATTTTGCTCTGTATTTAGGTGTTTGAATCCTTCAAGCAGTATACTTTGTGTGCGGTGAGCCTCTTGCGTGCGATGAGCCCCTTCTTGCATTTTCTGCATGTGCTCGCTAAATACAATTTTTTCCCTTGACATCTACAGTATGAACGCCATAAATAGAAAGTCTGGACAGATATCATCAATCGGCTCTAATTCTTTTTCTCACTAGTGTAATTTGGAGTAAAGTCAATGAAAGCTGCACATGAAATGGATTTTGTTTCATAGGGGGATGGTAAAAGGCTGGTCAGTTGACCCTGCCATTAAACCTGCAGTGATTCATTGATGTAAAAATTACACATCCGCTTCAGGATGTTATATTTCCACCTTAATGCATCCTAGAACAGATCATAAACCTGAGCAACGTGTCCAGGAATGATACGAAAACTAAAGTGCATCAGACTTGTTGATATGGACCTACATCATGATACATTGTTACTCTTTTCATTATTTCAGCCAAAGGCTGGACACATACGTAAAACATGTCGCGTTGTATCTATGAACAAGGAACAGGGTTGAGAGCTAAAAGAGCCAACAATGAAATAGTGTCTTGTGTCAGCAATTGGAGGCTGGAGTGAACAAGTGGAGACTTTACCTTTTACTAAAGGAGGAGATGATTCCATTGAACCAAGATTTGGAAAACAAGTGTCACTGTCACGGCCCTTGCCACCGGCGGCGCATAAACACATACTGGTGCTGCCCCATCGTGAACTCCAGGACCTTTCATACATGGCTCTGCACTGTATAGCATCCTTGCAGGCACCACAGATGCTTCTCATCAAGTCAGGACTTACCTACTTAATCAAGCCGTACCCTTCCTGGGAGGCTTCTGCATCATTCAGTGCTCACCACTCCTGAGAGGTAGTAAGAAACCTGTGAGCTTCCTAATCTGTCCAGCCCAGCTCTACCACAGAGACCCCTCGCTGCTACCACAGAGACCCCTCGCTGTTACCACAGAGACCCCTCGCTGTTACCACAGAGACCCCTCGCTGTTACCACAGAGACCCCTCGCTGTTACCACAGAGACCCCTCGCTGCTATCACAGAGACCCCTCACTGTTACCACAGAGACCCCTCGCTGCTGCCACAGAGACCCCTCGCTGCTATCACAGAGACCCCTCACTGTTACCACAGAGACCCCTCGCTGCTGCCACAGAGACCCCTCGCTGTTACCACAGAGACCCCTCGCTGCTACCACAGAGACCCCTCGCTGTTACCACAGAGACCCCTCGCTGCTACCACAGAGACCCCTCGCTGCTATCACAGAGACCCCTCGCTGTTACCACAGAGACCCCTCGCTGCTGCCACAGAGACCCCTCACTGTTACCACAGAGACCCCTCGCTGCTGCCACAGAGACCCCTCGCTGCTACCACAGAGACCCCTCGCTGTTACCACAGAGACCCCTCGCTGCTACCACAGAGACCCCTCCCTGTTACCACAGAGACCCCTCGCTGTTACCGCAGAGACCCCTCGCTGCTACCACAGAGACCCCTCACTGTTACCACAGTTACCACAGTTTAACTAGTATGATGTGCCTAAGAGGAAAAAGTCAATGACTCAACTTCAAAAAAGCAGAAGAAATATGAAATAGAAAAAACATATAAACCAAGTACAAAACTTGTCTTTTAAATGTAACGATACTCCAATAAAAAAGGTATCACTACGCACTACTACGATTTTGGCATCTGGACTAACATGGTTTATCTGATCTACACTATATAGATATATCTATACACACACTCACCGCCACTTTATTAGGTACACCTTGCTAGTACCGGGTTGGACCCCTTTTGCCTTCAGAACTGCCTTAATTCTTCGAGGCATAGATTCAACAAGGTGTTGGAAACCTTCCTCAGAGATTTTGGTCCATATTGACATGATCATGTCACGTAGTTGCTGCAGATTTATCAGCTGCACATCCGTGATGCGTATCTCCACCACCACATCCCAAAGGTGCTCTATTGGATTGAGGTCTGGTGACTGTGGAGGCCATTGGAGCACAGTGATCTCATTGTCATGTTCAAGAAAGCAGTTTGAGATGATTTGAGCTTTGTGACCTGGTGCATTATCCTGCTGGAAGTAGCCATTAGAAGATACAGGGTACACTTTGTTCATAAAGGGATGGACATGGTCAGCAACAATACTCAGGTAGGTTGTAGCATTTAAATGATGCTCAGATGGTACTAAGGGGCCCAAAGTGTGCCAAGAAAATATCCCCTACACCATTACACCACCCAGAACCATTTATTTATTTATAAAGTATTTTACCAGGAAGGACACATTGAGATTTCTCTAATTTTCAAGTATGTCCGTTGATACAAGGTAGGATGGATCCATGCTTTTGTGTTGTTTGCGCAAAATTCTGACCCTACCATCTGAATGTCGCAGCTGAAATAGAGACTCATCAGACCAGGCAACGTTTTTCCAATCTTCTATTGTCCAATTTTGGTGAACCTGTGTGAATTGTAATCTCTGTTTCCTGCTCTTAGCTGACAGGAGTAGCACCCGGTGTGGTCTGCTGCTGCTGCTGTAGCCCATCTGCTTCAAGGTTGGACGTGTTGTGCGTTCACAGATGGTATTCTGCATACTTTGGTGGTAACGAGAGGTTATTTGAGTTACTCTTGTCTTTCTATCATCTCGAACCAGTCTGCCCATTCATCTCTGACCTCTGACATCAACAAGGTATTTTCGTCCACACAGCTGCCGCTCACTGGATATTTTCTCTTTTTCGGCCCATTATCTGTAAACCCTAGAGATGGTTGTGCGTGAAAATCCCAGTAGATCAGCAGTTTTTGAAATACTCAGACCAGCCCGTCTGGCACCAACAACCATGCTACGTTCAAAGTCACTTAAATCCCCTTTCTTCCCCATTCTGATGCTCGGTTTGAACTTCAGCAAGTCGTCTTCACCGCGTCTAGATGCCTAAATGCGCTGAGTTACTGCCATGCGATTGGCTGATCAGCAATTTGAGTTAACAAGCAATTGAACAGGTGTACCTAATAAAAGTGGCCGGGGAGTGTGTGTGTATACATATATACAGTATATGTACACACAGTCACAAAAAGCAGCATTCATCCCTAAGTGTACTAATTGTAGTAAAAAAAGTAGCTCACGACCACAAAAACCATATCAGTCTCCAAAAGTACAGGACACACTCGTAAGTAAAAAATAACCTTTGCTCAGAGGCGGATAAAAAAATGCTCAGCAGGAGCAGAAACCTCAGGCTTTTTTTGAAATTCTAAATTTTTTATTTACACAAAATATGACAGTGGGATACAGAAGGAAAGAAAGGGAATGACCATAAAGGGGGAAAAAATAAATACAGTAATACAGAAAACGCCAACCTTACAACCTAGAGAGGATGGAGAGGAGGCAGTTCATAGTAGAAAAAAACCCAGATACGTATCTCCCCCTGAATCGCCCACCCATCACAAAGCATCAAGTAATCATCACAATGTCCCAGAGTGTCCAGTGATCCCTTTTAGGGTGTTTAAGACCATAGGTCTGTAGCGCCATGTGTAAATAGGATCTCATGTCTGTTATTAAAGAAATGATAACCCCCATGGAGGGGACCGTAGAACGTGTCCAGTTACAAGCTAAAAGGAGCAAGGTACCAGCTATCATCACACAAAACATCCTCAGCTGTTGGTTGATAAACAGTTTGTGGGCATACCCGGTATGTATTCTTCCAGGGCTAATGGTGTAGACACTCCTATTGACTTAGTAATCAATTGTGACACCACAGAAGCGCAGGTTTCGTGCAAGACCACCAAACATGAAGCATGATTCCGTCACTAAGAAGGCATCTCCAGCAGACTGAGGACGCGGCCTTGTCCACATGACGCTCCCTAACCGGCACAAAGTACCATCTATAGAGGACTTCACCAGTGACGTGTGGTGAGATCAGTGGCTGTTGAGGCACTGGCTATTATCAGAGCCAGACATACACAGGTTACGTAGGTGCGGGGTCATTGCTCCCCAGGATCTGGCTGCTCTCAGTGCTCCCCAGGATCTGGCTGCTCTCAGTTCTCCCCAGGAACTGGCCATTCAGTGCTCCCCATGATCTGGCTACTGTCACGGATGGCTCTGTTCTGGGGCGCCTGGCAGCAGATTCCTCGCTGCTCGCTGGCCAGGCGCCGAATAATAACGCCACCGGGTGCGCTCACGTGGGACGCCGGGGGGCGGAGCCTGGCGTTATGACGCGGACCCGCCGGGTTTAAAACCCGGCTTCACTAGTTCGCCGGTGCCCTGACGTGGTATTCACTTCCCGCAGAGCTCTTGTGTTTTTTGGCTAATATATCTGTGTCTGACCTTGCTTCTGGCTAACGAACGATTCTGTGTATGACTCCTGGCATTGGCAAACGAACCATTCTGTGTATGACTCCTGGCATTGGCAAACGAACCATTCTGTGTATGACTCCTGGCATTGGCAAACGAACCATTCTGTGTATGACTCCTGGCATTGGCAAACGAACCATTCTGTGTATGACTCCTGGCATTGGCAAACGAACCATTCTGTGTATGACTCCTGGCATTGGCAAACGAACCATTCTGTGTATGACCCCTGGCATTGGCGAACGAACCACCCTGTGTATAACCCTTGGTATTGGCATTTACTCTTCTCACGGTTCTGCTCTTAACTTTGGTACCGAGGTCAGTCTATGTGGCACCCTAAGCACACATCAGGCTACCTCTGATATTACTAAGGTCCTAGGGAGAACGAGTACTCTATTCTGTACCTCTGTCTGGTGTTTACCCTTGCTTGTCTATTGTCTGGTTAATTATCTATCTAGTTGTGCCGACCATTCAAGGATCGGAAGGGTAGAGAGCGGTCTACGTAAAGGGACCACTATCTTGGTATTCAGGGGGATTCGTGACAGTACGTCAGGGCCAATGGATCCCGCAGACCTCTCTAACCAGTTGGCACGTATCGCAGCCAGACAAGAGGAGCAGGACCATAGGATGGACCAGATTTCTCTCGCTCTACAAACCCTGTTAAATCGGTCCAATACTGGTACCACAAACCCTCCAGACCCAGTATTGCCTAGAGTCAGTTCGGTCTCTCCTGAGAGACATAGGCTTAGTATGAAGGCACCCTTACGCTATGATGGTACACCAAGCTTATGCCGGGGTTTTCTGACCCAACTCGAGATCTTGTTTGAGAACAACCCAGGGTCTTGTATATCTGATAAAGCCAAAGTAGGCTATCTGATTAATCATTTAACAGAAAAAGCTTTATTATGGGCTACGCCGTTGTGGGAAAATAAGAAACCCATCATCTATGACTATGAGGGTTTTACCTCTGAGTTAAAACGTACCTTTGATCCCTCTAGAAGGGCTACCAATGCGGGTAGGTCCTTGTTTCACATTAAACAAGGTAATAGGAGGGTCTCCGACTATGCCATAGAGTTTAAGACTTTGACGTCAGAGGTGCTTTGGCCGAATGACGTTTTAACCTTAGCCTTTACCGAAGGCCTGAACGAGGCTTTTATGTTTGAGCTGGCTCCCTTAAAATTACCAGAAAATCTGGACCATTTGATTGACTTTTGCATAGCCATGGACGATCAAATTAGGGAAAGGAGACACCCCAGAGACAGACCCAGAAGGGTCTTGCCTCCTTTACCCTTATTACCCAGACACACCAGTACGTCAGGTAACCCGGAGAACGCTGTCGATGTATGTATGAAAACAGGAGTTTTACACCATGAAACGATAAGATTTCAAATTATTGAATCTCCCTCATGTCCTGTCGTTCTTGGGTTTCCATGGTTAACAGAGCACAACCCGGTTATTGATTGGGTCCAGAGAGACATAAAATGTTGGGGTCCTAATTGTCAGTCTAATTGCCTAGGCAGGGTCAATGTGATTGGTAGCCTCAATATTGCCACAGCCCCTCCTTTATCCACAGAGGTCCCTGAATGTTATCTGGCATTAAAGGAGGTGTTCTCTAAAGCCAGGACTGAGGTCCTACCACCACATCGTCCATATGACTGTGCTATTGATTTACTCCCCGGTACGATGCCTCCTAGGGGACATGTATACCCTTTGTCACAAAAAGAAAATGACATTATGGAGGAATACATAAGGGAGAATCTAGAGCGAGGATTCATTAGACGGTCCTCCTCTCCAGCAGGAGCAGGTTTCTTTTTTGTCTCCAAAAAAGAGGGAGATCTGCGACCTTGCATCGATTATAGAGGTTTGAATAGGATAACTATAAGAAATGCATATCCCATACCTCTCATAACAGAATTGTTCGACCGATTAAAAGGGGCCCGTATATATACGAAGCTCGATTTACGCGGAGCTTACAACCTGGTTAGGGTTAAAAAGGGAGATGAATGGAAAACGGCTTTTAATACACGTAGCGGGCATTATGAATACCTGGTGATGCCCTTTGGATTATGTAATGCGCCAGCCGTTTTTCAGGACCTCATAAATGACACCCTAAGGGATTTTCTGCAAGAATTCGTCATAGTATATCTGGATGACATCCTGATATACTCTCCTGATGTGGAAACTCATCACGCCCACGTGAAACAAGTGTTGAAAAAACTATTGAAGGCTGGATTGTATTGTAAACTAGAAAAATGTCTATTCGACATAGTAACAGTGCATTTCCTTGGTTATATAATAACCCCTGAGGGTTTTCAAATGGACCCTAAAAAACTCTCAGCAATTCTTGACTGGCCTCTACCCCAAGGGCTTAAAGCCATCCAGAGGTTTCTGGGGTTTACTAACTACTATCGGAGATTCATTAAAGACTTTTCAGCCTTGGTAGCTCCCCTCACGGCTTTGACAAAGAAAGGGGTGGGAAATCAGAAATGGACACCTCAAGCCACTCAAGCCTTTGAGGCACTTAAACAAGCATTCACTACTGCCCCGTTCTCCGACATCCAGATCCGGCTCTGCCTTTCCAAGTAGAAGTTGACGCCTCCGAACTAGGTCTTGGTGCAGTCTTGTCCCAAAGGGAGGCACCCGACAAACCCTTGCATCCATGCGGCTTCTATTCTCGGAAATTGTCCCCGGCAGAGAAGAACTATGACATTGGAAATAGAGAGTTGTTAGCAGTCATCTCGGCCTTGGCAGAATGGAGATACTTATTGGAGGGGTCTAGGGACCCCATCGTTATCATAACCGATCATAAGAATCTCACGTACATTGGAGATGCTAAACGTTTAAATTCCAGACAAGCGAGATGGTCATTGTTTCTTTCAAGTTTTAATTTCGTGCTTACCTATAGACCTGGGTCCAGAAACATTAAAGCAGACGCCTTATCGAGACAGTATGAATCTTATGAACATAATATCCAAGATCAGCATCCCATTGTACCCCAGGAAAGGATTATAGCCTCTACCACAATTAGTGTCTCGTCTCCTCTAGTGAAAAGGTTGCAGACCGTCCAGGGTGCAGCTCCTGGGGGGAAACCTCCGCGAAACTCTTTGTACCTGAGAACGAAAGAGAGGAAGTACTTAACGTTTATCATGACAATAAAACCTCTGGGCATATGGGTATCACCAAAACAGTGGCTAGTATCAGTAAACTCCTCTGGTGGCCCACGCTGCGCCGAGACGTTAAAGATTACATAGCTGTGTGCGAGGTGTGCACAAGACATAAAAGTCCCAAAACAGCACCCATTGGTTTACTCCAGCCTTTGCCGATCCCCGAACGCCCATGGTCGCATGTAGCCATGGATTTTATAGTAGATTTACCTGAGTCAAGAGGGAATACAGTTATACTTACGGTCATAGATCGATTCTCCAAGATGGGTCACTATGTGCCTCTTCGGAAACTACCTTCGGCAGCCGAACTGGTGCCCATATTCATTTCCAACGTGGTTCGCATACACGGTGTTCCTCTGGAGATTGTCTCTGATAGGGGGACACAATTCGTCTCCAGATTCTGGAAAGGGTTTTGTAAGAATGTGGGGATAGACTTATCCTTCTCTTCGGCCTATCACCCCCAGACCAACGGAGCAGCAGAACGAGCCAACCAAAATATAGAGAAATATCTCAGGTGCTTTATATCAGAACAACAAAATAACTGGTCAGACCTGTTACCTTGGGCAGAGTATGCTTTGAACAGTGCAGTAAGTGAATCCACAGGACATTCCCCTTTCTTCACTGTTTATGGTTTTGATCCTCCCGTGCTCCCCGCTACGTTTCCTGATACCACGATTCCTGCTTTGGATGAGCATTTGGCATCATTGAAAGAGACTTGGGAGAGAGTCAAACGGGCACTGGAAGAGAGTAGTGCCATCCAGAAAACCAAGGCCGACAGACACAGGAGGCAGGCACCCGTGTATCAAGTTGGGGACAGGGTTTGGCTTTCTTCACGGAATATTAAGCTCTTAGTGCCTTCCATGAAGTTGGCACCTAGATATATCGGCCCCTATAAGATTCTGCGGCGACTCAACCCTGTCTCCTATGCTTTGGCGTTACCCCCCCATATCAGGATACACAATGTGTTCCACGTAAGCCTTTTGAAACCGTTGTTGTGTAACCGGTACACCAAGGTCCGTGCTCCACCTCCTCCTGTCTCTGTGGAGGGCCAGGAGGAGTACGAGGTTGAGGCCATTCTGGATGCCAGAAAGTCTAGGGGGTCCTTACAGTACTTGGTCGATTGGGTGGGTTACGGTCCAGAGGATCGTTCTTGGATTCCGGCTGCAGAGGTCCATGCCCCTCGGTTGGTGAAGGCCTTCTATTTGGCGCACCCCCGTGCCCCTGGGGGTCGTCCAGTGGCCGCCCGTAGAGGGGGGGTTCTGTCACGGATGGCTCTGTTCTGGGGCGCCTGGCAGCAGATTCCTCGCTGCTCGCTGGCCAGGTGCCGAATAATAACGCCACCGGGTGCGCTCACGTGGGACGCCGGGGGGCGGAGCCTGGCGTTATGACGCGGACTCGCCGGGTTTAAAACCCGGCTTCACTAGTTCGCCGGTGCCCTGACGTGGTATTCACTTCCCGCAGAGCTCTTGTGTTTTTTGGCTAATATATCCCTAACCTGGGAGGGGGTTCACCTCAAGACTGAGGCGTTCTTAGACTCTGGGGCCTCAGGTAATTTCATGGATAAATATTTTGCTGCCAAAAACCTCTTACCTCTGGTTCTCAAGGAAAAACCTCTAATGGTGGAGGCCATAGATGGTAAACCCCTGTCATGTCCACATATCACTCACAACACTGTCGATGTATGTATGAAAACAGGAGTTTTACACCATGAAACGATAAGATTTCAAATTATTGAATCTCCCTCATGTCCTGTCGTTCTTGGGTTTCCATGGTTAACAGAGCACAACCCGGTTATTGATTGGGTCCAGAGAGACATAAAATGTTGGGGTCCTAATTGTCAGTCTAATTGCCTAGGCAGGGTCAATGTGATTGGTAGCCTCAATATTGCCACAGCCCCTCCTTTATCCACAGAGGTCCCTGAATGTTATCTGGCATTAAAGGAGGTGTTCTCTAAAGCCAGGACTGAGGTCCTACCACCACATCGTCCATATGACTGTGCTATTGATTTACTCCCCGGTACGATGCCTCCTAGGGGACATGTATACCCTTTGTCACAAAAAGAAAACGACATTATGGAGGAATACATAAGGGAGAATCTAGAGCGAGGATTCATTAGACGGTCCTCCTCTCCAGCAGGAGCAGGTTTCTTTTTTGTCTCCAAAAAAGAGGGAGATCTGCGACCTTGCATCGATTATAGAGGTTTGAATAGGATAACTATAAGAAATGCATATCCCATACCTCTCATAACAGAATTGTTCGACCGATTAAAAGGGGCCCGTATATATACGAAGCTCGATTTACGCGGAGCTTACAACCTGGTTAGGGTTAAAAAGGGAGATGAATGGAAAACGGCTTTTAATACACGTAGCGGGCATTATGAATACCTGGTGATGCCCTTTGGATTATGTAATGCGCCAGCCGTTTTTCAGGACCTCATAAATGACACCCTAAGGGATTTTCTGCAAGAATTCGTCATAGTATATCTGGATGACATCCTGATATACTCTCCTGATGTGGAAACTCATCACGCCCACGTGAAACAAGTGTTGAAAAAACTATTGAAGGCTGGATTGTATTGTAAACTAGAAAAATGTCTATTCGACATAGTAACAGTGCATTTCCTTGGTTATATAATAACCCCTGAGGGTTTTCAAATGGACCCTAAAAAACTCTCAGCAATTCTTGACTGGCCTCTACCCCAAGGGCTTAAAGCCATCCAGAGGTTTCTGGGGTTTACTAACTACTATCGGAGATTCATTAAAGACTTTTCAGCCTTGGTAGCTCCCCTCACGGCTTTGACAAAGAAAGGGGTGGGAAATCAGAAATGGACACCTCAAGCCACTCAAGCCTTTGAGGCACTTAAACAAGCATTCACTACTGCCCCCGTTCTCCGACATCCAGATCCGGCTCTGCCTTTCCAAGTAGAAGTTGACGCCTCCGAACTAGGTCTTGGTGCAGTCTTGTCCCAAAGGGAGGCACCCGACAAACCCTTGCATCCATGCGGCTTCTATTCTCGGAAATTGTCCCCGGCAGAGAAGAACTATGACATTGGAAATAGAGAGTTGTTAGCAGTCATCTCGGCCTTGGCAGAATGGAGATACTTATTGGAGGGGTCTAGGGACCCCATCGTTATCATAACCGATCATAAGAATCTCACGTACATTGGAGATGCTAAACGTTTAAATTCCAGACAAGCGAGATGGTCATTGTTTCTTTCAAGTTTTAATTTCGTGCTTACCTATAGACCTGGGTCCAGAAACATTAAAGCAGACGCCTTATCGAGACAGTATGAATCTTATGAACATAATATCCAAGATCAGCATCCCATTGTACCCCAGGAAAGGATTATAGCCTCTACCACAATTAGTGTCTCGTCTCCTCTAGTGAAAAGGTTGCAGACCGTCCAGGGTGCAGCTCCTGGGGGGAAACCTCCCGCGAAACTCTTTGTACCTGAGAACGAAAGAGAGGAAGTACTTAACGTTTATCATGACAATAAAACCTCTGGGCATATGGGTATCACCAAAACAGTGGCTAGTATCAGTAAACTCCTCTGGTGGCCCACGCTGCGCCGAGACGTTAAAGATTACATAGCTGTGTGCGAGGTGTGCACAAGACATAAAAGTCCCAAAACAGCACCCATTGGTTTACTCCAGCCTTTGCCGATCCCCGAACGCCCATGGTCGCATGTAGCCATGGATTTTATAGTAGATTTACCTGAGTCAAGAGGGAATACAGTTATACTTACGGTCATAGATCGATTCTCCAAGATGGGTCACTATGTGCCTCTTCGGAAACTACCTTCGGCAGCCGAACTGGTGCCCATATTCATTTCCAACGTGGTTCGCATACACGGTGTTCCTCTGGAGATTGTCTCTGATAGGGGGACACAATTCGTCTCCAGATTCTGGAAAGGGTTTTGTAAGAATGTGGGGATAGACTTATCCTTCTCTTCGGCCTATCACCCCCAGACCAACGGAGCAGCAGAACGAGCCAACCAAAATATAGAGAAATATCTCAGGTGCTTTATATCAGAACAACAAAATAACTGGTCAGACCTGTTACCTTGGGCAGAGTATGCTTTGAACAGTGCAGTAAGTGAATCCACAGGACATTCCCCTTTCTTCACTGTTTATGGTTTTGATCCTCCCGTGCTCCCCGCTACGTTTCCTGATACCACGATTCCTGCTTTGGATGAGCATTTGGCATCATTGAAAGAGACTTGGGAGAGAGTCAAACGGGCACTGGAAGAGAGTAGTGCCATCCAGAAAACCAAGGCCGACAGACACAGGAGGCAGGCACCCGTGTATCAAGTTGGGGACAGGGTTTGGCTTTCTTCACGGAATATTAAGCTCTTAGTGCCTTCCATGAAGTTGGCACCTAGATATATCGGCCCCTATAAGATTCTGCGGCGACTCAACCCTGTCTCCTATGCTTTGGCGTTACCCCCCCATATCAGGATACACAATGTGTTCCACGTAAGCCTTTTGAAACCGTTGTTGTGTAACCGGTACACCAAGGTCCGTGCTCCACGTCCTCCTGTCTCTGTGGAGGGCCAGGAGGAGTACGAGGTTGAGGCCATTCTGGATGCCAGAAAGTCTAGGGGGTCCTTACAGTACTTGGTCGATTGGGTGGGTTACGGTCCAGAGGATCGTTCTTGGATTCCGGCTGCAGAGGTCCATGCCCCTCGGTTGGTGAAGGCCTTCTATTTGGCGCACCCCCGTGCCCCTGGGGGTCGTCCAGTGGCCGCCCGTAGAGGGGGGGTTCTGTCACGGATGGCTCTGTTCTGGGGCGCCTGGCAGCAGATTCCTCGCTGCTCGCTGGCCAGGCGCCGAATAATAACGCCACCGGGTGCGCTCACGTGGGACGCCGGGGGGCGGAGCCTGGCGTTATGACGCGGACTCGCCGGGTTTAAAACCCGGCTTCACTAGTTCGCCGGTGCCCTGACGTGGTATTCACTTCCCACAGAGCTCTTGTGTTTTTTGGCTAATATATCTGTGTCTGACCTTGCTTCTGGCTAACGAACGATTCTGTGTATGACTCCTGGCATTGGCAAACGAACCATTCTGTGTATGACTCCTGGCATTGGCAAACGAACCATTCTGTGTATGACTCCTGGCATTGGCAAACGAACCATTCTGTGTATGACTCCTGGCATTGGCAAACGAACCATTCTGTGTATGACTCCTGGCATTGGCAAACGAACCATTCTGTGTATGACTCCTGGCATTGGCAAAAGAACCATTCTGTGTATGACCCCTGGCATTGGCGAACGAACCACCCTGTGTATAACCCTTGGTATTGGCATTTACTCTTCTCACGGTTCTGCTCTTAACTTTGGTACCGAGGTCAGTCTATGTGGCACCCTAAGCACACATCAGGCTACCTCTGATATTACTAAGGTCCTAGGGAGAACGAGTACTCTATTCTGTACCTCTGTCTGGTGTTTACCCTTGCTTGTCTATTGTCTGGTTAATTATCTATCTAGTTGTGCCGACCATTCAAGGATCGGAAGGGTAGAGAGCGGTCTACGTAAAGGGACCACTATCTTGGTATTCAGGGGGATTCGTGACAGTACCTCTGTCTGGTATTTACCCTTGCTTGTCTATTGTCTGGTTAATTATCTATCTAGTTGTGCCGACCATTCAAGGATCGGAAGGGTAGAGAGCGGTCTACGTAAAGGGACCACTATCTTGGTATTCAGGGGGATTCGTGACAGCTACTCTCAGTGATCCCCAGGATCTGGCTGTTCAGTGCTCCCTGGGAACTAGCTTCTCTCAGTGCTCCCCAGGAACTGGCTGCTCTTAGTACTTCCCAGGAGCATTGTAACAGAGGTCAGGGTGCTGCTCCTCTATTCGGTTGCTTTGGGTAAGTGGTTCTGTATTAGGATGCTTTGGGCAGGTAGTTCTGTATTAGGATGTTTTGGGCAGGTGGTTCTGTAATAGGATGCTTTGGCTGGTGGTTCTGTATTAGGATGTTTTGGGCAGGTGGTTCTGTATTAGGATGTTTTGGGTAGGTGGCTCTGTCACATGACTGTCCTGCACCAATCAATGCATTGGAGGCATGCCTCCTATGCAGACGTTTTTTGAATGACTTGGACCAATAGCGCTTTCCTATTGGTCCGAGCTCTTCCATTGCTCTCCCAGGGCCTCTGAGACACTGGGAGAGCAATATTCAGGAAGTGGGCAGTGCTCGGACGTCTGTTCATTGAACAGACGCGCCACACTGCCCACTTCTTGGCAGCCTACGCGATTTGCGTATCGTCCTGCTACGCAAATTGTGTAGGCTCAGGCTGCTGGGAAGAAAAAAATGTGTAGCGGACGGAGAAGATGGTGGGGGAACTGCAGAGCAGGTGAGTTTGACTGCAGTGCAGCCCTTAATGGCAGGCGAGGCTCTGCCTCACCTGCCACCCCTGACCGCACGTCCCTGGACTTCACGTCTCACCTCCAATAAGAAGGTGCACCGATAGGCTCCCTTATCAATTATAAAAGCCCTATGCCACGTCTGAGCGGGTATCATGATGATACCTACTTCTGATTCTCACACCGTTTGAAATCGCCACTCATGCTCAAACGTAGTAGTGTTCAACGCCTCATAACAAATTGGCAAAAGTCTTGTCTCCACTCTCCAGTAGTGGACAGACATCAAATTGTTTGAAGGGCGTCAGTGTTGTAGAGGGAGTAGGAGAAGCTGACAATAAATTCATGGTCTTCAAGAATGACTTCAGTTTTTCTTTTTTGAGAAAGTATTTTACCAGGAAGGATACGGTCAGGGACCGGGGCAGGTTCTGGTGACACCGGTGATGTGGTGGATATGATCCCAGGATGCAGTAAATAAAGGCAACAACAAAAGGCTTGGTGTAAGTAGCAAAAAAGTATACTATATAACTGATTACAAACAAAAGGCAGGAATCTGTATAAATAATAATAGTCCTTGAAAAACCGGCTGGGTGGAGTAGAGGTAACATCCCTACTCCATGTGGAGACATGGGTTCGATCCCAGCACGAGCACCTCTCCAGTAAGTGTCCTTGTGCAAGACACCTATCGGTACATACTCACCACCCAGGACATACTTGAAAACGAGAGAAATCTCAATGTATCCTTCCTGGTAAAATCCTTTCTCAAGAAAAAAAAAATGCAGAGGATGGGGAAAACACAGTCTCTTGAAAAAGGGAATCCGGATAAGTCTCTGGAGATGGAGTGAGGAGGAACAGTGGATGGAGGTCTTGAAGCAGGTAAAACAGAAGGGGGTCTCGAGACACAGTACCGGCAAGGATATTTCAGTGAGAGAGTCCAGGGGAATATAGCCAGGGGTCCGGTGCGCAGGTTAGTCAAGAGTATATCAACAAGGTTGGTCACGAGGCTCTTAGACAGGTTCAGGTACTTCCTTCCTTCCTTAGCAAGGGGTCATATATTGATGACAGAGCACTGGCTGGATGTGGGAGAGGTTCTTTTGAAGGAACCCAGCCAGCGCTCATTACATACACAATTGATGCAGCAAACCAAAGTTGGAATAAGGCATGCTGACATACATGGACATGCCACCAGGGCTGGACTCAGGACTTAGCCTTCCTTCTACGGTGTCGCCGTGGGACCTGACAGATACATTGAGATTCCTCTCGTTTTCAGGTATTTCCTGGGTGGCGATGTTTTGTTAGGAGTCTTGCCCAAGAACTCTTATTGGAGAGGTGCTCTTGCTGGGATTTGAACCACTGTCTCCACGGCTATAGAGTAGTGATGTAACCTCTACTCTACTCAGTCAGTACAATTGATAGTAGGAGAAACATAACATATTAGGTAAATGGTAACTAGCCTACAATGTGGCAAATGGCAACAGAGAATGTCCTGTAAAACAAAAGAACCGTTGCTCTGCACACTAGAAAAGCAGAGGTGCACTCCTTTAAACAAGGCTTCCCAACAAACCTCTATAACTATGAAATCATGATCTAAGCATTATGGTATTTATGCCTTTTTTGTTGGTTAATTTTGGATGTTATATGTCATATTTTATCATGTTTTGCTATCAATAAATTGGATTTTATTTGAGTGCATCCTTATTTTGTATTTTTAACAGAGAATGTCCTGTCACTTAGGCTGGGGTCAGACGAGCGTAGTGTTCACGTCCGTGATTGCGCCTAAAAGTACGTCTGTGATAGCATGACAGAAAGCCCATTGGAGCCTGACACATGAAGTACGTCCGCACTGAACTGCGGACGCACAACGGCCGCGGCCCACGGACGCAAGGCACGCAAGAACGTACATCCCCTAGAACGGCCGCACAAAGTGCGCTGCGTCCGCAACATCTGCATAGCTTTGTGTGTGAGTGATGGAACGTGGTCAGACGGACTGCATTTATACTGCACCAAACACAAAAGATCCTGGACTCAGGCAGCTGCAATTCATGAATTTATTCAGCAGGGTAGCATCTCACCACCACGGAACAGTGACGTTTCGGCCACAGACGGCCTTAATCATGATTAAGGCCGTCTGTGGCCGAAACGTCACTGTTCCGTGGTGGTGAGATGCTACCCTGCTGAATAAATTCATGAATTGCAGCTGCCTGAGTCCAGGATCTTTTGTGTTTGGTGCAGTTTGTGAAGGGAGTTTCGGCGCTCCCATTCCTGGAGGCTCGGCGCCTGTCTTGTGGGCTCCCAGCGGTGGAGATTGCGGCACCTTTGGATGACCTCACGGACTGCATTTATACGTCCAGCATTTTTCACGGACAAAATGGTTTTGCTTTTTAATTTATTTTCCCTCCTACATCCGTCAAAATATACGTCAGTGAATAAACGGACTGTGTGGCCACTACTGTGTCTTCCGTACTGATGTACGTCCGTAGAAATCACGCTCGTCTGACCCTAGCCTAAATGTTTGAGGTGCATTATCCAGGGCTCTTTTTCAGGGAATACTCGCCGGTACTAAGTACCAGCACCTCACCAGTCAGTACTGGAACCTCACCACCAGCCTGGACTAACAGGAGAGAGCACGATGCTCCTCCCTCCTCCTGCAGTGGTAGGCAGAGAATCGGAAGCGCTCGGCAGCTCATGTTGCTCCTGAACGCTTCCGATTATCAGGAGTGTATGTAGGGACCGATATCCCCCTCTTTTCCCAGTAAGTGACAAGGGAGGGCTGGTTAAATAAAATCTCCCCTCTGTTTCTTCAGTGTCCCAGCTCTGGCAGATGTGTGTAAACATGCTGCACCCCCTCTCTCTGCATCCGCTGAAACTTTGAACAGCATGGGGAGGGGGTGCAGCATATTTACACACATCTGCCAGAACTGCGGATTGTCAGGCAAGTGGTGGGATCAGAGGAGCTGGCACTGTAAGGTGGTACAGGAGCCCGCCTAAGAGCGCAAGACCAGGATAGGGTGCAAAAATGTTTTTGACTCCCTGGTCACTTGCCTTGACAGGGATCCAAATTTTAAACTATCTGCCTGGCGTTGTGTCCCTGCTGCTCCGCCTCTAAGATGCAGCCGGTGCCCAGCAAGCTGCATTGTATCTGCCTGGTCAGAGAGCAGACTTCCCAGCGGTGGTGGATACGGAAGCCTGTGCTCTCTCTCCTCCCGGTCCCGTCCTCCTTACTGGTGCCTGGCCCCCTCTGATGATGTCAAGAGGAGGGCATCCCAAAAGAAGTCTACACTGCCGCCTTACTACCAGGATCCCCAGCAGTACCAGACGGTGTGTGGTGCACCCTGGAAGGTGAGAAGGTGGAAATTTAAGTCCTGGCTGCATTGCACTGCAGGGATACAGTGACAGGCAGGCCACAGAACAAAGAAAAAAACTGCTGCTGCTTCTAAATACACTTCAAAACCGCATTTAAAAATTTCAGCTCTGGCAACACAGGTATGTTCACCTGGTCCTGCTGTTACCACCATGTGGGGGTGTTCTCAAGGTCAAACACCCTCTCATTGGAGTCCCCCAATATTATTCAAACAGTGGTGGATAGTGGAGTTTTATTGCTGTGGAGCTCATACACGATGCACATTATACCCTAAATGGTACGGAGTTAGGGAAATCCAAGCAGGAGAAGGATTTGGGAATAATCATAGACTTCAAACTAAGTAACAATGTGCAATGTCAAACAGCAGCCGCCAAGGCCAGCAAAGTACTGGCATGCATTAAAAGGGGAGTTCACTCACGGGATGAAAACATAATTTTGCCTCTGTATAAATCAATGGTCAGGCCGCACCTTGAATATGCCGTGCAATTTTGGGCACCGGTCTTAAAAAAAGATATTATAGCGCTAGAAAAAGTGCAGAGACGGGCGACTAAATTAATAAGGGGAATGGAAGGGTTAAGTTATGAGGAAAGACTAACAAGCTTAAACCTGTTTAGTTTAGAGAAAAGGCGCCTTAGAGGGGATCTGATAACCTTATATAAATATATACGGGGCCATTATCAACCATTGTCTGATAACCTATTCATTAACAGGACTATACATAGGACAAGGGGTCATCCATTTAGACTGGAAGAAAGAAAATTTTGCTTAAAGCATAGGAAGGGTTATTTTAGGTGAGAACAATAAATCTGTGGAATTCTCTGCCTGTTGAGGTGGTTGGGTCAGAGTCTGTACAGACTTTTAAAAAACGACTGGATGATTTCCTGCAGACACAGAATATTAAGGGTTATAATATTTAATATGTGGGTAAAAGCTTCTTGATCCAAGGAGAAATCTGACTGCCATTCTGGGGTCAAGAAGGATTTTTTTCCCAGTATGTTGCATATTTCAGACTGGGTTTTTTGCCTTCTTTTGGATCAACAGCAGTAGGTTATGTGGGAGAGGCTGAACCCGATGGACGCATGTCTTTTTTCAGCCTATATAACTATGTAACTATGTAACTATGTAACTGTGAGTTTCATTGCTGTGGAGCTCATACACACTGCACATTACTGTGAGTTTCATTGCTGTGGAGCTCATACACACTGTGCATTACTGTGAGTTTCATTGCTGTGGAGCTCATACAAACTGTGCATTACTGTGAGTTTCATTGCTGTGGCGCTCATACACACTGCGCATTACTGTGAGTTTCGTTGCTGTGGAGCTCATACATACTCAGCAAAACTGTGAGTTTCATTGCTGTGGTGCTCACAAATGCTAGGGGATTATTCACTCAGTGCCAGCGTTGCAAAAAAACTAAACAACTAACTGCACTGCAATACAGACTTTTCTTGCAACAGAGGAGCTTAGTGGATAAACCCCATAGGGTTACAACAATAGATGTAGTTCATTTAAAGGAACAGAGTATTAAAAAATATGGTTCCCTTTTCTAGTGTCTTCCTTGTGAGCTACAACTATTGTTTATTAGGACATGAAAATAGTCATAATAATCAGTTTTTCCAAGGACATGAGAGTACCCCCACCTATTTTTCCAGAAAATGAGCACTGGTTATACCTCTAACCACCCACCTGGCATATGGAAAACCATTCACCCAGTATCTGACCGTTTCTAGAAGGGTGCTAGTGATGGGCGGGATGCTGGAGGAGCTGCTGGCATCATTTATCCCAAACAGCAAGATACCTTTTAGTAGTAGGTAAGAGGTCAGGCAGGAAGGGCCTCAGTTTAGGGGCAACCCACATCAAGGATGTAATCCGGTGACAGCACGGAAAAGTCTGTTCCAGAATAATCCATTGGGGCGAGTTGATGTGGTAAAACAATTCTCCCAGCGAGGCCAGTCCCGTCGCCTTATAATAAAGATGAATATTTGGCAGAGCCAACCCCCCAAATCTGGTAGGTAAATACAAAAACTTAGATCATATCCTGTGCCAAACATATGCATCGAGAGGGACTGCAGTTCATCCAAATAAGATTTGGGCAGTTGGATAGGAAGGGTTCTAGAAAGTTATAATAGTTTGGGTAGCAACGACATTTTAATCGAGGATTCCTGACCCACCCACAATAGAGCCGTCCCCCATTTAAAAAGGAGTTGTTTCATAAATGGAATAAAGGGCATTATCTCACTTTCCAAATTGGCTATTTGGTCTAGATTGTTCATTCTCCTGGCAATTCTCAAGGTTTTCACCTCTTTCTGAATAGCCCTGATAGTTTTTTCATTTTTGTTTTAGGCTAAATAATAAAAAAAAATATATTTTTTTAAAAAACTGAAAAACTGTTTCTTTCTGCGCTCAAATCTGTTGCGTTGGTTGAATTAGTGCAGCGGCACTGTTTGTTTTATAAGTAAAAGCATATATTGCCTCTGCCATTGAACAGAGAAATAAAAATTTTTGCATTTCCTTTTTTTTTAAATTTTTACATATTACATGGTCATGTTTGGTATCATTGTAAAGAACAGACTCTGACCTTTCCAATGACTCCTCACTTAACCTTGTGCGGTGTAGAAATTAGAGATGCAGGTTCCAAAGTCCCCCTGTCTCTCCTCACTGCAGTGCCACAGTCTAGGTTGTCGATGAAACAATGCGTAGCATCATCAGCTCTACACTTAACTTGCTGCCTATGTGGGAAATAAGAAGGTGAGTTAGCGCAGCATCACTGTTCACTTTATAATTGTAAACTGAATAATAGTGCTGCGTCAGAAAAAAAATAATATTTTATTTGTTATTTTATTTTTAAATAAATCTAACCTGATTATATTTGGTATCACTGGAAAGGTCATACTCTGGCCTTTTCAATGACACCTCATATGTCCCTTAGGGCTCCAGAGATACAGTGGTCTAAATAATTCTTAAAACAAAAACAATTTTTTTATATAGAGCAAGGCACCCCCTTGTGGCAGGTGCCTGCAGGCACATGTCTACTCTGCCTAGTTATAAATCCGGCTCTGATCCATGTATGAAAATATATTATCAGGGTTATTCAAAGAGATCCGAATGGCTGGAGAAAGGTAACCGAACGCTGAAAATCAGCGTTCGGTTACCTTTCCTGGCCATTCGGCTATCCAGAGAGCACGCAATTCGCCAAATCCTGGCGAATTGCCTGCACATACAGTGCCTGTTCGGTGCCTGTTCGAGGGCAGTGAAATCCCCATGAAAAAGCACTGCTTCGGCTATTCAGAGAACACAAACCAGCAGTGAAAGGTTCCCGAAATGCCCTGCCATTCAGTGGTTTAATTCGGCAAGTTTATTCAAGAGAATCCCATAGGCTTCAATGTTAAAAATATTCCCGTTTTAATTCAATATCTAATAAACTGTTCATTATAAAATTCTGCAGTAAAGAGTCTCTTTATTTATAGATTTTTTAGGATATTTTAAGCATTTTTCTGGATTTTGTTTTTTAAAAAGTCAGATTTTTTTTGTAACGTTACTTATTTTTTCTGTAACATCCCTTTTTATTATCATTCATTGGGTCTTATGTGTAAATTTCAGACATTTTCGCTCAGTAGTTTCTTTGCAAACAGCGTTTCACTTTTCAAACATTTCAATCAAACTGTTTTCCTAATTTATTCACTGCCTTCGTCTGCGGTCTCAGCTTTTTCCAGAGGCTTCGCTGCGTGTGATCGGCTCCTGCTTGGGTTTTTCCGGCTTCTTCGACGGGTTAATCCAGATGTTTTTACGGGTTTTCGGCGTGCATTCGCCGGGTTTTCGGCAGCTTTTCCCTGCACTTCGACACCCCTGTGGTGCTTGCTGAAAACACCGCAGGGTCGCCGAAATGGGAAAGCCGATTTGCACCGAATTGAAGAGAACGAAAAGTCACCGAACATGCGGTGACTTTTCGTTTCTCTTTGAATAACCCTGTATATGTAAGGGGAAACTTTATTAAAAATAGCGTCCCCTTTTTTTTTCGCCTTTAAAAAATTGAGCACACTCTGCTGAATTATTATTATTATTTTATAAAAAAAAAAAACTTTTATTTTAGGTGATTTTCCTCATTTTTTTTGTCCCTCGTCAAGCACTTCTGAACCCAAAAGTCCCTGAACCTTGACTACACAATTTGTGCTCCTACGCAACTTGCGTAGGAAACGCTGATTGCACACGCACCTTCCGTGCGCAAGTTCCGTAACGCCTGCGCAGTGATGCATTGGAGCTGCGCGTGCATGCTCAGAACCAATCAATCGCTGCCTCTCTGAGACGTGCTGTCACTAGTGACTGATCTGGTGACCGGCAGCCGGGAAACTCAAAATCCCGGCTGCTGGTAAGGCTGGGTGGGGGGGGGGGGGGCGGAAACTCCTCCTCTTCACTCAGTTTATCTGACAGTAAGGAGAGTGGGTGGGAGATTCTACAGTTTTACCACTTTAAAACACTACAATGCTCAGGATGAGTAACTTGTGCCTTTAAATCCAGATATTTATCACCAAAACCCTCTGGAGGCTTTTTTTCCCCTTATTATCAATCAAGAAAAACTTTATTTGTAAAGCAAATTGTTTTTATGAATTCACTTGCCCTGGATTATCTGGTTTTGTGTTTATGTCATTTATTTAGATGCACCTGTAACTCTCCGCCCCTCCCCCTTCCTTAAGGTACAGGGACGCATCAATGGCGGCGTCTAGGACACTCAAAACCGGCCACGTATCAATTGCCGCTCCCAACCAATCAACTTCCACAAAATGATTTCATCGGTCCCGCCCCTGACATGAGCTTACGTTATCGCCAACCAATCAGAAAACGCCCGCCTTCCGGTCATTCTATTGGGCGAAGGATTTTTTTTTCATGAAAGAGCTAGTTGTAAACACAAGCCAGAGAGGTCGCGGTCTGATTGGCTGAGAGTTGATACACGGCTTGCCTATGGACATACACGCACGCCGCATCCCGTGGGGCCTTGCGCTTTCCTCTGACAGCACCTCACCGCCTGAGCCAATGAGGCCGCGAAGAGTTTGTTAGTGGGCGGCGCCCTTGCTCAGTGATCGACGTGCACGCTGGCTAATCGCAGGGAAAACGTCGCTGTCAGGCGGCCGCGATTGGCTAAACCCGAGACAGCTCGGCGAGGTGGCTGTGCGAGAGAACGGGGGGGAGACGTGTTTAATTTTAAAGATGGCGGCGCGGAGGGAGGAGGTGATGTGAGGAGGCTGAGAGGCGGCTGCTGTGGAGTTGCTCAGATGCTGGCTGGCTCATGGAGGGCTTGTGGCGGCTCTGGCTGTCTGTGGCCTCCCTGCTGCTGGTGAAGGCGGTGGTGTCCGGCCTTGTGGAGCAGGAGGCGCCTGGGACTGAGGTCTCTTACCCCTGGGAGGAGAAGGATGAAGGCGCCGCTGCAGAAAGCGGCCTGAGCTCCCTGCCCGCCGGCCTAGGAGCAGCCGCTGCCTTCCCAACAGGCGGGGATGTGGTGGTGGAAGACGACGAACCGGGCGGCGATCAGGACTACGCGGAGGGGGGCAGCCGTGAGGAGAACAGACCCAGGTGGGTGAGCGACTGCAGACCCTGATCTGTGGCCCGTGTAGTCTGCAGCACAGGCTGGCTGGGGAGCTGCAGGCCGGGGATGATGGGATTTGTGGTATGTGCAAGGCCGCTAGCACGCTGTTTACATCTGAGTGCAGCGATGGTGAACCGTGGCATTCCTAGATACCGCCTGAACTACAAGCCCCATGATGCTCCATCAGTTTTAAGGCTGTCTGAGCATCATGGGACATGTAGTTCAGAAACCTCAGTCAGGGTTGACCATCACTGCCTTTTAAACTAAACCCCCCGTGGGATTCTTGCTGCTTATCTGCGGTGGCAAAGGGCTGAGCAGGGAGTAGAGTGTGTGAGAAGTCCGCGGACTTCTGGTTTTAAACAGGAATAACTCGCCGCAGGATTTATAGCGATGGCTGTAAATGTGGAAAGTGCTTTTTAATTTGCGGATTATGCGAAACCTACAATACTGTATGTTTACAATCTGGAGGGGGCGTGAACGTCTCGGCTGACACACCTACTGCAATGCTAAATTCTCCAAGCGTGAAGCCTGTCAGCGCCATCCATAATCCCCCCCCCCTTGTACCTTTCCTGATCAGTCTACCACACAGCCCCCCCCCCCATGCACCCCATTACTTCCCATACTTTACCCTCACCCCTGTGTCCGTCCCCCCCCCTTTTATATTGTAAGCCTACTGGAGGCTGTGCGCAGGCTATCCCCCCTACCCCCTCGTTCGCGGCTGTGCGCAGGCCATCCCCCCTACCCCCTCGTTCGTGGCTGTGCGCGGGCTATTCCCCCCCCCCCTACCCCCTCGTTCGTGGCTGTGCGCGGGCTATTCCCCCCCCCTACCCCCTCGTTCGCTGCTGTGCGCGGGCTATTTTTCCCCCCCCCCCTACCCCCTCGTTCGCTGCTGTGCGCGGGCTATTCCCCCCCCCTACCCCCTCGTTCGCTGCTGTGCGCGGGCTATCCCCCCTACCCCTCGTTCGCGGCTGTGCGCAGGTTGTCCCCCTACCCCCTCGTTCGCGGCTGTGCTCGGGCTATCCCCCCCCCCCTACCCCCTCGTTCGTGGCTGTGCGCGGCTTATCCCCCTACCCCCTCGTTCGTGGCTGTGCGCGGGCTATCCCCCCTACCCCCTCGTTCGTGGCTGTGCGCGGGCTATCCCCCCCCCCTACCCCCTCGTTCGTGGCTGTGCGCGGGCTATCCCCCCCCCCCTCCCCTCGTTCGTGGCTGTGCGCGGGCTATCCCCCCCCTACCCCTCGTTCGTGGCTGTGCGCGGGCTATCCCCCCCCACCCCCTCGTTCGTGGCTGTGCGTGGGCTATCCCCCCCTACCCCCTCGTTCGTGCTGTGCGCGGGCTATCCCCCCCACCCCCCTCGTTCGTGGCTGTGCGCTCGCTATCCCCCCCCTACCCCCTCGTTCGTGGCTGTGCGCTCGCTATCCCCCCCTACCCTCTCGTTCGTGGCTGTGCGCGGGCTATCCCCCCCCTACCCTCTCGTTCGTGGCTGCGCGCGGGCTATCCCCCCCCTACCCTCTCGTTCGTGGCTGCGCGCGGGCTATCCCCCCCCTACCCTCTCGTTCGTGGCTGCGCGCGGGCTATCCCCCCCCTACCCTCTCGTTCGTGGCTGCGCGCGGGCTATCCCCCCCTACCCTCTCGTTCGTGGCTGCGCGCGGGCTATCCCCCCCCTACCCCTCGTTCGTGGCTGTGCGCGGGCTATCCCCCCTACCCTCTCGTTCGTGGCTGTGCGCGGGCTATCCCCCCCTACCCTCTCGTTCGTGGCTGCGCGCGGGCTATCCCCCCCCTACCCTCTCGTTCGTGGCTGCGCGCGGGCTATCCCCCCCCTACCCTCTCGTTCGTGGCTGCGCGCGGGCTATCCCCCCCTACCCCTCGTTCGTGGCTGTGCGCGGGCTATCCCCCCCCTACCCCCTCGTTCGTGGCTGTGCGCGGGCTATCCCCCCCCTACCCCCTCGTTCGTGGCTGTGCGCGGGCTATCCCCCCCTACCCCCTCGTTCGTGGCTGTGCGCGGCTATCCCCCCTACCCCCTCGTTCGTGGCTGTGCGTGGGCTATCCCCCCCCTACCCCCTCGTTCGTGGCTGTGCGCGGGCTATCCCCCCCCCCTCGTTCGTGGCTGTGCGCTGGCTATCCCCCCTCCCCTCGTTCGTGGCTGTGCGCTGGCTATCCCCCCCCTACCCCCTCGTTCGTGGCTGCGCGCGGGCTATCCCCCCCCCTACCCTCTCGTTCGTGGTGCGCGCGGGCTATCCCCCCCTACCCTCTCGTTCGTGGCTGTGCGCGGGCTATCCCCCCCCCTACCCTCTCGTTCGTGGCTGTGCGCGGGCTATCCCCCCCCCCTACCCCTCGTTCGTGGCTGTGCGGGCTATCCCCCCCCTACCCCTCGTTCGTGGCTGTGCGCGGGCTATCCCCCCCCCCCCCCCCTCGTTCGTGGCTGTGCGTGGGCTATCCCCCCCCTACCCCCTCGTTCGTGGCTGTGCGCGGGCTATCCCCCCTCGTTCGTGGCTGTGCGCTCGCTATCCCCCCCCTACCCCCTCGTTCGTGCTGTGCGCTCGCTATCCCCCCTACCCTCTCGTTCGTGGCTGTGCGCGGGCTATCCCCCCCCTACCCTCTCGTTCGTGGCTGCGCGCGGGCTATCCCCCCCCCTACCCTCTCGTTCGTGGCTGCGCGCGGGCTATCCCCCCCCTACCCTCTCGTTCGTGGCTGCGCGCGGGCTATCCCCCCCCCTACCCTCTCGTTCGTGGCTGCGCGCGGGCTATCCCCCCCCTACCTCTCGTTCGTGGCTGCGCGCGGGCTATCCCCCCCCTACCCCCTCGTTCGTGGCTGTGCGCGGGCTATCCCCCCTACCCTCTCGTTCGTGGCTGTGCGCGGGCTATCCCCCCCTACCCTCTCGTTCGTGGCTGCGCGCGGGCTATCCCCCCCCCTACCCTCTCGTTCGTGGCTGCGCGCGGGCTATCCCCCCTACCCTCTCGTTCGTGGCTGCGCGCGGGCTATCCCCCCCTACCCCCTCGTTCGTGGCTGTGCGCGGGCTATCCCCCCCCTACCCCCTCGTTCGTGGCTGTGCGCGGGCTATCCCCCCCCCTACCCCTCGTTCGTGGCTGTGCGCGGGCTATCCCCCCCTACCCCTCGTTCGTGGCTGTGCGCGGGCTATCCCCCCTACCCCTCGTTCGTGGCTGTGCGTGGGCTATCCCCCCCTACCCCCTCGTTCGTGGCTGTGCGCGGGCTATCCCCCCCACCCCCCTCGTTCGTGGCTGTGCGCTGGCTATCCCCCCCTACCCCTCGTTCGTGGCTGTGCGCTGGCTATCCCCCCCCTACCCCCTCGTTCGTGGCTGCGCGCGGGCTATCCCCCCCCCTACTCTCGTTCGTGGCTGCGCGCGGGCTATCCCCCCCCCTACCCTCTCGTTCGTGGCTGTGCGCGGGCTATCCCCCCCCTACCCTCTCGTTCGTGGCTGTGCGCGGGCTATCCCCCCCCCCTACCCCCTCGTTCGTGGCTGTGCGCGGGCTATCCCCCCCCTACCCCCTCGTTCGTGGCTGTGCGCGGGCTATCCCCCCCCACCCCCTCGTTCGTGGCTGTGCGTGGGCTATCCCCCCCCTACCCCTCGTTCGTGGCTGTGCGCGGGCTATCCCCCCCACCCCCCTCGTTCGTGGCTGTGCGCTCGCTATCCCCCCTACCCCCTCGTTCGTGGCTGTGCGCTGGCTATCCCCCCCTACCCTCTCGTTCGTGGCTGTGCGCGGGCTATCCCCCCTACCCCTCGTTCGTGGCTGCGCGCGGGCTATCCCCCCCCCTACCCTCTCGTTCGTGGCTGCGCGCGGGCTATCCCCCCCCTACCCTCTCGTTCGTGGCTGCGCGCGGGCTATCCCCCCCTACCCCCTCGTTCGTGGCTGTGCGCGGGCTATCCCCCCCTACCCCTCGTTCGTGGCTGTGCGCGGGCTATCCCCCCCCTACCCCCTCGTTCGTGGCTGTGCGCGGGCTATCCCCCCCTACCCCCTCGTTCGTGGCTGTGCGCGGGCTATCCCCCCCTACCCCTCGTTCGTGGCTGTGCGTGGGCTATCCCCCCTACCCCCTCGTTCGTGGCTGTGCGCGGGCTATCCCCCCCACCCCCCTCGTTCGTGGCTGTGCGCTGGCTATCCCCCCCTACCCCCTCGTTCGTGGCTGTGCGCTGGCTATCCCCCCCCTACCCCCTCGTTCGTGGCTGCGCGCGGGCTATCCCCCCCCCCCCTACCCTCTCGTTCGTGGCTGCGCGCGGGCTATCCCCCCCCCCTACCCTCTCGTTCGTGGCTGTGCGCGGGCTATCCCCCCCCTACCCCCTCGTTCGTGGCTGTGCGCGGGCTATCCCCCCCCCTACCCCCTCGTTCGTGGCTGTGCGCGGGCTATCCCCCCCCTACCCCCTCGTTCGTGGCTGTGCGCGGGCTATCCCCCCCTACCCCCTCGTTCGTGGCTGTGCGCGCGGGCTATCCCCCCCTACCCCCTCGTTCGTGGCTGTGCGCGCGGGCTATCCCCCCCCTACCCCCTCGTTCGTGGCTGTGCGCGCGGGCTATTCCCCCCCCCTACCCCCTCGTTCGTGGCTGTGCGCGGGCTATTCCCCCTTCCCCCCCTACCCCCTCGTTCGTGGCTGTCCCCCCTCCCTTGCAGTTCAGTGTTGAAGAGACTTTTTATCTCTCCGCTTGGGAATGCGACACATATGTCTGTGTTCCCACTTGGGTGTTGTATATATTTAATATCCGGTGCGCTGTACTGTTCATTTTGTGTTTTCTCATTCCGTGCCCTCTGTTATTGGGTGAAGGCATTCAGTGTTATGTCTGCGCGTGTGTTGACGTTTTGTGTAACATGTTGGCTGGTTGTATGAATTCCATTTCGACGCAGGACTGTGATCACAGGGCCAGAAATCACAAGCCCTTTCACGCACCATTAAACGTCACCAGTCTTATGTCTCCTCTCCTTCCTCCTGAGACTCACCCCTAGGCCACGGGATCCGGGCGTGTACTGCATGTAACCAATCTGTGTGTGCCCTGACCTGGGCGTTTCATCCTCCCGGGCTTATTTACGCAGGCCGCGTGCTTTAACATGTCGCCTCTCCGTGACACGCTGGGAATGCCTGCTCTCCATCCCGGCCACACGGAAATCCTGACTTTCATAATCTCCACAGGTTGCCAACGTCAGCAGCTGGAGGTGAATTTCTAGGCGCCGCTGGCTATGTGCCCTTTGGGAAGCCAAGTCACATGCGTACGTGTATTTACAAACAGGCCAGATAACTTTGTGTATAGAGATATGTATAATGCATGGTCTCAGACTCTGGCCACCCATATGTATATGGCCTACAACCCCCAGAATTCTTTTGAATGTAATAAATGGCAAGAGAATCATGGGAGTTGTAGTTCAGAAACACCTGGTGGGTCGGCGTTTGACAGCCCTGGTTATAAATATGTTTGTCTCTGGCCTGTTCTGATGTTTTTGGGTCATGTACGTGTGACTATCTTTTATAGTGTCTGGTGGAACGCTTACTTACTGTTTGATAACAGGAGAAGGCGGCGCGTGTAAAAACGTTTTAATGCAGCCGTCTGATCTGGTTACATAAAGGATTTATTGCAGGATGTCAGCAGCTCCAGTCCCGCAGCTGTTAAAGGGAATGGGGGTCCCGCTGTCATCCTGCTGGAGCTTCAATGAATCACTCTGGCCCCTACTCCATAGTTGACGGTAAACTTCAGCACCTGCGGCCTTTTCTTACGCTCAGTATTCCAGAGCAGGCACTTTATTAGCACCTGGAACGAAGCGCAAGGCTGCACTTCCCGGCAGCGCCCTAGTGCTCATGGAGCCTTGCAGGTTCGCACAGCGCCGTGGATGGAGACTAGGAATTATTTGTCTCACTCTGCTCCCAGCGAGGGGGAACGATGGATCATGCCGTCTTTTTCACGCAGCATGGGATTTAATGTGGGGGGGGGGGTTCAGAGGCGTGTTTAAATGATTCTGCATTTGGAAAATCATGTAGCGTCAGCTTCGGGGAGTCGTTGCTTCACAGTTAAATATCATCTCCTGTGTGGCGGTGCAGGCTGCTTTTGAAAGGGCCTGCGATCCACGCCGAGGGGTACATTAACATCGATAATCTTACAGTAACCTCGTGCAGGGAAGCGGCCGCATCCGAGTCGCAAAGCCCAGTTTGCGGCAGGAATGGAATGGTGTTTCCGGTCTGTGAACATAATGTAGTTATTCCTGTAGTTTTCTTCTCAATTAATGAATATGCCCCTCCGGCGGCGGCGGGTAACTTCAGCAAAAAGCACATAGAGGAACATATTACGACCCTGGTCTAAACCTGACCAGAGCTGTTGTAAACTGTATGCCAGGGTCAGCAGAGGTCACAGGGCTACACTATGTCCCATGCTGTGATGTTCTCATGGCTGTATCGTTCCAATGTGTCTGGGTGCTGGGGTCTCGGTGCTGGGGTCTCACTCCCGGAGTCTGTTGCTATTCCTACAATTTTAATGGTTGTCACCCCCCCGGGCAGGAGCGTGTGCCCTTGTTGATGTGCTGTTCCTGCACGGTTGAATAGACCCTGGGTTTAGTATTTGATGTAACCGTGGACCCTGTCACTTGGCTGCTGAGTGAGGAGGTGGATTGTCCATGCGTAGATGTCCTGGGGAGAGGGGCTGACCTGTCTAAACCTCGGGGGATTCCACAGTGACCTCTGCACCCCCAGATATTTTAAAACCACTTTTAAACTACTTTTCCCATGGTGGCCAACCGGTGTAACGCCTGTCATAACGTGTCTCCAAAGTGTCTAGACCGGGCTGACCTTTTTAAAGCAGGCAATCGATAACCTAGGCTATCCAGATGTTCTGGAACTACATCTCCCAGAATTCCCAGTCGCCCCTTTTTAGATTGTCTGAGCCTCATGGGAAATGGGGCCCACGGTGCTTGGGCATCTCTTTTTAAAGGTGTTTACAGTCTTCTGAGCAACCCCCCCCCCTGACATGTGGACCAACAGAGACCACCTTTTTGGACTGCCGACCCCTACGTCTCCCGTGGTCTGTTTTGTTGCACGTTGGGACCACAATTCCAATGCCCAAGGTATATATTGAATGGGCACTTTCAGGATTACACGTCATGCATCTCCATATTGTCTTGTACAGCACCGTGAAGCCGCCTGGCACCATATAAACAATATTAACCCTTTACACGCAAACATTCCTGGCAGGTAAAAAAATAAAAATTATTTAAAGGTCCAGCGTCGTCTTAAAGTGACAGGTCCGAGTGAAAACTGTACAGATGGTAGGAGAGTCACCACGAGCAGGTTAAATCCAGCTTGGGGTTCCCAGTCAGGGTTATACAAAGAAAGGTGAAAATCAGGAGAAGAGAACAGACGATTTGGAAAGTGAGATAAATGGGAGAATTTTTCAGGTTTGGTTATTTTGACCTAAAATTTTCACTTCTCCAATCCTTCTCCTGAGTTTCACCTTTCTTTGAATAGACTGGAGTGTGACTGATAGAAATCTAAAAGCAATGTTCTGTATGAGTGCACTGGTTACTTTGGTTTGGGGGGGGGGGTGGGACGGGGGGACATGTCGTCCGCCACACGGTTATAGTGGTGCAGGTTGAACAGCACTGCTCTCTTTTACTCGCTCGAAACGCTGCGATTCCTCTCAGGCAGCCGGTGTGAGGGTTTGGATGCGGTGTGTAAGTGTGTGCCGTGCTGGCTATTTCTGCCTTCATCTCCTACCTGGGGAGCAATTAGAGCCGTGTGTCGCTCCTCCGGATGCCTGGCAGGGGAATTGTGCCCGCACTCCTCTTTGTCTTGCTAGCAACAGCCTGACTCGAGTCCATTGAAGGAGAGATGAATCACATCAAGACGAGGCAGAATCTCCTCTCTGTCTGCGTGGGAATTCAATGGCTTTATTGTGATTTAAAGGTTAATCGAAAGCTCGCAGCGTTGGGAAACTGTAGGTGTCAGAATATATGTTTGCGCGTATCATCTGTCCTAGTAATAGAGGTCCTGGCTGGTGGTAATATTCTCGGTGAAGGGTTAATCTATCAAGCCAGGGATCTCCACCTCTGTGCTGACCACATGTGTCTGCCAGACTCGTGGAGTTGTAGTTCAATCTGTTGGATCCAAAGAATTCTGGGAATTTTAGAAAATCAACTAGGGGGCTGGACTTTGAGATCCTTGATGTAAGGGAGGACTGTCAAAGTCAGCCCCCCCCCCCCTCTGATTTTGATGTCTACAATTTCCAGAATTCCTTCAATTCAATATGTGGTCAGGGAATCATGGGAGTTGTAGTTCAGAAACATCTGGGTGGCTGGAGTTTGACAGCCCTGATCTCTAGGGCATCATTCAGTAGCTGCCGTATCTTCACTGAAAGGAACAGGGGTTTTACTGCGATGAATCGAGTGTGGTAAAGGTAGGGAGGATTCTCTGTCACATTGAGCGTTTTCTGCATCGCAGCCTCTGCTGACGTCATCCAGCTTGGGTTTCCACCATGGTTTGAGTTGAAGTTGGTTTTCCAGGTTTCGCTGTAGTTTGTATGGGTGCTCTATGGAGATTTCCACTTGAAAGGGAATTTCCCATATAGAATCCCTTTTTTTTTTTTTTTTTTGCCCATAAATAATTGGGTAGAGGCTACTGAAGGCCTCTGTCAAACCATTTCATTTTTGGGAGCTAATACTCACGTTTTGTCCCTCGCTGCGCGCAGCTTCTCCTCTTCAACTCAGACTCCTGAACCCGGAAATCCATGAAGCGTTTCTGCGTAATTTGTGCTGCTACACAACCAGGGACTGCAGGGTTAATAAGCCCTTTCAGCACCAGGGACAGCACTGGAGTTCCCTTCATGCGTTCGGCTGCGAGGTGTTTCCTTTTATAGTTTTAGTGTCACTTAAAATTCCCCCTCCTCCAGCCTTTATGACTTGCTAGATCCGTGGCCCTCCACATGTTTCAGAACTACATCTCCCATGATGCTCAGCCACTCATTGGTTCAACAGAGCATCACGGGAGGTGTAGTTCATGGGTTGATTAGTCACTAGCCTGGGGGGAAGCCCCCAACCAGCGGCAAAGCTGTCGGCAGGGTCAAAGGCTTCTGTCTCCGTAACGTCATCCGGTGCCCGCAAGGAGAGCGAGAAGTGGGCCTGTGTATCCAATACAGGAGGACTGCAATGGAGATCGCCGGAGGAGCTCAGGGCTGAAAAATGTGAACGTAGATAACGCAATCTACATCTAATCAGTGTCACCCCAAGATCAGTCATCCGATCCTGGGCCCTGGAGGCTGGCAAAGGGTGTCCTCACCAAGGGGGGGGGGGCGGCAAACTTGGTGCTCTGGAGATTTTATAGACCATGTGATCGTCATTTGGATTGGTTCACAAAGGGATTTTGACAGTTTTGTGGCGAATTTCAAAAACGATGAATTTGGTTTAAAGTTTCAAGAACGATTGGCCCCTATTACATTCTTCGTAATTGCGTTCACGCAGCGCAAATTTTTTTTGCACGCATCGTCCACCGTTATCGTGCGAAAATTAACGTGATATTCTGATCCGAACGCATTTTCTCATCCGTCAAAAAATAACGTTCATAAAAATGACGCTCAAAAGAAACGAAGTAATACGCGCGCAGTAATGTTGCGCATGTAAATCAGTGTGTGGACTGTGTTTTTTTTTCGCGGGATTCAGCCAATCAGAATTAAGAACCTCAATTGACTCAGTTACGTTTTTGCGCCTGTCAAAGTAAATCTGAGTACACATGTTGCAGCAATAATAAAAACACGCACAAATTCACAATTTTATTGTTTGGGTATGTGTAGAATGTGTAACTATACTGTGCTGTATTTATTTATTTTTTTCGTGCTGGTGTTTTTTGATTCGGACAGAACGTTCAGATTTGCAGTTAACACCAGCTTTTCAAAGAGGTTAAAATTATGCGCGCAAACATCGTTCGTGAAAAGTTGCGCATCTATTGAAATACCATCCGCGTAACGAATTTGCGCTCACAATGTTAAGTATAGGACGCGCACAGCTCATCACACTCGCGCAAGTCCATCCGCGTTAAACAATAACGCGCATCGTTTGCGTGAACGTTTAAATACGATGTTCTGCGCAAAGGGTTATGCCACTCGCGCAAATGCGCATTTGCACACGCAAAACACACTGCGTGAGGAATGTAATAGGGCCCATAAGCTCTATTTCCCGTACGTAACTTTTTCTGTCAAGAGAATGAGATTAAAAGTTTTTTTTTTTTTTTTAAACCAGCGGATGGAAATGTTCTAGATTATCATTTATTAATGGACCAAGTGTGATTTCTTAATTTTTTTTTCAAAATTTCGTGTCTAAAAGCGTCTCAATTTTTTTTTTTAAAAAGAAAACGTGTTTTTGTACATAGTTGGCCTGTAATAATTATGCATCACGCACCGAAATCTGTGCAATCAAGAGTCCTTACTGGTAAAATCCTTTATAAATAAATAAATAAAAAAAAATAGTAAATACACGGAGTCCGATTTAAAGTTTGAAACATGACATAATAATTTATTATCCCAAAAATATCCAAAATAATGCAAATAAATGATATTCAATAAAATACAACAAAAACACTGAAATCTGAAAACAAGGCTGAGATGATGTATGGTCTGTTTCTTATCCTGTAGTGCCACCTAGTGGCTGTTCATTAACATTGCACTTTGGATTACAGTGTTTTTTATGAATTTTTTTTCTAAGTTTGCTGCTGGACCCGCCCCCTGCATCATGTGACTGGCAGGGAGCCTTACCAGGAAGCAGCTCCCTGCGATCACACTTCGGGGGACAGGGAGGGTGCCAGGAGGAGGTGAGTATGCATCCAGCTCGGGGTTACCATTCACGGTAGTGAAATTTAACCCCGAGTCACACTCGGGAATACCGCCAGGGAGGTTAAGAGAGCCAGGAATTTAAAATCAATTACTGGCCCAAGGGCTACTTTCTTGCCTCCCAAAAGAGAGGGGGGAAATGCGGTTAAAGTCTTTGTGTTGAAAGTGCAAAGCTTGTAGATTTCTCAGTAATAAAATAGTACGTTTTACGAATACTGTAACAAGAGCCCTATAATATTAACAGTAAAATTGCGTGTGATTCGACACGTGGCTTATATGTTAAAGTGTAGCTGTGGAAAAACCTCACGTTTTCATTGCTACTAGTTTATTGCCCTTGAAAAAGTCTGGTTGTACAGACGAAACGCGTCAGGCTTTTAATAACCATTTTCTTTTGAATAAATCACTTTACTGATTCCTGAGGCCTCGATATAGATTTTTTTTTTTTTTTTTGGGGCGGGCTATATGGACTATTCAGCACATTGCGTCTGGGGGTGTTTGTATCGCTCTTTGGTGACATCACAAGCTGAATCTGCTAAGGGGCCGGGATATCCAGGATTCAGTTGAAGCATATCTTGTGAGTTCTATACACACGTGGTCAAGCTTCTCTACGTTTGTATATATACTGTTGTTGGACGCCATACTTCCTTGTTTGATCCACAGCTGAAAAGGAGGATTAGAACCACCTCCTGGAAGTGCCAACCCGTTCCTATGTAGTTCTGTATTTTTTTGTACATCACATATTGTCCTGCATGGATAGAACGCGGAGACAGCAATGCAGCTCAGAAGTGTAAGTATTATTTCTGCTCCCTGGAGATGGTAAATCCATCAAACCCAGCGTTATTTGCTGTGACTCTGTGTCTGCTTCCCGACTGGACGCAGTCATCTTCCTATACAAGCGACAGCCTGAATATACTGAATCAGCAGTTTTTTCCATCAATGGGTTTTTTCTCCCTTGATGGCACAGCGGGCATATTCCAAGATGGCAATGCCAGGCTTCAAAGGGCTCACATTGTGCAAGAGTGGTTCAGGGAGCACGAGACATCAGGTTCACACATGGATTGGCCACCGCACAGTCCAGACCTTAACCCCATTGAGAATCTTTGGGATAATGTGCTGGAGAAGACTTTACGCAGCGCTGCGACTCTCCCATCATCAATACAAGATCTTGGCCACAAATTAATGCCACTCTGGACGGGAATAAATGCTGTGACCTTGCATGAGCTTATCGACACGATGCCGCGGCGAATGGTGAACGTGTAATGTTATCATCGGAAGAGGTGCGCCACCCAATTCTAGAGCGATATTTGTTTTGCATTGCAGCTTGTTTACAGTTCTCGCTTGTATCCCATTTACAATCCTTTGTCTGATCTCTGTGAATTCTGTGTTTAGTCCCGCCGCAGACAGCGAGGGCCGGATTCTCTCAGGTGACTGATCAGATAAGATTATGAATGATTAGTCAGACTGACACGTCTCTATAATCTCTGCCTATGGGTAATGATTTATTTTTTTGCTCCTGTCTGCAGCCTTACTGTTAACTATAAACAAATCATTCCAGGACATGTCACAGGATACCTGGTATATGCTTTGACCTTTTAAAGTGGGCTTTAGGTGTCATCCCTCACTTTAGCTTACAGAGAGGTGCATCGAAATGAAAAATCTGCCCCAAAACCAAAAAGAACTTCTATTAACTTTTTTTATTTTTTTTTATTTTGGTGCATCCCTACTTGCAATCTAAAGGTTATATGCGACTAAGAGAGCGGGGCCCTCGATACCTCCTGTATATCAAGCCATGTACTTCTGGTCCTAAGAGCCAGTGAGGTGGGTCAGCCCAGAGCGACGGAGCGGGCCCTGCTGGTGACGTGGGTCGACCCCAGAGCGAAGGAGCGGACCTGCTGGTGACGTGGGTCAGCCCAGAGTGACGGAGCGGGCCTGCTGGTGACGTGGGTCGACCCAGAGCGATGGAGTGGGCCTGCTGGCGACGTGGGTCGGCCCGGAACGGGCCTAAATCGATCTATATGTCATGTGCGTGCTCACACCTCCAACGCGTGTCCTGTATCGTCATGCGTCTTTGTAAACCCCGCGGGACCTTTTACACCTGCTCAAACACACGGATAGGTTTTCCACGTGGTAAATGATTGTTTACATTTTTTTACATTTTTTTTTTAAAAATATATAAAAAAAAATCTGAAAAAGTACACGTAGAAGCTGACCGCTTCAGATGGAAAATAAATCCCGTGTAAGATGTAACACATCTTCCTCTGTAACTGAATATATCAATATGTGTACAGTGTGTCAATATATTTACAGGTTACATAAATCATCATCAAAAAAAAAAAGAGAGTTTTAAGCTTTGGCATGACAATGTAAATGTCAATTTCACGCCCGCCATCATGTGACAGGTAGAAAATGCCCTTCAGGCTGATTGTGTATGTAACATAAATGAATTCTGTGTTCAGACTTTTCTCCCATCCCCCGAGATATCTCATTACTATACAGAAATATTCCCAAATCCAGAATTATCTGAAATTCAAAGTATTCCCTGTAAGGCTGGGGTCAGACCAGCGCACTTTTAACGTGCGTTCTGGCGCACTTAATCACGGCCGCACTAGCAGCAAATGACGGGCAATGACGGCCAATATACGAAGTACGGTCGCACGAAAGTCCGGCCGCGCAACGCAAGTGGAAAATGAACGCATTTTTTCAAGAACGCAGAACCTCTAGTACTGACGTACAGAGTGCGCTGCGTCCGCTAGCGGTGTGTGTGATTTGGAGACGTCAGACCCTGCTCGTGTCCGGCCAACATAACGTCCAGACGCAAGAAGTTTCCTGGTTTGGATCCGTAAAAAATCACGCACAAAAATGCACATCGTATGACCGTTGTCGCGTATTCCATGAAAAAATATGTCAATGCGTTTGGACGCACTTTTTTACGTTGGCATGTAAAAATGCTTTCGTTTGACCCTAGCCTAAGGGTTATTCAGCCGGCAATTGGGTGCATCGTAACGGGACATAATAAGCTGAAGTTGCTGCGTGTCCTACATCTGGGTTTTATAAAGAACATGGAAGCCCCCGGCTCCTAGAACTTTAATGGTTTCCTCTGATCTATGTACAAATCCTTGCCTGCCCCCCCCCTTCTCTTTGTCCTTGTTATTTAATGATGGCTTTTAGTTATTTGAGCGAGTGAGGTTCTTCATGCTACATATTGGCATACACAATCTAGGAGCAGATTTTCCTGAGCTGCCCCTATCGAAGTGACATTCGTCTCTCTCCGTGTCTCCAGTCTTCCCAAACATCCCTAGAAACCCCTTCAATCTCCCACACAGCCCCCATGCACCCCACTACCTCGCTGCCACCCCACTCCTCTTAGATTATTCTGTGCACGTGAGCTTACAATCTGTTCCTACCGTTTTCCATGTAACTTGTTTTTTTTCTACCCATTGTACAACGCTACAGAATTTGTTGGTGCTCTAGCTTACACTCTGCTTTTATTTATCTTTTGGGCGTTTGGGATGTTTTAAGCGGTGCTGGGGATGCTCCTGTTTACAGGCACAGGTCTGTGCGTAGGTTTCTGTCGCTGTATGGGCGAGCGGCACCTCCGGGGGATTTTCAGTGAGGTCACATTTGTCTCCATGGCGCAGATGTTTCTGTCACATCCGTGGTCTGCGCGCAAACCATGCTGTACTGACAAACCACAAGCGCTACTGCAAAAACCATCAAACCTTTTGTATTTTCTTTTCTCCTGCCTGACCCCACGTTCATCCCTCATCATCCCCAGCCCAGGAAGCGCGACGTCCGCGTCCTCACTAATCTCTTACCTTGACGGTGATTAAGCGTAATCTGTTTACATTGTATTTAATCGTGATGGGCGCATCCAACTTAATGCTTTCATTGGTTCATGCGGTGCACTGAGCAGCTTCCTCCCGTTTCACGGTCTCCAGTCTGCGTCCATCCCGTGTCCTTGATCCGCTTTGACATTCAAGTCGTGGAGGTTTGAGATGTCCACTGATGTCTTCAAACTCCGATTTGCAAAATATCATCATGTTTCCAACCCTCATCCTGGAGCCGGCAGCCATGTCTGAGCGTGTGCTCCTTGCCCAGAAGCTGCACGCCGCCATCTCCCGCTTTGGTGACTTGTCGTCCTTCAGGAAGGTTCATGAAGATGTAAACCCGCCAGGAGGGTGAGGGACACAGCGGCTCGCTGGTTTTATTACATGACCGGATTCACGCCTTTTCATTCACTTAGAAACTGTCATACGCCGCGGTTTGATAAAAGCTAATCATTTATTTTTAGTTGGGAATGTTTATAATTGTTGTGTTTTTTTGGTTGCTCGCAGGTCCCTGGTGATTATCAGCACGTTGGACGGGAGGATTGCGGCTCTGGATGCCGATAACCATGGCCGGAAGCAGTGGGACCTGGACATCGGCTCGGGGTCACTCGTTTCTTCCAGCCTCAGTAAACCAGAGGTCAGCTTTTTCTTTTTTGTCGTTCCTGCTTTCTTTTTTTTGTCGTCCGTTCCTTCCTTCTGTTCTAAACCAAGGATCTCAAACTCCCCCTCCCCTGATGCTTCTAAACTACAACTCCCATGATTCCCTGGCCATCTATTGCTTTGAAGGAATTGTGGAAATTGTAGGCTATTCACACGAGGGAAGGCTGTGAGTTTGACAGCGCTGCGCTAAATGCTTTAGAGGCACCAACTGCACATATTATAATGTGGTAATTATAGAGCAGCGAGCGCTGTTTAATAATGCAAAACAAACAGCATTTTTAATTTTTTCTGGGTTGGTATAAACATAACACGCGGTGTATTCACTAGGCTTCCTGTCATTTCATTTCTCTTTTAATCCTGAAACACTGATGTGTGACAGACTGTGGTCCTTGCTCATTTATGGATAGACCCTCTATTGAGAGGTGGGCTCGTTTATTCTACATATAGAATAGTATCCCTTATCCAAAATCTGGCCCTTTTTTTTTCTTAAAGGGCCACTACCACCAAAAATGAAATCTTCAAATCTCATTCAGCTGTCAGCTCTTCTTTCAGGTAGCCTGGATCACATCACACCCGCTGCTGCCATATCACAATATTCCCTCCTCCACGTCATTTAACTGTTAAATACTGTAGATTAAATGAACAAGAGCCGCAAAGCAACATTTTAGTAAATGTCGCATTACGGGAAAAATCCACAAAATGGAAACGGGAGATAAAACTTTATTTTTTCCTTTTTTTTACACACAATTACTTCAAAGATAAAAAAACCCAGTAGCATGTGTTTTTACAAGGTGGTTTTGTTTGTAATGCACACGTAATCTAGCTGCTGCTTATGTCAGTGGTAGTGTCCCTTTAAGGCTGTCATGACATACACACTTGATGTCATGTGACGTCCAAAATGATTACAAATTGCATGTGAGTCAGTCCTGATTTTTTTTTTTTTTTATTTTTTTTTAACTCTATGGGGCCTATTCACAAAGTACTGAAATTAAACCCAATTTCAGCGCACTTTGGTGATTCCAAGTAGATGTGAATGCACTATTGAATGGTCACTATATTTTGCTGAAATTGGAGTCGCCAAAGCCGTTATCGGACGTCGGCAAAAAACAGCTGCCTTGCACTGATAACCACCGTATTGGCATCAGTGAATTCCACGGGGGGGGGGGGGGGGTCTTAATAGGAGCATAAATCAATAAGTGTCTAAATAATAGAAAAGGTCCTTTTAAAACCTAATAAAAAGGTCTGTCTAAAAAATCGGAAAACTTCTTTAAAAAAAATAAAGTGTTTTTCAAAAAATAATGGTGTTAAACTTTATTACATTGACACTTATGGGATTCTGTTTAAACCCGTGAAATCAAAACACCGAAAATCAGGGCATTTCAGTGCAATTTAGCATCCTGTGAATGGACGAATCGATAGTTCCCAACAGGACAACTTCGGTGCTGCCGAATTGCTGAGAACCGCACCGTATCTGGTGAATTGACGGCTTTGTGAATAACGAATTATTCCCAAAATTGCACATGTGCTGAAATTCATCATTTAGGGCTTATTCACCAACATCTCACTATTGTATCCAAATATTCCAAAATCTTTAAACAACCCCCCCCCCCCCCCATCTACACTTCTTCTGGTCCTGAGCATTTCAGACAAGACCTACTCGACCTGTACACAAAAGCACAATCCATCTAAGATGACGGGAAGCTTTTGAGACCTTTTTGATGATTTCCTTGTCTATATCTTTTTTTATACATTTTTGCAGATTTCTGTCCTTTTCAGTCTTGCACATGGGAAAAGTCCAGGCGTCAAATCCCTCTACTCCGTTGTTGTTTATTTCTATCTGTGTCCCGGTGTGATGGCGTCTCGGCGTTGTCCTCGTCGGATGCCTGCACTGTCACCACATTGTAATTGTCCTTCACAAGCGATCTGTCGAATGACTCACGCCGTCACGTGATGGCGATTTGATGGACGGTCTAGCATTAGCAATCTTCTTTTTATCCCCTTGGCACCAATTATTTCCCCATTGGAGATGCACGAGCCGACTCTTTTTAATCCACGTCTGTCACACATCTTAATCCTGTATTGGTTTTGTGCGGCCAGTGAAGCGGAGCAGAAAACGGTTTATACTCCAGCCGCTGATCCCATAATGCCGCGTGTAACCCACGCGGTGCGGCTCGGTGACTCATTCCCATCTGAGGATGAGGTAATGCTGTTTAAAAAAGCTGATGTCACCCTCTTTACCTGCAATTCCTTTATCCGCCGTGGCCTTCACCTCCGGCTGTCTCCTGGGTCTGCAGATGAATGGTGCCGGGACCGGCTGATTCATAAATATTGATTAGGCATTAGGCTCTGCATCCGTTCACACTGGCCTACGGAGCGTATTTATACATATGCACGCGCTGAATAACTTCCACCTCCAAAGGAAGCCTGCGCTGCCAGCTGCTTCACGTCCTGTATGCCGGGCTGACCCAATTGATCTGGGTTTTGGGCTCCTGACCTGGATCAAGCATTAGATCTGAAATCTAAAGCCAGTTATTTGTATAATGAGGTGGATAAAATCACTGATTCGGGGGGAAAAAATACTCCTTCCTTTTCTTAATTATTAAAAAACCCTTATTTTCATCAAATACCTATTAAAAAGGTACATGGGTTATTCCTCATGAAACTCAGATTGAGAAACTCTTTAAAAGAACAAAAAATAATCCGTTCCTCTGCTCATACTGTCAAATTCCAGTCCAACCAGGAAGCCAGAAATTGTCAAACTTGGCTTTTCGACTAATCGATTCATTGGAATTCTTTTAAATTTACTTAAAGGAACACCATGTTAAACCCCTCCCTTTTTTTTTTTTCCTTGCGCAATTTACGTACTGCAATTTCCGTACGTAATACTCAAATTGTGTATCTTGGGTACTTTCTGCACCCAAGGTACAAGAGTGTGGAGGCACCAGAGGTGGGAGGAAGCGAGTTTGGGCAAGGGAACTGACCCAATTGTGAGACTGAGTATGGGGGGGGAAACAAACAAGGGGAGGGATGGCAGCTCTGGACCTGTGAAAGGAAGGCAGGGCAGATGGGGTGGTGGCGGCACAGGACTCCAGCTCAAAGTAAGAATAAAAGACCGGTGGTACAGTTCCTCCACCCAGAATGCATTTAATAAATTGTAAGCCTTGCACCATGTCCATTACATTAAAAAAAAAAAAAAAAAAGACGCTTAAGACTCCCTTTTACACAATGGCCGTGTTTAGTCTCTGACTTTTGCCATGATCCCTAATATGACCCTGTACGTAAGGGGTCGGCAACTTTGACCCTCCAGATGTTCAGCTACTCATAGGTTCTTACAGCGTCATGGGAAGTGTAGTTCCAAAACATCTGGAGGGCTAAGGTTTTTGACCCCCCCCCCCCCCCGCTGTAGGATATTGGTACCAGAAATACAGGAGACCAATAGACCTCCTGTATAATGAATTCCCTGCCAGATGGGAGGGAAGCACACTTTCACGCTCCTCTGCAATACCGTCAGTGAGCGGGGGGGGGGGGGGTCCTGCAGAAAGATTTGTCAGCCTGATGTGGGAGAAGCCCCAAATCCACACCGGATCGTAGCTTGTCCAATTATCGGCAAATAAAAGGCCAATATCGGTAATCTGCTGAACACCTGTCACAGATTATTGGTTTTGCCGATCGATCTGTCTGTCCCTACTAAATATAAAAAAAACTTAAATTATCAAGGAAATGGTAATTTGTCTCTCCTCCATGGTTTAGATCCCCCCCCCCTTTCCCTCAAGTGCAAAGTACTTTTACTTTCCTTTTACCTTTTTATTTATTTTAATCTGCACCTTATGGGTCGACTGGTCATCCAGCAACTGGCTATACTGGTACCATAGCAGACAGGGCAATCAAATAGTGACCTTTCTTTATTTTCAATGTCAGACTGTTCCTGTATCTTAATCTGAAACAGCTGCTTTAGTTGTGGTTTTTGTGACGTTATTCCTCTAATCTATTATTATTATTATTATTATTTTTATTTATTATTTATTATTTATTATTATATAATAATAATAATAATATTTTTTTTTTTTTTATGTTCTTGTCCACAGAAATTTTAAATCCATTTCTAATAATACTTCTATCAAATGGCTTTCATTTTAGGTGTTTGGCAATAAAATGATCATCCCCTCGCTGGACGGAGACCTCTTCCAGTGGGATCGAGATCGGGAGAGCATGGAAGCCGTTCCTTTCACAGTGGAGTCTCTCTTAGAGTCGTCTTATAAGTTTGGTGATGACGTAGTCTTGGTCGGAGGAAAGTCACTCACAACCTATGGCCTCAGCGCTTCTAGCGGCAAAGTGAGTCTCTAATATCACTGTATAGGATTACCTGGCTTTTTTTTCCCTTGCATACACGCTGACCTAGGTATATGCATGCCTGCTAAGGCTGGTCTTCTCCTGATGCTGATGCAACATGGTGGCAGCTGGAATTTTGTCTCTGGATGTCAAACATGAGCATGACTTTTCCCTCCGACAATCTCCAGGCGTGTAGTTCTCTGTAGGATCTGACACCGACAGATCTGATTACTCTTACTCCTCCACTGTCTGCAACAACCACCACCTTGTTTTTTTTTTTTTTTTTAAAAGAAAAAAAAATAAAAATTTAGTCTTGGATGTGGTATTTCGGGAAAGCTTGAAGTTAGTGACATGCATGCTTGGTCAGTGTGCCTTTTAAAAATGTGTAATGCCTTTTTTTGAATGAGTCCATAGTCTCATTCAGCAAATATGATCTTTTTTTCATATTTACCTGCTTTTCTTTCTTGGCGATTTCCACGTCCACCACAGGAGGCACTTTGAGCTAACCAATCAGTGCTGATACCTATGGATAGCTTAAAAAAAAAAAAAAAAAAAAAAAAAAACGCACTGAGCATGTGCGACTGAGTTGCTCCTCCTCCCTCCTGCACTGTGAGCTGAGGGGAGGGCGGGGCTGAACTTTCACCCCCAGCTACTGCAGAGACAGGGAAGGAAAGAAATCCATACACACAGGGAGAAAGAGACAGAGGGACAACAAGATAAAGCGCAAGAAAAGGTGCAGTGAGAGAGCGCGCACAAGAGACAGAACAATAAAGAGTGTGAGACTGTGTTTTTGCAGAGATGGCTAATATTAATTTCCTCGGTTTCCCCTGCTTGAGGTCCTGAGCTGCACAGGGTTTCACGTGCACAACTTGTGCTAGTTCATGTGAAGCTTTGGGTGGAGAAGTGGGCGGAGAGGAGGCGGGGAATATCCAGGAAGTGGGAACGGAAGAAACGCCCCTAGCTGGGGGGCGTGGCCAGAGAAGAGGAAATGACAGCGTTTAAAGCCAGAAAATAATTTTTTTTTTTTTTTTTTTTTTACATTCCTAAAACTTTTTTTTCTTCTAGTTTAACTGTCAATTAAAGGAAATTCTAGACCTGTATGTTCCTGTAACACCGTATTGGTTCTCTCTGCTCCAACTCAAGTGTGACTGCGCTATTCGTGTGTGTTTAAAATATACAGTGGCTGAGAAATGTCAAACAGCTGAATTTTACCTCCTGGCTCCTAAGTGTCTTATTTTCCACAAAAATGCATGTGCATTAGAGACTGCTAAATTACGATTAAGGATGGGCTTGACAATTTTACCAGTTGTAGAGATGCATGATAAACGTAATTCTGCATCATGGCTAGTTTCCGTGTTTTTTTTTTTTTTTTGTGTGCCCCCCCCCCCCCCCCCCCCATGTAATGGAAAGATTGAAAACATTAATGTTTCAAAAGGATCTTCTGAGTAAAGACTGATCCACAAAGCTTGTTTTCGTGACTTATGGAAGCGTATTAACCTCCCTAGTGGTTTTCCAGAGTGTGGCTCGGGGTTAAATTTCATTGCTGAAAGCGGTAACCCCGAGTGTGGCTCAGGCTGGATACGTACCTGTGCTCGTGAGAAGGGAAGCAGGAGGCCACGATCGGCCGGAGGAGAATGCGGGGGACACGAGGGAGAGCAGGGACGGGTATGTATCCAGCCCGAGTGTGGCTTGGGGTTACCGCTTTCAGCATAGAAATTTAACCCCGAGCCACACTCTTAATACCACCAGGGGACTGGATTAATGCACAGATTTTTGACATCTAAAATATGTCAAAATCGGACTGCCGGGGAGGTTAAACCCTGATGCATACATCTTTGTATCTGGATATTCTAACACCATGCAGTGTCACAGCTCTTCATCAGAGTGTCGGCCAAAGGTCTGATCCCCAGGTTAGAACAACCTTTCCCTGTATCGGTTTCGGTAGGTCTCTGGACAAAACCCAAATTCAAAACCAAGAACCCTTTATGCCAAGTGCAGTACCAGTCCGTAATATGGCCGGGCGCACAATAATGGCAACAGAGGTGCGGCTTAAGACGCAGTAAAAGAAAATACAGAAACTAATCCTAACCTCCAGTCCTTAGTGTGGCCGGATACAGAGAGAAACCACAGTGGCACAATATGTCTCCATAGGGTACAGGTGCACAAGCAAACCCAAAAACAATGGTGCTGAATAATACACGCAGCCAAAGGCTAAGGGAGACAGAGAAAACGTAGCCAAGGTCAAACACAGAAAACCAGTCAGGAAAGACAGAACGCACTTACACATCAAGGAGAACCACGATTGGGCAAAGTGAAATAATATTCACCCCCTCCTGATTGGTCGGCTGCATCAAAACGTGCGCGATGGGAATACGGCACATGTGTCAGCGCTCGACGAATGATGCATTCTGGGTGTAGTAGTAAATGACTCGGCCAGTGCCAGAATCACTAGCAGTTTGAGGAGAAATGATATCCTCACTGGAACTGCCTAAATGGGGGGTCATCTGCTGGAAACTGGTCAGCCAATAAGCCTTGCACCTCAGTAGCCGTGCCACTCCCATAACTGGCCAGAAGTCAGGGCAGGTGCCACAGGAGCTGTGTTTCTAGAAGATCTCGGGATCTTCCGCTTGGCCAGGCATGTTCTACAAAGAATGTACAAGCGATTAAATTGTGAAGAAACTGACATTTACAATATGGTAAAATCAGAAGAGAGAGCCTTTTGTGTAGGTCCTGTTTGCCTTTTGTGTAGGTCCTGTTTGCCTTTTGTGTAGGTCCTGTTTGCCTTTTGTGTAGGTCCTGTTTGCCTTTGTGTAGGTCCTGTTTGCCTTTTGTGTAGGTCTGTGTGTTCGTCTCCTGCAGTGAGGATTTCCTGTTTCTGTGTGTTAGGTAAAAGAATACACCTTTTCCTAGAAGCCACATAGATTCGTGTGGAATGAGCTGGAGAACCCGAGTACCCCTGGATTTGTCAAGCAAAAAAGTCCCATGTTTAATTATGCATGAGCTTAATTTCCTTCATTGCATCTCATTTACCTCTTCTGTTTTAGATTAAATACATCTGCTCCGCCATGGGCTGCCGACGGTGGAACGAAGAAGAGACTGAGCAAGATGATATACTTCTACTGCACAGGAAGCAGAAAACTGTGCGAGCGGTGGGTCCTCGCAGCGGCAGCGAAAAGTAAGCAGTAACAGAAGAAAATGCGCACTTGTCAGGTGTAAATGTGTGCATTCAGAGATCTATGGATCTGTTTCGACGCTGGTGTTTATATTTAAAAATGTTCTTTCCTTGACGACCTAACACCATGAGATGCCTATATTGCCTTCTGATCTGAAGCTCCATCCAGCAGTCACACATGGCCATCTTGCTATACAGCTTCCTCCTAGCTGGGGGAAGGGGGTAAAGGTATCAGCTGTGCCTCCCCTAATGAGACCTAATAAAGACTGAAATGATAGAGCAGCACATGATGGTCCCTTGTGTGTTCTGGACCCCCCTTTTGGGTTGGGAACAGGCTGACACACACGTAAGAATCTATTCACAAAACGCCAAAATCGCTTGCAATTTCAGTACTTTGTTTCACCACACGTCAACAATTCCGTTTCGCCAAAAATGCAGTAAAGTCACTATTTAGCGAATGGTCACTGTATTTTGATGAGTTTAGAGTCGCTGAAGCAGTATCGGACGTCGACGAAGACTGTTGAATTGGCATCGAATTCCACCGAACTGAAAAAAAGTAATAGTTTAAATCTATAATAATGTGACTAAAAATAATGTAAAGGACTTTTTAGGATTTTAAAGTCTTCTAAAGAAAGTTTATTTTTTGCAAAAAATCCTTTGTTAAAAAAAAAAGGTAAGGATATTACTTTTTTACATTGAATCCTTGTTGAATTGAATCCCTGAAAATCATGGACTTTCACTGGAATTTCTGTGCCTTTTGCCATTCTGTGAATGGAAGACACGATAGTCTTCTATGGGACAGTTTCGGCGGTGCCCGTATTTGGCTAATTGACAGCTTGGTGAATAGTCGCATTGGCGTGCAATTCAGAGGTTAGTGAATAACCCCTATAGTATAGGTCTCCAATGTAATGATACAAGTGAATGGAAACTTGGTTGAGGACAGAATGGACAAACACCCTCTCCCTTACATTCTGTTTAATAACCCTTTCACTGCTAAGGACGTGTGGGGAACGTCCTCATTGACTCCTAAGGAAAGATAGGGGGTTCTTTGAACCCTGATATCTCCCGACTGTTGGCAGCTAGCAGGGTCATATTTGGTATCATTAGGAAGACCAGAGCATGGCCTTTCCAATGATACCAATCATGACCATGTTTAAAGTAAAGAAAAAAAATAATAAAAAACAAAAGGTGTTTTTTTTTTTTTTTTTTTTTAAAGACGTGAAATGGCTCAGCAGTGAAGGGGTTAATAAAAATCCCCACCCAGTGATAACAGAAACACCAGCCTCTCTTCTTCTGGCAGATCCCTTACACACGAAGGCCGGAGGGAAACCTTCAAAGCGTGATGTGTATTTTTATGTTCTGAAAGTAAATCTGTTACATAATATCTAACATGCTTCTTTTATTCAACAGGTGGAACTTTAGCGTGGGCCACTTTGAGCTGAGATACATCCCGGACATTGAACCCGGGGCGGGATTTATAGAGGGGCAGCTGGAGCCAACCTACAGCGATGAGTCTAAAATAATCTCCGACATAGATGAGCAGGAGGTTGGAACAAAGGACATGGTTATAAAGGTTTCTGTGGCCGACTGGAAGGTTCTGGCCTTTGACAGGCGCTTGGGACATCTAGAGTGGGAGCACCAGGTAATTGTGTCTCAAGATCCATAAATAAGGGGGCTTTCCACGAAGCGCCGGTGTTTGCCAGCATTGCACAAAGTGGTTAAAATCACTATATGGCAGTGCCATGAAACGCCGGCACTTCTCAAAACTACAATAAGGCATAAAAGAGTCTTTACTTTGCAGCTTTTCTTTTTTAGTTTTGAGAAGCGCCAACATTTCTCTGTACTATCTCCTTATTTTTAGCCAGTTTTTGAAACCTTTGGCAGACGCCCCGCAGTTCTGCATATCCCCCTTAGTGTGTCAGTCTTTATTACATTTGGTGTAAAGGAGTTCTGGAAGGTTGTGTACCTACAGCATTATAATGGCAGGTGGCATGTTGAAGCTAGGGTCAGACGAGCGCACTATGCACCTGGACTGACTTGTCTTTGCGTGTCTGTTGCAGCGTTGTGACAAGGCTGCCCACCCGCTGTTGTGCGTCCATGCTGCATCCGTGCAGCATGCCTCCCCATTGACGCACTAGGATGCGCATTGACGGGCCTGCAAAGTGCAATCCGCCATAGGAGGATCAAACCTTGCAGCGTTGAGAGCACGAACTGCGCTCAGCGAGGCGGCCAAAAAGGCGTTGAGTGCAAGGAACGTCCACTCTCAGACGTTCCTTTTACTCTTACTGACGCACATCTGACCCTGGCCTTAATTGATTAAAATGTGCTGGAAATCCCCAAAATAATGTAGTGTCTCATACAATGCAATCCTGAAAGCACAATTCATAAATGTATCTGAGCACATGCTTTCTACATAACGCCGGCGGTCAGGATTATTCTGATGAGTGTTACCTCTTTGAATGATACTCATCAATGAGTTTGATGCAAAACTAAGGAACGCCACAATATTGAGGGGGGGGGGCAGTATTTACAGCATTGCATAAGGAATGCAAAAAATAAATACTACAGCTTTGCAGTTTGTAAAGTGCATTAAAGGCTCAATAGATCAGGAGCTATTCTGTGCGGTCAGATCAAATACTGTAGTGTGCGTGTTTGTGTGTTAATTTGCGAATGGTCGCCGTTTATACTTTTTGTGAAGGTCGGCGCTGCTGCTCAGCATTGTTTGACAATTTCTTACACCATCCTCTCCTACCGGTGTTGAATTTTGCTTGTGTGGATAACCAAAGTGACTTTTACGGTGTACATGTAGGCCGGGTGCACACTAGCGTTTTCTTCTGCGCACTAGTTTGCATTCTGATGCTCTTTATGACGTGCTTTGTAGCATATAATTACGTGGATAGAGAAGAACACACGTACGCATAACGCGCGCTGACGACGTCCGTCATGGAAACACCAAGGCTGTTGCTCTAGGATTGATGCGTGCTGAATGTCAAATGTCTAAAAGCTCAGCTTTTTTTTTTTTTTATTCGTCCATTCAACTCAAATTCAGTTTTTACGACGTGCCTCAAAATTATCGCATCGTCTGGCATCTACCATCTCTTACGTCATAAAGTGTGTCCTTTTTAATGCAAGCTAGTGCGCAGAAGAAAACGCCTAGTGTGCAGCCGGCCTTCATGGGTAATCCACGAACGGCCAGCCTACTCCAGTGTTGTAGACTGTAAAGCATCATTGACTGATGGTAAATTCCTATTTTAATCTCTAGTTCTGTACACCGATTGCATCTGCCTGGTTGGTCAGAAATGGAAAAGTCATTCCAATCAATCTGTTCGATGACAACAGCTATTCCTCCAGCGATGAGGTTTTGGAAGATGAGGAGGATATTGTCGAAGCGGCACGAGGTGCCACGGAGTCCAGCTTCTACCTGGGTAAGATTGGATTCTAGCTCTGTGTGGATGATTGTTATATAGAATATATTCTTTATTGCAGAAAGTAGAAGTAATTGCTTCTGGTGGTATTGGAGAAGATGGAGCGTGTCTTGTGTCGCAGTTGCTGTGCTTACCATAGTGATATTTACATTAAAATGTGACTGGTTATTTTTTATTTTTTTTAATTCTCTCAGGGATGTACCGCGGGCAGCTTTATCTACAGTCATCCGTTAGACTTTCTGAGAAGTTTCCTGTAAGTCCGACAGCCTTGGACACCAGAAATGACAACGGCATCATATCCCTGCCCAGAATCAAGTGGAAACCGCTAATCCGTAAGCACAAGATCTATTGCATGTGACTTCCTAGAATTCTTTCCATAACGCTCTTCTTGATGTTAACGCCATACATCAGTGCCGTTTTCCTCTTTTGAGGCGAGCCATAAATGCTCCCATCATCCTTGTTAAAAGTACTTATAAAGCACCAACAGGTTCTGTAGCGCTGTACAATGGGTGAGACGGAGCAAACCCAAAGAACAGTAAGAGAGAGGTCCCTGCTTCAGAGTTTACAATCTAAGCGGAGAGGGGTGACACACTAGGTGAGGGTAAATGGGTGAAAAATAAGGAATTTCACAAATTTGTGTCATCCTAATGAAATCCGATTTATACCAGCCATGTCATCCGTCATCTTGACTCCCTCGGCATGATGTTCCAGTTAAATCGGTCTGCTGTGTCCCGCTGCTGGCATGGGGCCAACGCACACCGTGGCTATGCTCCTTGCACAGCTGGACTTTTGCAGGTGGGAGGGATAAAATATGTGTTCCCTAGAACCATTTTGCCCGTAGTGACATGCTGTATTAAAACCTATCCTTCTGAAAGCAGAAAATCGCTGCAGGTTTCAAGCCTTTAAATAGCATGTGTTGATCATCTTAGCCAGATCTGATGTTTGTTTCATTGGATACATAATCTTCCGTACAGACACTTCATTCTGTTCCCATCGTGGCTGTACCATTTGGCAATTCACCTGTCCATGGCACAACTTTCTCAGAGGGGTTTCACTAGATGACACATTTAATTAACCCCTTGAGGACCAATGACTTGGCATTTATGCCAAAAATGCAATGACTGTAAAGACCCTTGGTCCTTAAGGGGTTAATATAAACTCTGTGCCCTTATTTTTATTTTATTATTCACTCCTGCTGTACATGCTCATGATTTACAGCCGGGGTCGGCTACATTTGCTCTCTGGATGTACTGAAAGCGCATCTCCCATAATGCTTGGCTACTAGATTAGCAGCGCTTCATGGGAAATGTAGTTCCAAAACCTCTAGAGGGCTAAGCTTGCCGACCTGTGATTTACAGCTTGCACAGGAAGCTCTTCCGTGCAGAAGCACCGACGTAAACATTTTTCCTCTGATAAAGCTGTCACTTCTATTTTGGGTTTCTTTCCGTTGAAGCCTTGCTTTTGTTTTTATTTTTTAGTCCTCGCTGAATAAAGAGCATTTTCCATTAACGTTTGTAGATTAATATAGTTTTTATCACTTCTCATCGTCAGATTCTCCATCCAGGACTCCTGTTTTGGTCGGCTCGGATGAATTTGACAAATGCCTCAGCAACGACAAGTTTTCCCACGAGGAATACAGCAATGGAGCGCTTTCTGTCTTACAGTATCCATATGGTAAGAGCCCCTCTGTCACCTGACGTGCCATGAATGGCTGAGACCGGGTACCCGCATCCGATGTCACATTAAGTTTCTTTGTTTGGTTTTAGTTGTGTCTCTTGCATGGAAAATTTTCTTGTCTGGGTCTATGGGCGTAAATGATCAGGTTTTTTTTTCCGCACGGCAAGTAAAACCTTGTCTACTTGAAGCCTTTACTTTAAAGGGACACTCTACACGTCCGGGCCACTTTATATTTTTTAAATGGTCAGGATGGGAGGAGTGCCCCGCCTCTCCCCCCCCCCCCTGTTTTTGGTAAAATGCTGACTGAAGTGGAAGAGTTTCCTCCACCCCATCCAGTGTCACCAGAAGCCAGGAAATTTGAATTTGCCAGTTACTACTCAGTTACTAGTGACATCCGCGCGCACACAGCATGCCGACGCCACTCTGACCCATGGCTCTGTTCAGGAGCTGCGGGACTTGCGTACATAAAGTTTGCAAGTCTCGTGGCAGTGCGCAGTTTGCATTCCCTGTGCTATGCAAGAAGCACAGAAAAGACCCAGTAACTTCCAGGTTGGGGAGTCCCTGAGCCGACGAGGAGGAGCTTCACGTGCCAAGGGACAAAAGGTGAGTAATATCACCAAAAATAATTGGGTAGAGGCTGTCAGCAGTTTACTTAAGGGCAAAAAATACCCCCACTTTTCAGTACAGTGTTCCTTTTACCCTCATTGTATTCCCCTTCCTAAAATGAGAGTAGCGGTTTCCTTAACTCTTTGGTATACCTATACATTACACAAAAACACCTGGTGAGGTGATCAAAGTATAAACGTTATATATTCTTCAATCGCCTCACTGGCTTATTCTGTTGGTTTTTCTTTAGTGGGCGCATTGGCCTCTGTTCTCGGGCGTTATTTTGTTGTTAATGTGCTGAATTCACACCTAAAGAAACACTCTAGGATTAAATTGAGTACTGGTGGGATACTGAATTGTTAAACCCTCTCTACACCCCTTCCCGGTTTATCCCTCAAAATATTTTTAAATTGTACCTTTTTCCGGTGCAGGGCTAACTCTTGTCTTGGGTTGACATGCTGGAGCATTGCACGTGGCCGCTGGAGGGCTGGATGCTCCAGTGAAAGTCCAACCTGCCCAATGACTTGGAGGGAGGTGGGATGGAGATTGGGTCTGAGTGCCTAAAGCTTGTGTCAACACTTGTTGATCTGAGCTTCTAGGAAGTGCTAAGCTGCTAAATCAACCCTCAGAACCCAGCCCAGAGGAGGGAGAAGCTTGAGGACGCTTGGGACGCTGTGGCCACTCAATTTGAACTCTTCAGTCATCGTATCGCTCATGTGTGACTCTGTTTCGGCGCTTTAAAGCAGTTTGTGTTGTCTGTTTCCCAGCCTGCTAGCCATGGGAAGCTGTAAGCGCTCACACTTAAATCAATGTAATTTATAAGGTTTGATTGTGTTCGTTGGTCCCACATGCCCATGTTTTGTCTGGCCGGGCATATACCCTATAATCACCAATCCCTTTTTGTTTCTAGCAATGTTTGGCGGGATTCCCAGACTCGTACCGCAAAGAACCTCGAGGCTCGTTCTCACATCTGTCAGCTCTGCTGGGCACCCTGTGCACCATGCTCCAGCACTAACTACCGGTACATTCCCGTACTGTGTGCCATCTAACCATAATGCCATGGTGTATTACCCACTGTCCATCTTGTGTTCAGTCTCTTCATGGCATGGATTTATACAGTAATTACGTCCGTGCTTTGTTTATAATGTAAACGGGCAAAATCCATTCCTTCATCTGCTCGACGTGCTCCGATGGGTTTTCCATGATCAACGCTCCAATGACCTGATTACTAATCACTTCCTGTACATTACTCTTCCAATCATTCACATGACACTTCATCTGTCATTTTCACTCGATTTAAGCTCGTTTTGTTTTTCCTTCTTAAGACTGAAAATATCTAGACATGCTGCTCTTCTTGGCTGTTCAGGATTAGGGGTAGAACCAGATGGCATTGACCTCCAATCCTGTGCTCCAGATGCTGAGCGCGTCAGTCATGGCCCACTTTCTAGTCATATATTTATACTTCAGGATTTACTGTCAAAATGCAGCTATTTAGATTTTTTTTTTTATTTTATATATATCTATTTTCTATGTTGAATTGATTATTTTATATATGAAGGCAACAATAGATTGGGAGGGGGGGGGTGTGCATAAAAAGATGGATTAATAAACTATTGAGTGTCAGATCTCTAGACCAGAGGTGCGTGTGACACCTTAATGCAGATTAATCCTGAAATACAATGACTTTTAATTTGTATTAACAACAAAAGAGGAAAAAACTCTACTTTCCATTTGTGTGTGTGTGTGTGTGTGTGTGGTGTGTGTGTGTGTGTGTGTGTATATATATATATATTTCTCTAAAAGGGGGCATAAGCCCAATATAAAGCTATTTCTCACCTGAGCTTTAAGAACCTGCAAAATCACTAGTGCTTGCATTAAATCAGTCAGTCAGGTTCAGCGCGCCGTTCATGACCTCGTATGCCGGATGTTGCCCCATACATGTGCTCTGTTGTACAAGGCTTCTCGTTTTGTCTCTTGCAGACAATGGATACTACCTGCCGTACTACAAGAGGGAGCGCAGCAAGAGGGGGACGCAGATCACAGTAGGAATATTAGAAAACCCGAACTTCAAGAACATCCGCAAGAAGGACCCCGTTCTCCTCCTGCACTGGTGGAAGGAGATCATCGGCACGATCTTGCTGTGCATCACGGCAACCACCTACGTCGTGCGACGACTCTTCCAACCCAATTCGAACGGCGCCAGGGTAAGAGATTCCCACTTTAGTCAAGGGACTTTTTCTATCTATTGGTTCAATTGCAGAACAGAAGCATTGAATCAATGAACCTAAAACAGGCTTAACTAGGTGACGACAAACATAATACGGGGGGATATCGTCCCGCCTGAGGGCCACAGGGGATGAGCGATCTACGAGAGAGGGCCAAGGTGTAGGGCGCAGGGCTGTCACCTACAGAATCAGGAGTTGCAGCTGGTGTAGGATCAGTAGAGGCCAGGAATTGGGGTAACGTGGAATCAGAAGGTGTAATGGGGACCGGCGGGGAACCTACCAACATTTGTAGGGAATACCGGGGGTGCAGAAAAAGGTGTTGCGTAAAGAGGCTTTTGTGTCGTCGGGGAGTACCACAATTTCTATTTCTTTTTATTAAATATTTACATGAGCATTCCATATTTATTAGATCATTGCACATTGGTAAGGGGGTGCCAGGGCCCAAAAATGTTTGGTTTGCCTCGCATTACCTCTTCAGTAACATACATAGACCAGCATGCAGTGTTGCACGAGTCTTATGTTCTTCTTTCACATGTCACTTGGTATGGGTGATTTTTATTTTTTTTTTTTTTAACGTCCTTTTTAAAAAACAACCCCCCCCCCCCCCCCCCCAGTATTTCCTGATCATTCTGGTTTATATAGAGAACTCTTAAAATCGGCAAATGGTTTGATGGAAAGGTTAGGTTGACCTGGGTTTGCGGGAGCCGTGCGCAGGTAGCTATGAGCTCCAATCTGCAACAGAATCGTGTATTCTTTCAGTCTGTGTTCCCTGAACTCCTCTCATTGTTTCCACCTTCTTAAAGGTACCGCAAAGCACAGCTATAGTTACAAGCAGAACCAGAGATTTTTCAAATAGTGTGGTGGCAGATGCACGGTGGGGTCAGTCCTCAGGTGCTGTGAGAAATTGACATTCAATGCAGAATGAGCTTTGATCATTACAGGACAGTGACACAAAGGGGTTATTCACTAAGCGGCGAACTTGCCAAAGAATTGTACAGGACGGTGAATTTTCCTGTTCGGTGCAATTTCGTGGCAGTTCGTCTATCCACTAAACTGTCAGTTCACCAAATATGGTGCAGATGGTGATCTTTGGCAGCAGGGGAATTATCCCATAGAGAAGTAATGTTTTTTCTATTCAGAACGCCAAGCTGCTGGTGAAATGTCCTGATTTTCAGTGATTCAGTTCGACCGGTTTATTAAACGGGCAAATCCCATAGGTTTCAATGTAAAATAAATAAAATTGTATGTATGTGTATGTTAAGCTTTTATGTAAGGATATATCTTTTAAACTGCTGGTCTGCCGTGACATTTTATGGCTCAGTCAGTGTTCCATGGGATGAACAGGATGAACATTACTGAGCTACACAAACCGTGTCAGCGGGTGACATCAGGTGTTTCTTGCTTATCCGGTGATAGTTTTAGAGGATGTATCGTCTCTAACGCTTCTTATACATTTGCATTTGTGCTCAGCCTTCTTTTTTCTGTTGCATATAGAAAAGGAAAGAGTCAGAGACGCAGTGCCAGACGGATAATAAATATGAAGCTGATAATGGAGACATTAAAGAGAACAACTGGAATGATTATAAGAACTGTGGATACATCTCCAGGTACGAGCGCCTTACATGCTGTAAAACCTGCTTTACAATGACAAGGTGTGTGTCTGTCTCTTGTCATGCATGTTCCAGGTTCGATCGGTTTCTTGTCGTCCTAGGTACCTGACAGATTTCGAACCTATTCAGTGTTTAGGACGGGGAGGATTCGGAGTGGTTTTTGAAGCCCGGAATAAAGTAGATGATTGTAACTACGCGATCAAAAGAATACGCCTGCCTAACAGGTAAGTGGTCGTCTAGTTTTGGGACAATTGGCCGAGTGACTTAACCTTTTTTTTGTAAGAATCCTGATAGTGCGTGTCTGTTTCTGTTAGGGATGCACCGATGCCACTTTTTTAAGACCGAGTACGAGTACCGATACTTTTATCTTGTGTCATGTGACCACTTTCCAATAAGAACAGACCTCATAAAGCCCCCAGGTCTCATGGATACGCCCCCCCAGCTCGTGGATACTGCGCCCCCCCAGCTCGTGGATACTGCGCCCCCCCAGCTCGTGGATACTGCGCCCCCCCAGCTCGTGGATACTGCGCCCCCCCAGCTCGTGGATACTGCGCCCCCCCCCCAGCTCGTGGATACTGCGCCCCCCCCCCAGCTCGTGGATACTGCCCCCCCCCAGCTCGTGGATACTGCCCCCCCCCAGCTCGTGGATACTGCCCCCCCCCCAGCTCGTGGATACTGCCCCCCCCAGCTCGTGGATACTGCCCCCCCCCCAGCTCGTGGATACTGCCCCCCCCAGCTCGTGGATACTGCCCCCCCCCAGCTCGTGGATACTGCCCCCCCCCCAGCTCGTGGATACTGCCCCCCCAGCTCGTGGATACTGCCCCCCCCAGCTCGTGGATACTGCCCCCCCCCAGCTCGTGGATACTGCCCCCCCCAGCCCCCCAGCTCGTGGATACTGCCCCCCCCCCAGCTCGTGGATACTGCCCCCCCCCCAGCTCGTGGATACTGCCCCCCCCAGCTCGTGGATACTGCCCCCCCCCAGCTCGTGGATACTGCCCCCCCCCAGCTCGTGGATACTGCCCCCCAGCTCGTCTGGAGCTCTCCACTCATACTTACCTTCCTTTAGCGACGCCGGGAAAGTCTTCGCGCGCGCTCCTTGGAAGGTCCCCAGCCGCGACCACGTGGGACCATGTGATCGCGGCTGGGGTCCTTCCAACGAGCGCACGCGGGGAAACTTTCCCGGCGTCGCTCAGGAAGGGAAGTATGAGCGGAGAGCAGCTGCAGAGCATTCGGACAGGCTCTGCAGCTGCTCACTTTGTTTATACTTACCTCCCTTTAGCGACGCCGGGAAAGTTTTCGCGCGTGCGCTCGTTGGAAGGACCCCAGCCGCGATCACATGGTCCCACGTGGTCGCGGCTGGGGACCTACCAAGGAGAGAGAGAGAGAGAGAGAGAGAGAGACTTTCCCGGCGTCGCTCGGGAAGGTAAGTATAAACAAAGTGCGGAGAGCAGCTGCAGGGCCTGTCCGAATGCAGATAGAGCATTCGGACAGCCGCCCCAGCCCCTAGGATGCCGGCTTCCGGTATCGGAAAAAAATATCAGGGGTACTGCACGAGTACCAAGTACTCCTGCAGTACCCGGTATCGGCACCGATATCGATACTAGTATCGGTATCGGTGCAACCCTAGTTTCTGTTATCAGTTTGCATATGTATTTGCTGAGACCATATTGCTAACGCATTCAAGGACTTAATTTAACCCCTTCACTACCGATATCAAGATATCTCAGCCTTCAAAGGCAGCATCTGGTGGCCCGATATAGGGAAATCTTGTTATGCTGATCTGCAGCCCAAAAGCTAATGAAATTAATTTGCTGCAAATGAATTACGTTACCTTTTGGGCTGCTGAAAGTACCCCCAAAGTTTTAGCCCTGTGGGCACAATGCCCAAAGAGCTAAAACTGTAAAATCAGCTGCTGAAATATTGGGCTTTTGGCAGCCCATGCAGGGAGAAATAGAAGAAAATAGACCAGCTGCTCAAACCTCTAACTCCATTTGACAGTCGATGGTGTCAAATAGATTATTTACAGTAATAGCTTTTTATCACTGTAAATAAATTAATGATTTTACAAAAGAGCCACAATTTTCTGACCCTGGCGTTTTTTTTTTCTTTTGAAAATCCCTTTTTTGTGAAGGGGATAAACCTTTTTACGAACCTTTTTGAAGATTAAAAATTTTTTTTATTTTTTTTTAAGGTTGTATTTCTAAAGTCTCAGCAGTAGCAGCAACTAATATGTAAAAATATAAAAATGAATGTTAAAGTCATCTACCATGTTTATCTTAAATGGTGATATCAAACTTGGACACTCCCTCCCCAGATGTTGATTGCCTTTCAAATCCCAGACTCATGGGAGTTGTAGTTCAGAAACCTCTAGGGGGCCAGAGTTTGAGATCCCTGAGGACAGGGCACCGAAGTATTGCACAGCGCAGTGGAATGCCGAGATTTTCTTAATGTTATGTAGGAAATGCGAGATTTTAATAAAAACTCGGAGGCAAGTATTTGCAATATCTTTAACGCTTTCCACAACAGCAAAGGTATAACATACAGTGTTCATATAAAAAAACATGCAGGCCGTAGTGCCCACCCCCACAGTCTGTTCCACCCAATTCCTAACAAGCAGTCCTAGAATAACGTCACTGTGTGGCAGCCCAATAGGAGCCGGAGTTTTGTGTTTTAAAATCATAATTATGGGTGTATTGAGGTAAAGATTTATTAAACAAGATGCGGGAATCTTGCCATTAGGATTATGATCCTTTTAATTCTTGCTCCTCCATGGCTATAAACGCATTTACGTTTTCATTACTCCCTTCTTCCAGGGATCTGGCTCGTGAGAAGGTGATGCGTGAGGTGAAGGCCTTGGCCAAGCTGGAGCATCCCGGCATTGTGCGATATTTCAACGCCTGGTTGGAAGCTCCCCCTGAGTTATGGCAGGAAAAGATGGATGAACTGTGGCTAAAGGAGGGAAGGTAATGTGTCAGATCTGTTTTTCTAGATGTGGAAATGTGAGCTGAAAGGCTCGGAGCCCACAACACTCAGAGCGGGTTTCTGTTTACTGCTGTGCTCGATAATGCCACCTGAGATGGACCTCCTGCATTGCTTGGAGGCTTTTATTGTGACCCCAAATGAAAACAGAAGTATCACTCGCACTCAGGCCTATAAACCTACAAAAAGATGTTTGGTCTACTTCAATGGCCTTTAAAGTCAACCAAAAATCTTTGTAGTTTTATAGGACTTTGAGCGTGGGCGATTCTTCTATGTGGCTGTCTGCTGCCCAAGAGTGATGGGATTTGTGCTTGTAACACTTTCATCTGCTGTGCACCACATTGACAGATGATCAGGTTCTGTCTAGGTTTAATCTCCACCCATCTGATATTCCTGGTACATATCGTGTCGTTTATTTGACCTGTTCTTTATTTTGTGGTTTTCTTTCAGCACCGATTGGCCGTTGAGTTCTCCAACACCACCTGATTGTCTTTCGGTAAGAGTCCTAAGTACCGACCCATACTCCATGAAGGAACAAGTGGAAGTGCTCACCCCTTCATCAGAAAGCCTAAGCTCCCTGTCCGCCGGGTACGTTGCTGTCTCTTCGTCAGACCCCGAGCGGCTGCCAAGGTTTTCTTTAGCAGAGCGTTTGAACCAGTCGTCGAGTTCTGTCGTGAACCTTCAAGACAGCTGCCTTACAGACTGTGACGTGGACCACAGCGATTTCGACGATGACGCGGGCATCTACCACGATCACTGCCCCCGCACCAGCGCAGATCTGGGCCTACACGAGAGAACGTCTTCTTCCATCGTCTTCGAAGACTCGGGCTGCGACAACGCGTCGAGCAACGTGGACCACAAGACGGACGTGTCGGTCCTTGTAACGAACAGTGACTTTTCCGAGAAAGAGACTAGCACGAAAGACTCGGAAAGCAAACCCACCTCCCCCAGCACTCTGTCAATCTCCCCGCCCAGACCCAAAACCTTAAGCTTGGATCTAACCAAAAATACTCCTGAAAAGGTTAAAACGAGCTCTCCAAAGGTGTACCTCTACATCCAGATGCAGCTGTGCCGAAAGGAAAACCTTAAAGACTGGATGAGTGCCCGCTGCTCGATAGAGGACAGGCCGCAGGCAGAGAGCCTGCATATATTTTTACAGATTGCAGAAGCGGTGCAGTTTTTACACAGTAAAGGTCTTATGCATCGGGATCTGAAGGTTCGTACGTTCCCTAATTAATTTATTCCAGTCTCTGCTTTGAACGTTTTTATTATTATTCTGGGGAAGTTGTGATTTGTATCCGTAATTAACTCTATACTTGCTGGTAGCATGGAGCATATATTATAACCTTAATAGTAATGAAATGGTTAAAATGTAATGTGAGTGGCCGGTGGTGACCTGACTGTCATCACAAAACTCTAGCTTTCCACTGGAGGGAGCGTCTCGGAGGGCTATTTCAGCTCTGAGTGCAGGAGCTTGGCTCTGCCCAGAAGCGGAGATTGGCCAGCACTGCTCTTTGCTTCATAGAAGGGTTCTCGGGAAGTGGGACTTTTTGGAGTCTTTCCTTTTGAGAGCCACTGATTGGCTGTACGCTCGCTTGAGCATCCAGCCCCCTAGCCATCATGTGACATCTGAGTTAAGTTGCAGCCGCAGTGTGTTCTGTCCTCCACTGCTTAACCACTTCAATGCGGAGGACGCGCTGAGCGCGTCCTCCGCATGGCTGCTGGTATGCGGAGGACGCGCTGAGCGCGTCCTCCCTTTGGGGTCAGCGTTCGGCCGGGTTCCGGCCGATCGCTGGCCCCCCCAGTGCGGGCTGACATCCTCGATGTCAGCCCAGCATCCGGAACCGCAGCCGCTGAAATTAGGTCTCATCGCGATGACACCTAATTCAGGCGCCCCCCCCCCCCCGCATGTGCGGAGGAGGCGCCTGAAAGGGAGGGGGGGAGGTCCTTCGGACCTCTCTCCCTCCCAATCGGCGGCGTTGCGGGGGTTAACCCAGGCACCATTTGGAAGGGCACAGCCTGCCCTTCCAAATGGTGCCTGACATTAACCCCTGGGGAGCTGGATCGCGAATCGGCGCTGAAAAGCGCTGGTTCGTGATCCTTTCCCGGAGCTGGCCGACATCTTGGATGTCGGCCAAGCCTCCGGGGACTGGCGTCATTGTGCATAGCACGATGACGCCAGTCCTAGAGTTAACCCCTAACTGCCACCAACGGTGGAGATAGGGAGTTCCAATGAACTCCCATCTCCCGATCCGTGGCAGCTAGGGGTTAAAGTTTGGTATGGTTGGATCGGCCAGAGCATGGCCGTTCCAACGATACCAAACTCGAATGTAAAATAAGTTTTTAAAAAAAATTTTAAATTAAAAATAAAAATATATTTTAAAAAAAATTTATAAAAAAAAAAAAATTTTTTTTTTCTTTTTTTTTGGTTCGTTAATGCAGCAATATTGTTCCCATTTCAATTATAATGTGAACAATGATGCTGCACTAACGATTTTTGTATCCGGTGCGTTTGTTAAAAATCACGTAATTTCCCCCAAAAAAAAAGTAACGAGACCCCATCTCTAATTTTTTTAACAAGCGCAACTCATAGAAAATATAACCACAATTGCTCGCATGTTAAAATGTGAAAAAAAACACTTTACACGTTGTAAATTATTGAAAATACATATTTTATTGCATTTTTTGTTATAATATACAGACATGACATAACGTATACATATAATAATGACATATTATGAATCTGACGAGTCTGACGGAAAGAACGATATATAATATGTCTGGGTCATATACTAAAATAAGGCTTCAAAACACGTTTAAACATGATGAGCAAAACCGGTAAAAATGAGCTCAGCACAGGGGCGGGAAAAGCCTCAGCAGCGAAAGGGTGAGTTTACAAACATGCTCTGCTGGTGAAGTGTGTTGCGGGGGTGGTCAGGAAGGATTAACCCCTTCACTGTGATTTGTGTATACACGATTAGCGGTATCAGACAAAGCAGCCAGAGATCAACGGTAACCGTTTCTCTGGGTATGCTGCATCATTGCAAACAAAATTTGTGTTGGGGGGGCTTCCTGGAGCCCTAAAGCAAAGATTTAGCACTGTGGGTGTGATGGCTAAGGTGTCGAAACTGTTTTAAAATCGGCTAGGGAATGTTTTTATCAGGCGGAGGGCCATCGGCTGCAGTAATTCCATTTGGCCAGTAGATGGCGACGTTTGCATGCCAAATCATTTATTTCTATAAATTAATCGGAAATATTTCCTACTGTGTAATTGTGGATTATTCCAGCCTTGGTGTCAGAATAATCTTAATTTTAATAAAGACAGGAGGCGAATATTTTGCATTCTCTTTTCTTTACTAAATCAACAGCAGCAAGGAAAGTTACATAGCAACAGCAGTAACCAATCAACAACAAGAGTGTAGTAAGTCCTTAGCCACGCCCTCTTTTCTTGTAAGCTGGACGAGCAGGAGAGACGTGACGGAGAAAACCAGAAATCCAGGAAGATGGAAGGAGAAACGGAAAATGAAGCGGAGAAGATCCAACTAGGCAGAAGTCCAGGAGACTTGAAGGTACAAAACTGGAAGCCAACGGCCATCCGAGACGATGAGAGACCACAGGAGCAAGTCAAACTGAGGAGGAAGCAGAGGATACGTGAAAGCACCATGCACAGGAGGTCTGTCAATCAACAGCCAACTAACGAATCATTTAAAATGAAAACAATCAAATGGTAACCAAAGTCGAGACAATAGTTCGTAGTGAGGCGAACAATACAAGCAAACCCTACTAGAGGAATAAAACAGGTTAAACAAATGTACACTTATACAATTCTTTCATGTGAGAATTTTTTTTTATTTTTTTTTGTAATTAAGTTATTTATTCATTTATTTATTATTATTTGCTACATGTAACACACAGAACGATGTAAGCCAACCTGGGCCGGGGCGGGCGGGAAAAATATTCGCCTCCTGTCTTTATTAAAATTAAGATTATTCTGACACCAAGGCTGGAATAATCCACAATTTTATATCAAGGCAGGAGGCTTCATATTTTGCAGTTTTAAAGCTGCACTAAAGTCCCAGAAGCATGAGAACAAGGACGGAAATAGAAGGTACGAAACGTGACCGCCCTAGACCAATCAGCCGCCTGTAGAATATCAGCCAGAGAACCCCCAGCATCTGCGACCAGAGGAAGCCGCCGCACCCCGCACGGAGTGAGCACCGAAATGGGGAGCAACGCCCGCCAGGGAGAGCAGCCAGTGCACCCATCTGGAGAGGGTAGGAGAGGAGACAGGCTTGTAAGGAGAGACGTAAGAGACCAAGAGTTGGCCAGTAGGAGAGGAGCGCAAAGGACGCAAACGAGAGAGGTAAGTAGTCACACAACGAGCCACACACAGTAGAGGATCAGTGGGAAAGTAAGGGTAGAAAACTTCCCGGGACAGAGTTTTAGTACGTCTAGTAAGCGAGAAAACGACACCCTCAGGGGAGAAGCCCACGGCGTGCGCATCGAAGGCTCTAACATCAGAGACACGACGAAAGGAAACCAAACATAACAAAACCGTCAGTTTCGCCGAGAGCTGACGGAGGGTTAGTGAGTCATTATCCGGCCAGTTACGCAGGAAATCGAGCATGAGCGCCACATCCCAGAATACCACATATCGCGGAGCCGGCGGGCGAGCGAGTCGAATGCCACGAAGGAGACGACAGACGGAAGGGTCCCTACCCACAGGGACGCCGCCCAGGGGAACGTGAGCCGCCGAGATAGCCGAGCGGAACAGGTTAATGGTACGATAGGACTTCCCTGACGTGGAAAGATTCGCCAAAAAATTGAGGATCAATTGTAGAGGGGCAGTAGCGGGATCAGCCTGTTGTTGCAAACACCAGCCACACCAAGTTCTCCAGGCGTAACGATAACATTTTCTCGTGCCGGGAGCCCAGGATTCCCACAATAAGGAGCGAGCTGCATCCGATAGTCCGGCAGCATGCAGGGTCCCCGGAAATCGTCCACGCCACTAGAGGAAGATTGTTCTCCAAAATCATCGGATGTGGTCTGCCCTGGGGATCCAACAGAATGGATCGGAAGGACGGGAGCAGGATTGGATGGAGGCAGGATAGTTCCAGCGTCAGTGGGAACCAGGGTTGAGCATGCCACAAGGGTGTGAGAAGGAGCATCCGGATCCCCCGTCGGCGGACTTCTTGGATCGTTCGCGTGATCATCGGGAACGGAGGAAAAGCGTAGGCCCCGGACGGCGGCCATGGTTGGAGAAAAGCGTCCACCGCAGTTGCCTGTGGGTCCGGAAGCCAGCTGAAGTAGGCCTCTGTCTGACGATTCAAGCGGGAAGCGAAGAGATCGAGGTGAAACGGTCCTCTCAGTTCCGACAGGCGGTGGAACGTAGCAACATCTAGTTTCCAATCGCTGGAGTCCCTCCAATATCTCGAAAACCAATCTGCCACAAAATTGGAAGAGCCGGGAAGGTATTCCGCCCTGAGAGAGATGTTCCGTTCCAAACAGTAATTGAAGAGGGAAAGCGTGAGGTCCGACAGGAGCTTGGAGCGGGAACCCCCTAGGCGGTTCACGTACTGGACCGCGGAGATGTTGTCCATCCGGAGGAGAAGGGTGCAGTCCCTGAGGTCCTGGGTAAAACTGCGAACGGCGAATGAGCCGGCGATGAGCTCCAGGCAATTGATGTGGAGTTGCCGTTCCTCCGGAGCCCATGCTCCTCCCGTAGATATAGTGCCGCAGGTTGCTCCCCAGCCCGACTGGCTGGCATCGGATTCTAGAATGAAATCTGGTAGAGAGCCGAAGATAGCCCGGCCGTTCCAGGCCTCCATATGGCGTAACCACCATAGGAGCTCCACCCGAACCTCCGGGGTGATGGAGACCAGTTGGTCGTAGGAGGGGTTGAGACGAAGGTGTGTTGCCTTCAGGCGTTGCATCGCCCGATAGTGTAGTGGGCCAGGGAAGATGGCTTGAATGGAGGAAGAGAGGAGACCTACGACTCTCGCCAAATCTCGGAGACAGATGGTGTCCATGCTGAGGACTCCGCGTAGGGATTTCTTGATGGTCCGAAGCTTTTGCAGGGGAAGCCGCAGCTGGCAAGACATTGAGTCTATATCGAATCCGAGGAAGGTGACTGTTTGGGCCGGACGCAGTGCCGATTTGTCCCTGTTGATAATGAAGCCCAGGTCTTGTAGGAGCGTGACCACCAGGGTTGTATGGTGAGCGGATTGCGCGGGGTCCTGCGCCAATAGAAGGATGTCGTCTAGATATATAATCGTCCTGACGCCTAGGGATCGTATGAAGGCCATTACCGGTTTGAGCAGCTTCGTAAAGCACCATGGAGCGGAGCTGAGGCCGAACGGCAGGCAAGTGAACTGCCAGAGGTCGCGATGCCAGTAGAACTGCAGGTATGGGTGGTGAGTAGGATGGACCGGGACCGTGAGGTATGCGTCTGTAAGGTCCAATCTCGTGAACCAGTCGCCATCTCGGAGAAGATCTCTGAGGAGGTGTATACCCTCCATTTTGAAGTGGCGGTAGGCCACGAAGGTGTTGAGGGTTTTTAGATTTATAACCGGACGAAGGTCCCCAGATTTTTTGTGGACAAGGAAGATAGTGCTGACGAAGCACGGGGAACCCCTGGCGGGGGTGATGGCGCCTTTTAACTGCAAGGAGCGAAGTTCCCGATCTATCAACGCTGTTTCCTCTGAGGAATAACGGGCCGGGGGGGGGGGTAGCAGCCTGGACGGGAACCTGGGAGAAGTCGATTAAATAACCTGCTACCGTTCGTAAAACCCACGAGTCTGATGTGAGTGTGCGCCATTTGGGAAGGAAATAGCGTAAGCGACCCGCGACCGGAATGTGTGGAAGTGGGAGTGCTGAGGCACTTACCAGCGGAGTAGCGGCGTCTGGGTCTGTTGAAGCCGCGACCAACGGGGACACCTCGTGCCAGAATCGGGCTGGGTCTATACTGCACCTCCTGGTTTGGCGTGAAGCGAGGTCTATGGGTAGCGTTATAACGGCTGGCGACCCGACCTCTTGGTGCGCCAGCCCTGGAGGAAAAACGTTGTTGGGGGTGGAAAACCCTTTTCATATTTGATTGAACCTTTTGAAGGTTCGTATAAACATTGACTTTTCGGTTAAGATCTCTCATAAAGAGATCTCCGAATAGTAAGCCTTTTGCCGCCGGACCCAATTCCTTAGTAGCCATGCTGGTGAGTTTAGCGTCCAGCCGAAACAATGCCGCCTTACGGCGTTCAGATGAAATGCCAACGTTGGCATTACCCAACAAGCAGAGAGCACGCTGTGCCCATTCGCGGACTAGAGCAGGATCAAGCGGGGTGTTGTTGGCTAGAGCTTCGTCCGCCATTACAAAAATAAGAGACAGGGGACCGGAGACGTCCAGAAGCTTATCCTGGGCGACACGGAGACCCTGTTCCAAACCCTTTCTAGGGTCCCTGCCCGCCTTACCCATGAAAGTGACGAAGTCTTCGTCAAATTCAGGGGTAAGTGACACCTTGTCAGGCAGAGTCGGGCGAGGGCATTCGGCCCGCAGGCGCGCCCTATCAGTTTTGTCCAGGGGGCAGCGCAACCAGAAGCGCAAAAATTCCGCTATGTGGTCCGGTGGGAGCCAAGCGGAAGATCTGGGGTGGGTGGTGGTGCGCGGATCAAAAAATGGCAGGCCTCGAGAGTCGAGGATCTGTAAAGGAGTATCTGCGGACACTTGGGAGCGTGGCAGCGCAGGCATGGAAGCGAGGGGAACAATCGCCATAGTATCGGAACGGGGCTCACCCGTTGAAATTGGAGTGGCCGGTGGGTCACCGGTGGACTCTATATCCTCTTGTTCAGGATAATCAGCCTGGTAATCATCCAGGTCGTAAGCCTCTACGCCCTTGGGGTCTGAAGCGTATCTGGAGGATTTTTTGACTGGTGCTTTTCCTTGCCAGCGGACTCAGACTGGCCTTTCCAGGGTCTTTTTCGTGATGGTCCAGCAGACTCAGATTGATCCGAGTGTGAACCATCGGAGTGAGCCGGGGACTGGGCCCTTGAAAGAACCGGGGGTTCCGGTGGTGGGGTTACCGGCGGAAGGCTCGCAAGCGCTATGGGGAGAGTCTCCGATATTGCGGCCAGCAGCCAGGCCTTCAACTCCTCCTGGTTGGAGGGAAGTTGTGGAGGATCCATAAGAAAGCAGACCAAAACGGGGCTCACCCGTAAGTAAATATATATAATTATATTTATTAATTAAAGTGATCCGTGGGTGCGGATCTGGGCGCCGCTGAGCGGGCTGATACGCGATTTCGCGGGCTTTCTTTTTTTTTTTTTTTGAAATGTCCTGCCGGAGCAGAAACTGGCTTGCGGGTCTCACCCGTGGGATAGGAGAGGGTCCGTGCAGCAGGCAGTGTCCTAGACCATTAATCTGTGCGGGAATGGAGGCATCTGCCGACCTCGAGCTCGGCACGAGCGGAGCGGCGGTAGACAGAGCGGAAGAAAGCAAATGTCCGCCAACGCATGCGCAGATGAAGTCGCGCACTGTGAGGCAAGTTCCTCATGCGGGACTGCGCGCGCAGATAACGGCGCCTTAAGCACCAGACCCAAATAAAATAAATAAAATAAAAGCGATGGGAAAAAAGGCACCCGGCGGCCCACGGAAAGTACAATTTCCCTCCGGGTCCGCTGGGAGAAGGGGAAAAAAAGCGAGGAGGCAAGCGCAAGCCTGCAGGCGGGAAAGTGCCCACACAGCAGGTAGAACCTAAAGGGAAAAACCGTATAAATACAGAAAACCTTGCCTAAACGATATAATAAATATATATAATTAAATATATGTAACCTCATCAATGAAACAAATATATCTTGGCGTCCAGGAGCTGTTTTAAAAACGACTCACCTGGAGGCCAGCAGCAAGAAAAGAGGGCGTGGCTAAGGACTTACTACACTCTTGTTGTTGATTGGTTACTGCTGTTGCTATGTAACTTTCCTTGCTGCTGTTGATTTAGTAAAGAAAAGAGAATGCAAAATATGAAGCCTCCTGCCTTGATATAAAATTAAAAAGTATTGTCCAGAAACCCATTGGTTAATGACAGTGGCTTTGTAAAATTGCGTCGTAGTGAAAGGGTTAATGTTTAAGCCCTACTATTTCCCGTTTTTAACCCTAGAGATTCTGATAAAGTTAAGTTTCGGTGTCATCACATAAAATGACAGGTTGGAGAGGTGATGGCGACTTTAGAAATCCGTATCTGCCACCACAACGCATGGGTATGTTTTATGCACTCAATCACATGTTTTATGGAGGCTTCTGATTGGCTGTGGCAGTTCCTGACCTGGATTGAGCTCATCCTGGGGGGTTCACAGTAACTGGGAGTCCTTTATTTTTAATAAATAAATAACTAAAAAAATACTCAAATGAATGTGCAGTTGCTGTGAAATCCCGAGATTATATATCTATCTAATATGAGCTCAGACAGGCGCAGTCCAGTTTGACGGCCGTACATAAAATTTCTTCTATGCATTTGGAATCCATAAAGAGCTGTGTACATCGTGGGAACGTGTTTCAGTGTGTGAGGTGCTTCGTATTGTCTTGGTAGTTCTTTGAGCTGCGCAAAATAAGCCAAACTCTCCACGTTGAGCATTTGTCAGAATATGGTGTCATTTATGACGTCTGCAGTCGCCTAACCCTAATGCGCTAAAATGCTGCTGGGCCTCGCATTGCCCTGGGCTGACATGCACTTTCTGCGGCTTTGCATTTTTCCCACAATCCTCTAATCTTGTCTGTTCCTCCTTCTAGCCTTCGAATATATTTTTTACACTTGACGATGTGGTGAAAGTGGGTGACTTTGGGTTGGTCACAGAGATGGATCAAGAAGATGAAGATGAAGCCGTTCTAACGCCGATGCCAGCATATGCCCGTCATACAGGGCAAGTGGGAACCAAGCTCTACATGAGCCCAGAGCAGGTAGGATTGTCACGAACCTTTTAATAATGCAGAGATATGTCCCGCGCCTAGTTTTGGTGGCTGCGTGCATCCAATGTCGGGCACTGAATATATTAAACATTCCTAGAAGGGGAATAATGCGTCCTTTTACTTCCCAAATCCCAATGTGCGCTCGGTTAACGTGTCATCACTAGCTTTGCTTTGTCTCCGATAAGGATTTAAACTCCGTTGAATGTGCCGCAAAGTGCGTATTTGAGGTTTGTTTTACCCAAGAAACTTCAGATGTTGCTGCCCTCCCCACCAGATAAACGATATGAACATAAATGTGATATAAAGTCGTGTTCTAGCCGGCGTCACGCAGCTTTTATATGGAATTCAGAACAAAAGAAAAGCAGATTATTTACACAGTGATTATGTAACGGCATGTATCATGGTTTAACCTCCCTGGCGGTATTCCCGAGTGACTCGGGGTTAAATTTCGCTACCGCGAACGGTAACCCCGAGCCACACTCGCGCTGCATACTCACCTCATCCTGCGCTCCCTTACTGTCCCCCGCAGTGTGATTGCAGCGACTTGCTTCCTGGTAATGCTCCCTGCGAGTCACACGATGCAGGGGGGCGGGACCAGGCAGCAAATTAGCAAACTGTAAAAGGGAAAAAAAAATATATACGAGTGTAAAATCCAACAGCATGACTTGCTCATGAACGGCCATTAGGTGGCACTAACAGATCAGAAACAGACCATACACAGTCTAAGACTGGACTTTTCTGTATATATGGTTTGAAGATCTCTTATTTGCACAGATTTCAGTGAGTTATTCGTAATTCTTACAGGCTTACTATATGAAACAACAGGTTTCTGATCCAAAAAATTTATACTTTTTTTTTTTTTTTTTTTTTTTTACACAAAATTTAGAAAAAATTAGTGTGCCAGGGAGGTTAAAGACAAATTTTTATCATTACTGGGAGTTTTATTGCTTTGCAGCTCTGTTATTTACTATCTATAAAGCACCAACATATTCCGTAGTGCTGTATAATGGGTAGGACACAACAAACATAAGCTTGGATAAAGGGGTTACTCGGAAAGCAGATATTTCAGTGCTTTCTCGTTCGGCGCACTCCGGCGATTTCATTCTGTCGACCCTGCAGTGAATTCACTATTCGCCGCTGGGTCCCTAAAGACCGCCGCCGGAGAGCGCAGGACTCTATTATTTAAAAGTTGTTTAAAACAATAAAAAATGCATGAAAATGTGTGAATAATAAAGGTCCTATAAAGAATAACGGTCTGTTACAGAATCAAAAAAAGCCTTTAAAAATTGGGCCAAAAAATAAATGGGCTTTTTTTTGCTGAAAAATGAAAAGAATAAAAATTTAAAAAGGATGTTTTTTTTACATTGAAACTTATGGGATTCACCTGATTTAAACCTGTTGAATGAAACCACCGAACAGCGGGACATTTCACTGACACTTCGGTGCAGTTCGGCGTTCTCTGAATAGATTAACCATTGCTTCTCTATGGGACGGCGTATTGCACCATATTTTGCTGTCGATTTGCCTGTATTTTGTGAATTGATGTCTTTCTGAATAGCCGAACTGCTGGGAAATTCTGTGACCGGTTCGTCGCTTTTTGAATAACTCTTTATGTTAAACACCTTGAGAGTGACCGGAAAGAGGGCAATAATCAGGATTACGGCCGCTATAACGATTCGTCGGCCCGTGTTACAGATATTGGTGTCACATCTTAGACTCCCCAGTTTGGTCTTCAGCGAGCGTCCTCTTCCTCCATCCTTCCACACACAACGCTTTTATGTTCTAGATTTGCACATTTCTTTGTTGTTCTAGAGGAGTTAATCCTTTTTTTCTCGCTTCACTAGATATACAGCCAAAGTTACTCGCACAAAGTGGATATCTTCTCTCTGGGACTGATCCTGTTTGAGCTCTTATACCCGTTTAGCACGCAGATGGAGCGCGTCAGGGTAAGTGTCTCCACTTCACACAGAGCTTTATGGAGTTTACTGCCTATAAACCGGACGTTTTAGCTGCATCTCCACCTATATAGTTAAGGATGAGGCCAAAGACTATCATGATTTTTGTAACAGTTTTTTTTATTTTATTTTTTTAAATGTAATAGTTGTTACTGATCTCTTAAGCTCCACTCGCACGTTTTTATAGAAGCCCCGTGCAATCATTGTTTACAGCCGCACCTCAGCACATTATTCGGGGGACATAACGTGTGCATTGCTGAACATAACAAATATGTGTTCAGCAATGCAGTCCGCTCATTCCTTTTTGCTGAGACACCGTTTCCTTCGTTATCTTCATGTTTTGACTTTCTGTTACTAATTGTATTCCTTTTGTGTAAGACGGAGCACAAGACTCAAACCTTTTTTGTATATTATTATTATTATTTATTATTATTATTCTTTATAAAGCGCCAGCATATTCCGCAGCGCTGTACAATAGGCACAGTATAGACAGGGTTACAATACAATACATTGAACAACATTTGACAAACAGTACAGGAGGAGATGAGGGCCCTATTCCCGTAGGAACTCACAATCTGGGAGGGTTGGGGTTGGAAACAGGAGGAGAGGACTGTAAGGTGAGAGTGATTGATGGTTGCGTCAATGAGTTGGGTGGTAGGCTTCCCTAAATAGCAATGTTTTAAGGGAGCGTTTGAAGGAAGAGAAGTTAGGGGAAAGTCTGACAGTACGAGGGAGAGCGTTCCAGAGAGTGGGGGGTATATAACATAACGGACTTCAAAAAGCTTCTAATTTTTGAAAATGGGCATTCATAGATCATTTTTGCAATTTTTTTTTTTTTGTTGAGATACCCTTTTGTTTACCTTTTTCAGCTTTAGTTTAAAGTGTACTGTAAGCTGATGTCCACTAGGTGGTGCTAATGCTTCAAGACAGATTGGACTACTTCACGTAGCTCATCTTACAAGTAATGCTTCATATTAGGGATGCATCGAAATGGAAATTTCCGGCCGATACTGAAACCGAAAATTCGGGATCGGTTCGGCTGAAAACCGATACGAAACCAAAAATCAGACATGAGAACCTGAGCCTGGAGGCCAGACGAGCAGCCTGCGACAGCCAGAGGACTGTCACCGCTGGAGCTCAGGGCCGAAGTAGCAGGTTGTAGGCGAGTATGTTGCCTACACCTACTCCCCTACATGGGCCCCGAGTTCTCCACCGGTGGCTGTCCTCCTGCATCCAGTGCCCGCTCTGTGTCGGTCACTGGGATGATGTCACGAAAGCCTTTGACCCAGGGTCATACCGGCGATCAATGGAGAGAGGACACTGGATGCACGGGGACTGCCACCGGTGGAGGACTCGGGGCCGATGTAGGTGAGTGTGTGCCATGCTCTCCACACCCCCCCCCCCCCAACAAAATCCGTCACCTGGGCCTGGAGACCCACCAGAGCCCCCTGCTCGGCCGGCCTTCAGACTCAGGTGAGCCTCCTGCTGCTCGGCTGGACCTCCAGGCCCTATTTTGAAAGGGAAATTTTCAGATGATTTCCCCCCCCCCCCCCTCCCCCCGCTGAATTTCATTTTCGGTGCAGCCCTACTTCATATATTAACCCCATGGTGACCAGGCGGTTTTACCATTGTCTGTCCTAAAGTACCCACTAAGGGTTTTATGTTCCTGCACGGTTTGTGTGTAGGTCTAATTTTCCTCTTACTGATTTATGGAACCCACGCATATTATACACCGTTTTTCTCTCCATTAAATGGACTTTCTAAAGATACCATTATTTTCATCATATCGTGTAATTGACTATAAAAGAAATTAAATATGATGAATTTATTCTATTTTTTGAGTATTTTACCAGGAAGGATACATTGAGATTTCTCTCGTTTTCAAGTATGACCTGGATTAAAGAGGCACTGCAGGGAAGGGCAATCCTTTTTATTTATTTTTTTTCCCCCTTCTAGCCCTACCTATTGGACGGAGAGGCGTCCAGAGGACCGCACCTCCCCTTTCAGGTTCCCTGTGTAGGCACAGGGGGGCGCCAAAAATGAAATTGCAACAACTGTGCTCCATAAAACAGTCGGCTGACTTGAAGGAAGTCAGTCTGACGTGGGACCCTGGCCAGAGAGGTGAGTATAACTAACCCGCCCCCCCCTCCCTCCCTAAAGGACCATGACGTATCTAAACATTCCCTCATCCATCTCATTAACTGTTAAATACTGTAGATTAGGTAAACCACCAAAGTAAAGAAAAACCTTTTGGTAAATGTTGCCTCAAGGGAAAAAAAACGTTGTTTTTCCTTTTTACATGCAATTACTTCAAAGTAAAAAAGCAGCAGCGTGTGTTTTTATAATGTGTTTTTATTTGTAATGCTCAAGTAATCTAGTTACAGCTCGTGTTAGTGTGTCCCTTTTTAAGGGAATCCTATAGGGTTAAAATGGGAAGGCGAGTTTACATATTTACTACTCTGAATCCCTGCAAACATTTTAACACTTTAGTTTCCTTAACTATACAGCGCAGGTCTCTCTCTGATCTCTGAAGGACTCGACATGTCACCAACAACGTCCTGTGACTTCTGAGCAGCCGACCACTCTGGACAATCCAGTGTCTCTCAATCCATGAGGCATTGAGAGCCATTGGTGGGACATGGTTCCCAAAGGTCCTGAAGCCCCAGATCCTGAGCTGAGGTTCTGGGTGGGCCCATTCCCCTGCATGTGGATGGCTGAAACAGTCCACTGAGCCTCCCCCTTCGGTTGGGGGGGGGGGGTTGCAGGGAGCTCACAGCAGCAAATATGGCTGCTCACATTTGTGTAGCATTTCCCACTAATGTATAAGGCTGGGTTCACACCTCAGCGTTTTACAGCGTGTTCCTGCGCGCTGTAAAACGCAGAGACACGGAAATCCCATGATTTCCTATGGGACCCGTTCACACCTGGGCATTTTACAGCGCGCAGGAACGCACTGTAAAACGTCCTACGCCCAAAGAAGTACGGGAGCTTCTTTGGGGCGTATTTGCAGCGCGTTCACTCTGCAATCTATGGCCGTGAACGCGCTGCAATGCGTATTTTTACGTTTGCGTGAAACGCGCATATTGCGCGCTTAAAAAAAGCGCAGGTGTGAACCCAGCCTAAGGGTTTTTATACATTTTCAATTTGTTTATGAATGAACACGTTATCTATTAGATTCACCTTTAATTATCTGGTCTCTCGTTAAGTGTCACCTAAACCTAACCTTAAATATAAGCTGAAGGGTTAACCCGGACCAATCTGATAGCCGAGAGTCTGTAACATTACACAGCCACAAATCAGCTGGGTGAGTCACAGGGAATACCTGCCAGGCTGGGGCATCCACTCTCTGGCACACGCTGCCCAATAAATGATACCCTGGACAGCCTGCCACCTCCCCGCCATTAACCTGTAAATACCATGGCTAGGATTCTGCCACCAGATGTGACCATGGTGCAATATAGTGACACGTGACGTTATTTCGGGCTTTATGTGGAGCATGTCACACTGTCAGAATGGAGGAACACGTCTCAATTTTGAGCTTGTTTTCTTTTTCCACACGTCCTGTGATGATGATGTAATGGTGATCTGTGATTTGTTTCCTTGTTAGATTTTAACACAGTTGCGTGACCTGACGTTCCCGAACTTCTTCACACAGAATTATCCGGAGGAGGTAAGAATACTTTCTGCTTTGTAAACTATGCGGCTTGATCTCATGTGTGCGACACTATAATCAATTTCTCCCCCCCCCCCTGTAAATAAGTTTTTTGTTTGTTGGGGAGGTTACCCCTGTATTTTAGAAGAAAATGCTAAATGACTCCAGTTTTCTCTCCCTGGTATGCTCTGCTTGTCCCCTTTTTCCTCCCCCTGGCATGCTCTTCTTGTCCCCTTTTTCCTCCCCCTGGCATGCTCTTCTTGTCCCCTTTTTCCTCCCCCTGGCATGCTCTTCTTGTCCCCTTTTTCCTCCCCCTGGCATGCTCTTCTTGTCCCCTTTTTCCTCCCCCTGGCATGCTCTTCTTGTCCCCTTTTTCCTCTCCCTGGCATGCTCTGCTTGTCCCCTTTTTCCTCTCCCTGGCATGCTCTGCTTGTCCCCTTTTTCCTCTCCCTGGCATGCTCTGCTTGTCCCCTTTTTCCTCTCCCTGGCATGCTCTGCTTGTCCCCTTTTTTTCTTTTTTTTTTTCTCTCCGAGGCATGCTCTGCTGGTCCCCCTTTAGTGCTAGTTCTGGCATTGCAGGAGGTAAATGAAGCAGAGGCTGCAGGGCAGGGTTCTAGCATTGTAGGGGGTTAATGAAGCAGAGGCTGCAGGGCACAGTTCTGGCATTGCAGGGGGTTAATGGAGCCAGCTACAGCCTCTAGCTGCTCCATTAGTGCCAGTCCGAAATTCCGTCCTAGTCTCATCTACTCAATTAACCCCCTGCAATGTCAGGTGTTCTTACATGGGGGTTAATGAAGCAGAGGCTGCAGGGCAAAGTTCTGGCATTGCAAGGGGTTAATTTGCACTAGCAAAGGCTGGGATACTGCACGTAAGATTTATAATTTTTAATATACAATTTCTGCTGTTTTTAATCTGAAGTTTATAACAGTTTGTTCATTACATTAATTTAAATCAATGGGGGGAGAAATTATCCGATTTAATCGATTTAGTTAACAGATTTTTTTTTTTGATCGATTTATGGGAATAATGGTTAGTTGCAGCTCTACTTTCAACCCATTAGATTTTAGTTTAACCAAATCTCCTCTAGGTTTAGTTGACTAAATCATTGCGGCATTTAGTAGACAAATGACTAAAACGTATAAAAATGAACATTGCTCTATAAGTTTATTAATGTGTATTTTATGTATAATTTTTTTGTTTCTTTCAGCAAAGAATGGTCCTGGACATGCTGTCACATAACCCCAGTGAAAGACCCGAAGCAGAGGAGATCATTGACCATGCTTTATTTGAGAACATAGAACTCCCTGGCAAACTGATCCTCAGGCAGCGGTCACGAACGCTCAGCACCTCCGGCTTAAAGAATGTAAAACATTCCAGCAAATGACCGCGACGCTCAGACCCTCCCACGTTCCCATTCTTCATACGTTCCTTGACTGATCTTTCGTTTTGCTTTGTGACAACCTCAGGAACTATTTGCGGCCTCCGCACGCCTGTTCTAAGCGGGTCCATCCAGAGAACTCCATTTTAACGCCAGCTGTCGTTTTAAGACCAGGACTGAGGAAACGTGCTCTAAAAGTCACCTGAGGACACAAAGTGCTGGGATTCCTTCATTCAAACGTTTTGGGTTTCTTGGTAATCCTTCATGGTTCCTTTACGGCCTAGATCTTCCGTAACCTGGAAATCCAATGTGTTTTTACTCGTCGATTCAGTTTTATCCCCTTTTACCTAATTATCAGTGGTAGTTGCCTTTTTTTTTTTTCTTTTCTTTATGATCTAAAGCACAGGTTTTTTAGTGAAGAGGAAATAACTGAATATTTTTCTAGCGGTGCGTTCAGACAAACTCAAGGGAGGAGCCTCCAAAAAAAGAATGTTGTGCAGCACATCGTGTCCGGTCGTGAAGAAATCGGTTACATATTGACTGTATGTAGATGCTGCTCTTTTCGAACGAGAGAAACCCGTAGTTTGCCAAAAACTACATCCATTGTTCTTTAACTTTTTTGTGTTTTTCAAACTGTTTACCCGTTGTTGGTTAAGCACTTTATTCTGTCCTAGTTAAACGGGCGACTGATTTAACAAACACGTGGAATCCGAAAGGGCAATTTTATATTCATGATTAAATATTCTGTACTAGCATGGTCGTGCGCAGAGGAGTGCGCCACCTCGATTAGTGCTCCTGTTTGTTCGTGTTTTCCCTCTTTCCACATTTACATTTGGTCTTTGGGTGTTCCCCCTCTTTTTTTTGTTCATGATGAAGAACATGAAATTTAGTTTATCACAACCCCTTCACTCCAGAGGTCGATATGACTCTGGTCTTCAGAGGCACCATCGGGTGCCTAATAACGAGTTAACTCGATCTGCAGCTCTGCAGGACAAAAGCAAATGAACCTTCTTTGCTTTTGGGCTGCAGAAGGTGCCTCTAAAGATTTTGGCTTTGTGGGTGTAAAGTCTTTATCGGACTTTCAGCAGCCGATGCACGGAGCTACGAGCTGCAGTCCTAACTGCAGTAACTCCATTTGGCCAGTAGATGGCGACGTCTCACTGTCAAATAGGCTATTACAATAAGGAACGAATTGGGAATGTTCCCAAATATTTCTTACTGCATAATTAATTGAAACAATTTTGCAAAATCACTTTGTAGTGAAGGGGTTAATAATGGAAACGTGCATGCACACCCTAAAATACGGGCTGTGTACTCCTGTGCCGGTTAAGTTGTATTGGAATATTTTCCTGTCCGATGACTGCAAATGGTTCATTTTTTCATGCCCGACTTCTAATACTTAAAGCGCGCCCTTGTTTTCAGGTACCGGTTTCTAATCAAAAATCTGCCTTATTGTTGCGCAAATTTAACCCATCGTGGATCGGAAATGGCAAAGTAATGTTTCCATTCTTTCTCGCACGTACCTAAACGTACGCTGAATGTCCTGACCTTCCGTGAATTGATTTTCAGTTTTTATTTTGTTTTTGTTAATCATTTGTATCCCGACCAAGTGATTATTCTTGTATCCCGTCCTATCAGATCAGACTTGGCATTTCCGAGGTTACTGTTAATTTAGCTGGGTTTGTACATGTCTGTCGTCTTTTGTTTTGAGGCAAAAAAAAAATCAATCCGTTTGGGTTGTGCTGTACAGAGCACTTATCGCAAAATGAGAATTTAAGTGCATTTACTTATGTGACTTTTTTCAAGTCTAACAGATTTAATAAAACCTTTTTTTATTTAGATGTGTATTAAATTTTATTTAGTTGCATTATTTGTTTCCATGCTGCGTCCATAGGGAATTAACCCATTTGATCCAGTAATGGTGTGTTAATGATTTCTGTACACTGCTGGCTGTGAAAACAAGAGGATCAGAAGGGGTGGACTTCGAAAAGGAAAAAATAACCCTATGAATCTATTCCATGAATTTTTGTGAGGGTTAACAAATTGTATTACAATATATGATACAATATATGATTCAATATGATGGATTTGTAAAATACTCAACATACAAGAACACATCTTAAATGGAGAAAACCTAACACTGGTCAACAAATTTTTATTTTTTTATTTTCTGGCGTGGACTTTTGCAGCTGTTTTAAACGAATTTCAGGGTGCGGATTCCAAATCTGATCTCAGATTTGCTCGCTCACATCTACTTTTTATGCGATCAGCATACCCCATTTTCATTGTTTTGTTTTTGTTGTGTTTTTTTTTTTTTTTACACGAAATTAACTCAGTCACTTATGATTACAAGTTGTTGTGAGTCAGTGACTGCTTTAGTGTTAAAATATGGTGCTGTATTTTTAGGATGTGTTTATAATATCATTTTATGTAGATATCCGCATTTATTTAATAGATCACGCCCTGCAGAAGTAAAATAACAATGTAGTGCAGGAGGGGTGGGGTCGCGCCTATTCCCCGAAGGGTGGCTGCAACCACCAAATGCATCCAGCCCAACAGGTGTAGAACATAACAAAGAAAAAAAATGTCATCTGTGCTTACTCCAATTATACCGTGTGAAACTAAACACAATTAGAGGTTTGGTTTCTTATCAATGGCCATTAGAAGACTAGCTCGCCTGCCAGCGTCAAGGCACCTCTAAAAGGGCGAGTCCTAACCCAAATGAAACCACAGGCTGCTACATAGCGAACCATACCTGCTCATGCTGCTTGTCAAACATGAGGTAGACTGGTGGGCCTTTATTTATGCTCCCCCAGAAACAAAATCCACTTTGGGATCAAAACAAAGACACGGAGCGGAGTCTTGCTGCAGGGATGACAATGGTGCTGTATTTTTAGGATGTGTTTTATAATATCATTTTATGTAGATATCCGCATTTATTTAATATTTTACTTCTGCAGGGCGTGATCTAACAATGGCTACAACATCCAAAAGAAAGAAATGCAGTAGAAACATAGAAAAATGTCGGCAGATAAGAACCTTTCGGCCCATCTAGTCTGCCCAATTACATGGATACTTTATCCTAAACAAAAGATAAATCCAGGTAGCCTTATGCCTATCCCATGCTTGCTTAAATTCATTTACTGTTTTGGCCTCTACCACTTCAACTGGAAGACTGTTCCATGTATCCACCACCCTCTCAGTAAAATAATGCTTCCTGATGCTACTTTTAAACCTTTGCCCCTCTAATCTAAGACTATGTCCTCTTGTTTTGCTACTTTGTTTCCTTTTAAATATACTCCCTTCCTCTACCTTGTGGATTCCCTTTAAGTATTTAAATGTTTCTATCATATCTCCTCTGTCTCGTCTTTTTTCCAAGCTGTACATGTTAAGATCATTAAGCCTTTCCTGGTAACTTTTCTCCTTCAAGCTGTACACCATTTTAGTAGCCCTTCTCTGAACTCTAAGTATGACCCAGATATCTTCTGCTACATATGTGGCAGCTTCACTTTGCAGGATCAAAGGCGCAACATCAATACCGTTTGTCAAGAATATTTATCTTGCCTACTTTAACCCCTTCACGTACCATGTATGTCCTGCCCACGTGTCTCCCTTAGGCTAGGGTCAGACGAACGCATTTTTATGTTGTCTGTGAAAAAGTGCGTTCGAACGAATGGACGTATTTTTTCACGGAATACGCGATAGCGGTCATACGATGCGCATTTTCGTCTGTGATTTTGTACGGATCATCAATAAAACTCTCTTTGCGTCTGGACGTTATGTTGGCCGGACATTAGCAGCATCTGACGTCTCCTACTCACGCACAGACGCTGCTAGCGGACGCAGCGCACTCTGTACGTCAGTACCTGCGGTTTCACGTTCTCGAAAAAATGCGTTCATTTTCCACTTGCGTTGCGCGGCCGGACTTTTGTGCGACCGTACTTCGTATATTGGCCGTCATTGCCCGGCATCTGCTGCTAGTGCGGCCGTGATTAAGTGCGCCAGAACGCGCGTTCGCACTGCCTCAGTCTGACCCTAGCCTTAGACCCGCAGACGTACATAGTACGTCAGCGGGCTCCTAACCTCCCTCCCGCCGATACTTGCCTTCCTCGCTGGCTCAAACAGCATCTATGGCAAGCTGGAAGCTTGCCTCGCAGTTTCCTGGGGGCCGGCAGATTCGATGATGTCATCACGCTGCGTGATATCATCAGCAGGCGCCAGTAGGGAAAATTCAGGAAGGGGCGGGGTGGCTCCTGTTGGAGCCCTCTATCTCCCCATCCATTTAAGGTACAGTGATGTTTTTTGCACCACTGGAAAGGGGAGCCTCCCCTTTTTCAGCGGTGAATAGCATTAACTGTTACGGTGCGTGATCGAGATTTGGTGCAAATTTGCACCGAACCACAATTCAAACCTGGAGGGGGCTGACATCTCGGATGTCAGCCAAGCCTCCCAGGTTTCCCCCCCACCCACTGACAACCTCACCATATGTGTGAGGATGTCAGTGGGCCAGTTAACCCCTAGCTGCCATGTGGAGATAAGGGGACCCCATTATCTCCTGATCCCTGGCAGCTAGAGGGTCATGTTGGACATCAATGGATAGGCCTGATCACGGCCTTTCCAATGATACCATGGATTCCAATGATACCATAACATGACCAGGTTTGGTGTAAAAATGAAATGTAAACATTTTTTTTTTTTTTAAAAATTGTGTTTAAGGCTAGGGTCAGACTGAGGCAGTGCGAACGCGCGTGCAGCCGCACTTAATCACGGCCGTGCTAGCAGCAGATGCCGGCCAATATACGAAGTACGGTCGCACAAAAGTGCGGCCGCGCAACGCAAGCGGCAAACAAACGCATTTTTTCGAGAACGTGAAACCACTAGTACTGACGTACAGAGTGCGCTGCGTCCGCTAGCGGCGTGTGTGCGTGATTGGGAGACGTCAGACGCTGCTAATGTCCGGCCAACATAACGTCCAGACACAAAAAGTGTTTTATTGATGATCCGTACAAAATCACGGACGAAAATGCGCATAGTATGACCGCTATCGCGTACTCCGTGAAAAAATGCGTCTATTCGTTCGAACGCACTTTTTCACAGACAACGTAAAAATGCGTTCGTCTGACCCTAGCCTTAGTTAAATAGGATCTAGGCTGTCATCTAAAAATAATGAGCATAAAACAGTCAGAATGAGCTCAGCGCACATAGGTGAATTGGCTCAGCAGTAAAGGGGTTAAAAAGCAAAAAAAATTAAAAATTGGGTATTTCTATTCTCGGGACAAAATTTTGAAACTATTTAGCCGGGGTCTTTTTTTGGTGGTTGTAGATTTTGGGGATTAAATTCCAAAAATGTTTTTTTTTTTTTTTTTTCATCAGTTCACATTTTTATTTAAGTCCATTTAATGGCGGGAAAAATGGTGTATAATATGCGTGGGTTGCATAAACGAGTAAGAGGAAAATTTGACCTAAACACGAGCAGTGCAGAAACGTAAAAACAGCAGCGGTCTCTAAAGGACGGATTTGTGTAAAACTGCCCGGTCACGAAGGGGTTAAAGTACGACTTGGAGACCAAGACAAAAATTGGGCTCCTCACAAAATGTGTTGAAACTTTGCGATCATGGTCTAAAGGAAAGCCTGCCAAGCTGAAGTTTGGTGTGCCAATGGTTTGGAGAGAACCTACAAACCATTTGGATAACTTCTGCCTTCTGGGGTCAGTACTTGGACCCATTCTATTTAATATTTTTATTAGTGATATTGCAGAAGGTATTAATGGAAAAGTATGTCTTTTTGCTGATGACACAAAGATTTGCAACAGGGTTGACATTCCTAGAGGGATCAGCCAAATGATAAACTAAAAAAATGGTCGGAGTTGTGGCAATTGAGTTTTAATGTGGATAAGTGCAAGATAATGCACCTGGGACGTAAAAACCCAAGGGCTGAATATTCGATACAGTCCTAACCTCAACATCTGAGGGTTGGGATTTAGGGGTTATTATTTCAGAGGATCTAAGGGTAAGTAGTCAATGTAATAGAGCAGCAGGAAATGCTAGCAGAATGCTTGGTTGTGTAGGGAGAGGTATTAGCAGTAGGAAAAGGGAAGTGCTCATGCCACTGTACAGAGCACTGGTGAGACCTCACTTGGAGTACTGTGTGCAGTACTGGAGACCGTATCTCCAGAAGGATATAGACATCTTAGAGAGAGTTCAGAGAAGGGCTACTAAAATGGTGTATGGCTTGAAGGAGAAAAGTTACCAGGAAAGGCTTAATGATCTTAACATGTACAGCTTGGAAAAAAGACGAGACAGAGGAGATATGATAGAAACATTTAAATACGTAAAGGGAATCCACAAGGTAGAGGAAGGGAGTATATTTAAAAGGAAACAAAGTAGCAAAACAAGAGGACATAGTCTTAGATTAGAGGGGCAAAGGTTTAAAAGTAACATCAGAAAGCATTATTTTACTGAGAGGGTGGTGGACACATGGAACAGTCTTCCAGTTGAAGTGGTAGAGGCCAAAACAGTGATTGAATTTAAGCAGGCATGGGATAGGCATAAGGCTATCCTAAACAAAAGATAAATCCAGGTAAAGTATCCATGTAATTGGGCAGACTAGATGGGCCGAAAGGTTCTTATCTGCCGACATTTTTCTTTGTTTCTATGCCTTGTCAAACACTTACAATACCCAGATATCCCATCTGCCAGACAACCAGTTGAGCACTGTGAGGAAATACCTGTGCCTGGATTTACTGAGCTACCAGAGATTGATGTTGAATCCATCAGTTTACCTGCTTCTACAGACGAGGATGCTCAGATTGAATCTACGCCATCTGATGCAGATTGTGATCCAATGTCTCTGTTTAGTCGGCCTGAGTTGAATGACCTTGTAAGAGATTTGTATTTGCAAAGCAGTCTGCTGAATTGTTGGCTTCCAGGCTGCAAGAGAAAGGACTACTCAGATCTGGCACTAGTGTCTCCTTTCTTCGTAACAGAGAAGCAGCACTGTGAAAGTACTTCCATTCAGATGGTCAACTTGTTTATTGCAATGATGTTGAAGGGCTTCTTCTCAATATGTACCGGCTGGGTGGAGTAGAGGTAACATCACTGCTCTGCGTGGAGAGAGCCTGTGGAGACATGAGTTTGATTCCAGCAAGAGCACCTCTCCAGTAAGTGTCCTTGGGCAAGACGCCTAACGATACATACTCGCCACCCAGGACCTACTTGAATACGAGCGAAATCTCCATTTATCCTACCTGCTAAAATCCTTTCTCAAAAATAATAATATGGGACTGTCTGCATATGATTCAAGTGAATGGAGACCTTTTATTGACAGTAGTAAAATGAGTTTGAAATGTGTTTCTTCACTACAGAAATATATATATATATATATATATTAGTTCAATCCCAATAGAACACTCTGTAAAAATGAAAGCATATAACAACATCAAGATTGTTCTGGGTAGATTGAAATACCAGGTTCATGGATGGGTAATTTGTGTTGATTTGAAAATGGTTAATTTTCTGCTGGGTCAGCAAGGAGGTCACACCAAATACCCTTGTTTCCCGTGCTACTGGGACAGTAGGGCTACATTAGGTCACTGGGTTAAAACGAACTGGCCACCAAGAATCCGTTTGACGCCTGGTGACCTCAAGAATGAGTCTCTGGTTGATGGGAATAAAATAGTATTTCCCCCACTGCCCATAAAACTTGGGTTAATGAAGCAATTCCTCAAAGCTCTTGATCACACTGGAGACTGCTTCAGCTATATATGTTCAACCTTTTCAAGTCTCCGTGCCGAGAAGAAAAAGGCAGGAATATTTGATGGCCCTCCAATAAGAGCACTCATCAGGGATCCACACTTTGTCACAACAATGACTGCGGCAGAGGCTGGAGCTTGGAATTCATTCTCTGATGTGGTGCAGAATTTCCTTGGGAACAGGAAAGCGGACAACTATCGAGAGATTGTGGAGGAGCTGCTCTTGAGTTTCAAAGCACTTGGATGTAGAATGGGCATCAAGGTTCACTACTTACATAGTCACTTGGCCCAGTTTCCAGAGAACATGGGTCATGTGAGCGAAGAGCAAGGTGAACGCTTTCTTCAAGACATTAAAGTTATGGAAGAACGTTACAAAGGCCGATGGGACGCAAATATGATGGCAGATTACTGCTGGTCCTTGATGAGACATTCCACAAGCTGTACATCGGAGATCATCAAAGAAGAGGTCGTTTAAGCAGATGTAACATCACTATTGTGAATGACCTTTTTGTACATATTTTTCTTCACAATTCAATTCTTACATAGTAATATGCATTCACCCACATTGATATGCAGTCACTCTCACAACTTTGTGCTACGGCTCATTAAATGTTTGTTTCATTATTATTGTTTATTCTATCTTACCTCATTCTTGTATATCTGTTTAGCTATTCATACGTGAGCCTAAATTTGCTATCTCAAAAACCTGATGTGATAGACAAAAACTGATGACAGATTTGGAAGCAGCGCCCCAAAATTACCTTAAAACCGTTGGAATACCTTATGCCAGAAAAAATGTGTAGACCAGTCTGTCTATAAAGGGCCACTACCACCAAAAAATGAAATGTCCTTATTGTGTTTATTTTATGTTGCTGATATCTTACATGTGTTTTGTTTGTCTCTTGTATGTTTAGTTAAGAAAATATTTTCCTCTATATGTGTCACTGGGCGCATCCATTGTGTGATATTTTCCTCTGGATGCGCCCACTGACACATATATTGTGTGATATTTTCCTCTGTGTCAGTGGGTGCATCCATTGTGTGATATAGAGGAAAATATGCGTCAGTGGGTGCATCCATTGTGTGATATTTTCCTCTGTCACTGGGTGCATCCATTGTGTGATATAGAGGAAAATATGCGTCAGTGGGTGCATCCATTGTGTGATATTTTCCTCTATATGTGTCACTGGATGCATCCATTGTGTGTTTTTTTTTGTGCTTTTAAACTGCCCCCAACCCTCAATCACCTGCTCCTCACTGTGTGGCTTTGCCCATAGAATGGAGACTATGGTTGGATCACTAACTCACACCATTGTATTGTGTAGGATGTATTCAAAGGGCAGCAACAGGGTGCTGATTAGAGGTTTTTTTTAAGCTCCCTGTCCTGTCTCATTCAGCTGCCATCTCTTCTCTCAGGTAGCCTGGAGAATAGCTCCCTACAGCCTCATCAAAACATTCCCCCTCTTACTTATCTAATCTTCTGTATTTATGAAAAACTTTTGCACATATTTCGGTAAATGTTGCATCATGAGAAAAATCAACAAAATGGAAACGGATAAAAAAAACCTAATTTTATTTTTCCTTTTTACATGCAATTGCTTCAAAGAAAAAATAAACAGCTGCATGGTTTTTATCCCGTGTTTTATGTTTGTAATGCACAAGTAATCTAGTTACAGCTCATGTTAGTGGTAGTGTCCCTTTAAGGGCATATTTATAGTCACTATATATAGTGAAGTGTGTGTCCGCTTAAACTGAACCTGTCCACACTATTGCATAATTATTTTTTTCCTAAGCTCACTGTAGAAAGAATAAAGTTATTTCAGAATGTTTTTGCCAGATAACATTATTTTTTTCACTTTTTATAGCTCCGTGAATAAAGTCCTAAAATACATAATGTAAACTTGAGAAAGGGATTTCAGAACACAAATAGACCTCGCAACACACCATTATATATGTCCATCATTCCGCATTAACTTTATAATTGCTTAATTCCCTGATTCTCAGAGGTGGAAGTCAAAAATTGTTATGTACTGTTAAATATCGCCGCCATAGGTTCACCCCACAGGAGCAGGTTGTGTGACACCGGGTAATTCACTGACGCGGCAAAGATATATTTTATAAGACGTAAATTAAAAATCCAAGAAATTTACGGGAAAAGTCAATCCAGATATTAGGAAGGAAAAATGCATCAGACATGCCAAGTCGGGGGAATCGGCAGCATCAAGTCACATGCAGGTTCTGCACTCAGTGGCCACCAAACTCTTCCACCTGGTGCTCCGCAGTGGCCAGGTTCAAAATTCTGAATTGCTAGCATTATATTGAAGTGTAAAACCGCGTATGTATGATCTCAGATGGATGAATTGTTTTGGTGGTAATCAAATCTTATAATGAGTCTTCTTTAGATAACAAAAATAGTCTAACTATTCCCAAAAAAAACCACATTAAATAAATCGAAAATGAAACCGCTCATGACAACAGTCAGAAGGGTTAACTCCTCGTCTTCCACATTGGAGAAAATTGCTTTAAAAAGTTACAGGTGGATCCTGTTGAAGTAAGAGCACAATTCTTTCAACCTGCATACCCAGAGCGCGGAGCGATTGCTTAGATCAGTGGTTCCCAACTGCGGTCCTCAGGTCCCCCTACCAGGCCAGGTTTTCCAGATATGTGAAGCACAGCACAGGGGATATAATTTGCTGCTCAGTGATTGCAGGATTCAATCTGCATTTCCCCAAGGTGATCTGTAAAACCTGGCCTGTTAGGGGGACCTGAGGACCGCGTTTGGGAAACACTGGCTTAGATGGTTTCCATCCAGGGCGTCAATCACCGGAGCTTCCCCAAGTGTGGCCGAGAGCCTTAGAAATTACAGAACGCAGAATTATTATTGAAAGAAGCAATCCTGCTTGAATAATAACCAAACTTAGCGTGTGGAAATTTTCTGCATTGCTTGATGTCGAAGAAAAGGCGGTTAAACCTCACAAACCATCTAATACAAACCCAGCCAGGGGATTGTGTTCTATAATTATCTGTTGTTCATCGTGAAGACAAAAAAATCGCTTCAAATTATATTCCCGCTTTGACTTTTTTCCCCTTGATCACTTTTACCAAATTCGATTAGAATGTAGAAAGACCTTTTATCTAGGAAATAACTACTCGTTTTGCATGCGGTGTTAGCTTTAGGGTTCGGGATAGTAATTGGGGACAGGTTACCATTTGACATTGTTTTGACACCATGTCAAAGGGGGCAAAATCGGTTGCCAAAAAAATGGAGCAAAATTGCAGGGTTAAATCTAACCTGAAATGTAACCCTAAAAGAATCTCAAATGGTAACCTAACATCAATCTCTAACCTTAACCCTAATTTATAATTCTAGCCATAATTTCTAACCCTAGCAAAAAAACACGATGCTCTGTCTTGGCCCGGAGCACCAAATTTGTCCACCGATTAATTTGAGGTGTCAAATCGGCCATGGACAAACTTGGAAAGATGTTCTGTCAGGCCATGGGGAATTTTTTTTGTTGCCATCAGTCTTTCTGGAAGGGTAAATGGGTCGAGCATTTTGGGCATCATCGTTGCAAGGTCTAGACACATTGTAAGTACGTAATTGGCGCCCGGTCCTTTACAATTTTTCATAGGGCTAATACAGCCACATCTGGAGCTTTGTGCTCATTGAGCCTGAATCTAGGGTTTCAGCAGCTATTACAAATCAAAATGCCAATGAGCAGGCACTACTGTTCATGTTCCTCTACGGCAGTGTTTCCCAACCCTGTCCTCCAGTCTCCCTAACTACAGGCCAGGTTTTAAGGATTACCTTTGGGAAATGCAGACTGAAATGATTTGCTGCTCAGCGATTGCATATATCACCTGTACTGTGCTTCAAATATCTGGCAAACCTGGCCTGCTAGGGGGACCCGAGGCCAAAGGTTGGGTTTGAAACCACTGCTCCACATTGTGCCACCAGTATGAAAGCATTGCGTGAAGAGATGCTGTGACCGCTCCCTCACTACTGATAGAGTAATACAGTGGGATAGTATTCAAGCACACTGAAAGTTGGATGGGCTTGTGGCAGAAATGAGGTTGGTGCAATAGGGCTGTGACCCAATGGGCCGGTTTGTTTTTGAAAAGAAGACACTCTTAATACCTGTTGTTTTAAAACTGGTGATGTGTGCAGACAAATTGTGACACTAGTTGTGTGTCGTATGATGATGATGATAAAGGTTGAAAAATGCTACTCACTAATAGTTGAGACATCCTGTTGGAAAGGTTGGGTTTGGCCTTTTTGCAACTTTCTGCCCCATTAATTTGAGACATGCGGCTATGCGTCATGTATGGAAATTAGGGGAACAATTGCGCAGGTTCCTACATGCAAAATGACTGCGGTAAGGCTGGGCGATATCCACGATTTAACACGATATGATTGATGTCAAGGTCAACCGCAATTTTACTCTTGTGAAAGTTGAGGACTCTGGATTTGTTAATTGACGGATCCTCTGTCCAAGCATCGGCCGATGCTAGGATAGACTATCCTTTACGAAAAATCAAGGACTTTAGATTTGTTAAGAGTAAAATCGTCAACATGGATTGCCGATATCACTTAACCCTCATCTGAGGACACCATTGTTTCCTGTTGGCTCTTCTCATTGGTTGGGGATAGTGAAAGTGTCTTCATCCAACATGAGCGTCAAAGACAAACTTTGAAGTCCATCCAACGAGTAGCCTATGAATGAATATTACAATTAGAAAATGTTATTTTCCAGGAGACGGACACCCAGCAATGAAGCCATGTTTAAGGTGGGCTGAATAATTTATTTTAAATATAATGTATGTAGCGCGGTGCTCTGCTTCTCTACTGATACACCTCGAATTGTGGAACATTCATAACCAGTATGTGTGTAACCCTGAAATATCTTGGTACTTTAAATGAAGTAGGTTATAATACAATTATGAAAACAAAAAATAAAATTCTGCACGTACTAGAGTGTATTATTTAAAACCCCCATCCCCCCAGTTTTTCTTCTGTGCTCTACAGTGATCAGTCCAATGTTCCTTACCATCCTTACGATTTGTTATCTTTTTTTGAATAAAAGTCTACAAACGGAAATTTTATTTGATGTATAATATCACTGTGTATTGCATGTAAGAGACCAACACTGGTGATCATGGCTGCTGTTCTACAGAGCCTCCGGGCAAACACCTCTTCTTCCAAAACCACCAGAGAAGGTCAACATGCCAAGAACCTTGCTGAACTATTACAGTCATGGTGTGGCCAAACCTATCCTTGATTTAATTATCTTCTAAAATATAAATTAAAAAAGAAATACTCTTATAAAACGTGAGGAAGACGGTTGTATCCAGTTTTCCGTTTCTTAATTCTGTGACGTTGCTCTCAGGATCTTGTTTCTCAAACTCTAGTCGCCAGTAATAGAGTTTAAGGATTGTCTGGAAGTCGATGAGTTGATATATGTGTCAGAGTATTACAAAGGTTATTAAAAAGTCCTGTACAAAGCATAGAAAAAGAGTTGAGTTGTATTAATCGGGAGAATGATCCGGACTTCCAGAAACTAGTGAGGACATCGTGACTATGTATTTTTTAAACATCTTTCTTTGATGCAAGTGAGAAATACTTGAAGCCATTTTAAATCTGCCGTATGACCGGTATCGATTCCAATCTGAGGCTTATAGAGTGAATATTGCACCTGCCGGTTCTTCAAGCAGATCAAGAACTGTCCTTTTTAATCCCATTCCATTTATTTTTTCACTTTACAGACAATATGACATATTAATATGAAAAAATGGAGGAACATCTCGATCAGTATTGTGTTGTCGGTGTGCATTTCATATTTTGCTTGCTTTTCAAGATACCGTTCGACAGCGGCAGTTTAATATTGTAGTCTTGGTCTTGGGCCGTCTTGGAAAAGGTAACTATCGATACCATGTCATCACCGATGTCCACTTGGGTCCTCCAACGTCTACAGATAAGAAGCTTCTTCAAAGCCCTCTGGAAGTCCCGGTTTAGGAAGGCATAGAGCATGGGGTTGATGGTTGAATTGCAATATCCCAGCCATGTAATGTACTTGAAGGCATTGACCAGGACGGCGCTCGTAGAACTAGACCCCTTCGCTGCAATCCACACGTTAAGAACAAAATATGGCAGCCAACACATCACAAACACTGATATGATGATACTCATTGTCCTGGTGGCTTTATTTTCCAGTTGTAAGTTGTTCTGACGCTTGCTATTTGGGTGGTAGTGGAGGTCCAAGGTCTGGGACACAATACGTGTGGCTTTTAAACGGGAAGCTTTGTATATGAAGAAGTACATGCTGCACATGATCATGAATGGAATGTAGAACGCCAGTGATGAGGCCACAATGGCAAAGGTCCAGTTGGTCACAAAGATACATTCTTTCCCATTGTCTAAGTCAATACCAGGGATCTCGTTCCAACCTTGCATGACAGGCAAGAAGGATATCAGGGAGGAATAGACCCATATGGTTACGGTCATGAAGATACATCTGCGAAGAAAACACAGGAAGACATCAAAGTCTAGACATAGAAATGGAAGACTTGATTTACTGACCAGTTAATGCTTGTCTCGTCCTTTGACGTTAGTGTTTGGATGATGATAAACATAATGGAATGACTAATCTTGGGATTTAATTTACAGGAATACTCAAGGCTTTGGCTTCCAATCCTCGTCCTCACATACCCATAACAGGACAGGTTTTAAGGATTACCTTTGAAGACTGAATCCTGCTTCAGATATCTGGCAAACCTGGCCTGTTTGGGAGCTTGAGGGACCCAGGTTGGGAACCACTGTCGTAGATAAACTGAAACTTTGAGACTGTATTGCCATTGTTTCAATAAATTCACTCCGCCAGTCATGTAGAAGTGATATGACTCACGTCTTCATCGTTGTAGCCATGTCTTTCTATGACTCATATTACCACAAAACCACATTTCTGGGGACTTTTTCATAAACCTTATGGCTATGCAAAAATGTGCTGCAAGCCAAGCCGTGAAAGAGTTAACAGCTGACTCAAAATGCTAAGGACCAACCTGGACTCCAGACACTTTTAAAGAAATCACTATACTTATTCCCGGGACTCGCTGCTCGGATCGATTAGCGAATCAATCCCTGAATCTCCGCACTGCCAGGAATGATCATTGGTCTCTCAGGGATATTTTATTGGTGTTATTATATACCTTAACAAGTTACTAGTTTCGTGTAAAACATACTGTTTAAATGAATGCATGTTTCAGTATTATTGGCTGTGCATTCTCCGAGCAACCTTGCAATAACACCTCTCTATTATCTACAGCGCATCATCTATTCTCTGTTGTGTATTGGAAATCCCAGGCTTGTATGTCCTTTTTACAGGCCGTGATTCATTGTTAGAACTGAACTTGACACAAATTTATTTTCATTGTCTTTTCTGTTTCTATTCCCTTTATTTTTTTATATATTGTTCATTTATTTCTTTATCATTTATTCTATTTCTGTTTTATATTTATTCAATTTTTTATTGTTAATGCTATTTTTTTATTTGTTCATTGTATTTATCGTTTATTCTAATTTTTTATTTATCATTTATTCTATTTCTAGTTTCTATTCATTCTATTTTTTATTTATCGTTTATTCTATTTATCATTTATTCTATTTCTGGTTTCTATTCATTCTATTTTTCATTGTTTATTCTATTTCTGTTTTCTATTTTTTATTTATCGTTTATCGTTTATTCTATTATTTATTCTATTTCTGGTTTCTATTCATTCTATTTTTTATTTATCATTTATCCTATTGTTTATCAATTATTCTATTTATTTATTCTGTTTGATTTCTATTCATTTTATTTTTTATTTATCGTTTATTCTATTTCTGTTTTCTATTTTTTTATTTATCGTTTATTCTATTTATCATTTATTAATTCTATTTCTGGTTTCTATTCATTCTATTTTTTATTTATCGTTTATTCTATTTCTGTTTTCTATTTTTTATTTCTTATTCTATTTATCATTTATTTTATTTATTTATTCTGTTTCTGTTTTCTATTAATTTTATTTGTCGTTTATTCTATTTTACATTTATCATTTATTTATTCTATTTTTTCTCTTTTTTTTTATATCCCTAATATCACAACATTTTTATACAAAATATTATTATTTTTTAACTGCTTGGGTACATAATTCTGTATCGTAGGTAAGTGTATCCATATGCCGAAGCAGAGATATGATCTAAGACAGACAGACAGAGAAAAGTAATTACAAAGGATTCCTGGAATACCCAGTGAAATCACCTCATTAAAATGAAGTCCGTATCACATTGGCCTCTGTGTCTGGTTGTGTCAATACCACTGATATTTCCAATCCTTTACGTTTTGTTAGTGCTGCATTATCTATACACTCTGACAATTATACCATAACATTGAAATCCCTTCCACATCCTCATGATATAGCTATAAATATTTATCTTTTATCTACAGATGATAAACCCTCTGCAATATCTGCTTCTCCCTGTCCACGCAGGCGTCAGCGCTGAACTCGCATGTCATGTAGCATGAGGAACAGAATGACCTCTGACTTCCTCCTACAGACCGACAGGTCTTTATAAATTGGTAGAACCAAAGACGAATGACTCATTTACATCGTAGAGTTCCAAACTGGAGAAATATAGAGACATTCTATTAAATAAATAGAGTTTCCTTTTATTTGCTCTTAAGTAACTGGGCGGGTGACAGCCTCTGCCCAATGAATTTTTAATATTTATCCTGTCTTAGATAACTTTAGGCTAGGGTCAGACTAACGCATTTTTATGTTGTCTGTGAAAAAGTGCGTTCGAACGAATGGACGCATTTTTTCACGGAATACGCGATAGCGGTCATACGATGCGCATTTTCGTCCGTGATTTTGTACGGATCATCAATAAAACCCTTTTTGCGTCTGGACGTTATGTTGGCCGGACATTAGCAGCGTCTGACGTCTCCTAATCACACAAACACGCCGCTAGCGGACTCAGCGCACTCTGTACGTCAGTACCTGCGGTTTCACGTTCTCGAAAAAATGCGTTCGTTTTCCACTTGCGTTGCGCAGCCGGACTTTTGTGCGACCGTACTTCGTATATTGGCCGTCATTGCCCGGCATCTGCTGCTAGTGCGGCCGTAATTATGTGCGCCAGAACGCGCGTTCGCACTGCCTCAGTCTGACCCTAGCCTTACTCACCTTTTCTCCCGCTGCACGCGCAGCTCATCCTCTTCGCTCAGGGACTCCAGAAGATGGGAGTCCCTGAAGCTTTTCTTCGCAACTTGCATAGCGTAGAAACTGCAAACTGCGCGTGGCTATGGACTTGCACGATTAATGTACACAACGTCCGTAGTGCCTGTGTATGGATCAGAGTCGCATGCCCATGCACAGATCTGATACATTCCTGCCTCGATAAGAATGCTTGCTGACACAAGAGCTTTTAGAAAGGTGATGTCAGCACCAATCTGGAGACCGGCAATCGGGAATTTCAGAATCCTGGGTGGGGTGGATGAAATACTTCACCTATCGATTTCTCGAGATTGTGGCAGCAGTGGGGGGGGGGGGGGGGTGGTAGATGGCGAGGACACTTAGATACATCTCGATAGATACATCCTCTAAAGTTACCTTTCACTCGTAAGTGGTAAACGTTGCAGAGATTATAGACAAAGCGAAGTTAATTGGGCCTCTGTTCAAATTTCAATAAGACATTGGGCACCATTCCAGATGAGCTGATAATGGAGAAACGGAAAAGTCGGTTGACCATGAGTAACATTCTATCACCAAGCATAAAGAAATCGCTGGTACAAATATTTCTACTTATTACAAGTGAAGTGATACTCGAGATAGGGATTGTTTTCTTTTTTACAATGAAGATGAAGGCTGTCCACAAAACATTACATCGGATTCCCGTGGCTGCTCCGGATATTTCTTGTTATGATGATATTTCTAATTACATTAGATTCACTGCCGGTCGCTGATTGTTGAATGTTTATCCATATATATTACATTTTCAACCAGCGTTTATTAACATTTGTAGAATCAATCTGTTATTCAACTGGGATGGACTTTTGGAGGGACAGGAGGATAGCGTTTTAGGAGTGAGAAACCATGGGCTCACGTGTTAAAGAGTAGCGATGAGCTGAACACCCCCTGTGTTCGGTTCGTATCCAAACAGTCGAACAGCCGAAATGTTCGAATACGAACTCGAACACAATGTAAACCTATGGGGGCCGAACACGCAAAATGTGCTTGCAGTTCTCCTAAATGTACCGGCGGCTGCGGGTACATTTGGGAGACCTGTGGCTGCAACCCCCAACCCCGTAACTCACCTGTCCTGCAGCTGTCCTGGCCTCCTGTTCCCCGGTCCGTCAGCTCCTCCGATCCGTCTGGCCGCGGCTCCTCTCTGCTCCACGTCTTCATGCAGAATGATCTGATTGCCATATCAGGGCTCTAATTCAATATTGAGCCCTGATTGGGCAAAGTCCAGGTCAGGTGCAGGACTTTGCCCAATCAGAGCTCAACATGAAGATGAGCTTTAACCAAGCTCTGATTGGTTAATGTCTTGCACCGACTTTAACCAATCAGAGCTTGGTTAAAGCTCTGCCACATGCCTCATCTTCATGCTGAGATCTGATTGCCCAATCAGGGCTCAATATTGAATTAGAGCCCTGATTGGGCAAAGTCCAGGTCAGGCGCAGGACTTTACCCAATCAGATCATTCTGCATGAAGACGTGGGGCAGAGAGGAGCCGCGGCCAGACGGATCGGAGGAGCTGACGGACTGGGGAACAGGAGGCCGGGACAGCTGCAGGACAGGAGATACGGGGGCCGGGAGCCGCAGCCACAGGTCTCCTAAATGTACCGGCAGCTGCCGGTACATTTAGGAGACCTGTGGACGCATTTTTTATTATGGAATGTCCGCGGTCGAACAAACCGTGAACATCCCATAATGTTCGGCGTTCGACGAACAATCGAACGGCCGATGTTCCATTCGAACTCATGTTCAAATCGAACCGAACGCTCATCCCTATTAAAGAGCCACTACCACCAAAAAAAAATGAAATGTCCTTGTTGTGTTTATTTGATGTTGCTGATATCTTACATGTGTTTTGTTTTTCTCTTGTTTGTTAAGAAAATATTTCCCTCTATATGTGTCACTGGGTGCATCCATTGTGTGATATTTTCCTCTATATGTGTCACTGGGCGCATCCGTTGTGTGATATTTTCCTCTATATCTGTCGCTGGGTGCATCCATTGTGTGATATTTTCCTCATTATGTGTCACTGGGTGCATCCATTGTGTGATATTTTCCTCTGTATGTGTCACTGGGTGCATCCATTGTGTGATATTTTCCTCTATATGTGTCACTGGGTGCATCCATTCTGAGATATTTTCCTCTATATGTGTCACTGGGTGCATCCATTGTGTGATATTTTGTGTTGTAAACTGCCCCCCCCCCAACAGTAACTTTACATCACTTGCTCCTCACTGTGTGGCTTTGGACATAGAATGGAGTCTATGGGTCCATCGCTGACTCAAGTCAATGCATTGTGTGGGATGTATTCAAAGGACATCACCAGGAGTAGACTAGAAGGGCCATATTACAAAGTTGGTGCTAACTTTACCAGAGCTGTTGTAAACTTCCCAGAGCCATTATAGTCTATGGAGTTGTTAAGTTTACAACAGCTCTGGTTAAGTTAGCACCAATTTATATTACCCGAAGTCTTTTAAGCTCCTGGTCTTATCTCATTCAGCTGCTAGCTTTTACCTTGAGTAACCCAGAGAAAAATAGCCTCCTGATGACTTATCTGAACATTCCCCACTCCACCTCATTAGCTGTTATGCTGTAGATTAAACAAACAAACAAATACATTAAATAAAAGCTTTTGCACAGATTTTGGCAAATATTCCATCGTGGGAAAAATCCACAAAATGGAAACAGGAGATAAAAAAACGAATTTTATTTTTCCTTTTTTATATGCAATTACTTAAAAAAAAAAACCTACAGTATGTGTTTTATAGTGTGGTTTTATTTGTAATGCACAAGTAATCTATTTACAGCTTAAGTTAGTGTCTATTTAAAGTCAATCTTTAGAAATGACGTGAATAACGCTGTCACTTCTAAGATAAGAGATCCCTGCAAAGCATCAGGAAATCATAACTCTTCTTCCGATGTTCCATGTGAAAGCCCACCTTTACTATACTGGAAGTGGCTCATAGTTTGAAACGCAAGGAGTGGGTAAAGAGGCGACAGCCCTAAGTTTTTGATGTTTTAGCAATGAGGATAGAGATGGATTCCAAGCATTGCGTTAAGATGCAGACCCAGTTCTGCCGCTCATTAAATTCAGTCTAGTGTATCATTATGCAATAATTATTTCATCAAAAACGAGTAACACCATACGTCTACCTTCCTGATTTCAGGTTAACATCTGCTTTGTACAAAACCCCAGAGAAGGACCTTTGATTTCCCTTACCGCAATGAAGAAATCTGGAATTAACATTAATTGGTTCCACGCCATAAGCTGAGAGCCGATACAAAGGCTCGTGAACACGTAGTCAGACGTTACTGTTTCTTACAATGAATGCGCCAATATCTCGACATATTCCATTTTGTCCTCGTATTGTTATCTCTTTCATGTTCTGCCGAGCACAGCCAGAGCCGAATAAGGATAATTCAATATTACTTCATATTTCTAATCACATTGTCATTCATTATACACAATGTTTCACGTTTCAAATGATTGTTATTATATTACTTTAAGGGAGAAGTATCATATTAACACAGGTTATGCAGTGGTTTACTCTAGCTATAGGTTTACTTTTTCACCTTTATTCATTTTTTATTTAGATAATTTGCGTCTATTCATCACCAGGTCATATGGTTCAGTCATCAGTTTTACCTGTAACTGACACCTGTAATCAGGCCCAGACTGACCATTGGGTACACAAGGCAAATGCCCAGTGTGCCGCAATGGCTGTGGACTGCAGGTTATGATGCAGTCCTAAACCCCTCCTATGGGTTGCCCAATCCCCACCACAGCCATCTACTAAACCCTACCAAATTCCAATCCACACCCCAAACACAGCCACTTAAATCCACCAAAACCCTGCCCACAGCCACTCAACCCCCTAACAGCCACAAACCTAGCCAACCAAGCTTTCCAAACTCCAACCATAACCACTCAACACCCCAAAAGCCACTCAACCCACCAAACCAAAGCTACAGCCACCCAAGTTTTCCAAAACCTCAACCACAGCCACTCAAACCCATCCAAACCTCCACAACAGCCACTCAAACCCACCCAAGGTAGAGCTTCAACCACCCACCTTTCCAAAACCCCAACCACAGCCACTCAAACCCCCCAAACTCCAACCAAACCCCCAAACAGGGTTAATTCGGGGTGCACCATTGTATACACAGGGTTACGCAGTCGCAATTTACGCATTTGATTATCGTTATATAGGAGAATAGAGTTTCACTATTTATAAAGTAAAGTTCGCATTTTGTTTTACAGTTCTAAGAGCATGCACTTACAATACTTATTAATAGAGGGCGCTATTACACCTTTTACTTTAAAGTTTGCATATTGTTTTTTAGTTCTAAGAGCATGCACTTACAATACTGACTAATAGAGGGCGCTGTTACACCTTTTACTTTAAAGTAAAGTTTGCATATTGTTTTCTAATTCTAAGAGCATGCACTTACAATACTGACTAATAGAGGGTGCTATTACACACATGCTGACTGCTGAGCTCTGTCTGCCTGCCCCACCCCACGACTGACGAGGACAGTCACATGACTGTCATGCATCAATCAATCCATGGGGATCTCTGCCTCCCATTGGGGCATTTTTTTTTTAAAAAAAGAATTGCTTGAGACCAATGGAGCTTTCCCATTGGCTCAAGCTTTCAATTGCTCTCAGTGCCTCTGGAGGCACTGAAGAGCGTAGAACCAGGAAGTCAGCTTGAGCTATGCAATTAGCGTAACATTCAGCTGCGCAAATTGCGTAGGCTATGCTGGCTCAGTGCTGCCCCTGCTGTCTGTGTAGTGAATCACACACACACAGCAGCCGGCAAACTGAAAGTACGGGGAAAAAAAAAGCAGAGGACAGAGAAGCAGCGAGGGAGCGTGGAGAGGTGATTATGAGAACTTTTTTCAATGAATAACATTTTATTTACAGATTAAATATACATACATACATACAGCACAATGAGCACATTAATTTACTGGAATGGCAGGGGAGACTGCAAGTCCCCGATAGAAACATGTCCTAAGTTGATAGTGAATGGTTCTTAGAGGAGAGGGTGTCACAGATAATTGATTAATGGGTCCAGCAATAAGACCTGTTCTCCATTCCTTCTTCATGAAGTGATAAGATATAAATATGCTCACCGGCGTCTTGACATTCTTTTGGAGTAATGGTAAGGCGTAACGACAGAGCAGTATCTGTCCAGGCTGATGAAACACAGTGTGACGATGGACGCCGTGCAGAACATGACATCGAACGATATCCACACTTTGCAGAATTGTTTCCCGAACAGCCACATGCCAGTCACTTCATAGATAATGCTGGAAAACAGAAGCGGCACATCTTACAATACAGAGTATGAGACACATATAACAAACAACATGTCACAGTGTAAAATCTGTTCATACATTTTCAAATTGAATTCGTTTTATGATCATTATAACATGATGGCACCAGAAGTCCCATATGTCTTAAAAAGGACCCAATCACAATGTTTCAGCCAAAGAATATATTAGGGATTTGCAATTCGGTTTGTTCCGAATTGAATGTCGTACGAAATTGACCATTTCGTTCTTTCGGGAGCATTTCCGAAACGAAATATCAGCCGCCCGAAATTATGAAATCCCGAATCAAAGTTTCAACACAAACTAAATCGTTATGGGACCTAAATGAAATAAAATAGAACGCAAATGATACGAAATGCTGAAAAAACTGAACAAAACAATCAAAGAAGAAATCAATTTCGTAATGAAATGAACTGAAACGAAAAAACGTAACCAAAATGATCTGACATAAAAAAAATAACAAAATGATCTATAATGAAAAAAAAATTGAACAGGTCACAGCCATTGGTTTAATTTATTTGTAAGGATTTTGTTTGTAATTTTTCAGGAATTTTTGGGTTAATCTTTAAGTTTCCTAACTCATTTTAAAGAAACTAGCCTTTTTTCACCATAGCTTTCAATGTTAAAAAAATCCCCGTTTTTATTAAATATTTCTCTTAAACCATTTATAATATTCAGTTGCAGCAAACGGCCTTTTTTAAATTTATTTGTTTGGATTTTGTACACCAACAGATAAAGGCAATGAGGAGGAGGAGTTACCAGCAAAGGACACAGAGAAGGACCTGTTGGATAGATAAGAGTGAATCCAAGAGAGTGCAGTGTCACAGAGACCAAGAGAGCTGAGAGTCTGTAGAAGGAGGGGGTACGATTATTCCCAAATCCTTCTCCTGCTTTGATTTCCCTAACTTGGTACCATATAGGTTATAAGTGGCTTCTGTGTTCTTCAAAAACGATAAAAAATATAAGTACAGTCCTCCACCTCCTGCAGCCAATTCCAAGGTTCACCCCAATGTCTCCAAATACATTCACAAACTAAAAAATGGAATGGCACATCAACAGTGTTTTGGTAAAACACTGTTGATGCGCCATTCCATTTTTTAGTTTCTGTCTTCTTCACTCCAAAGTGCATAACCTTGCATTTATCTACTAGAGGTGTTCACGGCTGGAAAATTAGTTTTGTTTTGTAATAATTTAGTTCTGACAATTTCGTTTTGTAATTTCGTTTCGTTGTTTCGTTTGGTATATCAGATCACTAAAAACCCCATTGTAAGTTAATATCGATTCGATAGTTGATATTGAGTTGAATTTCGGATTCGAAATAAAACCCCAATGAATCAAATCTGCTGTTAAAAGGAAAGCTAGGGTTAAATGTTGAGCTTTCCATTGGCCTGTGGTGCTCACAAAAGATTCAGCACCACAGGCCAATTTAGAGGGACGGGGTGCTATGTGAAACAGTCCAACGAATCTGATTTGTTTCATAATGTCGTTTGCTTTAATACTTGTATGTAATGTAAGTTGGAATCGATTCGATAGTTGATATCGATTTGAATGTCGGATCACTAAATAAAACCCCATTTAATCAAATCCTGCTCAGGAATCATTCAATTAATGGTTCTCTTGTGAAACAGGATAACGAATCGATTTTGTTATATACCATTTCATTTTCATTTCAATTCGGATTAAATAAATTCATTATTTCGGAAGTACTTCCGAAATACACAATAGTGAATTTTCAAACGAATTGCAACTCGTTACGAAACGAATGCACACCTCTATTATCTACATTAAATGTCATCTGCCATTTAAGTGCCCAGTCCTCCAATCTATCTATAATGGTTGCCCTGAATGAAAGTTTCCCTGAATGAGAAAGGAGTGAGAGAGGAGGGCACGCCAAGGCACTTTACTGCCTTAATGTTCTCATATATCAATTCAGGTCATTATGTTTATCAGGCAGTAGGCCACTGGAACCTGGTATAACTGGAATCCTTCGTCCACATTTCACAGGGTCAAAGATTCACTTAATTGATAGAATTGTTCAGAAATTGTGAGAATACTCAAATATTTTCCACTTTTTTTCTATTTCTGTGTGTTTCAGAGAACAGCTAAGCAATTTTCTAAGCCTGTGTGTTATTTTACCCTGTGTGATCATCCAGCAGTTATTTAAAGGGACACCTTACGAAAACACACCCCTCTTTTTATCCCCTTAAATAAGTGGGCAGATCCTACTGACATAATCGCCCTAATTTTTTTTATTTTTTGCTATATTTTTTTATTATAGTTGAAAATACTCACCTTTTCTCCCTCGGGGCTCAGCTGCTCCTCCGAAATGCAGAAGTCCCTGCAGCTATAGGATCTACAATTTGCTTGCGCTTCGTACTTGTGTTGCATATGTTGCACAAATTGCGCATCATTTGGAACTTGTGTTCTTTTGTACTCAGGTTCTGTAGAGCCTGAGTAGAATGATGGATTGGAGCCGCGCGCGCACGTGCAGCACTAATCCATCGGCTCCTGTCTCCCAGCATGCTCGCTACTGTGAGCGTTCAGATGCAGGATGATGTCAGCATGCAGATGCTGACATCATTAGTGACCCAGTCGGTAACCAACAGATGGTATATTCAAATCCCTGGTGATGCTTGTGCAGCCACTGGACAGATGACAGGGAGCTGTGTCAGGTATATTGGAAGAAGGGAAAAATTAAAATGGATGTCTGTAGCCATTTTTTTTTTAAAGAAAGTCTTTTCTTTTTCAATTTTCCCTAGTTTTAGAAATGAACAGAGATTTTTTTTTTAAATGGTTCATGGCTAGGTGAAATCTTATTTTTTTTGAGAAATACCAGACATGAGGGAACCTTAAAATGTCTTTATTTGATATAATGCCCAAGCTAAGTGCTAGACGTGTCATAATTAAATTTATCGGTCTGTCTTAAGTCTTTAAAACAAAAAGATATTTTGTCTTTGGGTATAGGTAAATAAAAGTTACAAAATTTTGTAATGTAGGTTTATGTTCGCGAAATAGATTTTTATAATCAAGGTATATTTTATTATATTTACAGTAGAAAATATATGCTCCAATAAATATTGTAGAAGAGTATAATTGGTAAATAGTATAATTATTGAAGAATAGATTATGTTGATTTTAGCCAGAGAAAGGAATTCAACTGATAAAGACTCAGTAAAAACTTTGAGAGGAGTGGAAATATACTGTAAATTTAATTTTGGCAGGAGAGATATAAAGTCTAATGACTGAAAAAGGGTCTTTGTGTGCAAATTGACCTCGTGACATGAGATAAGATATATAAAAATGAAATGGTGGAATTAATTAAGAAGTGCAATACTGCCCTCTAGTCTAGAGGATAGTAAATATTATATTTAATATAATGAATAAGTTGCCAGTGACGTCAAATTGACTATAATTGAAGCCGCAATGTTCGTGGCATTCATTCAGACTTACACCGCAATGCATTCAGACTTCCAGTACACAACAAGGTATTCCGGCATTCCGGCAGAAACCAGGACATGAGGCATTCAGAGACTTACACACATCACTAGCAGACCATCCCAGGACGATGCATTCAAGACTCACACCAAATCTCTGACTCACATGCATTGATTATCTGATATTGATAATTTTCACATATTCCTAGACAATTACATAAAAAATATTCCAAGGCAGTTACTCATCAAAATCCAGATTGGAGAGGTAATGTATGAGGGCTATTTAAATTAAGGAATTAATGTAATTATATATATTTGTAGTATTTCTTGCAACAGATAGACTGAGATTTCTCAGATTTTTGTTAGCTCCAGAATCTAAATATTTCTATTCTGCAGATAGAGATATGAAGAAGTGGACATAAGGATTTATCCTAATAGAAACTGTTGTAAGATTGATATACCAATATATATATTGAATTTGGAAATTACTGTGATTGAAATTAATAAGCAAGGAATTATATAACTACAAAATAAAAAGCAAAAGATTAGAAGTTTAATTCTCGAGATTAGGGGAGGATTCACTAAATAAGTTTTTATTACTTAGCATTCTAAAATAGCTCATCTTTTATTGATCCACGTAGCATAGAGATATATATATATCTGTAAGATCTAGCTAGTTAAACATTGGTTTGCTGGGAAATACATGTTTCGTTAAGCAGAAATGTTTATTAACCATTTGTGTATTAGTTACTAACCGATAAGGTAAATGATATTAATCATATATGCAGTTACTAACAGTGAAGCTAGTTTTTATGTGCTGATGGATTGTGGTTTATAAATCTTTGTTTATGATATGAGATTTGAAACGTAATAAATATATATATGTTTTTATCCGATTATTGATTATTGTATTCTTCAAAGCAAAACACAGACAATTAAAAGAATTTAGGAGAATTTCTAGGAAATATAAACGATTGATATTTGTGTCTCGTATAAGTTTCTTATTGAATAATAATCACTGCCATATTGGAGGCAACTGTCGAGATAGGTCCAGTAAGTCCAATGACATATTGGAGGCTAGCTGCTGAGATAGGTCCAGTAAGTCCAATAACATATTGGAGGCTAGCTGCTGAAATAGGTCCAGTAAGTCCAATGACATATTGGAGGCTAGCTGCTGAGAAGTCCAATATATGACATGTTGTAGTCACGTGCAGAGATTATATCTGACAGCTGAGACCGTTAATTTGGAACAGGTGACTGGCTGAACCAACCACATCATGCCTCTCAATGCTTCTGCCGTGCACACTCCGTACATTGTAGGGTTGTCATTTGATCTACGACCCTGACAGCCAGAAAAGAACAAACCATAGTGTGGGACAAAAATGGTGACCTTTACAACTAGAGGGAAAAAAACGGGGAAAAATAGGGTGAGGATCAGCAGGGGTTAATAGGGAACCCATTTTTTTGCCTTGAATTGTAGTCCAACCAGAAGTAATGTTTTTTATTGATAACAACCTCTAACACTATAATGTTGCATGGATTATGACCTTGCTTGACCTTCACTATTGATCATTTTAGAGTGTGTTCTTAATAAAAAATGATTTCCTGAGATCAAACTACAACAAATCCTGGCTTACTTTAATAAGACAAAGGAGGAGCCAATCCCGCAACCAAACGTCTGACGGAACATCAATGGAATGAGTGTTCTGACTTTAGAGATGATTTGTCTCCTGAAGGGCCCTTGATACATTGTATCAGATATCTATTAGCCCTGCCATCATGACGACAGGTGACCATGAGCAGCAGAGCCTCAACAAATAACATCCCGACACACGCGTCTTGGTAAAAGAGCATGACACTTTTTATTAGTTCCTCTGTCTAGTACAGTGATCACCTGCACTTTTTATCCTAAGGGGGTTTATCTTTTTATTGCATTTTCCTATTTATTAACAGTCGATAGAATTTTCTTTGCATTCACATTTCTTTATTTATTTTACCCTAACCAAGGGACCGAGTTAGATAATGCACCGAGCGAGAAGTATCTGGGAGTAAGGGCAGACAACGGACAAGCGTAGGAAACGCTGTCTGTCTGTCTGTCTGTCAATGTCTGTCGGTGTCATAACAGCCTAAAGTTATTTATTCTTATTCAAATAACTAAAAAACTTTATTGATATAACTTTGCAAGACAAACCGATTAAAAAACATAGTTGTGTTGACTTGAAACCAATAGATTGTATCGGGTGGACACTATGAGACTATTGCAGTAATAAAGGAGTGGAATCTGATACCTTCAGCTAAAGTAGGTGGTCAGAGAAAGTTAAGTAATTAATAGTGCCACCTGGATATGCCGGAGCTCCAACATCAGATCATCATGATCAAAATAACAATTATGATGGTATGGTCGTCCAAGTAAAGTAAAAAGGCTCTAGATGACTCTCTTGACAACAAAAACCAGAGTGAATGATTGTCTATTAGTGCAACAATTCAAGAGAAGTACTACTAATGAATAATAGATCTCATTGATAGGCAATGATTGTGCTCAAAAGATCTAACTAAAATGCACCAAACAATTGCCACTTAGATTAGTTGAACCCACTCGGTTGGTAATCGTGATCACTTAGCTACAATGAGCAATTAGTAAGCCAGCTATTTGAAATACATCCGCTCGCACCTGAAGGCTACTAAATAGCTTTTGAACATTCAACAATAAAGATAGATTTATGTTCATCTAATGATACTAATACAGATAACGAACTTAGTCGCCGATTTTGATTGTAAATAAAATAAATCAATGAACTGGCCACTTGAAACCCCATATAGCAGGCCTCAAAATTTCAAGTCCCAAGCTACTAGCCAGGTCTTAAGAGTTACTCGCCACTAGTTGCCACACCTAACCCCTATCCAGCCATGCCTCTACATTTCCACTCGCCCTCATGTAATTTCCACTCGCCAAATGCGAGCAGGCGAGTGGAAATTTTGAGGCCTGCTATAGTATAGGTAAAATGGTTATTTTGCTTGTAATGCAGCACTTAAACTGTTGAATTAGTAATGTACTATGACAGTACCTTTAAGACAGAAGCACCACCTCAGTGGTTAGTATTTCGCTTAAAATGCCATTAGAACCATATAGCTGGTGAACCATTAAATAATACCTCAAGGAAAGAGTATCACTAGAACCATTTGTGGCATATACTCCTACTCAGATATAAATGCAGTGACCGTGTATTACAAAACTGAGCACTACTTAGAGTGGAGTAGCCAATATTATATTGCAGACAACACCTGCTGAAAAGACCATAAAAGATGGTCCTGAATTTAATAGAAGACCAAAATACTTATCGGCCTCTACCGCGATACCCAACTGATTTGTTTGTGAAAGATCCTTACTTAAGGATGGCAAAGATAGAGGAGTAATATCGACTAAAGAATTCGACTTTATGAGACCTACTTGCCCTAATATAGCTGTTTTTTATGCTTTGCCCAAAATACACGGATCCATGGTTTCATGTTGTTTGCGCCAAATTCTGACCCTACCATCTGAATGTCGCAGCTGAAATAGAGACTCATCAGACCAGGCAACGTTTTTCCAATCTTCTATTGTCCAGTTTTGGTGAACCTGTGTGGATTGTAACCTCAGGTTCCTGTTCTTAGCTGACAGGAGTAGCACCCGGTGTGGTCTGCTGCTGCTGTAGCCCATCGAGTTCAAGGTTGGACGTGTTGTACATTCAGAGATAGTATTTTGCATTCCTTGGTTGCAATGAGTGGTTATTTGAGTTACTGTTTCCGTTCTATCATCTCGAACCAGTCTGCCTGTTCTCCTCTGACCTCTGACATCAACAAGGCATTTTCCTTACACAGCTGCCGCTCACTGGATATTTTCTCTTTTTCGGCCCATTCTCTGTAAACCCTAGAGATGGTTGTGCGTGAAAATCCCAGTAGATCAGCAGTTTTTGAAATACTCAGACCAGCCCGTCTGGCACCAACAACCATGCTACGTTCAAAGTCACTTAACTCCCATTTCTTCCCCATTCTGATGCTCGGTTTGAACTTCAGCAAGTCGTCTTCACCGCGTCTAGATGCCTAAATGCGCTGAGTTACTGCCATGCGATTGGCTTATTAGCATTTTGTGTGAACAAGCAATTGAACAGGTGTACCTAATAAATAGGCTTGTGCACCGATTTTTTTTCGGTTCGATTCGGTTCGATTTCTTCGGATGTTTAAAATTTTCGATTCGGCTCGTTTCGACCGATTTCTGTTTCGATTCGGTTTGGTTCGGCTCGTTTTTCGTGTACATTTTTTTTTCGGAATATCGACCATTTTTCGTGTTTTCGGGTCACTTTGCTCGTTTTTTGTATCGACTTTTCAGAAATTTCGGAAATTTTCGTTTTTTCGGAACGTCTGTTCTCCTCGTTTCAAAGTGTCTGTGATAATTCTGGCGATTCTATCGTGTTTTTTTTTATTAAATAAAGATCCTTTTTTTTCTTATGAATATACTTTTCACAACTTTATTTAATCATATTAAAATGGTATGAAAGCCAAGGAACAAAAAAAATGAACAAAACGATTTAAAAAACGCTAAACTGACCCGAATGCCACAAGAAACAAGTGATACGCATTTACAAATACAAAATTTACAGAATCAGCGATATAACCGATAATAGTTAAATATACGATGTCCAGAATTACCGAAATGGAACCGAAATCACGAATAGAGCAAAAATAAATTTCGATTTGACACATTTCAAGTCCATTCGAAAAATCCGAAATTTTTTCGTTTTGGCTCGGAAAACTTTTCCGATTTATCGGTTTTCGGGTCCGATCCGATTCGGAAATTCGGCCGAATCCGAAGACACGAATCGGGAAATTTCGTGAAAATTCCGAAACCCGAAACGCACATCCCTACTAATAAAGTGGCTGGTGAACACACACACACACACACACACACACACACACACACTTTATCATACCTGCTGTCAGTGTGCTTTTTTCCCTAGCAGGAACACGGGCAGAAATAAGCCAAGTTTCAGTTAATGGAATAGAATGGAAGAGCAGCAACACAGAAAGACCAAAGAGGAAGCGTGCCGTCTGTTATGAAATTACATAAACAATGCGTGTTGAGTTTGCATCAATAACGCACTTTAAGTGGATTTTCTGGCTTCTGCAGAGAACATCCTATTAAACGACCTTAACTAAGAGCCGTTTATTCCTATGATATTTCAATCGGATTATAATTGGATTACGCTGTGAGGAAGAGGGATCGACTTTGTGCCGGAGCTAAGGTGATAAACTTGCAGGGTTGTTCTTTTAACTTTGAATTAAAAGGAAGACATTTACGAATGTTTCGATGCCTTCATCACATCTCTTTTGCAAGTTCTATATTAGTTCTCCATGAACCATTACTGATTAACCTTCACTGCAATTAACCCTAAATCAAGCGCTTAGACCCCCTTTAAAGGGACAATTTCAACTAAAAGAAGGAAGGAGGGACCCGAGGAGTAAATATTTTCCGTCCCCAACAGGAGCCCGACTCCCTTTTGCCCCCAAATTTTATTAGCATGTTTAAAAACATACCTTTTCTCCATTGCTGGGTCTCCTTCGCCCCTCAAGTGGATGGACATGAAGAACTTGCAGATCCCAAATAAATGTTCCCATTCAGACAGTTCCTTGGCATTTACCCATTTACTCATTTGTCAGCCTGGTCCTGCTATTTATTAATAGTTAATTTTAACCTGAAGCTCAGTATGATCTGTGTGTATGTGCGAATCTCCTGACATGCAATACACAGTTTGGCCACAGTGGCGCTGTTCTCCAGCTGTCATGGAACGAGCAAGCAGTAACACTTTCTATGTAAAAAAGAAAAGAGCAACAGGGGAGCAAGAACAGGCTTAGGGGAGCGGGGACAAGCTAGAGGGGGTATTACAAGTGGAATTTAAGGGACAAGAGTGGGACAGAAACAGATTTAAAGTATAGGAACAGGAATAGTGTGACAGTGCAGGGGTGCAGGCTGATGCCTATAAATACGAGAATGTATTAAGAACAGGTTTAGGGGTTCAGTGAAAGAATTAGAGGAATGGGGACAGGTTTAGGGGTTCAGTGAAAGAATTAGAGGAATAGGGTCAGGTTTAGGGGTTCAGCGAAAGAATTAGAGGAATAGGGACAGGTTTACGGGTACAGTGAAATAATTAGAGGAAAAGAGACAGGTTTAGGGGTTCAGTGAAAGAATTAGAGGAATAGGGACAGGTTTAGGGGTTCATTGAAAGAATTAGAGGAATATGGACAAGTTTAGGGGTTCAATGAAGGAATTAGAGGAATAGGGACAGGTTTATGGGTACAGTGAAAGAATTAGAAAAATAGGGACAGGTTTAGGGGTTCATTGAAAGAATTAGAGGAATATGGACAAGTTTAGGGGTTCACTGAAAGAATTATAGGAATAGGGACAGGTTTAGGGGTACAGTGAAAGAATTAGAGGAACAGGGACAGGTTTAGGGGTTCAATGAAAGAATTAGAGGAATAGGGCAGGGTTAGGGGTTCAGTGAAAGAATTAGAGGAATAGGGACAGGTTTAGGGGTTCACTGAAAGAATTAGAGGAATAGGGACAGGTTTAGGGGTTCACTGAAAGAATTAGAGGAATAGGGACAGGTTTAGGGGTTCAGTGAAAGAATTAGAGGAATAGGGGCAGGTTTAGGGGTTCAGTGAAAGAATTAGAGGAATAGGGGCAGGTTTAGGGGTTCAGTGAAAGATTTAGAGGAATAGGGACAGGTTTAGGGGTACAGTGAAAGAATTAGAGGAATAGGGCAGGTTTAGGGGTTCAGTGAAAGAATTAGAGGAATAGGGACAGGTTTAGGGGTTCACTGAAAGAATTAGAGGAATAGGGACAGGTTTAGGGGTTCAGTGAAAGAATTAGAGGAATAGGGACAGGTTTAGGGGTTCAGTGAACGAATTAGAGGAATAGGGTCAGGTTTAAGGGTACAGTGAAAGAATTAGAGGAATAGGGACAGGTTTAGGGGTTCAGTGAAAGAATTAGAGGAATAGGGGCAGGTTTAGGGGTTCAGTGAAAGATTTAGAGGAATAGGGACAGATTTAGGGGTTCAGTGAAAGAATTAGAGGAATAGGGACAGGTTTAGGGGTTCAGTGAAAGATTTAGAGGAATAGGGACACTTTTAGGGGTACAGTGAAAGATTTAGAGGAGATAATTGTGGTTCTTAATTCTGATTGGCTGAATTGCATGAAAAAAACAGTCCGTACACTGATTTCTGCACGCAACGTTTGTGCGCATCCGTTTTACACGCGTTATTGCTCGACGCAAGAAAAAATGAGCGAGGATTGCAATTCCAGCGTTGATTTAGGCGCGTTAACGTTTAACGCTGGACGCACAAATTCACGCGATGCGCAAGCGTTTTAACGCAAAGATTGTAATAGGGCCCTTAATGTTTTAAAAAGGAAATAGGCAGCCTTTGCAGGATAAAGCTGGCACAGAAACCGGCACCAAATTGACATATTTGTGCAGAATTTAAATAAACGGATTTAATCAGCGGAACCATTTGGGAAAATGTAATGAGTAGAAAATCATTTCCAGACAATTACAATGACTTCGGTTTCAGAGCACAATCAGATTTAAGGTAATGTAACAAATATCTAAAAATGATATTGCAATGTAATTAGCCATAGAACAAGTGTAGCCCTTGGTATATACACCGATACATTCCACCCCTACTATACCATATATTCGAGCTCACTCCATAAGCTGCTACATAGTATACAATTAATACATATTGCTACTTCACCGCTCTCGTGTTTACAAACCATGGAACACATATACACACATTGATTTATTTTACAAAAACTATAATTTGAGATGTTTTCTCTGGGAGTGTAAGTGTTTTGGTCCTGGAAATTGTGCAGCTGAGTGAACACGTGAAGCCATAACTCATAATTACATAAAGAGAGTCATGCTGGTACTCATTATGCGATGGATGGGTCTGGAAACAGAAAGGCGCACATCGCAGAGGTAATGAAGCATGAAATAGCTCCTGGAGAATGAGCAAAATTTCAAGTGAAATGTGTGGGCTTCAATTACCTTTTTTCATGTGGACCTGACATCTAAACAAAGCTAATCGATAGGACGTCGTTAATACAGTCTGTGAGTTCTGTTAAAGGGCAGCCCCAACACAGGCTGCACACACACAGCTTGAACAATACACAGTGGATTGTAGTAGTTTCCAGCACACGGATTCATAGGGTTTGTAATAATCATTGTTCTGTAGCTGGACCACCTTGTATGTCAAAGCAGGTAGTGGTACTCAGTACTGGCACCTATCGACAGCCCCACTGCTCCTCCGCTGATATGCAGAGGACGTCTCCAGCCCATCTTCGAAGTTCTGAGGCTCAGCACCGATCTGGCGCCAACTGTGGCCTTCTCTCGCAGGGGGCTGACATCTTGGATGTCAGCCATACCTGCAGGATCTCCCCCCCACCCACTGACCTCATAGCGCATGGGTGTGATGGCTTCAGAAACAGGACTTCCTCACCTGCCAGGCATGGAATTCCCTATGGACGAGATCCTTTGGACCCCCATATCTCTGGAACCAAAGAAGCTACAGGGTCATGTCAGGTATCATTGGAAAGTCCAGAACAATGTCTTTTCGCTGATATGGAACATGACCAGGCTTAATGTATACATCATTTTTAATTAAATTTTTTTCCTTATGCAGCACTAGTGTTCACTATACAATTATAAAGTGAATGATGATGCTGCACTGTGCAGTTTTGTGATACGCTCCTACACAGCGCACATTACTGTAGGTTTTATTGTTGTGGAGCTCTGTGTGTGATACTCTCATACACACTGCACATTACTGAGTTTTATTGCTGTGGAGCTCTGTGATACGCTCATACACACTGCACATTACTGTGAGTTTTATTGCTGTGGAGCTCTGTGATACACTCATACACACCGCACATCACTGTGAGTTTTATTGCTGTGGAGCTCTGTAATACACTCATACACACTGCACATTACTGTGAGTTTTATTGCTGTGCACCTCTGTAATACGCTCATACACACCGCACATTACTGTGAGTTTTATTGCTGTGGAACCCTGTGTTGAGCATGGGTGTGTTTTGTGGGTATAGATTGAGGGGGGCAGCAGCAGTTCATTCTTGGACCTAGGCAACACAAGGTTGTGGCCCGGCCCTGGCTCTTTTCATTAACAGCATGCGAGTGTACCCCATCTTTTTATTGGCTGCTCACTGTCTGGTGTGTTATGACGCTTCATGGTGAGTGCCTCCACCTTTTTTCCTAGAAAGAAAAATCACTGTGCGTACATAATATCCTCCAATGTTACCTCCCTCTCTGTTAAATACTAAACACAGCACAACCTCGTTCATGGAAAAAATATAATTCACAATCCTTTTCTCATATACTATTCACTGCTACATTCCCCAGACTTCATTCTAGTCTTAATCTCGCCTCTACCCTGTCTGTCTCAGATATCGTGGCTTGGAATGGAATTTCCTTTATGTTACAGACCTGCTACAAATAAACATACAGGGTAATTCAAAGAGAATCGAAAAGTCACCGCACGTTCGGTGACTTTTCGTTCTCTTCAATTCGGTTCGTTTTGCCGATTCCATTTCGACGACCCTGCGGTGTATTCAGCAAGCACCACAGGGTCCCCGAATTGCAGGGAAAAGCTGCCGCAAACCCAACAAAAACGAACCGCAAAACCCGGCGACTGCACGCCATGAACCCGCAAAACCATCTGGATTAACCGCCGAAAACCACGCAAAGACACGAACAGGAGCCGATCACACGCAGCGAAGCCGCTGGAAAAACCCGAGACCGCAGACGAGTGAAGTGAATAAATTAGAAAAGTTTGAAAAGTGAAACGCTGTTTGCAAAGAAACTACTGAGCGAAAATGTCTGAAATTTACATATGAGGTCCAGGGAATGATAATAAAAAGGGCAGTTACTGAAAAAATAAGTAAACCTAAAAAAAACGGAATTGTTTTAAAAAAAATCCAGAAAAATGCTTAAAATATCCTAAAAAATCTATAAATAAAGAGACTCTTTACTGCAGAATTTTATAATGAACGGTTTATTAGATATTGAATTAAAAAAGGAATATCTTTAACATTGAAGCCTATGGGATTCTCCTGAATAAACCTGCCGAATTAAACCACCGAATGGCAGGGCATTAGGGGAACCTTTCACTGCTGGTTTGTGTTCTCTGAATAGCCGAAGCATTGCTTTTTCATGGGGATTTCACTGCCCTCGAACAGGCACCGAACAGGCACCGTATGTGCAGGCAATTCGCCAGGATTTGGCAAATTGCCTGCTCTCTGGATAGCAGAATGGCCAGGAAAGGTAACCGAACGCTGATTTTCAGCGTTCGGTTACCTTTCTCAAGCAATTAGGATCTCTTTGAATAACCCTGTATATTTAAGTTGCTGGTCAAGGTGCTGAATGAATATCATAATGCAGAACCTGTTGTTCTCCTAGGTCATGAACAGGTTTCCTAAACCATTGCAGGAGCTCTCCGAGGTCCTGCAAGCCTTCATTAAGTGCATTCAGGATGCTGTCCGAGGTCCTGCAAGCTTTCATTAAGTGCATTCAGGATGCTGTCCGTGGTCCTGCAAGCTTTCATTAAGTGCATTCAGGATGCTGTCCGTGGTCCTGCAAGCTTTCATTAAGTGCATTCAGGATGCTGTCCGTGGTCCTGCAAGCTTTCATTAAGTGCATTCAGGATGCTGTCCAAGGTCCTGCAAGCTTTCATTTAGTGCATTCAGGATGCTGTCCGAGGTCCTGCAAGCTTTCATTAAGTGCATTCAGGCTGCTGTCCGAGGTCCTGCAAGCTTTCATTAAGTGCATTCAGGATGCTGTCCGTGGTCCTGCAAACCTTCATTGAGTGCATTCAGGATGCTGTCCGAGGTCCTGCAAACCTTCATTGAGTGCATTCAGGATGCTGTCCGAGGTCCTGCAAGCTTTCATTTAGTGCATTTAGGATGCTGTCCGAGGTCCTGCAAACCTTCATTGAGTGCATTCAGGATGCTGTCCGAGGTCCTGCAAACCTTCATTGAGTGCATTCAGGATGCTGTCCGAGGTCCTGCAAGCTTTCATTTAGTGCATTTAGGATGCTGTCCGAGGTCCTGCAAGCTTTCATTTAGTGCATTTAGGATGCTGTCCGAGGTCCTGCAAGCTTTCATTAAGTGCATTCAGGATGCTGTCCGAGGTCCTGCAAACCTTCATTGAGTGCATTCAGGATGCTGTCCGAGGTCCTGCAAACCTTCATTGAGTGCATTCAGGATGCTGTCCGAGGTCCTGCAAGCTTTCATTTAGTGCATTTAGGATGCTGTCCGAGGTCCTGCAATCTCTCATTGAGTGCATTCAGGATGCTGTCCGAGGTCCTGCAAACCTTCATTGAGTGCATTCAGGATGCTGTCCGAGGTCCTGCAAGCTTTCATTGAGTGCAATCAGGATGCTGTCCGAGGTCCTGCAAGCTTTCATTTAGTGCAATCAGGATGCTGTCCGAGGTCCTGCAGTCTTTCATTGAGTGCATTCAGGATGCTGTCCGAGGTTCTGCAAGCTTTCATTGAATGCATTCAGGATGCTGTCCGAGGTCCTGCAAGCTTTCATTGAGTGCATTCAGGATGCTGTCCGAAGTCCTGCAAGCTTTCATTTAGTGCATTCAGGATGCTCTCCGAGGTCCTGCAAGCTTTCATTAAGTGCATTCAGGATGCTGTCCGAGGTCCTGCAAGCTTTCATTTAGTGCATTCAGGATGCTCTCCGAGGTCCTGCAAGCTTTCATTAAGTGCATTCAGGATGCTGTCCGAGGTCCTGCAAGCCTTCATTAAGTGCATTCAGGATGCTGTCCGAGGTCCTGCAAGCTTTCATTAAGTGCATTCAGGATGCTGTCCGTGGTCCTGCAAGCTTTCATTAAGTGCATTTCAGGATGCTGTCCGAGGTCCTGCAAGCTTTCATTTAGTGCATTCAGGATGCTGTCCGAAGTCCTGCAAGCTTTCATTTAGTGCATTCAGGATGCTCTCCGAGGTCCTGCAAGCTTTCATTAAGTGCATTCAGGATGCTGTCCGAGGTTCTGCAAGCTTTCATTGAATGCATTCAGGATGCTGTCCGAGGTCCTGCAAGCTTTCATTGAGTGCATTCAGGATGCTGTCCGAAGTCCTGCAAGCTTTCATTTAGTGCATTCAGGATGCTCTCCGAGGTCCTGCAAGCTTTCATTAAGTGCAATCAGGATGCTGTCCGAGGTCCTGCAAGCTTTCATTAAGTGCATTCAGGATGCTGTCCGAGGTCCTGCAAGCTTTCATTGAGTGCATTCAGGATACTGTCCGAGGTCCTGCAAGCTTTCATTAAGTGCATTCAGGATGCTGTCCGAGGTCCTGCAAGCTTTCATTTAGTGCAATCAGGATGCTGTCCGAGGTCCTGCAAGCTTTCATTTAGTGCAATCAGGATGCTGTCCGAGGTCCTGCAAGCTTTCATTTAGTGCAATCAGGATGCTGTCCGAGGTCCTGCAAGCTTTCATTAAGTGCATTCAGTATGCTGTCCGAGGTCCTGCAAGCTTTCATTTAGTGCAATCAGGATGCTGTCCGAGGTCCTGCAAGCTTTCATTAAGTTCCTTCAGGATGCTGTCCGAGGTCCTGCAAGCTTTCATTAAGTGCATTCAGGATGCATTCCGAGGTCCTGCAAGCTTTCATTAAGTGCATTCAGTATGCTGTCCGAGGTCCTGCAAGCTTTCATTTAGTGCAATCAGAATGCTGTCCGAGGTCCTGCAAGCTTTCATTAAGTTCCTTCAGGATGCTGTCCGAGGTCCTGCAAGCTTTCATTAAGTGCATTCAGGATGCTGTCCGAGGTCCTGCAAGCTTTCATTAAGTGCATTCAGGATGCTGTCCGAGGTCCTGCAAGCTTTCATTAAGTGCATTCAGGATGCTGTCCGAGGTGCTGCAAGCTTTCATTAAGTGCATTCAGGTTGCTGTCCGAGGTCCTGCAAGCTTTCATTTAGTGCAATCAGGATGCTGTCCGAGGTCCTGCAAGCTTTCATTAAGTGCATTCAGGATGCTCTCCGAGGTCCTGCAAACCTTCATTGAGTGCATTCAGGATGCTGTCCGAGGTCCTGCAAGCTTTCATTAAGTGCATTCAGGATGCTGTCCGAGCTCCTGCAAGCTTTCATTTGCTGCATTCAGGATGCTGTCCGAGGTCCTGCAAGCTTTCATTAAGTGCATCCAGTATGATGTCCGAGGTCCTGCAAATCTTCATAGAGTGCAATCAGGATGCTGTCCGAGGTCCTGCAAGCTTTCATTTAGTGCAATCAGGATGCTGTCCGAGGTCCTGCAAGCTTTCATTTAGTGCAATCAGGATGCTGTCCGAGGTCCTGCAAGCTTTCATTAAGTGCATTCAGGATGCTGTCCGAGGTCCTGCAAACCTTCATTGAGTGCATTCAGGATGCTGTCCGAGGTCCTGCAAGCTTTCATTTAGTGCAATCAGGATGCTGTCCGAGGTCCTGCAAGGTTTCATTTAGTGCAATCAGGATGCTGTCCGAGGTCCTGCAAGCTTTCATTAAGTTCCTTCAGGATGCTGTCCGAGGTCCTGTAAGTTCCTTCAAGCATAGTCCTCTCAGTGCTTCTTCGCTGGGCAGTTTTGAGACCATTTTCAGGTCATATATTAGAGTTTTTGGAATTTCTGGTATTAATTAAGGTGGGTGTCATAGTTTATAAACTTTATAATTGTTGGAAGATTGGTTTATTCCGCAGCTTTATGTTAAGGATAGCTAATGTCTGTCTGATAAAAGTCTGATAAATCGTCTTATTAAAGCGATGTGTCATTGCCCTATGTTGCAAATGTGTATTGCGCCAAGAAAGATGGTCGTACGATACAAAGCCATCTGTGAGAATAATTACAAAAGAAGTAGGCACAAGTGCTTGGTATAATCAGGTGCATTTAAAATGACCCTTTTATTTTGCTAAAGAGCAGTATAACAGCAAATGTTCCAGGGATTCATCGTTTTATCAACACTACATGCTGAATCCTTGGAACAGTTGCTGTTATACTGCTCTTCTGCAAAATAAAATGGTCATTTTAAGGTCACCAATAAAAAAATGCATTTAACATGTGTCTAAATAATAAAAAAAAGTCCTTTGAAAAAGAATAAAAAGGTCTGTTACAGATTAAAAAACACCTTTTCTAAAAAAAATTGGGAATCCAAAATTTCGTCAAAAAAAACAACCAAACCAAAAATACAAAAAGAGGTTCATAAAAATAAATAAATAATTTTTTTTTTTTTTCATTTTCAGAAAAAAAAAGTAACGGTTTAATAAAAAAAAAAGAAAATATTTTTTTGCATTGAATCCTATATGGGATCCGCCTCTTTTACCTGTCGAACCGAAACTCTGAAAATAAGGGCATTTTTTCCATGTTTGCAGTACCAGGTTGTTGGATTTCGTCCGACAAATCCCATTCAGATGGGAAAGGTCGTTAGTCTGATGTAGTCGCACGTAGTCGTCGGAGGCAGTGGACGAGGATTGAATCTCCTCTGTGTTGTGGGATTATTTGGAGGATGACAGACGACTACGTCTGACTTGATAGTCGTCCGACTACGGACCCAGGGAATTTACAGCAGCTGATAGGGAATTTTTTCATGTTTGTGATTGTTTTTGGACTGGCTGGTCGCCTCCACAGCACATTTATCTCTTTGTGAATACTGTTGCAATTTCAGTGATTGCCATTTTTTTACAGTGTCTTTTTCTTGAACATACACGGCATGTGTCTAGTCAGTAAAATATCATCTTGGCACTAGCGTCGCTAGGTGGGTGCGGCCCGCACCGGGTGACAGCACCCCCTAGGGTGACACCCTAAAAAAATATATATATATATATATTTTTTTTCACAAATCTATTTTAGCAGGAAGGATACATTGAGAATTCTCTCATTTTCAAGTATGTCCTGGGTAGGCAAGGTCTAGGCTGGCACTTTCCAGGGGGCGGCAAAAGAAACACCACTAAAGGGGATATTCACAGAACAACGAAATGACGCAGACATTTCAGTGTTCTGTTGTTCCCCGCACTTTGGGGAATCAAATTTCCCTGGTGAATTCACCGCAGGGTCCCTGAAGTGCAGGGAATCAGTCACCGAATGCTACCGTGAACCCGTCCCCCACTGTTTTAAAAAAAAACTACTGAACGAAAATGTCTGGAATTTACACATAAAATCCTATGAATGATAATAAAAAGGCCTGTTACAGAAAAAAAAAAGCTATTAGAAAAAAAAAATTGCATTTTTTTTCGAAAAATGCCTAATAGATACCTCAATAGAATGCCTAATAGAAGAAAAAAAATCAACAAATAAAGAGACTAGGGATGTGCACCAATTTTTCTTTTCGTTTCGGCTCGTTTCGTTCGTAATTCGACAATTTTCATTTCGGATCGTTTCGGCCGATTTCCGTTTCGTTTCGTTTCTCGTATCGACTTTTTTTTTCGTGAAATTAGAAATTTTCGTGTTTTCGGATCGGCTCGTTTTTCGTATCGACTTTTTTTGCGATTTCGGCCATTTTTTTTCGTGTATTCAGTGTGGGAAATGTTTTGCCCTATAGACTTCAATGTTAAAAATATTCCCGTTTTAATTCGATATCTAATAAACCGTTTATTATTATATTCTGTTGTAAAGAGTCCCTTTATTTCTAGATTTTTTAGGATATTTTAAGCATTTTTTAAAAAACAAAAATTCTGAGCCACAGGGTTTGGGAAATGTTTTGCCCCGTAGACTTCAATGTTAAAATATTCCTGTTTTAATTCAATATCTAATAAACCGTTTATTATTATATTCTGAAGTAAAGAGTCTCTTTATTTTTAGATTTTTTTAGGATCTTTTAAACATTTTTGTTGAACGAAAATGATTTGCGATTCCGAAATTTTTTCGTTTCGGATCGAAAATCGTTTCGGACGTTTTCGAATCCGATTCAGAAAATCGTCCGAATCCGAATTCGGGCCGATTCATGAAAAAAAAAAGAATCGGTCCGAAACGAAACGCACATCCCTAAAAGAGACTTTTTACTACAGGTTAATGGAATAAACGTTTTATTAGATATTGGGTAAAAAACGGGAATATTTTTAACATTGAAACCTATGCAGGGTCATTCAGAGAAGGGTGAAAACCTTGAGATTGACTGTAGAATTGAAAATTCTAAGGCAAAATAGTCAAACCAGAAAAATTCTCCCGTTTATCTCACTTTCCAAATTGGCTATTTGGTCTAGATTGTTCATTCTCCTGGCAATTCTCAAGGTTTTCACCTCTCTCTGAATAGCCCTGATGGTGTTCGCCTGAATAAACCTGTCTAATGAAACCACTGAACATCAGGACATTTCTTTGCTGTTCGGTGTCTCTGAACAGATTTACCATTACTTCTCTATGGGGACTTTCACTGCTGTCAAACAGGCACCGTACTTGCTGGCAGTTCACCAAAATTTGTGTGTGAGCGTATCCCAGAGCTCCACAGCAATAAACCTCACAGTAATGTGCGCTGTGTATGAGCATTCAGTGTTATATGGGAGTACTGATTTATGAGTAAGAGTAGTAAAATAAAAAACATAAAACTCGGGGGGGGGGGGTGACACCATGAGTTACCGCACCGGGCGACACCAACCCTAGTGACGCCACTGCATCTTGGAAGTGATTTGTGATTCTCTTTAAGTCCTTCTCTCTTATGTCTGAATGGAAGAGCGATTGTCACCTGCCAAGTACTATCACAGGCAAGGTAGTTACTGGTGGAGAAGATCACGTTTTACACAGAAAATGCTGAATTATGTTAAAATGAAGAAGAATGCTCTACTATTAACCAGATAAAAGATCCTTGTCACGCACGTTGCCAGAGAATACATGTAGAACACATCGACAGGATTTGACATCACCGGGTTTGTGCGGCATCTTCCATCACATGGTTTTATTCTAAAATGCAACCAAACGTAACTATGTCCACGATAAACACGAACGCTCAAAAATCAATCGGATGGGTAGTAGGCTTGTGCACCGATTTTTTTTTCGGTTCGATTCGGTTCGATTTTTCGGATTTTGAAACTTTTCGATTCGGCTCGTTTCGACCGATTTCGGTTTCGATTCGATTCGGTTCGGCTCGTTTTTCGGGTACATTTTTTTTTAGGAATATCGACCATTTTTCGTATTTTCGTGTCACTGTGCTCGGTTTTTGTATCGACTTTTCGTTTTTTCGGAAAATTTTCGTTTTTCGGAAAATTTTCGTTTTTCGGAACGTCTGTTCTCCTCGTTTGACATATTTCAAGTCCATTCGAAAAATCCCGAAAATATTTCGTTTCGGCTCGGAAACCGTTTCGGATCTGACATTTTCGGATCTAAAAATTTTCGGAAATTCGTCCGCATCCGAAAACACGAATCGGGAAATTTCGTGAAAATTCCGAAATTCCGAAACCCGAAACGCACATCCCTAATGGGTAGCAAAGACCTCAAAAGCACAGAAGCTTTGGCAGATTAGAGACAGAAACCATAGGGCAAAGTCCAGTTACATATGATCCAAAAGGCAGAGTAAAATGCCAGCAGAAGGTCAAGGACGGCTGGTAAACATTTCCATACCGGGTTATTCAAAGAGCACGAAATTCCACCGGAATGTTGGTGTTCTTTAGTTCACTGCACTTCAGGGGAATCAAATTCCACGACCTTGTGGTGAATTCAGCATTCAACGCAGGGTCCCCGAAGTGCAGGGAAAAGCCGCCGGCCAGATCCGAAAAACCGCTGCAAAACCGCCGCATCGATCGGAAAAACCGGCGGAAAAAAATCAGAGCAACCGGAAAAAAAGGCGGAAAAAAGCCGAACGCACCCGCCGATCCGCCGCAAACTCGCCGACCGCATCCGAAAAAATCCGACAATCCGCTGAACAGAGTGTCGACCAGCCGCCGGAAAAAGCCAATGAGCTGACGAACGGGGTGAAAAAAACAAAAACACAGCGACTTTGAAAATCTGTTTGTAAAAAACTACTGCTCGAAAGTGCCTGGAATCAATAGATGAGGTCCTATGAATAATAATATAAAGGTCTGTTACAGAAAAAAGAAAAAAAAAAGCTATTTTAAAAAAGCGAAAAAACGATTTTAGTGAAAAAAAATCTCCAAAAATGCCTGAAAAAATAGACTTTTTGCTGCAAATTAAAAGAAAAAACGGTTTAATAGATATTTAATGAAAACGGGAATATTTTTTACATTGAAACCTATGGGATTCGCCTGAATAAACCTGCCGGATGAAAGCACCGAACAGCAGGGCATTTCACTGACATTTCTCGGTGTCTCTGAATAGATTAACCATTGCTTCTCTATGGAGGATTTCACTGCCGCCGAATATCACCTGTATTTCCCTGGCAATTCACCAATATTTGGTGAATTGCCAGCTTTTGAATAGCCGAATGGCCACAAAATTGCACCGTACGGGGAGACTCCCTGTTTGGTGCAATTTCGGGGCCAGTTCAGCTCTCTCTGAATAACCATGATAGTGGATTTCCAGGCAGAGGTACAGAAACAGTTAATCCAAGAAATACAGGAATGAACTAATGCAAAGGCCCCGGGGATCTGTGTCAGCAGCTGTTTATGAGGGGGGGCGGGGACCCTGTGCAGTTGGGCTTCTGCTGGTACCAGTTGTGCGCACCTCTATTTGCAGAGTGCAGAGCCTCTAGTGGTGCAGGGAGTTATTGCAATGCATTAGCAAGTGACGGGATCGGGTTCAAATCCATTCAGAACTATTATTTTATTATTAATCTTTATTTATAAAGCGCCAGCATATTCCACAGCGCTGTACAATAAGCACAGTATAGACAGGGTTACAATACATTGAACAACATTTGACAAACAGTACCGGAGGAGATGAGGGCCCTATTCCCGTAGGAACTCACAATCTAGGAGGGTTGGGGTTGGAAACAGGAGGAGAGGACTGTAAGGTGAGAGTGATTGATGGTTGCGTCAGTGAGTTGGGTGGTAGGCTTCCCTAAATAGGAATGTTTTCAGGGAGCGTTTGAAGGAAGAGAAGTTATGGGAAAGTCTGACAGTACGAGGGAGAGCGTTCCAGAGAGTGGGGGCTGCGCGTGAGAAATCCTGCAGTCTATCATGGGAAGAGGTGATGCGGGGAGAAGCTAGGCGCAGGTCACTGTTTGACCTTAGGGAGCGGGCTGGGGTGTATTTGGTGATTAGTGAGGACAGGTAGTGGGGAGCTGAGTTAGTGAGGGTTTTGTAGGTAAGGATAAGGATTTTGAACTTAATTCTGCAGTGGATGGGGAGCCAGTGAAGGGACTCGCAGAGGGGAGCGGCAGAGACAGAGCGGCGGGTGAGGTGAATTAGCCTGGCGGAGGCGTTCAGGATGGATTGCAGGGGGGAGAGGCGGGACAGAGGGAGGCCAGATAAGAGATTATTGCAATAGTCGAGTCGGGAGATTACCAGGGCGTGTATGAGTTGTTTTGTGGTGACAGCGGTAAGAAATGGCCGAATTCTGGAAATATTACGCAGTTGGTATCGGCAGGAGGAGGAAAGAGACTTGATGTGGGGGATGAAGGAAAGAGCAGAGTCAAGTGTAACTCCAAGACAGCGCACTTGGTTTGATGGGGAAATGGTGATACCATCCACCGTGATAGAGAAGTCAGGAGGTGGGGAGGCATTGGAGGGAGGAATAAGTAGGAGCTCAGTCTTTGACATGTTGATCTTTAGGTGGTGGGAGGCCATCCAGGAACTAGAACTAGAATGACTTATACTAAACAATTCAGATTTCTTGCTGCTTAGATTCCTTACACCCCATTTTCTAATATTTTGCTTATCCACAACGTGCTTATATCGGCACAGTTCGAGCGTGAATCGCTTTAAATTAAACCGACTGGGTGGAGTAGAGGTAACATCACTGCTCTTTAACAGTAGAGACGTGGGGACACAGGTTCAAATCCAAGCAAGAGCACCTCTCCAGTAAGTGTCCTTGGGCAAGACACCTGTAGCCCTGTTGTTGAACCAGCTCCTGTAAGAGAGAAGGTGTTGCAGGTGGAGTCAGAGAGCGCAGCATGTAGGGATTGTGTACACAGCTGAGAGCCAGGTGGTGTACACACCCAAAAAGCGGTGGTCGCAGTCAGTCCGGTGTGAGGAGACAGAGAGAGGGGGCTGCCATTTTTGTTTTCTGGATTGTGCAGCCAGAGTGAGGAAAGACTGTGCTCACTTGTCACGGGTGCAGTCCTGGAGTGACATCTGTTATATGGAGTGGGCCGCTGTTTGTTCCTGTCTGGAGGATGATCTTGGGAGGCTGCAGGTGAGGTGCCATCCTACGGAGAAGACATTACAGGAGGCGACTCGACCCGGATGGACGGACAGACGCAGGCTTTGACGACCAACATTGGACTCCAGCTCCTGATGGATAGTTCTTCACCCCAGAAAATAATTCCTGACGCCCCTGCCGGCTGCAGACAGACGTCTCCCTCGGTGGATGGGTGAGAGGCCTCTGGCCTATTGTTGTCCTTAACAGTACACACCAGTTTTCCACCAGTTGTATTGGGCCCCAACGTTGACTAGCTGAAGAAACTGCCACTGGCCAGTGGTTTAGGTACCCGGGTACATCGGAACTAAGTTGGTGTATAGTTTGACTACAATTCAGTAAATTTGCGGTTAGAATAATTGCATTTGTGGTTTATATGCAGTAAATAGTCACTTAAAGCCTTTCAAGGTGTGCTGGTGTGCTGTGGATTTATCCCTACCGCTCTATCACAGAGGTGAAATTGAAGTACCCAATCATCCAGCGGCTCCTTTGGGGGTGAGCGCTACACACCTAACGGTACATACTCGCCACCCAGGACATTTTTGAAAATGAGAGAAATCTCAATGTATCCTTCCTGGCAAAATAATTTCTCCAAAACAAAGGATTCTTTTCAGTAATTGTATTGGGACAATATATCTGTTAGGGCAGCATCCCTCCGATATTTGCAAAATGTCTCTTTGAAGGAAGTATATAGCCCAGCAAGTGTTTGGCATCTCATATACAGAGTGAGATGAATTGAGCCATATATTAGGTTTTCAGGGAAAGTCAATGCACGGCTGGAGGTATTAATCTCCTTGTAATGTTTATTCATTAGGAGGAATGGATTCTCTAAGGTGATAAATAGCAGCAGACAAAGTGCTATGTACAAAGCAAAATCAATAAATACAAAGAAGGGAGAGCTCTGGGACCTTCTTGTAAATGTGTCGAGGAGTGGACCCCATCATCCTTGGCCAAAACAATAAAACACACCTTTAAAGGGCCAAAGGTTTAGAAATAAAGGAACTATGACAGGATGTTCTCGGCTCCGCTTCACTTCAACAGCAGGATGAAAGGTGAGTTCCAGCTTAAGACACTAGTGGAGATATTAGGTTGACTATGCTGCCAGTTATATGCCATATTTTATAATGATATACACTGCCTGGCCAAAAAAAAGTCACCAGCTGGATTCAACTAAGACCAGTGTCAGACGAGCGTTCTTCAGAGTGGAAGGAACGTCCATGAGATTGGATGTTCCTTCCACTCTGACGCCCATCTGGCCACCTCAGCGCTGCAAGGCTCGATCCTCCTATGGAGGATCACACTTTGAAGCCCCATCTACGTCCGTCATAGCGTTTTTATGGGGAGGCTTTCAGCACGTCCGGTGGTAGCGCGCGTAACTAGTGCGCATGCTACATACTGCGGCCCTCCCTGTTGAACCGTCACAAAGCTGCGAAGGATGCAGGGAGGTGCATCAGTATGCATAGAGCCTAAGCAGATAGGTGTGAGACTTCCATTGGATAATTACTGCAGTAATTAATAAATTTCAGCATAAAATGAGGTCATGTGACTCCCTGATTATACTGAATGAGCAGGTTTTTCCATCAATGGGTTTTTTTCTTCCCTGATGGCACAGCGGGCATATTCCAAGATGGCAATGCCAGGATTCATCAGGCTCAAATTGTGCAAGAGTGGTTCAGGGAGCATGAGACATCATTTTCACACATGGATTGGCCACCGCACAGTCCAGACCTTAACCCCATTGAGAATCTTTGGGATAATGTGCTGGAGAAGACATTATGCAACTCTCCCATCACGTTGCGACGTTGAATGCGTGCAGCAATCACAGCAAAAGGCGACACAACCAAATATCAGTGTGTGACTTTTTTTGGGTCAAGCAGTGCATTATATACATTGACTTGATAAGATAGAATTGATTAAAGTCTACAAGCATCAGATCTATAGTCACATTTCTCCAGTTTCTTCTCAGAATTGAAATGTCACTTCAGTAGAAATGCATTTTGTGTAACTTTCATATCATTACACCAGAGATCTCTGTTTTTTTTTATAGGGGTTATTCACAGAGCACCGAAATGTCACCGAATCACTGGAATCAAATATCCTGACCCGGTGGTGAATTCAGCATTCACCGCAGGGTCCCTGGAGTGCTGGGAACGGACCCAAAAATCCACCACAAAACCGCTGAAAATCTGCTGAAACAAAGCCAAAGATCTGCCAGAAAACGCATCCGATACGATCTGAAGTATGAGATCACTTCGACCCGCCACAAAAACCCATGCTGAACACATCCGACAAAAGCCGATGATCTGCTGAAACACAGTGCCGACCAGCCATCGGAAAAAGCCGACAAGCCGACGAACGGGGTAAAAAAAAAACAAAGAACAAAACGATTGAAAGTGGCAAAATTAAACACTGTTTGACAAAAAACTACTGGATGAAAATGTCTAGAATTAACATATAAGGTCCTATGAATGATAATAAAAAGAGCTGTTACAGAAACGGAAAAAAAACTTTTGCCGAAATAAATCTTCAAAAATGCCTGAAAGATCCTAAAAAAAAAAAGAGAGATTTTTACTGCAGATTTAAAGAATAAATGGCTTATTAGATATTGTATAAAAACGGGGATATTTTTAACATTGAATCCTATGAGATTCACCTGATTAAGCCTGCCGAATGACACCACCGAACAGCAGGGCATTTTTTTTTACATTTCTCTGCTGTTCAGTGTCTCTGAATAGAATAACCATTGTTTCTCTATGGGGGATTTCACTGCCGTCAAACAGGCACTGTATTTCCCTGGCAATTCTACAAAATTTGGTGAACTGCCTGCTCTCTGCATAGTTGAATGGCCACGAAAGAGCGCCGTATGGGGAAATTCCCTGTTTGGTGCCATTTTGGGGTCATATCGTCTCTCTCTGAATATCCCTGTAAGTCTAACTCTGGATCAATAACAGACCCATCAAACATGATCATAGGTACTTCTGCTCATAATGATTGGTGATAACGCAGCCAAGAGGAATTTGTTGACATAGTGATATGTGCAGCTATCAGGGTAATTCAAAGAGATTCGAAAAGTCACAGCACGTTCGGTGTCTTTTCATTCTCTTCAATTCGGTTCCTTTTGCCGATCCCATTTCGGTGACCCTGCGGTGTATTCAGCAAACATCACAGGGTCCCCGAATTGCAGGGAAAAGCTACCGCAAACCTGACAAAAACTAACTGCAAAACCCACCGAATGCACGCCGAAAAGCCACAAAAACATCTGGATTAACCTGCCGAAAACCAAGCCCGAGCAGGAGCCGAACACAGCCGAAGCAGCCGAAGCAGCTGAGACCGCAGACGAGGGAGGTGAATAAATTAGCAAAACAGTTTGCATGAATGTTTGAAAATGAAACGCTGTTTGCAAAGAAACTACTGAGCGAAAATGTCTGAAATTTACATATGAGGTCCAGGGAATGATAATAAAAAGGGCTGTTACAGAAAAAATAAGTAAACTTAAAAAAAATAAAAATCGGACTTTTAAAAAAAAATAAAAAAAAATAAGAAAAGTGCTTAAAATATCCGAAAAAATCTATAAATAAAGAGACTTTTTACTGCAGAATTTTATAATGAACGGTTTATTAGATATTGAATTAAAACGAGAATATTTTTAACATTGAAGTCTCTGGGATTCTCCTGAATAAACCTGCCGAATTAAACCACCGAATGGCAGGGCATTTCGGGAACCTTTCACTGCTGGGTTGTGTTCTCTGAATAGCCGAAGCAGTGCTTTTTCATGGGGATTCACTGCCCTCGAACAGGCACCGAACAGGCACCGTATGTGCAGGCAATTCTGAGTCAGATCCATGGACAGTCGCCGATGGAGAAACACATATTATCGATCTATTTCTTCATATCAGCACCATGAATAATGGCAGGCTTGTTACTATCCATGGTACTAATACTGACAAAATGTATTGTATCAAAATTCATTGCTGAACAGAACACATACGGACGGACTGTGAGAAGATAATCCAGCTGTATGTGTTCTGCAAAGAAAGAAATAGACCTCGTTATACATTTAAAATAAGTTAGGAAGAACCCTAAATATTAACCCAAAAATTCCCGAAAAATGCAGAAATAATCCTAAAAAAAGAAATAAAAGAAATGGTCGTTTTCTGCAATTGAAAATAATAAACGGTTTTAGAAATATTTAATAAACACTTAAAAATGGGGATTTGTTTTAACATTTATTCATAAGAAAAAAAGGATCTTTCATAAAAAAACGATACGTCCGAAGGAACGAATCGGCAGGATTACCATATCGACCGAAATATCGGAGCATCCGAAATACCATACGTCTAAAGTCAAAAGGAAAATCCGAGAATGGACCCTTTGAAACCAAGAGAACAGATGATCCGAAAGACCGAAATTCCCCGATTTCACGAAAAAAAAATCGATACAAAACACCGAGCCGAAACAAAACGAAACGAGCCGAAACGAAAATGGGCCGAAACAATCCGAAACGAAATTTTTGAAAAACCGAATGTGCTGAAACTAAACGAAAAAAAACAACTTGCGTGCACATCCCTAATTTCAAGGAAAGGTGCTGATAAGAGATAAAATTCACATAACATTGACTTTATCTCCCTTATAATGCAGAGTAAGCAATTTACTGACTGACGATAAGCCGTAATAACCAGGGAAAAGATGCGCAAATATGGAGGAATTATTTATAAATTCACTGAAACATTCTATCAGCTTCCATTGTGGTTTCTCCTTCCAGCTCACGATAACGATGCCCTTAAATGTTGCCACTGTTTCAAACCAATTCTCCGAGACAGATTGTATGATATAATGAGGATTGGCCGCCGTTAGGTTATGTGGACAGATTGTCATTATTTTAATTAGGGATCTGGCTCATCTTACATGGTTCTCTTGTGGGAACGGAATTGCTACATGGGTTATCATGTTCTCTAAATACATGGAATATAAGCTTTTCCAAAGAAAATATTTTTACTTTTTTTTGAATATAATAAGTGTATTTTGTCCAGCCATTGGACAATGCTCCTCAAAGTCATTGTGTGATGTTTCAGGGCTTTCTTGAAGTGTCTTCAAGGGGTATTCTAGTGGTTTATCAAGTAAGTCTAACATAATTATTAAATAACAACCTTTGTTTACCATTTGCGGCAGACAATGGGGAAACATCACCGTTGTTGCAATGATGATAAACTTCCAAGTTTCTATGTTTCCCAAAAGATTAATTGACAATGTTTGAATTTTCACTTTGGAAAGGCAGAGGTTTATTGTCATTGCAACATCGACAACATCTGCCATTGTTTGCAATAATGTAAGTGAATAACCTCCTCATTAAATCCAGGGCCATATTCTGCACCAGCCTGTAGTAGTTTGTTGCAAAAGGGTGAAGTAGGCAAGACCTTGTTACCTGCTCTATTACTCGTGGTTTGACTCCTAACACAAGGGAGCCTCTAAGTCACTGATACTCAGTGCGCAGCTTGCGAGCCACATATCGGCTCACAGATCCTGGCTAGCAGTACAGAAGGTGAGTGTCTTCTGGTAACCCGGCCGCCATTCGATGACACGCGAGCACCACGTGATGGCGCAGAAGAAAAGAAGCGGCACATAAGAAAGAAGAGGAAGAGGCACAGAAGGAAGAGGCACAGAGGAAAGAGGCAGAGGAAAGAAAGAGGCACAAAGGGCAGAGAGGACAAAGAAAGAAGAGGCAGAGGAAAGAAGAGGCACAGAGGAAAGAAGAGGCACAGACAAAAGGGCACAGAGGGCAGAGAAAAGACAGAAAGCAGCAGAGGAAAGAAGTGGCAGAGGAAAGAAAGTGGTGTAAAGGGCAGAGAGGCAGACGAAAGAAGAGGCGGAGGAAAGACGAGGCACAGAGGAAAGAAGAAGCACAGACGAAAGGGGCACAGAGGGCAGAGAAAAGACAGAAAGCAGCAGAGGAAAAAAGTGGCAGAGGAAAGTAAGTGGTGTAAAGGGCAGAGAGGCAGACGAAAGAAGAGGCACAGAGGAAAGAAGAGGCATAGAGAAAAGGGGCACAGAGGGCAGAGAAAAGACCGAAAGCAGCAGGGGAAAGAAAGAGGTGGAAAGGGCTGAGAGGCAGAGAAAAGAAGAGGCAGAGGAAAGAAGAGGCACAGAGGAAAGGGGCACAGAGGGCAGAGGAAAGACAGAAAGAAGCAGAGGAAAGGGGTACGAAGGCCAGAGGAAAGGAAAAGGCAAGGGAAAGGGGCATAGAGGGCAGAGAGGCAGAGGAAAGGAGCACAGAGGGCAGAGGAAAGACAGAAAGAGGCAGAGTAAAGGGGCACAGAGAGCAGAGGAAATAAAGAGGCAGAGTAAAGGGGCACAGAGGGTAGAGGAAAGAAAGAGGCAGAGAAAAGGGGCACAGAGGGCAGAGGAAGGAAAGAGGCAGAGGAAAGAAATGGACACAGATGGCAGAGGAAGGAAAGAAAGGGGCAGAGGAAAGAAATGGGAACAGAGGGCAGAAGAAAGAAAGAATGAAAAAAAGGACAGAGCGCACTGTTGCAAAGAAAGAAGCTGAGGGAAAAAAATTTGAAATTTGGGAAGTCAAAAACAGACAAAATTACAGATAAGGTAATTAATGCATTTTTCTGCTCATCTCTGCATTGATTAAAGCTTTTCTTTCTTCGTTCCATTTAAAAAGAATTAGACGTGTAACAGTTATCTGCATTATAGGCTTAAAATATACAGTATTCGGGAGGGGGTAGCTGAAACTGATAGGTCACCGGTAATTCGATAATGTGGCTCTCCTCTTGACTGATCTCTTGCCGCTGTGGCTCTCGAACAAAAACCAGTGAGGATCCCTGCTCTAACTGATACTCCGTTGCGTGCCGCTGCTCTTATTGTCTCCTAGAGTCCATAGGAGCCCTGAGAGACAAGTCCAAGCCCTGACCAAGCTCTAACAAGAGGAGTCATGCATGGTCAGCAGAACCCATGATGTCCAGGTAACTTAATGAGTGGCTATGCATCATGGGTGGTATGGTTCCAAAACGTCCAGTGGGCCAAGGTGGTTGACCTCTGCTGCATATGCTCCCTGGATCACAATAAGCCTTATTTTATGACCCTCCTTTGAGATAAAATCTACCATCGACAGAAAAAGAGGGTCATACAAAACAACGCCATGAGTTACACGAAAATCTATTAAAACTGTTATTAAAGGATATAAAATAACGTGTGACCCGTTGGAAGTGAATGGAAAGTATATGAGTTATTCTGATTATTTCCTAATTTAGGAATCTGGATCATTAGATGCCTGACGCACAACAAATGAATGTTTCAGCAGGTGGTGCGCGCTCCTGTGAATGCAGCATTACGCGTTTATTACATATTTATGCACTGCATTTAAACGGGTTTTTCTCTATTTTATGGCATCCGATTTCCCGCTGAGACCGAATTAACTACAGTTTTATATTAGGTTTTAATAATTAATTCTCAACCCTTCACTTTGAGAGAATCTAGTGATTATATGGTAAATTTCCAACCTGGCTCCTCCGGGATGATTGATCCGCGGAGCATTTACAGCCAAACGTCTGCCTGCAGTTTCTCCAAACTGATACACCAGGGGGGTTATTCAAAGAGCACCGAAATGTCGCTGACATTTCGGTGCTGTCCCATTCCCCGCACTTCGGGAAACCAAAGTTCCCCACCCTGCGGTGAATTCGGCATTCACCGCAAGGTCCCCGGAGTGCAGGGAAAACCCGTCACAAACATGCCGCAATCCCACCAAACGCACACTGAAACCCCAACCGAAAACCCTTCGGAACAATAAAACTCACAGTAAAGTGCGGTGTGTATGAGCATATCACAGAGCTCCACAGCAATAAAACTCACAACAATGTGCAGTGTGTATGAGCGTGAGTTTTATTGCTCATACACACTGCGCATTACTGTGAGTTTTATTGTTGTGGAGCTCTGTGATGTGCAGTGTGTATCACCGTATCACAGAGCTCCACAACAATAAAACTCACAGTAATGTGCAGTGTGTATGAGAGTATCACAGAGCTCCACAGCCCCCAGTAAATTTTTCTCCAGTACACTTAATTTCACACCACCCCTGCTCTCACACACGCACACACCCCATCCCTGCTCACGCACACACCCCATCCCTGCATGCACGCACACCCCATCCCTGCACGCACACGCACAATCCCTGCACACACACACACAATCCCTGCACGCACACACACACAATCCCAGCACACACAATCCCAGCACACACACAATCCCTGCACACACACAATCCCTGCACGCACACACACACAATCCCAGCACACACACAATCCCTGCACACACACACACACACACACACACAATCACTGCACGCACACACACACACACACAATCCCTGCGGGCGCACGCGCACACAATCCCTGCGGGCACACACACACACAATCCCTGCACGCACCACACACACACACACACACACAATCACTGCACGCACACACACACAATCCCTGCGGGCGCACGCGCACACAATCCCTGCGGGCACACACACACACAATCCCTGCACACACACACACAATCCCTGCACGCACACACACAATCCAGCACACACACAATCCCTGCACACACACAATCCCTGCACGCACACACACACAATCCCAGCACACACACAATCCCTGCACACACACAATCCCTGCACGCACACACACACACACACAATCCCTGCACGCACACACACGCACACACACACAATCCCTGCGGGTGCACGCGCACACAATCCCTGCGGGCACACACACACACAATCCCTGCGCGCACACACATACACAATCCCTGCGCGCACACACACACACAATCCCTGCACGCACATACACAATCCCTGCAGTGCACTCCCACACACACACTGGTTTGTGACATACTCACACTGGAATCCCCTGCTTCCTCCGTGGTCCAGCTGGTCTGTCTCCCTCCCTGCACGTGCTGGACACTTCCAGCACATGAGCAGGGGAGGCTCTGCTTGCTGCTGTGAGAGGGGCGGGGCCAGCATGTCCCATGTGAGCTGGGCTGGCAGCCTCTTCTCCTTCCTCCCCCCCCCCCCGCGGGGCCTACACTTCCGGTGCAGTGTGTTTTGTAGTGATGGGAAGTTCGGATCATTTTTGTGAATCGGATCGATTCGGATCGTTCACAAAAATGATCCGGATCATGATCCGAATCACCGGATCACTAAGTTAAACAGGGGGGGGGGGTGGTGTGACTCACCAGTAACCGCTTCTCTCTCTCAGTCACGCCCCGTGCTGCCGATTGGCTCCGCCCCCTTACAGTCTCTCTCTCTGAAGCTTCTTCCTGCCTTCTTTGTTGATGTCACTGAAGGCAGGCAGAAGGAAAGTAGCTCCTCCTCTCTGCATTCATTCACACTCAGTACTAGTATGAAGTACCGATTGGACCTGTCCCTTTGCTTATAGCATTAGCAATAGCTTTTTATAAAGCAAGGCAAGGAAGAATGATTGTAATTATCCCCTGGGTCTCCCTGCACTGTCCGGCTTATATTACTATACAGATAATATCAAAACTCCTCCTCTTGCACCCTACACCAGTGATGGCGAACCTTGGCACCCCGAGGTTCTGAACTACATGTCCCATGATGCTCAGTCAGCCTTTCAGTGTGGGTAAGCATCATGGGACATGTAGTTCTGAAATATCTGGGTGTCAAGGTTCGCCATCACTGCACTATATTATCAAACCTCCTGCCTGCTTTGGTGATGTCAGTGAAGGCAGACAGAAGGTTTGCAGCTCCTCTCTAATGTTATAATTAAAAAAAAAAATTGAATTATTTTAATTTATTTTATGTGGAAGTTAGTGATACAGATGTAAAGGGAATCCAGATCTTTGGGGCAGTGAGGGTTAATCCTTTATTTAGTTATTGAAGGATCATTGAGCCTGTGTAATGTTTTTAAGATGCAGAATCAGATCCTTCTCACTGACTGAATGGTTACAATGTAATACATTACAGCTGCCAGGCAGAGCTGGGAGGCGGAGCTGACTCACACACTCTAGGATCACATTACAGCTGCTGGGAGAGCTTCACTGACTGAATGAAAAAAAAAAAAAACGGATCGTTCAGCTTGGTGATTCGAATCACTCAGTTCAGTGAAAAGATCCGGATCAAAAGAACGATTCGTTCATGATCCGGCCATCACTAGTGTTTTGTAGTTTGATCCCACACGCTGCCTGGTAAATGGGAGTCTCTTTGCCCGACCCCTGCCTACCCTGACTGCAGGGCCAACCAGGGCCCCTCCACCCACCCAGGCCCTCAGGCGGTGCCCGAGTGCCCGATGGGTCAGTCTGCCCCTGGGACCAATGATTCGATTGCACATGATCCTGCACCACACATTCATCTAAAGCAGAGGATCACTGATGCCATTGTCACCATTGATGAGGGTTTGCTACAGCCAACATGGTAAGAAATCCAGTACCGTCTTGATGTGCTTCGTGCGACTAATGGTGCCCATATATATAGGTGTATTAAATGAGGCGAAAAAAACTTAAATATATACGTCTCATTTTGTCATAATTTTCACTTATCTGTCTTTTCATTTGCCTTTGGAATACAGTTTTGAAATTGTAAAGAGACTTTATGGACACCCTGTATATATAATTATTATTATCATCATTTATATAGCACCAACAGTTTCCGCAGCGCTTTACAGTAACCAATGCAAACAAGACAAAATTAAACAAACATGGAAAGAGAAACAAGGGTTGCAGAGGGCCCTGGTCTGAAGAGCTTACAGCCTAGAGGGGCCGGAGTGGAGGAAGACGAGTAGAGTTTTATTGGTTGTCAGGAGGATCACTTGGTCCAGATGTTCAGGAATGGTGGGGGCAATGGAAGGGGCCTCTCTACCAATGTCGGGGGTTGGTGAGGTGAGGGATAGGTCAGCATCAGTAATGTGGTACCATAATCTGTATTTTAAGGGATTTCTTGAATGCCCAAATATTAGGTTAGAGTTTGACAGAGCAAGGCAGGTCATTCCACAGAAACGGAGCTGCCCTTGAGAAGTCTCGGAGGCGAGAGTTGGCAGTGCAGGTGTAGACAGAGGACAGGCGGAGGTCGCCCACTAACCAGAGTGCATTCATTACACCCATATACACTATTTAATAATAAAAAAAAGAGAGAAAACAGGAAACAAAGATAAAAAAAACTTACTTTGCATAAAAATAATTGAATCTTCTCGATTGCCGTATTTTGTGTTGTTTGTGTAAACCAACCATGTGCGCGAGGCTTGACCTACGAAGAGTGAGTTGTCACCTGTAGAGTAGAGCTCATCTATATGAAGTTTTGACTATTTGTGAGAACCATATGCCTCCCAAAAAAGAAAAGATTTCAATCAGCGCCAGGACAGAACGTCCACGGGCTCGTTTGAGAACATTAAGACAAGGAGCGCCACACCGTTCCCGTGTGACATTAGAGCATTGTTCATTCATGTGCTTGTGCTAATTTCAGGAGCTACAATTAAGCAGAGGGGTTTGATATTCTTTCAAGAAACAGACTATATAATTGCTAACGAGTCTTTTATGGATGCCAATGGGGAGGTTAGGCTTTTCTTTTCCTCTTAATATGGCACAGATTCAGAATTCATCTAATCTCCTGCAGGTGTTCAAGCATAAAAGCTAATTATAAAATAAGGTTTTGGCGCACTCTAATTTATACATTTGTTTCGTTGTAGAAAGAGTGGATGATGTTTATTTTATTTATTCTGTTTGCTTGTACATTTTATATGATCATGTTTGGTATCATTAGAAAGGGCAGACTTTGGCCTTTTCAATGAGATCTCGTTTGACCTTTTGGGATGTCGGAAACTAGACATAGATTGTCCCAAACGCTCCTGTAATGGATTTACACAGTTACTCACAAACACTAATGTCCTACTTAGAGTAATGGACCTACCAGGGGTCAAGTCGAGGGGGAATGTGTGGGAATGCCGTTCCTCCAATATTTTACAAGAGGAAACTCTGTTCACATTGGCCCACACACAATAAAGCTTGTATTCAGGTGTTTAATCATATTGATCACTGTTAAGTCCCAATAAATACAGGATTTATCATATGTTTTTGCTAAAATCCATGTATTTATTTATATATATAGTTGCACGAAAAAGTATGTGAACCCTTTGGGATTACGTGGAGTTTTGCATGAATTGGTCATAAAATGTGCTCTGATCTTCATCTACGTCACAACAATTTGAAAAACACAGTCTGCTTAAAATAATACAACACAAACATTATATGTTTTCATGTGTTTATTGAACAGAACATGTAACATTCAAAGTGCAGGGTGGAAAAGGTATGTGAACCCCTAGCCTAATGACTTCTCCAAGAGCTAATTGGAGCCAGGAGTGAGCCAACCTTGAGTCCAATCAGTGTGATATTATTGGATGTGTTGCTGAAAGCTTTCCTGCCCTTTAAAAACACACTCCAGTTTTGGTTTACTGGTTTCAAGAAGCACTGCCTGATGTGAACCATGCCTCGCAGAAAGAGCTCTCAGAAGACCTACGATCAAGAATTGTTGACTTGCATGAAGCTGGAAAGGGTTACAAAAGTATCTCCAAAAGCCTTGATGTTCATGTGTCCCACGGTAAGACAGACTGTCTACAAATGGAGAAAGTTCAAGCACTGTTGCTACTCTCCTAGGCGTGGTCATCCTGTAAAGATGACTGCAAGAGCACAGCGCAGAATGCTTAATGAGGTAAAGAAGAATCCTAGAGTGTCAGCTAAAGATTTACAGAAATCTCTGGCACATGCTAACATTTTTGTTGACACATCTACAATAAGGAAAACATTAAACAAGAATGAAGTACATGGGAGGACAACACAGAGGAAGCCATTGCTGTCCAAAAAGAATATTGCAGCACATTTGAAGTTTGCAAAAGAGCACCCGGATGTTCCACAGAACTATTGGCAAAATATTCTGTGGACAGATGAAATCAAAATTGAGTTGTTTGGAAAAAACACACAACACTATGTGTGGAGAAAAAAAGGCACAGCACACCAACATCAAAACCTCACCCACACTGTAAAACATGGCGGAGGGAGCATCATGGTTTGGGGCTGCTTTGCTGCCTCAGGGCCTGGACGGATTGTTGTCATTGATGGAAAAATGAATTCCAGAGTTTATCAAGACATTTTGCAGGAAAACGTAAGACCATCTGTCCGCCAACTGAAGCTCCGCAGAGGATGGGTGATGCAACGGGACAATGACCCAAAGCATACAAGTAATTCAACAAAAGAATGGCTTCAACAAAACAAAATACGCCTTCTGGAGTGGCCCAGTCAGAGTCCTGACCTCAACCCGATTGAAATGCTGTGGCATGACCTTAAGAGAGCGATTCACACCAGACATCCCAAGAATATTGCTACACTGAAACAGTTTTGTGAAGAGGAGTGGTCCAAAATTACTCCAGATCGTTGTGCAGGTCTGATCTGCAACTACAGGAAGAGGTTGAGGTTATTGCTGCCAAAGGAGGGTCAACCAGTTATTAAGTCCAAAGGTTCACATACTTTTTCCACCCTGCACTGTGAATGTTTACATGTTCTGTTCAATAAAAACATGAAAACATATAATGTTTGTGTTGTATTATTTTAAGCAGACAGTGTTTTTCAAATTGTTGTGACTTAGATGAAGATCAGAGCACATTTTATGACCAATTCATGCAAAACTCCACGTAATCCCAAAGGGTTCACATACTTTTTCTTGCCACTGTATATATAATCTAAATATATCAGATTTATTGTGTGGTTTGTGTTAAGTGTGAGATAACAATATTGCTAACTGGGGGAATGAAATCATGGTGAGTTCCCTCACTTCTTTTTTTAGGACTTGACCACTGGGACCTACGTTGCAAATATATAGAGCTCTGCAGGGGATCTGCAAACCCCCCCCAGTATTATATATTTATTGAAGGAGGAAAAAGATGCAAAAGTTGTGCTTTTCTCTGTATTCTTAAGACAGATACCAGTATAGAAGTAGTTAATTGCCAAGAAAGGATCCCATCCGATATGCCTCGGACTTGAAACGAGCGGAATTGATTCGCAGAGCATCAATCTTGCCTCTAGTCTAAAGAAACAAAGAGTTTGCTCTTTGGAAGACACGACCTCATTTAAAGTGAATTGCTAAACTCTCCTCGGCTGGGCTCTTCAATATTTAACAAGTCAATGTTGTGTAAAAACAATAACATTATGGTAATAGACATGTTTACGTTAACGAGGAAAACAAGGGAGCAATTTAATTACAAGAGTCATCCACCTAGAGCAGAGAGATCCACCGAAACGAGGACAGAAAACCCCGAGAAGACTAGATTTTCCGATTTTCCAAATTTAGAAACATAGAAAAATGTCGGCAGATAAGAACCTTTCGGCCCATCTAGTCTGCCCAATTACATGGATACTTTACCTGGATTTATCTTTTGTTTAGGATAGCCTTATGCCTATCCCATGCCTGCTTAAATTCAATCACTGTTTTGGCCTCTACCACTTCAACTGGAAGACTGTTCCATGTATCCACCACCCTCTCAGTAAAATAATGCTTCCTGATGTTACTTTTAACCTTTGCCCCTCTAATCTAAGACTATGTCCTCTTGTTTTGCTACTTTGTTTCCTTTTAAATATACTCCTTCCTCTACCTTGTGGATTCCCTTTACGTATTTAAATGTTTCTATCATATCTCCTCTGTCTCGTCTTTTTTCCAAGCTGTACATGTTAAGATCATTAAGCCTTTCCTGGTAACTTTTCTCCTTCAAGCCGTGCACCATTTTAGTAGCCCTTCTCTGAACTCTCTCTAAGATGTCTATATCCTTCTGGAGATACGGTCTCCAGTACTGCACACAGTACTCCAAGTGAGGTCTCACCAGTGCTCTGTACAGTGGCATGAGCCCTTCCCTTTTCCTACTGCTAATACCTCTCCCTACACAACCAAGCATTCTGCCAGCATTTCCTGCTGCTCTATTACATTGACTACTTACCTTTAGATCCTCTGAAATAATAACCCCTACTTTTTACTACCAGGGTTATTCAAAGAGATTCGAAAAGTCACCACACGGTCGGTGACTTTTCGTTCTCTTCAATTCAGTTCCTTTTGCCGATTCCATTTCGGTGACCCTGCGGTGTATTCAGCAAACACCATAGGGTCCCCGAGTTGCAGGGAAAAGCTACCGTAAACCCAACAAAAATGAACCGCAAAACCCGCCGAATGCACGCCCGAAAATCCTCAAAAACATCTGGATTAACCTGCCGAAAACCACGGAAAAACCCGAGCAGGAGCCGGTCACACGCAGCGAAGCCGCCGGAAAAAGCCGAGACCGCAGACAGAGTGAAGTGAATAAATTAGGAAAACAGTTTGTATGAATGTTTGAAAAGTGAAACGCTGTTTGCAAAGAAACTACTGAGCGAAAATGTCTGAAATTTACATATGAGGTCCAGGGAATGATAATAAAAAGGGCAGTTACATATGATAGAAACATTTAAATACATAAAGGGAATCCACAAGGTAGAGGAAGGGAGTATATTTAAAAGGAAACAAAGTAGCAAAACAAGAGGACATAGTCTTAGATTAGAGGGGCAAAGGTTTAAAAGTAACATCAGGAAGCATTATTTTACTGAGAGGGTGGTGGATACATGGAACAGTCTTCCAGTAGAAGTGGTAGAGGCCAAAACAGTGATTGAATTTAAGCAGGCATGGGATAGGCATAAGGCTATCCTAAACAAAAGATAAATCCAGGTTAAGTATCCATGTAATTGGGCAGACTAGAGGGGCCGAAAGGTTCTTATCTGCCGACATTTTTCTATGTTTCTATGTTACAGAAAAAATAAGTAAACTTAAAAAAAATCAGAAAAATGCTCTAAAAAAATCTATAAATAAAGAGACTCTTTACTGCCGAATTTTATAATGAACGGTTTATTAGATATTGAATTAAAACCAGAATACTTTTAACATTGAAGCCTATGGGATTCTCCTGAATAAATTTGCCGAATTAAACCACCGAATGGCAGGGCATTAGGGGAACCTTTCACTGCTGGTTTGTGTTCTCTGAATAGCCGAAGCAGTGCTTTTTTATGGGGATTTCACTGCCCTCGAACAGGCACCGAACAGGCACCGTATGTGCAGGCAATTCGCCAGGATTTGGCGAATTGCCTGCTCTCTGGATAGCCGAATGGCCAGGAAAGGGAACGGAACACTGATTTTCAGCGTTCGGTTACCTTTCTCAAGCAATTCAGATCTCTTTGAATAACCCTGTACGTTTTTTATTTTAGATCTTAAACTTTTCTTCTTTTGGAGATCCAGTTTGTCTCCTTCTAAGTAAATACTTAACCCCTTCACCCTGTCACTACCAAGTCGTTTTCCATAAAACCAATGCAGGGACCCAGTGGATTTGTGGAAAGCAACTTTCCATTACAGGGAGAGCAAAAATGAACATACCCTTCATAAAATACATTTTAGAGGCAGTAAGCTTATTTGACAGGCAGAGGGCTCCCCCTGCTGTTCAAAATCGGCACTACATGTAGAATAATACAGTTGATGTTCCGTGTTTCTGTAAAATAAAAAACAGATCTCCAAGCCATTCAAATAGCTTAGGCACCTTGGCTCACATGTCCACAGTGCTGAAACTTTGAGGACACATTCTGAAGTTTATTTGCAATTGATTTCATTTTCTGTAAACAAAATTCCTTTTCATTGTTCCATAATAAGACCGGATCCTCAACCATAGTAGTGACGAGGTTAACGACGTGATGTGGTTTAACCGTATGATATATCCTTCATTTTTTCCCCCTTAATGATCACAATGGTCGTATTTTTGTCAGAGAAAAAATATCAAAATTTTTAATCTGCAGGTTTTTTTGGCAAAATTTGTCACAATATTAAAAAAATATATTTTTCATCGTAATAATTTTTCTGGGCATATGATCTAGTTTGGCTTTTGCGTGCCTGTCATAAATACATACAGTAATGCATTATTATAGTTTTTGCTCTTTATTTTCCTTTTTTTAAATAAAATTATTATTTTAGCTTTTCCTAAGGATTAATAAAAAGCTGTTAGTAATAAATTAAAGGTTCTCTGCTTTTCTGAGTTTGTTTTGCTTCATTTTATTTTTTCAGCTATGGGGTGAGAGGTTTCATGTCTATAGTGCACATAAAGCTTTTGTTGTACAAGATGTAGACTTGGTCACATCTGCTGGAGTTTTCTGTGTCTCTGTCGTGACGGTGTATTATTGCGAATTTACACTTTTTTTTATTTGCTGCTCAGTGAATCTATTTTTTTCCCATCTTTTGTTTTATGTTTCCAAATAAACAGAATAACACAATGTATCACATATTCATGGTCATAGTTATTAAAGGGCAATAGACCAGAGCACGTATACGCAAGAACACGTTTAATAGATGAGACGGTGTGTCCTGAAGCCGTAATCCCATTAGTCATGCCAACATGCCGTGTTGTAGCAGAGTGGAAGATTATTATTTTTGACATTATCATCTACACCAGGGGTCTCAAACTCTGCCTCCAAGATGTTCCTAGACTACATCTCCCATGATTCTCTAACCATCTACTGTGTTCAAAGTGTTCTGGGATTTGTAGTCCACCAACATCTGGGGGCATAAAGTCTCACATCCCTGATCTACACGTTACCAGCTCTCAAAAATAGCAACAAACACATACAGTCAGGTCCAGAAATATTGAGACATGGACACAATTCTAACATCTTTGGCTCTATACACCACCACAATGAAGATGGAATGAAACAAACACAATGTGCTTTAACTGCAGACTGTCAGCTTTAATTTGAGGGTATGTACATCCAACTCAGGTGAACGGTGTAGGACTTACAGCAGTTTGCAGATGTGCTTCCACTTGTTAAGGGACCAAAGGTAATGGGACAGAATAATAATCATAAATCAAACTTTCCCTTCTTAATACTTGGTTGCAAATCCTTTGCAGTCAATCACAGCCTGAAGTCTGGAACGCATAGACCTCACCAGACGCTGGGTTTCATCCCTGGTGATGCTCTGCCAGGCCTCTACTGCAACTGTCTTCAGTTCCTGCTTGTTCTTGGGGCATTTTCCCTTCAGTTTTGTCTTCAGCAAGTGAAATGCATGCTCAATGGGATTCAGGTCAGGTGATTGACTTGGCCATTGCATAACATTCCACTTCTGTCCCTTCAAAAACTCTTTGGTTGCTTCTGCAGTATGCTTTGGGTCATTGTCCATCTGCACTGTGAAGCGCCGTCCAATGAGTTCTGCAGCATTTGGCTGAATGTGAGCAGATAATATTGCCCCAAAAACTTCAGAATTCATCCTGCTGCTTTTGTCAGCAGTCACATCATCAATAAATACAAGAGAACCAGTTCCAGTGGCAGCCATACATGCCCACGCCATGACACTACCACCACCATGCTTCACTGATGAGGTGGTATGCTTAGGATCATGAGCAGTTCCTTTCCTTCTTCATACTCTTCTCTTCCCATCACTCTGGTACAAGTTGATCTTGGTCTCCTCGGTCCATAGGATCTTGTTCCAGAACTGTGAAGGTTTTGTTAGGTGTTGTTTGGCAAACTCTAATCTGGCCTTCCTGTTTTTGAGGCTCACCAATGGTTTACATCTTGTGGTGAACCCTCTGTATTCACTCTGGTGAAGTCTTCTCTTGATTGTTGACTTTGACACACATACACCTACCTCCTGGAGAGTGTTCTTGATCTGGCCAACTGTTGTGAAGGGTGTTTTCTTCATCAGGGAAAGAATTCTTCGGTCATCCACCACAGTTGTTTTCCGTGGTCTCCCGGGTCTTTTGGTGTTGCTGAACTCACCGGTGCGTTCCTTCTTTTTGAGACTGTTCCAAACAGTTGTTTTGGCCACGCCTAATGTTCTTGCTATCTCTCTGATGGGTTTGTTTTGTTTCTTCAGCCTAATGATGGCTTGCTTCACTGATAGTGACAGCTCTTTGGATCTCATCTTGAGAGCTGACAGTAAAAGATTCCAAATGCAAATAGCACACTTGAAATGAACTCTGGGCCTTTTATCTGCACATTGTAATTGGGGTAAGATCACACACCTGGCCATGGAACAGCTGAGAAGCCAATTGTCCCATTACCTTTGGTCCCTTAACAAGTGGGAGGCACATCTGCAAACTGCTGTAAGTCCTACACCGTTCACCTGAGTTGGATGTACATACCCTCAAATTAAAGCTGACAGTCTGCAGTTAAAGCACATTGTGTTTGTTTCATTCCAACTCCATTGTGGTGGTGTATAGAGCCAAAGATGTTAGAATTGTGTCCATGTCCCAATATTTCTGGACCTGACTGTATGATGACATATACAATTTATATTTACAGGAACTGGTGGACAGGAAAGCCCTGACCACTACTGGATCCAGAGAGGGGGCACAGGCAGGGCCAGCTTTATAATTAGGCAGAGTAGGCATCTGCCTTCAGACGCCTGCTACAAGGGGGCGCCTTGCTCTGTAAAAAAAAAAAAAAAGTTGTTTTTTTACAATCATTTAGACCACTTACAGACTTTATTTTGGCCAGGCGGTGTATAAAACACACGGCAATTATTTTTTTATTATTATTACAACAGAAACAGAGAAGGAATAAGACAAACAGTAATGCTCAGTGTGTGTCCGGACGGGCTGTGAGATAACGGCAGTAAAACAGGGAACGTGATTACATTTCAATGTGGTGATACGGCAGCTGAAGATGTGCAAAAACAATGCAAGCTCCAGCATCTCCTCTGCGAAGAAGGTGAGACCTGTCCGACAAGTTCTATTCTTTGTTTTTTTTGTTATTTAATGTAACATTCCATCTAAAGGACTTGAACAAGGGAGGTGATACTGTATCAGATTAGAAACTAGAGGAAAAGAAATGATTAGAAAGCAGCAGAGTTAATGAGCCGCCCGTGTCGTCATGTGTAGTGATTGTGTGTGATGTGTATGCACTAGTGACTGGGTGTATCAGGATCGCCTGTGTATGTGTATGTACACACCTGACAGTTTGACAGGTCATTCCATTACTGTCACATACAATATACAGGATGTCATTCAGTTTAATGGAACGACACAAACTAACGCGCCGCAAGCGTGCATCCTAATAAGCCTTGGTGCAGAAGCTCGCAGAGGTCAAAAGGGACAAATACAAGGGACTGTAGCTCAGAGTATACACTGTATACACACAATGTGAAAAAACAACAGGAATGTTAATGTTACTCTGTATAATAATAAAATAGTTAAGATTTGATTTTTATCACATGTTTGACAGAAGAAAAGGTTTTAGAGAAGCTCTAGCAGACCTGACAACTTTGAAGTATTTTCACAGTATTGCCTATTTAGTGATGTCAGATGACGTGATGTCACACGAAGCAATGTCACATACAGCATTGTAGATTGTAGGGCCCTCACTTCCTCCTGTATCTGCTGGCAAGAATACTGACCTGCCTCCTGTATTTATTGTAGAATTGTCCTGTCTTTACCCGCTGCATCTTTTGTACAGCGCTGCGGAATGTGTTGGCGCCTAATAAATAATAATAATGATATAGCATGGTATTTTCAACGTGTAAATGTATTGATTTATACCCGGGGACTGCATGTGCATGTTGCGATTTAAACTTCTTCTGAATGATCCCCTGTAGCAATAGGGTCCCTGACGGAGGCTTTGAAGACGTTTTTCCAGCTCCGGAGTTGAGCCTCTGGTCAGAGACTGAGGGCTCGATTCCATCCAAGCTGTTAATAGTATCTCACAAATGGCATAATCCTGCGCGAGATGTTTTTCAGTTGCAGCTTGCTATTAATGTCTCTATTCTGACCGAGCCTCGAGTCGCAATATTTGTGAGCCGATCATGAATAGCACTGGCGCCACACTGTGCCGCTGGTATTGACTCATGCAGGGATATTCAAAGAGAATCGAAAAGTCACCGCACGTTCGGTGACTTTTCGTTCGTTTCAATTCGGTGCAATTCGGCGATCCCACTTCGACGACCCTGGGGTGTAGTCAGCAAGCACCACAGGGCCATCGTAGTGCAGGGAAAAGTCGCCACAAACCCGACGAACACTCAACGCAAAACCCGACGAACACACACTGCAGAACCCAGCGAAGGTACACCAAAAACCCGCAAAAACATCTGGATAAGAACACGCCGGAGAAACCCGAGCAGCTGCCGATCACAGAGCAGAGCAGCTGCCGGAGAAACCCGGAAAAACCCGACACCGCAGACGAATGGAGTGAAAAAAAATAAAACAGTTTGCTTGAATGTTTGAAAATTGAAACGCTGTTTGCAAAGAAACTACTGAGCGAAAATGTCTGATTTGTACACATAAGATCCAATGAATGATAATAAAAAGGGCTGTTACAGAAAAAAGAAAAAAACGATTTAGTAAAAAATAAACGGAAATTTTTTTTCGCAAAAAATCCTGAAAAATGCCTAAAAGATTCTAAAAAAATCTATTAATAAAGAGACTTTTTACTGCAGAATGTAATTATAAATGGTTTATTAGATATTTGATTAAAACAGGAATATTTTTAACATTGAAGCCTATGGGATTCGCCTGAATAAACCTGTCGAATGAAACCACTGAACAGCAGGGCAATTCGGCAACTTTTCACTGCTGGTTTTGTGTTCTCTGAATAGATGAAGCATAGCTTCTCTATGGGGATTTCACTGCCCTCGAACAGGCACCGAACAGGCACCGTATGTGCAGGCAATTCGCCAACATTTGGCAAACTGTCTGCTCTCTGAATAGCCGAATGGCCAGGAAAGGTAACCGTACGCTGAATTTCACTGTTTGGTTTCCTTTCGGCCACAATTCGGATCTCTTTGGATAATCCTGATGGAGTTCATAGCACTCCATGGAGCCAAGCGTGACTCTGTGCAAGTGTCAGGAACGTGTGGTGGTACCGGGGTGGCACCTGGATGGCAGGGGTATGAGCCCAGGATGCAGTGGTCTGCGCTGATAAACAGAGGATATGGATGGTGGAGGGTGAATGGAAATAAAGACTAACCAGGTTGATTGCAGAGGATGATGGGGATGATGGTTGTAATTGCAGGAACCAGAAATGGGGAATCAGGATCAGGTAACAACAAAGCAACGATGTTCACTCTTCGTGAGTATGAGCTGTAATGAACCAGCAAAGTGTGAGTGCGGGGCAAAGCCCTTTATTTCGTGAGTCACATGTGTTTGGTGTTTAACTCTTACACTGCTGGATGCTGGTTGCAGGGCAGGAACAGGATGGAAGTGAACCACCAGGGGGGGTTTCAGGATGGCTACAGCCAGGGATCCTGACAGTACCTCCCCCTTCAGGTCACGCTCCGAGTGACCAAGGATGGCAGCAGGACTGCCCATGACCAGGCACGGGTCACTCTAGTGGGTGCTGTTTCCAATAGTCGTAGCACCACTGGAGGGCAGAACGAGGGTCAGGAGTGGTAGTACAGGGTTGGGCACGTGCCTTCCTCTGACGCCGCCGTGCCTTGGTCTTCTTGTGGATAGCAGATACCTCGGGAAGGAGAGTGCCCATGTACCCAGATGGCAGTCTCTCTTCATCGTCTTCAGTCGCAATGGGTGAAAAGCAATCACGAGATAAAATAAAGTCCACATCAGAGTCTTTAGGGATCCTGGGGTTATGCTCTTTTCTCATAGGTGATGCATCAGGAATGAGGGTGCCCACGTAATCGGATGGCACGAAGGTGGGTATAGCATAGATGCCCTGCACCGTATAAGGAGCTGGATCCTCAGGTAAGGAATCTGGAGCAACAGGAATGTCCCTGGAACGTCTGGCGTTGGCGACAGAGGGCAAGAGATAGGAGGTAGAGTCACCCTCGAACCTGGTGCCCACATAGGAAGAAGGCATCTTCTCCATTTCTCCCGGTTCCCCTTCTAAACATGATCCATCACTAAGGGAAGGATAGTCGCACAGCCAGGACTTAATGCCCTCGTCCTCTTCTTCTTGCTCTTCCCAGCCACAATCCCTTTCTGATACAGATCCATCGCTGGATGAAGAACAGAAGCCTCGCCATGCCTTTATAGGGGTGTCAGACCCCTGGTATTGACCTGGGGGTCCCTTTGAGCGTCGGGCTGTCTGTCTCGATGGGCTCTCCTCAGAGACAGTGATGTCCTCTGGGTCATATTCAGACAGGGAAGAAACCCAGGAAGACAGCGGCGGATCGTGCTGGCTGGGAGTGATGGGAGTTGTAGTTTCACCTGGAACCTGTGTAAGCATAATGTCCATTGCTTCTGGTTCCACAGATGTACTTTCAACGTCCATGGGGGTGTCGCTGACCTCTAAAGACGTCACATGCCTGGGTACAGTTTGTCTGGGGACAGGTATAGGTGCATGAATTGTTCGAGGTGCAGGTCTGGGTTCAGGAAATCTCTTGGGGGCCGGTCTGGGTAGGGGCACCGGCTTAGGAACGGCAGGTCTCATAGAAGCAGGTGTATACACAGTGGCTGTAGCAGGCCTGGAAGCCTGGGACTGCTTCGGAGATCTACGCACCTGAGCGTGCTTGGAAGTTGCAGCTGGTTTGGAAACCGGTGCTGGTTTGACAAACGCTGATCTGGGGGTTTTTTCTGGGCAATTCGATATCCAGTGCGATCCTGCCCCGCAGTACAGGCACAAATTACTATTTGTCTCCTGACACGCTCTTCAGGAGACAGGGGATCATGGTGTTTATTTGGAGGAGCGCACACCTTAGTTGAGGTGCCCAGAAAAGTTTGCAGCATTTGCATCAGGGTATCAGCCAGGTTCTTGAATAGCTCCTGGAAGGTGGTTTTCAGTAGCTCCACCATTAAGTGCAGCACTGCGGGCTCATTAGTATTAGGCTGGTTCATTCTGTCAGGAACGTGGGGTGGTACCGGGGTGGCACCTGGATGGCAGGGGTATGAGCCCAGGATGCAGTGGTCTGCGCTGATAAACAGAGGATATAGATAGTGGAGGGTGAATGGAAATAAAGACTAACCAGGTTGATTGCAGAGGATGATGGTTGTAATTGCAGGAACCAGAAATGGGGAATCAGGATCAGGTAACAACAAAGCAACGATGTTCACTCTTCGTGAGCATGAGCTATAATGAACCAGCAAAATGTGAGTGCGGGGCAAAGCCCTTTATTTCGTGAGTCACATGTGTTTGGTGTTTAACTCTTACACTGCTGGATGCTGGTTGCAGGGCAGGAACAGGATGGAAGTGAACCACCAGGGGGGGTTTCAGGATGGCTACAGCCAGGGATCCTGACAGCAAGTTTGGACACAGCAGCCATGGAGGAACCTTGGATGGACAGTTTGTGGGTTAGTTTTAATGTGTTAAGTGATTTATAAAAAATCAAAATCACTTAACACCAGGGTCCAGACTCAGACTAGCCATTGGGTGAATTGGCCGTTTGCCCACTGGGCTGGTGGCTTTGAGAGGCAGTCAACTGGCGGCCCACCGAAGTATGTGACTGCCTACAGCTTAGCACTACTCAAGGTCCCCCAGTGAATGCGTTGCTGGAAACCTGGCTGAAACAGTGCGAGACAGGGTATAGCATTCAGCACGTGCATGGACAGCACATTCTAACCCTGCGTCACCTCCAGCATCAACTCCAGCATGAGGCAATGCGTTATATTTGGCGAACCAGTGCACTGTAAGTCGCGCCATGCCAACATCAGAGCGTCTGGTCTTGTTTCCCAGTTGCTCTGCCGCCAGCAAAGCGAGACATACGGTGCCCTGGGTTGCCATGTAACGTATCGCCTTGTGCTGGAGGAACGTAAAATCTGCAAATCGCACATCTGTCCACCACCATCCCTGGTTTAGTGACTCCTGCAAGTTCTCAGCCAATTGTGTGCTTCTTAGATAAATACTCGCAGTATTGTTATGTATAGAACAAAAAAGCAAAGCTACAAACATTCTGTGAACGATGAGGGGAGTTTGTTAATCAGCAATACTCCATGGAGAACAAATGAAATAATTATGTTATTCTTATCACAGGTAACTGTTTAAATGTTGAATAATTTGGTGGATGACCGTCCTCATCTTCATATTCAAGAACCTCTGTATTACACTCCCTTCCTCTGTCACACTGTCAGGAAGACACGGGATTGCATTTCCAAAGGGCACGTGTCAAAGAAGATCTTAACCCCTTCACTATCCAGCACTTTTTGTTGGGAGATAGACTATCATAACATTTATTTGAAAGCTGGGATGCGAAGTTAACAATTATATATAGGGTATAATAGAAGATTTGCACATAAACTGTTATTCTGAAATAGTTAAAAAGATTAAAATAATGTAAATTTGCTCATTTTAAATTTTTCATGAATTCTTTATCCCTTATAGAAATATTGCTGAGAAGAAAGGTTCTACACTCTAGATCGTGTCCTTTATCTTCCACAATGTTACACAGGGTCTGCATTATCAGCATGCAGGCAGAAAAGGCATTTGTGTTAAATACAATAAATATGAAAACATTAGATATTAAAATGTTCAGATCTCCTGCTTATGGGGATTTGTAGTGATTATAATGAGATTATTAGCAATGCAATATATGTACCTGTATGTGCTGCATAATGCCTGTGTACAGAAATTACAGTAACACCTTGTATCTGTATGTGCTGCATAATGCCTGTGTATAGAAATTACAGTAACACCTTGTATCTGTATGTGCTGCATAATGCCTGTGTATGGAAATTACAGTAACACCTTGTATCTGTATGTGCTGCATAATGCCTGTGTATGGAAATTACAGTAACACCTTGTAGCTGCATGTGCTGCATAATGCCTGTGTATGGCAATTACAGTAACACCTTGTATCTGTGTATGTGCTGCATAATGCCTGTGTATGGCAATTACAGCAACACCTTGTATCTGTATGTGCTGCATAATGCCTGTGTATGGCAATTACAGCAACACCTTGTATCTGTGTTTGCTGCATAGTGCCTGTGTATGGTAATTACAGCAACACCTTGTATCTGTATGTGCAGCATAATGCCTGTGTATGGAAATTACAGTAACACCTTGTATCTGTATGTGCTGCATAATGCCTGTGTATGGCAATTACAGTAACACCTTGTATCTGTATGTGCTGCATAATGCCTGTGTATGGAAATTACAGTAACACCTTGTAGCTGCATGTGCTGCATAATGCCTGTGTATGGCAATTACAGCAACACCTTGTATCTGTATGTGCTGCATAATGCCTGTGTATGGAAATTACAGCAACACCTTGTATCTGTATGTGCTGCATAATGCCTGTGTATGGAATTACAGTAACACCTTGTAGCTGCATGTGCTGCATAATGCCTGTGTATGGCAATTACAGCAACACCTTGTATCTGTAGGTGCTGCTTAATGCCTGTGTATGGCAATTACAGCAACACCTTGTATCTGTACTTTACAGGGATCTTCAGTCATTATAACCCCCTGAATCTTATCCCTGTACAGAAGTGAGTGATGCTGAGATCTCCCTGTATTCCCCTCTCACTGGCAGTTGTAATATTGCAGGAAAGTTTGTGAACCTTTTGTTACAGTGTGTGAGAGCTGTTTCTTTTAGCTTCTTTACAATAAGATAGTGGATTTTGTTTCTCCACAGGGAACTCACTGATCTTGCTGTAAAAAGGTGTGAAAATCGGGGTTTGATATGTGAATGAGTGCTTTTTCATGTATTGTGATGCAAAGTCGAGATAAATCGATTTTGGGAGTGAAGACATTAAAATCTCCCAGATCCGACCTTCAGCTACCATGTTAATTAGGCACTGCAATTAGCGAACAAGGGATAATACCAAGAAATGTAATTTCTGATGCCTGTTACATTTTTTTCCCAATGACTGAGGGAAATACCCGCTTTATTAACATTCAAGGTGGATGGTCTGCCGGCTGTGCATCATTAGCGTGCGTGGGGGATATCACAAAGAGGTGTTATTTTCCAACCTCTCGTCTCTTACTAGCTCAACGTGCATATTTTATGCCTTACATAGCTATTTTTATGTACAGGGTGGCGTTAAGGGATTCTGTTAGGGAAATACTTGTGAGAGGGACAGATTTTCCCAGCCCTGCAGAAACGCTCGTATAAGCCTCTTAAAGTCCAGGCGATCCAATATACAAATAATGAATAACGCAATCCTGTCATCTAAAACTATTACGGTAATTTACATACGAAGCATTAAATCAACAGCGTTAAGTGGCAACTCCAAGTATTGCGTGTAGATTCTTATTAACCCCCTGGATGATCCAGCCCCGCTGTCAGTGTGCTGTCAGTGCATGCTCACTTACGGACAAAAATATCCAGCTCGTCCCAGGATTCACAACAGGTTACAGATAGGCTTGTGCACCGATTTTTTTTTCGGTTCGATTTTTCAACTTTTCGATTCGGCTTGTTTCGACCGATTTCGGGTTCGATTCGATTCGGCTCGTTTTTCGGGTACATTTTTTTTCGGAATATCGACCATTTTTTGTTTATTCGTGTCACTGTGCTCGGTTTTTGTATCGACTTTTCGTGATTTTGGAAATTTTAGTTTTTCGGAATTGTACATTTTTCGGAATATCGAACATTTCTTGTATTTTTCGTGTCACATTGCTCGTTTTTTCCGAAAATTTTCGTTTTTCCTAAAATTTTCGTTTTTCGGGAAATTTTCGTTTTTTCGGAACGTCTGTTCTCGTTTGACACATTTCAAGTCCATTCGAAAAATCCAAAAATATTTCGTTTCGGCTCGGAAAACGTTTCGGATCTGCCATTTTCGGATCTAAAAATTTTCGGAAATTCGGCCGCATCCGAAAACACGAATCGGGAAATTTCGTGAAAATTCCGAAATTCCGAAACCCGAAACGCACATCCCTAGTTACAGAGCGGGACAAAGAGGCGACCGACAGTGATACTCATCTACCTGTGCGGCGTGATTAGTCCCGGTGTCAGACATATGAGTGCCGCGCCATGCCGTGCAATATAAAATGTATACATTGCACTGATTGTGGGTTGTTGTTCGGAAAACTCAAAACCGATTTGCAATCAAAATAAAAAAGCACTCACTGGCCAAAACAGAGCATCCTGTATCTAGCGTTTAACCCTTACACCTACTAATATCATATACACGATTCGCCGACCCTGGGGTGATTTCATCATTTACCACAGGGTCCCGGAAGTGCAGCGAATCGACCTGTCAAACGAATCGAAAAACCTCTGTATAACCGGCGAATCGATCAAAAAATACAGCGAATCGATCCGAAAAACCGCTGAAAATCCACCGAATGCATTCAACGATCTGCCACAAAACTGCCGAATCGATCCGGAAAAAGTAGACAAGCCACCGAACAATGGTAAAAACAAACCAAAAAAAAAACCTCACAACTTTTAAAAGGTGTTTAAAAAAAACAAAAAAACTACTGCATGAAAATGCCTGGAAATAATATATAAGGTTCTATGAATAACATTAAAAAGTTCTGATACATAAAAAACGCTGTTTAAATAAGATTAAATAAAACAAATTGCAGAAAAATACCTAAAAAAAAAATCTAAATCCTAAAAAGAAATAGTATTTCGCTGGCAATTTGCCAAAATTTGGCGAACTGCCAGCTTTTTTGAATAGCCGAATGGCCACGAAATAGCACCATACGGGGAAATTCCTTGCTTGGTTCAATATCGTGGCCAATTCATCGCTCTTTGAATAACCCTGATATACTTTATTTCCATTTAGTAACTAGTGAACAGGCTATATTTTCTGCTCTTGCACGTCTTCCCATACACAGACAAGTCTCGGTATTGTATGAGTGATTGTGTAAAGCTTGGTATTGTGTGAGTGCTTGTGTAAAGCTCGGTATTGTATGAGTACTTGTGTAAAGCTCGGTATTGTGTGAGTGCTTGTGTAAAGCTCGGTATTGTGTGAGTGCTTGTGTAAAGCTCGGTATTGTATGAATGCTTGTGTAAAGCTCGGTATTGTGTGAGTGCTTGTGTAAAGCTCGGTATTGTGTGAGTGCTTGTGTAAAGCTCGGTATTGTATGAATGCTTGTGTAAAGCTCGGTATTGTATGAATGCTTGTGTAAAGCTCGGTATTGTATGAGTGCTTGTGTAAAGCTCGGTATTGTGTGAGTGCTTGTGTAGAGCTCGTTATTGTATGAGTGCTTGTGTAAAGCTCGGTATTGTGTGAGTGCTTGTGTAAAGCTCGGTATTGTGTGAGTGCTTGTGTAAAGCTCGGTATTGTGTGAGTACATGTGCAAAGCTCAGTATTGTGTGAGTGCTGGTGTAAAGCTCGGTATTGTGTGAGTGCTTGTGTAAAGCTCTGCATTGTATGAGTGCTTGTGTAAAGCTCGGTATTGTGTGAGTGCTTGTGTAAAGCTCGGTATTGTATGAGTGCTTGTGTAAAGCTCGGTATTGTGTGAGTGCTTGTGTAAAGCTCGGTATTGTGTGAGTGCTGGTGTAAAGCTCGGTATTGTGTGAGTGCTTGTGTAAAGCTCTGCATTGTATGAGTGCTTGTGTAAAGCTCGGTATTGTATGAGTGCTTGTGTAAAGCTCGGTATTGTGTGAGTGCTTGTGTAAAGCTCGGTGTTTCCTGCAGTTTTACTCCTCCGGGAATATTTATGAAGAATCAATGCCCAATGACACTCAGTGCCACATGTCCAACGAGGTTTCCTCTCTCATTAGAGGCTCTTCATTAATAGTGATGCTTTCTAATCCTCCACGCACAATGCCAGTAGGTTTTATACATGTTTCTGTCTCCACAGTTCTCCAGGAGGGGTTAACCCTTCCTCCTCCTCCTCCTCCTCCTCCTCCTCACAGTCACTCACAAGAGCTTGCAGCAACAATAAGAGATCTGAGGATGCAGCGCACGTTGCTAGAGATCCACGGAATTGAAGTCCCATGATTCCCTCGTCATTCATTACACTGGAAAAATTCTGTGAATTGTAGGTCACCAACATCTAGGGGGGCGTGAGTTTGACAGCCCTGTTGTAGAAGATACAAACCCTTCAGTCCTTCTTTTGCCCAACGTTTATATCAGATCAATGCCTCTACATCAGCTCTTAACATTTGATATAGTATCTTTATCTTGTGACGTCGTCAACTGTGTGTATGTTGAATCAGTGCAGTGTTGGTCGCATCCAAGGGTCTAGTGATTACACAATATGTGTGGGAACTCACCAGGATTTCCTCTCCCCAGTTAACCATTGACGGGTTGTCCATAACCATCCACCCACACTCAAATTTGGCATTAATCATTACAATACTCACAGTAAATATGCAATATGGACAAAAGTATTGGGACACAGCACTTAATGATTGAATCCAGGTGTTTCCATCAGACCCATTGCCACATGTGTATAATATCGCACCCCTAGCCATGCAGTCTGCATTTACACACATTTGTGAGAAACATGGGTGGTCCTGAAGATCTCCTTTTCTACTCCAGCATGACTGTGTCCCAGTGCACAAGCATGGTCCATAAAGACATGGCTGGATGAGTTTGGTGTGAAAGAACTTGACTGGCTGCAAAGAGACCTGACCTCAACCTCATCCAACACCTTTGGAATTGACTGGGACAGAGATTGTGAGCCAGGCCTGCTCATCCAACATCTGTGCTTGACCTCACAGATGCTCTACTGGATGAAAGTGCAAATATTCCCATAGAAATACCGCAAAATCTTGTTGAAAATTTTCCCAGAAGAGTGGAAGCTGTTACTGCTGCAAAGAGGGAACCATACTAATGTCTATATATTTCCAATACAATGTCATAAAAATCCTTATCCTGACCTACAAAGCTCTCACTAACTCAGCTCCCACTACCTGTCCTCACTAATCACCAAATACACCCCAGCCCGCTCCCTAAGATCAAAGAGTGACCTGCGCCTAGCTTCTCCCTGCATCACCTCTTCCCATGATAGACGGCAGGATTTCTCACACGCAGCCCGCATCCTCTGGAACGCTCTCCCTCATAAGACTTTCCCCTAGTTTCCCTTCCTTCAAACGCTATCTTAAGACATTCCTATTATGCAAGCCTACCACCCGACTCACTAATACACCTCACTGCCCCAACCAGTCCATCACTCTCACCATGCAGTCCATCACTCTCACCTAGCAGTCCATCGCACTCTCCTAGCAGTCCATCACTCTCACCTTGCAGTCCATCGCTCTCATCTTGCAGTCCATTACTCTCACCTTGCAGTCCATCACTCTCACCCTGCAGTCCATCACTCTCACCTAGCAGTCCATCACTCCCACCTTGCAGTCCATCACTCTCACCTTGCAGCCCATCACTCTCACCTTGCAGTCCATCACTCTCACCTTGCAGTCCTCTCCTCCTGTTTCCACCCCCAACCCTTCTAGAGTAAGTTCCCACAGGAATAAGGCCCTCGTTTCCTCCTGTACTGGTTTGTCAAATGTTGTTCAGTCCCAATGTATTGTAACCCTGTCTATACTGTGCCCATTGTACAGCACTGCGGAATATGCTGGTGATATATAAATAAAGAATAATAATAATAAGTACTTTAATAATAATACTTTCAGAATATATTGGCCAAGAAAATACAATTCTGGACGTCTCACCTGAGCATTCACGTATAGGTATTTGTGATGGTTTTTAGAAGCGGATATCTAAAGTGTTATTTCACTGTAGTGGCAAACAATGGTAAAAATCATCATTGTTACAGCTATAGTGAACTTCGACTGTCCGGAGATGGAAAATACTACAGGACCTTTGAAGTTCCTACAAATAATGATGAAAAGCATTGAACAATGGTAGCACCATTATTCTTATGTAAAAACTTAAACTGGGGTTATTCTCCAATTTCTTCAGCGATTTTAAAGGGTCGATCGGCCATAGCCCTCCCATAATACGGTGAAAACAATGGTAGACAATAATGTTAGGCAACACCGCCCAGTAGGAATCTATGATAAATTTCTTTAGCAGAGTCTCCGATGGACATGAAAGAACTTTGGCAGGAACTATGGTGGAAAGAACCCCAAAAAGAACGTCAAACTACAGCGGAAGTTCCCTAAATAGGGATATTGCCATTTTCATCTACTTCATACACTGTTGAGTGCCGAAGTAAAACCATTTTTCGTTCAAGAAAATAATGGTGGTAACCGATTAACCCCTTAAATTATCTCTTTTGTTTCAGCACACACTAAATTGTACCGGCTGGGTGGAGTAGAGGTAACATCACTGCTCTGCGTGGAGAGAGCCTGTGGAGTCATGGGTTTGATCCCAGCAAGAGCACCTCTCCAGTAAGTGTCCTTGGGCAAGACACCTAACGGTACATACTCGCCACCCAGGACATACTTGAAAACGAGAGAAATCTCAATGTATCCTTCCTGGTAAAATCCTTTCTAGAAAAAAAAAAAAGGATTGTGTAACGTTGTCCATCCCATGCATAATGAAAAACATTGAACATAGAGCAAGTACCTGAAAGGCATTACCAGGCAAGCGACCAGGAGATCCGCCATAGCAAGTGACATGATGAACATGTAGGTCACAGTCCTCAGTCTCTTCTCCACTGCTGGGCAGATGAAAACCACTGTGTTCCCGAGAAATGTGACCAAGTCAATAATGGTCAGTAGCAATCCGACCACCACCTGCTGCGGGGCAATGTCTGCCGATGTCCTGTTCCCTTCTCTACGTAGCAATGAGGAGGTATAGGACAAGTTGGAGAGAAAGGATACATTTTTGCCCATTGGCATCTTCAGTTTGTTCTGACCTGCAATACAAGCACATAAAATATAAATTCACATCTCACATCAGTGGACTCTCCACCTTTGATGAGTAATTCAATACCCCTTGCATTAGGTACACGTTACCCGGTAAATCTATCTTCTATGAAAGTCATGCTCAGCCTTCATATCTCACACGTCTGTGAAATATAATCCTCAAGATCGCTCAACCTCAAGGCTCTTTACACTGAACGGGATTTTCAGAGATCTGGGGAATACTTGCCCTGTGATTGTTATTTGGAGGATCATGCCACTTGAAAAATGCTGCTGTACTTTCGAAATGTTTCTATAAATAATAAATTATTACTTTTAGTTTATTAATGGTAGCGTGTAGTCTGTTGCTCATACGTGATCAATGATGAAGGCCTGCAGCTCCGACGCTGGAATTAAATGGCAAACGAAATGGTAAGATCAACGCCATTGAATAATGGGTGAGAACCCCTTATCCACAATGCTCAGGATCCCGAGCATTCTGGATTTTTCTGGATTTCAGAATCCAGGAGAATCTGAAGTCAGAGGGGAGACTTGGCAGGGGAGCTTCCTCCTGCAGCTGGGAGATGTTGATCAGCCTCTTTGGAGGGGCATGCTGTACAGAGCAGCGTGTGTCTGTGCAGCATGTCACATGCTGTCACAACCTACCATGTGGGGATCCCGGGAGCCGGGTCAGACCCTAGTACCTCCCACGGTGGAGCCCACCTATGGGAGCCAGGGATCTGCCTAGTAAGGGAGTGTCCACCTCATTTACTGTATATGTATTGCCAGACCTCCATTCAATCCCGGCTTCAGCGTTGTTACATAATCCTTCCCGTTTGAACCTGTACATTTAGAAGCTCCCTTGACTACCTGTGTACCAGAACCCTTGGCTTTAACTTCCGATCTCAAATCTGTGCTGCCATACCTTCTTGTCCTTGATTACTCCACTTATACCTCTTCTGACCACCTGTGTACCATTCCCTTTGGCCTTCCTCCTTGTTTATGAACCTAAGCTTCCTGCCCTGACCTCGGAAATTGCATTGACCATGCTTAGTGGATCACCCTTTGTACTACGCCTCAGACTTATTCTGTAACAGACAACTTTGGGTTCCTCCACCTCTTTTCCTGACCCTACTAGGGAGTGGCACATGCGAGAGCTTCACACAGTGTCCCAATGTGACCCTTGTGGTGCTGCAAGTATCGGAGGAACCTTGGAAAGCAGCAAGAAGGAACCTTGGAAAGCAGCAAGACCCATCCAGAACATCATGGCAGATGTGTAAAATTGCGGTCTGGATTTTAAATTCTTCAGGATTTTGGACTTCTTTATCAGATGTGCCCAACTTATAAAGAAATGCATTACAGAGCACTGAAGGAAGCTGCCAATTGACTGTTGAGCAGGTCCAGCAGCAGGTCCACCCTAGGCTTTTGCCCTCGACCTTTCCTCTATTTGTTCAGGCAGTGTTTAGGGACAGTGTATTCCAAGCCCACACCAAAAAATTAACCCTCCAACCCAAGGACAAAGTCTAAAAAAAGGCATCAGAACTTAAGATTTCTGCCAACCCTTGATTTCCGTTATTTGGCAAATTTCAGAATATTTTACAAATCTCTCCATTATTCTTCTTTTTTAAATTTCCCCCTAATTTATTCTACGTTTAATCCAAGCTCCATATGATGCTTTTAAATTGAACACTGAACAAAAACCTCGCTAATTTGTTCTTGGCGCCCTCACCGCTGTCCCTACGCTTTTATAGAAGGATCCAAAGTATCCCAGCATGCATCGGGAGAGTTTACAGATAATCCATACGTTGCCATTATTCCATTCTATACGCCTCTAACATTCCTTGCTAAACAACTTAGCACCCCATGGCTTTATTAAACTGTTTATCTACGTCAGCGTAATCATACATAAAGCACTCCAGGACGTTTCCACGGTATTGCGTGACGGTATTGTATTATCGGTAAAGGCGCAGAGCGTTATGACTTTCTGGATTAACCTCAGAGTCAGCGGGAAGGTGTTCACGCTGTTTCTTAACATGCAAGATTTCTCACTCGAAATGAAGAATACTCCCTATTTACTGCATTTTTAAAGAAAGAATAGTATACAATATATATTGAACAGCTGAAACAAGTAACAATGACCTAATATTAACGACGAACGCGATTAAATCCTTCACTTAACAAAACAAACATAAAACGATGGACGTTGCCAAAAAACTAGATAGAAAAATCGAAGGTGCCCTTGTTATCTTCGATTTTATTTACTAAGGGCTCTAATACATTCTTCGAGCAAAAACGCACGCGCAACGTGTGATTCTTTTGCGCGAAGCGTTAAACGTTAACGCGCGAAAAATAACAGCGATATTACAATCCGCGCGCATTTTTTCATCCGTCAAAAAATAACGCGCGTAAAAAAGACGCGCAAAAACGCGCACGCATTAATGTTTGCGCAGAAATCAGTGTGCGGACTGTTTTTTCACGCGTTTCAGGCAATCAGAATTAAGAACCACAATAGTCTCCCGTTACGTTTTTGCGCCTGTCAAAATCAATCTGCGTATATACCGTATATGACAAAACTGTTACAATGCTCTTTGGAACCGCATCTAAACTACACAAATTGCAAACACCCCATCTATGTGTTGGGACAAAATCAAATGGCACGCTGACCACAGTCACTTCTCTCAAATATCTAGGTATGTGGTTAGACCCAAATCTATCTTTTGGCCCCACATCGAAAAACTCTCATCTAATCTCTACCCCAAACTAGGTGCCCTGTACAGAAACAAATCCTGCCTGAGCCCCGCGGTAAGAAAACAGATTGTACAACAAATGCTTATGCCAGCCATTGAATACGGAGATGTAGTGTATGCAGCCGCCCCGCAAACACACCTCCAGAAACTTACTACATTGTATAACTCATTCTGTCGCTTTGTGCTACAATGTAACTACATGGCACACCATTGTGACATGTTAAAAGAGCTAAACTGGCCATCACTGGACTCTAGACGCACCCTTCACCTTTCCAACCTGGTGTTTAAGAGCTTTTCTGGGAAGCTACCACCCTACCTGAATATGCTGCTTCCCCCGGCAGTTCCCTCATCCTATAACCTCTGATCCAGGACCAGCACCTTACTTGCAATACCGCAATACAAAAAGAAAGTGGCTCAATCCTCATTTTCCTACAGAGCACCGCAAATATGGAATAACCTCCCAGACACCGTCAAATCTTCCCCCAGTCTAAAGTCCCTTAAGACTTCCCTATTAACATACCTCAATACGGAATGCACCTGTAAACATGTAACATAATGACTTTATTTCCTCCATATTTATTTTTCTGTTAATCTGTATATTTGGTCCTGTGTTAATATCTTGCATTTTTACTATTTTGTATTTCTGTAACCACTCAATGTTCTCGAACCCAGGACATACTTGAAAACGAGAGAAATCTCAATGTATCCTTCCTGGTAAAATCCTTTTATAAATAAATAAATAAAATAAAATATACTCGCGTATAAGCCGAGTTTTTTTACTCAGATTTTGAGTAAAAGAAACGCGATTCGGCTTACACGCGAGTCAAGGAGCGCAGCAATCGGCAACCTACGGCCCGCGGGCCGTACAATTAAGGCCCGCCGGTGTCCGTGATAATTTCACGGACACCCGGCCCGCGCCGGCCTGCTCCTTCGATGACAGCAGCACCCCGTAGCGGAGGAGCCGGAAATGCGCGTCTTCCGCTCCAGGCGCTGCTGTCATTTGATAGCGTTAGTACAGAACACAATACCTTATTCAGTCCAGACACTACAGCCTACGATTACAACAAAATGAAAATCACAGGATACAGCAAACTGCTGACTTTGCCATAACCTACCAAACCATTAATACAAGCAACAGTTAAAGGCAAATGTCACGTACAGGAGACAGCCACTAAATGTGAGAAAAGACAGCAGGACCTTCTTCAAAAAAATTAAACCTTAGACATTGTGAAATTAGCCAAGAGTGGAGGGGGAGCCTCAAACTGTTGTCTACATCGTATTGATGTACGATGTCAATACGCCTTGGATACAGAGATGTATTGATGGAGTGTTGGTGTTTGGAAGAATGTGGCAGTGGAGAGCTGTGTAAATGCAGGGGGAAATCTGCAGAGGTTCATGCAGGCCAATGACGTTTAGGTATATTGTACGGGAAACAAAGTCAGGGTTATCAAATATCCTCGTGAGGAGCAAAAAGATTTCAACAAACCTAGAGAAATTCCCAGATGGTGGTGGTGGTGGTGGTGATGATGGTCTCGATCCGAGTTGCCAGACAGGGAAATGATGTTAGAGGACAGTCTAGAACCCATCCTCTCCGCGTGCGCGTCGTGAAACTCGTGCAAGAGTTTGGCTGTGTCGTCTAAATTCAGGTGACCATCGTCGTGGTCGAGCTCCTTCTTGAGTTTCCCAATTTACCAGTGGCTGCTGCATTTCCCACTTAGGCTTATACGCGAGTCAATAAGTTTTCACAGGTTTTTTTGGGAAAAAGTAGGGGGGTCGGCTTATACACGGGTCGGCTTATACCCGAGTATATACGGTATGCTGCAGCAATAATAAAAACACGCTCAACTTCTACATTTTACTGTTTGGGTATGTGTAGAATGTGTAACTATACCTTGCTGCGTATTTATTTTCGGGCTGGTGTATTTGGGTTCGGCCAGGACGTTCAGATTTGCCGTTAACACCAGCTTTTCAAAGACGTTAAAATTATACGCGCAAACGTTGTCCATTAAATTTTGCGCATAGATTGTAATACCATCCGCGTACCGGCGCACGAACGCATTTGCGCTCACAATGTTAAGTATAGGACGCGCGCAGTACAGTACGCTCGCGCAGTGTTCGCGCAGGTTCACCCGCGGTATTGTTAACGTGCATTTTTTGCGCAGACATTGTAATACGACGTTCTGCGCAAATGGTCTTGCCCCTCGCATTAATGTGATTTTGCGCACGCGTTAACGTTTGCGCGAAGAATGTAATAGAGCCCTAATTATTTAAAAATTTTACTTTAATTTTTGTTACGTATTTTGGAACTGGAGGGTGTGCATGGGGCCGGTTCACAAAGAAATCAGGTTACCCCGTTGTGGGTGTGTATGATTGGGAGCTATATCGCTCTCCACTGGAGACTTCTCTGGAGATAAGGTGAGTTTTAACAATAACTAAAGGGTTAAAACTGGACGGAGGTGCAGAGGAGGTCAGGAGGGGTTAATGTTTGACATCCGTTCTCTCTTCCTGTTTTGTCAGAGGTATATGCATGATGAGACAGGCCTCAATATGCAGAAGGCGTAGCGTGGTACACAGGGAGGAGGCAGGAGAATGGTCAATGGACAGCCGAGGTCAATTGGTGGGCAGAAGACAGACACATGGCAGAGTGGCAAGCACAGGGGCGGATTAAGTTCTCTTTGGGCCTGGAGCTGAATATTTTAGTGGGCTTTTTTTTTGGAATTTAGTGAAATTGAAACATATTTTAGGTTATCTAATAGTACAGATACGGGTATATCTAACCAGGCAGATGTTCTGCGAGGAAGTTTCCATTCAGATTTCAATCATTTACAGAGTGCAAAATTATTTTTTCTCATTTTATCATCCAAACCTTTGTGGTTATACAGGATATTCTATAGGGAATTCTTGTTAAAAAATGTTTTAAATGGGAACCGGTTACTGCATTTGTCTGAGAAAATATACAATGTTAACCGAAAAATGAAAAAAAAAAAAAGGAATTATTTCCCTTGTGTTTTGGAGGATAGTAATTTATGAATAATACGACTATCAGGGTTATTCAAAGAGCTTCGAATTGCTGGCGAAATTCAGCGTACGGTTGCCTTTCCTGTTCATTCAGCTATTCAGAGAGCAGGCAGTTCGCCAAATGTTGGCGAATTGCCTGCACATACAGTCCCTGTTTGAGGGCAGTGAAATCCCCATAGAGAAGCAATGCTTCGGCTATTCAGAGAACACAAACCAGCAGGGAAAAGTTGCCGAAATGCCCTGCTGTTCAGTGTTTTCATTCGGCAGGTTTATTCAGGAGAATCCCATAGGCTTCAATGGTAAAAATATTCCCGTTTTAATTCAATATCTAATAAACCGTTTATTATTTTATTCTGCAGTAAAGAGTATCTTTATTTATAGATTTTTTAGGATGTTTTAGGCATTTTTTGGGATTTTTTGCAAACATTTGTTTCCTTTTTTTTAAATCATTTTTTCTTTTTTCTGTAACAGTCCTTTTTATTATCATTCATTGGATTTTATATGTAAATTTCAGACATTTTCGTTCTGTAGTTTCTTTGCAAACAACATTTCACTTTTCAAACATTCAAGCGTACTGTTTTTTTTTCACTCCATTTTCGATTCTCTTTGAATAACCCTGTATGTATAAACCACTGACCTTGCTACCAGCGTGGGAAATGAGAAGGTGAGTAATGGCAGTGGTATTGCTCATCTTTTATGTGACAAATGGACAATGCCATCGCTTTGGAACTAAAAATAAAAAAAGGCTTTTTTGTTTTCTTTTAGATTTTACATGGTCATGTTTGGTATCAATGTAAAGGCCAGACTCTGTCCTCTCCAATGACACCTCACTTGACCTTGTTGTGACATGTAATGATTAGTGACGCAGGGTTCGTAAGTCCCCCCCCCGTGCTCTTCATTGCAGTGCAGCGGTTTAGGTTTTTGATGTAACAATTCGTAATAACGGATTGTACCATCACCTCCACACTTGTTGATGACATCAGAAATGAGATGGTGAGTAAGTGCAGCATCATTGTTCAGTTTATAATTGTAAATTTTTGCTGTGTTAGATAGAAAAAACAATAAAGAAATATTTAATATTTTATTTTTACTGTTACATAAAACCTGGTCATGTTGGGTATCATTGGAAAGACCATGCTCTGGCCTTTCCAGTGATGCTTCACATGACCCGATAACTGCTATGGAGTCAAAGATAATGGGGTCCAAATGCCCATCAATGCAGACATAGTTATCCTTTCTCTGGGCCTATTCTGGGGCATGGGCCTGGAGCTGCTGCTCCATCAACCCCTATGTTAATCCGTCCCTGGGCAAGCAAAGGGTAAAATATCAGGGGAGCAGGAGAACAGACACAATAATCAGGGAAAACAACACGACACTAGAGCATCTATTCAGTATGTGGTCTGGGTTTAATTAGTGTGGGCACAGAGGCTCCGCCCCATGTGGCAACTGGGGTGCTGATGTCATGAAAGTGGGTCTGCAGCATTGGGGCCATAAAGGTTTTTGAGGTGTCGCTCACCTGCGAGTAAGAACTGGGAGGATGGCAGGAGGGGCTAAGGGAACAGGACCACAGCCCAAGTGGCGGTGCGACACGCCACTGCCATGAAGACGTGCGGCACCACGAGAGGCAGGGTTTAACCTTGGAGTATTCCTTTAAATCAAGCGCCACCAACAATCACTTCAAGATCATTCATGCAGCAGCTTCAGTACTTCAATCATTTGGGATGTGCTTTTGGGTAACTTTTATAACTTACACGGAATAAAATATAATTAAATCATTTTTCTTCTTGGCTTTTATATTATTTCTTCTTGTAGAAGAGGCTCGAGGCAGGAGGGAACACGATGGTTTTTTATTTAGCACAGAGAGGGAATTTTCCTCCATCTTTTATCAGAGGCAGAATATCCAAAAATATTTAAAACAAAGCATTGGTTAAAAATTAAATATTTAAATAATTAAAATATTTCATAAATAAATAAATAAATTCAAATCAAAATCACAAACTCTGACATAAAATGGCTGATAGGAGATGGCATCGGAAATACAAGAAAATATATACCATACCATAGATACTCGAGTACAGCGCGACCCGAATATAACGCGATGGATAGAGATTTATTACGGAAATGAGAGCATACTCAAGACTCGAATATAACGTGAGCAGCAAAATTATAAAAGTATACTGCACCGGTAAAGAATTAAAATCCTTTGAGGGTCTCTAAACACAGTCCGGTTACCCCTCAGGCCAGCCAGGGTGGTCTGCTCTAGAATGATTGTAGTGGTTACTAAGTATGAAGCCGCCGGTATGCTACGTGGACCGAGGGTGCATGCTCTGTTTTAAGCCAATCTTGATTGGCTTAAACTGAGCGTGCCCTCTGGCCGTGATGGATCCCACCTCTCCTGAATCCAGGAGTTCCTGAAGTGTTTGCGGCCGTCAGGGAGCCCACATTCACTTCAGGGAGACTACCAGAACTTCCGGGAGAGTTGGGATCCCTGAGCAAGTCAAGTTTATTTTACCCGCGATGCAGATGTCTCGAATATAGCGTGACCCCTCCAATTTTAAAGTAAATTTTAGTCTCCAAAATCTAGCGGTATACTCGAGTATCTACATTCAGCACGTGTGGTGTAATGTATGATACTATTACACACGTTACACCATGTGGCCCTCCCCGTCAAGCCGTCAGAATGCTGCGAAGGACGCAGGGAGGAACGGTCACACGGACACACTCAGTGCGCTAGTGTCACCGCGGCCTCAGTGTCACGTGACGCTCGGCAAACAAAGTGTACGTACTGCTCGTGTTACGAGACCTCACTCGTTTATCAAGTTAAAATTTATTAAAAATTTTTTGCTTTTCTTGCAAAACACTCTCAAACCAAGCTACTCTCAATCCAAGGTTTTACTGATATATATATATATATATATATACAGTGGCAAGAAAAAGTATGTGAACCCTTTGGGATTACGTGGAGTTTTGCATGAATTGGTCATAAAATGTGCTCTGATCTTCATCTAAGTCACTACAATTTGAAAAACACAGTCTGCTTAAAATAATACAACACAAACATTATCAGGGTAAATCAAAGAGATTTGAAAAGTCACAGCACGTTCGGTGACTTTTCGTTCTCTTCAATTCGGTTCCTTTTGACGATTCCATTTCGGCGACCCTGCGGTGTATTCAGCAAGCACCACAGGGTCCCCGAATTGCAGGGAAAAGCTGCCGCAAACCCGACGAAAACGAACCGCAAAACCCGGTGAATGCACGCCGAAAACCCCCAAAAACATCTGGATTAAGCTGCAGAAAACCACGGAAAAACCCGAGCAGGAGCCGATCACCCGCAGTGAAGCCGCCGGAAAAAGCCGACACCGCAGACAGAGGGAGGTGAATAAATTAGGAAACAGTTTGTATGAATGATTGAAAAGTGAAACGCTGTTTGCAAAGAAAATGTCTGAAATTTACATATGAGGTCCAGGGAATGATAATAAAAAGGGCTGTTACAGAAAAAATAAGTAAAGTTAAAAAAAAAAAATAATTAAGAAAAATGCCTAAATTATCCTAAAAAATCTATATATAAAGAGACTCTTTACTGCAGAATTTTATAATGAACGGTTTATTAGATATTGAATTAAAACCGGAATATTTTTAAGATTGAAGCCTATGGGATTCTCCTGAATAAACTTGCCGAATTAAACCACCGAATGGCAGGGCATTTCGGGAACCTTTCACTGCTGGTTTGTGTTCTCTGAATAGCCGAAGCAGTGCTTTTTCATGGGGATTTCACTGCCCTCGAACAGGCACCGAACAGGCAACGTATGTTCAGGCAAATCGCCAGGATTTGACGAATTGCCTGCTCTCTGGATAGCCGAATGGCCAAGAAAGGTAACCGAACGCTGATTTTCAGCGTTCGGTTACCTTTCTCAAGCAATTCGGATCTCTTTGAATAACCCTGTATATGTTTTCATGTGTTTATTGAACATAACATGTAAACATTCACAGTGCAGGGTGGAAAAAGTATGTGAACCCCTAGCCTAATGACTTCTCCAAGAGCTAATTGGAGCCAGGAGTGAGCCAACCTTGAGTCCAGTCAGTGTGATATTATTGGATGTTTTGCTGAAAGCTGTCCTGCCCTTTAAAAACACACACCAGTTTTGGGTTTACTGGTTTCAAGAAGCACTGCCTGATGTGAACCATGCCTCGCAGAAAAGAACTTTTAGAAGACCTACGATCAAGAATTGTTGACTTGCATGAAGCTGGAAATGGTTACAAAAGTATCTCCCAAAGCCTTGATGTTCATGTATCCACGGTAAGACAGACTGTCTACAAATGGAGAAAGTTCAGCACTGTTGCTACTCTCCCTAGGCGTGGTCGACGTGTAAAAATGACTGCAAGAGGTAATGAGGTAAAGAAGAATCCTAGAGTGTCAGCTAAAGACTTACAGAAATCTCTGGCACATGCTAACATTTCTGTTGACACATCTACAATAAGGAAAACATTAAACAAGAATGGAGTACATGGGAGGACACCACGGAGGAAGCCATTGCTGTCATCAAGAATTAAGACATCAATAAAGCATAATAAGCACCAATTAGGCAGCTTTAAAATGACTGTGATACTCAGCTCCTTCTAGACATTTACTGGTGTGGTTACAAACATGGTGAAGTCAAGAGAATGGTCCAGGAAGACAAGAGAAGAGGTAATTACTTCATCCCCCACATCCAGTCTCTTTCCTCCTCCTGTCCATACCAACTGCGTAATATTTCCAGAATTCGGACATTTCTTACCGCTGTCACCACAAAACAACTCATACACGCCCTGGTAATCTCCCGACTCGACTATTGCAATAATCTCTTATCTGGCCTCCCTCTGTCCCGCCTCTCCCCCCTACAATCCATCCTGAACGCCTCCGCCAGGCTAATTCACCTCACCCGCCGCTCTGTCTCTGCCGCTCCCCTCTGCGAGTCCCTTCACTGGCTCCCCATCCACTGCAGAATTAAGTTCAAAATCCTTATCCTTACCTCCAAAACCCTCACTAACTCAGCGCCCCACTACCTGTCCTCACTAATCACCAGATACACCCCAGCCCGCTCCCTAAGGTCAAACAGTGACCTGCGCCTAGCTTCTCCCCGCATCACCTCTTCCCATGATAGACTGCAGGATTTCTCACGCGCAGCCCCCACTCTCTGGAACGCTCTCCCTCGTACTGTCAGACTTTCCTCTAACTTCTCTTCCTTCAAACGCTCCCTTAAAACATTCCTATTTAGGGAAGCCTACCACCCAACTCACTGACGCAACCATCAATCACTCTCCCCTTACAGTCCTCTCCTCCTGTTTCCAACCCCAACCCTCCTAGATTGTGAGTTCCTACGGGAATAGGGCCCTCATCTCCTCCTGTACTGTTTGTCAAGTGTTGTTCAATGTATTGTAACCCTGTCTATACTGTGCTTATTGTACAGCGCTGCGGAATATGCTGGCGCTTTATAAATAAAGAATAATAATAATAATAATTCACAGGAAGGGCAATGGCTATAAGAAGATTGCAAAGATGTTAAACATACCAAGAGAGACCATAGGAAGCATCATTCGCAAATTCAAGGCAAAGGGCACTGTTGAAATGCTACCTGGTCGTGGCAGAAAGAAGATGCTGACTTCGACTGCTGTGCGCTACCTGAAGCGTAGAGTGGAGAAAAGTCCCCGTGTGACTGCTGAGGAACTGAGAAAAGATTTGTCAGATGTGGGTACTGAAGTTTCAGGTCAGACAATACGGCGCACACTGCGTAATGAAGGCCTCCATGCCAGAACTCCTAGGCGCACCCCCTTGCTGTCTCCAAAGAATAAGAAGAGTCGACTGCAGTATGCCAAAAGTCATGTGGACAAACCACAGAAGTTTTGGGATAGTGTTCTGTGGACTGATGAAACAAAATTAGAACTGTTTGGGCCCATGGATCAACGCTATGTTTGGAGGAGGAAGAACAAGGCCTATGAAGAAAAACACCTTGCCTACTGTGAAGCATGGCGGGGGTCAATCATGCTTTGGGGCTGTTTTGCTTCTGCAGGTACAGGAAGCTTCAGCGTGTGCAAACCATGATTCGATTCTCTTCAGTACCAGGAGATATTGGATGACAATGTGATGCAGTCCGTCACAAACCTGAGGCTTGGGAGACGTTGGACCTTTCAACAGGACAATGATCCCAAGCATACCTCCAAGTCCACTAGAGCATGGTTGCAGATTAAAGGCTGGAACATTTTGGAGTGGCCATCGCAGTCACCTGACTTAAATCCGAATGAGAACCTCTGGTGGGACTTAAAGAAAGCAGTTGCAGTGCGCAAGCCTAAGAATGTGACTGAACTGGAGGCTTTTGCCCATGACGAATGGGCGAAGATACCCGTAGATCGCTGCAAGACACTTGTGTCAAGCTATGCTTCACGTTTAAAAGCTGTTATAACTGTAAAAGGATGTTGTACTAAGTACTAAGATTGAATGTCACTTGGGGGTTGAATAAAACTGATAATGATGTGAGCACAGAAAAGACATTTGTGGTTATTTCATTATAAATGTTATGTTATATTTGTCTGACCTACACGTGCCTCTTTGATTTAATTGTAAGTAAGATGACTGAATGATCAAAATCAATGTCAAACTGGCCAAAACACTCAATTTCAGTGGGGGTTGAATAATTTTGAACACAACTGTATATACGTGTGTGTGTTTCTGTATAGTGGTAGACAGAATTGGGCCGCTAAATTTATAATGCCCAGGTCTATTTTTTGCCCCAGTCCGGGCCTGGTCCTGGCAGTGGATTTATGGAAGGCCCCGTGGTAGGAGAAGGTGTTGAAATGTATGAAAAGCAACAGATTATGAAACTCATGAAGATTTAATGCAAAAAATGCATAATTGTGGAGGAAGATCGGAAGCACTGAAATCTCTTTTCTTTTAGAGTGAATAGCGTTTGCCGTTTCTTGCGTCACTCTTATTCCCTCGGGGAGCCAGACACGCCGATTTACTCAAGTCGGGTTTCCAGCATTTCACGTTTTTTTATTTCTGCAGAAAGCCGGTTAGATGAGGCAGCTTTGAATGGCTTTGACATTATTTTTGACACCTTTCACCTCGTTTTCCTTTGGGACTGGAGACCTTGTGTGTGTGTGCCTGCTTCCTGTATAATATTCAGATTATATTAATACAGCCGTGCATTCCACTGTTTTGACAGCAAACATACAAATAAAGAAGGTATTGACGGAGGGAACAAAAAAGGGGTAGATGGTAGAATCAGCGCTTCCTTCAATAGAGGTCCCTTCTATTTCTTGTGAATTTCTTTCATCATAAGCTCACGTGTACCTCAAATAAAGCAGAAAAGTGCCATAGTGTAGCATATTGAGTCACATGTGAATAGCAGAAAAAAAGAAGGAATACACTTACATTTTTCGGTGTCTAGAATCAGACACTAGGGGCTCTATTACATTCCTCGCGCAAACGTTAACGCGGGTGAACCTGCGCGAGCTTACTGTACTGCGCGCGTCCTACACTTAACATTGTGAGCACAAATGCGTTCGTGCGCCGGTACGCGAATGGTATTACAATCTTAGCGCAAAATTTAACGCACAGCCTTTGCGTGCATAATTTTAACGTCTTTTAAAAGCTGGTGGTAACGGGAAATCTGAACGTCCTGGCCGAAACCAAATACACCAGCCCGGAAAGAAAATACAGCAAATTATAGTTACACATTCTACACATACCCAAACAATAAAATTGAGAAGTTGTGCGTTTTTTTTTTTTGATGCAGCATATATGCGCAGATTGACTTTGACAGGCGCAAAAACTTAACGTGAGACAATTAAGGTTCCTAATTCTGATTGGCTGAATCGCGTGAAAAAACAGTCCGCACACCGATTTCTGCGCGCAACTTTAATGCGCGCGCGTTTTTGCGCGTCTTTTTCACGCGCGTTATTTTTTGACGCGTGAAAAAATGCGCACGGATTGTAATACCGCCGTTATTTTTTGCGAGTTAACGCTTAACGCTTTGCGCAAAAAAAACGCGCTGCGCGTGCGCTTTTGCGCGTAGAATGTAATAGAGCCCTAGATGTAGTTAGAGACCTGTGATATTATGGGGGACACCGGATCTCCCATGCAGCCGTCAATATCCCTTTCCGCTCCGTACAGACCAGGATACAAGGGGTTAATATTTATTAAAAGTGATTAAAATAAAATGAAAAGAACGGGCAGACACCCAAACGCGTTTCGCGAATGATATCGCTTCCTTAGTAGGTGCATGATCTACTCTTGTTCATCTGATTATTTCTGTGGTTCACATTGAACGTTGTTTTATTTCCTATATACAGTCTTTTTCCTCATAGTTTTATTTTGGTTTGTTGAAACCACCTCTAGGTGGCGCCAGAGATACAGTTCTGCATTATTGAGGGAGGGAAGCATTAATAAAATAAAGATGTAAGGTGTATTAGTTACACCTATATAAATATATAAAGATATTACTCCTTCACAACCAAGATCGACTTTACTCATTGTCTAAGGTACCTCTTGGTGCCCAGATATCGAATATAGTCAATATATTGTTTTCCACAGGAGGTTCATTTATTGCAAACAAAATAGAAGGTGCCACTAATGTTCTGGCGCCGTGGGCATGATACCAGAGGTGGCAACACTTTTTAGAACCAGCTAGGAATGTGTCTGAACGACATTTCTCCAGCTGATTCTGCATTGAGGCCGGAACTGCAATAACTCCATCTGGCCAGCAGATGGCGACATCCTCTTACAAATAGGTTATTACAGTAAGGGATACATTGGGAATATACCCAACTATTTCTTACTGTATAATTAATTTCTAACTATAATTATTTAAAAATGATTTTCCAAAAAAACACTGGTTCCTGACAGTGTTTTTTTTGGAAAATCCTGTTGGTCGTGAAAGTGTAATGAGAAATGGCTGCTTTGTAGCAGTAAGGTAAGGAAGGGTGTACGCGCCTAGGATAAATATAGTATAATGCAAGAGTGAGAAGAGTGACCGCTTACTTATTAAGGGAGCCCCCCCATGGCCCCTATTTCAATGCCTGTGGTATTTTGTAAGGAGAACATTCCACAATGAGTTAAAGTCACTTATCCTGGGGCTAACACTTGCATATTGACTGACGTCATTGTGACGGCTGCAATGATGTCAGTTTCAGGTTCCCCTCGCCACTGGGGGGGGAAGAGAGCCTGAAATGAGGGGGGAGGTCCTTCCGACCTATCTGCCTACCAATCGGGAGGAGATTAAGTTAAAAGAAACAGTGCTGGAATGGACAGAGTCCGTCCTTTCCAGCGGTGCATGTCTTTAAACCCTGAGGTGCCGGTCTGCGACCTGGCACCATTCGGGCGCCGGATCGCGGACCTCTCCCAGAAGTGGCTGAAATCTTGGATGTCAGCCAAGCCTCCATGGTTTCCCCCTCCCACTGACATCAAAGCGCATGACGAGATGATGTCAGTATGAGAATTAACCCCTAGCTAGTAAGGGGTTTACCTACGGAAACCCTATGGTGGACATAGGGGCATCCGCAGCAGCTAGCGGTTAATGTTTGGTATCATTGGAAAGGCCAGAGCATGGCCTTTCCAATGATACCAAAAATGACCATGTTAAAGGTAAAAATAATTTTTTAAAAAAAGAAAACATAATAATAATAATAAAAATTTTTTTTTGTTCTTTTATTATTGCAGCACTATTGTTCACATTTCAATTATTATGTGAACAATGATGCTGCACTAACAATTTTTTTTTGGCGGGATTTAGCTAAAATCTTATAATTTCTCAGAAAAGTAAATTAACGTGTTCTCAGTTCTCATTTTTTTAACAAGCGCACCCCATAGAATATATAACCGCAAAGATTCAGATGATAAAAATGTGAAAAAAATTACTTTACACGCTGTAAATGATTGAAATTTTATTGAAAATTCACATTTTCTTACATTTTATGTTATAGCATTCTGGCAGGGCATGACGATTACACATACAAGGCCCTATCCAATCTTCGCGCATACGTTTGAGCCGGCGCAAAAACGCATTAACGCGAGGGGTAAAACCCTTTGTGCTGAACGTCATATTACAATGTCAGCGCAACAAACGCGCGTTAACGTCTACCGCGGGTGAACCTATACCTAACATTGTGAGCGCAAATGCGTTTGTGCGCTGGTACGTGGATGGTATTACAATCTATGCGCAGTTTGTAACGCACAGCCTTTGCGCGCATAATTTTAGCAACTCCTAAAAGCTGGTGTTAATGGCAAATTCTAACAACCTGGCGGAACCCAAATACACCAGCCCAAAAAAAATACGCAGCAAAGTATAGTTACACATTCTACACATACCCAACCAATAAAATGGAGAAGTTGTGCGTGCATTTATTATTGCTGCAGCATATATACTCAGATTGATTTTGACAGGCACAAAAACTTAACATGAGATAAGTGTGGTTCTTAATTCTGATTGGCTGAATCACATGAAAAAAAAGTTCGTACACTGGTTTCTGCACGCAACGTTGCTGCGCGCGCGTTTGTGCGTGTGCATTTTACGCTCGTTATTTTTTGACGGATGAAAAAATGCACGAGGATTGTAATACCACCGTTAAATTTTACGCGCGTTAACGTTTAAGATTCACGCCTTGTAATAGGGCCCCTTGTGTTTAATACAGGCCTTTGCAGAGTGTCACATTTGACACAAACTGTCGCTTTGTCAACGTCTAAATCTTTTCCGACACATGCAAAGCACATTATCTTTCATTATCTTTCTGATACCTGTACATCTTTATGTATATTGAAAAAAGAAAAGAAAATCACTGTATTGTGCAGAACTATTGATATTACTTATTGAGATTATTTCTGCGTGCAACGTTGCTGCGTGCGCATTTGTGCGCATGCATCTTACGCGCGTTATTGCTCGGTAGATGAAAAAATGCGCAAGGATTGTAATTCCAGCAATGATTTACGCGCGTTAACGTTTAACACGTGACGCGCAAATTCACGCCTTGCGCGAGCGATTTATCGCGAAGATTGTAATAGGGCCCATACAGTATCTCACAGAAGTAGTCACTTTTGTTACCAGTGGTTTAGACATTAATGGCTGTGTGTGTTGCGTTATTTTGAGGGGACAGTAAATTTACGCTGTTAAACAAGCTGTACTACTTTATATTGTAGCGAAGTGTGACTTCAGTGTTGACACATGAAAAAATATAATAAAATATTTACAAACATGTGAGGGGTGCACTCACTTCTGTGAAGTTCTGTGAACTCTGCAATCTCGCGAAACGCCGGGCTACAACCTTTGCCGGCGGACACTAGGAGGAAGAAGGCCACCCGTAGGGGCCTGGCAGAGCGCCGTTCAAGCACTGCCCCTCAGACACCGGTCGGCAAGCCAGCCCAGCGCTGGAGTCCGGTATCGGTTGAGATATTGGGGGCATCTGCACGAGTACCAAGTACTCGTGCAGAGCCCGGTATCGGCACCGATACCGATACCAGTATCGGCATCGGTGCATCCCTACTGTATATAGCACAGCACTCTCTCTATCTGTCTCAACAATTAATGTTTCTTTTAAATTCTATAGTTCTCAAAGTATTGTCGTCATAAAGGATAAAACACCACGGCCTGTCATTTTACAGAAAATTAAAACATAGTAAAACAGACAAAAACGAACTTTAAAACAGACAAAATGGAATACAAAGATATTTTTATTTCTAAAATTTGTGATGCAGCTTTTACTTTGCGGTGCAGAACAATGTGAATTCTTCCCGTGTCATATATATATATATATATATATATATATATGTGTATATATACACATTTATATATATATATATATACACACACATTTATATATTTATATATATATATATTACAGTCGCAAGAAAAAGTATGTGAACCCTTTGGGATTACGTGGAGTATTGCAGGAATTGGTCATAAAATGTGCTCTGATCTTCATCTACAGTTGTGTTCAAAATTATTCAACCCCCACTGAAATTGAGTGTTTTGGCCAGTTTGACATTGATTTTGATCATTCAGTCATCTTGCTTACAATTAAATCAAAGAGGCACGTGTAGGTCAGACAAATATAACATAACATTTATAATGAAATAACCACAAATGTCTTTTCTGTGCTCACATCATTATCAGTTTTATTCAACCCCCAAGTGACATTCAATCTTAGTACTTAGTACAACATCCTTTTACAGTTATAACAGCTTTTAAACGTGAAGCATAGCTTGACACAAGTGTCTTGCAGCGATCTACGGGTATCTTCGCCCATTCGTCATGGGCAAAAGCCTCCAGTTCAGTCACATTCTTAGGCTTGCGCACTGCAACTGCTTTCTTTAAGTCCCACCAGAGGTTCTCAATCGGATTTAAGCCAGGTGACTGCGATGGCCACTCCAAATAATAATTTGCTGTATTTTCTTTCCGGGCTGGTGTATTTGGTTTCGGCCAGGACGTTCAGATTTCCCGTTACCACCAGCTTTTAAAAGACGTTAAAATTATGCACGCAAAGGCTGTGCGTTAAATTTTGCGCTAAGATTGTAATACTATCCGCGTACCGGCGCACAAACGCATTTGTGCTCACAATGTTAAGTGTAGGACGCACGCAGTACAGTAAGCTCGCGCAGGTTCACCCGCGTTAACGTTTGCGCGAGGAATGTAATAGAGCCCCTAGTGTCTGATTCTAGACACCGAAAAATGTAAGTGTATTCCTTCTTTTTTTCTGCTATTCACATGTGACTCAATATGCTACACTATGGCACTTTTCTGCTTTATTTGAGGTACACGTGAGCTTATGATGAAAGAAATTCACAAGAAATAGAAGGGACCTCTATTGAAGGAAGCGCTGATTCTACCATCTACCCCTTTTTTGTTCCCTCCGTCAATACCTTCTTTATTTGTATGTTTGCTGTCAAAACAGTGGAATGCACGGCTGTATTAATATAATCTGAATATTATACAGGAAGCAGGCACACACACACAAGGTCTCCAGTCCCAAAGGAAAACGAGGTGAAAGGTGTCAAAAATAATGTCAAAGCCATTCAAAGCTGCCTCATCTAACCGGCTTTCTGCAGAAATAAAAGTCCGTGAAATGCTGGAAACCCGACTTGAGTAAATCGGCGTGTCTGGCTCCCCGAGGGAATAAGAGCGACGCAAGAAACGGCAAACGCTATTCACTCTAAAAGAAAAGAGATTTCAGTGCTTCCGATCTTCCTCCACAATTATGCATTTTTTGCATTAAATCTTCATGAGTTTCATAATCTGTTGCTTTTCATACATTTCAACACCTTCTCCTACCACGGGGCCTTCCATAAATCCACTGCCAGGACCAGGCCCGGACTGGGGCAAAAAATAGACCTGGGCATTATAAATTTAGCGGCCCAATTCTGTCTACCACTATACAGAAACACACACACGTATATACAGTTGTGTTCAAAATTATTCAACCCCCACTGAAATTGAGTGTTTTGGCCAGTTTGACATTGATTTTGATCATTCAGTCATATTGCTTACAATTAAATCAAAGAGGCACGTGTAGGTCAGACAAATATAACATAACATTTATAATGAAATAACCACAAATGTCTTTTCTGTGCTCATATCATTATCAGTTTTATTCAACCCCCAAGTGACATTCAATCTTAGTACTTAGTACAACATCCTTTTACAGTTATAACAGCTTTTAAACGTGAAGCATAGCTTGACACAAGTGTCTTGCAGCGATCTACGGGTATCTTCGCCATTCGTCATGGGCAAAAGCCTCCAGTTCAGTCACATTCTTGGGCTTGCGCACTGCAACTGCTTTCTTTAAGTCCCACCAGAGGTTCTCAATCGGATTTAAGCCAGGTGACTGCGATGGCCACTCCAAAATGTTCCAGCCTTTAATCTGCAACCATGCTCTAGTGGACTTGGAGGTATGCTTGGGATCATTGTCCTGTTGAAAGGTCCAACGTCTCCCAAGCCTCAGGTTTGTGACGGACTGCATCACATTGTCATCCAATATCTCCTGGTACTGAAGAGAATTCATGGTACCTTGCACACGCTGAAGCTTCCCTGTACCTGCAGAAGCAAAACAGCCCCAAAGCATGATTGACCCCCCGCCATGCTTCACAGTAGGCAAGGTGTTCTTTTCTTCATAGGCCTTGTTCTTCCTCCTCCAAACATAGTGTTGATCCATGGGCCCAAACAGTTGTAATTTTGTTTCATCAGTCCACAGAACACTATCCCAAAACTTCTGTGGTTTGTCCACATGACTTTTGGCATACTGCAGTCGACTCTTCTTATTCTTTGGAGACAGCAAGCGGGTGCGCCTGGGAGTTCTGGCATGGAGGCCTTCATTACGCAGTGTGCGCTGTATTGTCTGAGCTGAATCTTCAGTACCCACATCTGACAAATCTTTTCTCAGTTCCTCAGCAGTCACACGGGGACTTTTCTCCACTCTACGCTTCAGGTAGCGCACAGCAGTCGAAGTCAGCATCTTCTTTCTGCCATGACCAGGTAGCGTTTCAACAGTGCCCTTTGCCTTGAATTTGCGAATGATGCTTCCTATGGTCTCTCTTGGTATGTTTAACATCTTTGCAATCTTCTTATAGCCATTGCCCTTCCTGTGAAGAGTAATCACCTCTTCTCTTGTCTTCCTGGACCATTCTCTTTACTTCACCATGTTTGTAACCACACCAGTAAATGTCTAGAAGGAGCAGTCATTTTAAAGCTGCCTAATTTGTGCTTATTATGCTTTATTGCTGCTCCGTAACATCCACAGGTGTTTTCAATACCTGATTGAAAACACTTGAATGAACCTCTGTTCTTCAGAGTGGTAGTCTTTAAGGGGTTGAATAATTGTGTCAATGAAGAATTCACAAAATAAACATTTACTACTGTATTACAAAACCTATTGATGTCATTTTAGTTGCATATGGTTCTTTAAAAAGTCCTTGTAGGATTTCTTTCTGAATACAATGACAAATGTACACTAAATTCCCTAAAACCCTTTCCAGCATTGGGGGTTGAATAATTTTGAACATAACTGTAAGTCACAACAATTTGAAAAACACAGTCTGCTTAAAATAATATGTAGCGCTCACTCCCGGAGGAGCCGCTGAAAATGAACCACGGGTCAGTCTCCCCGCACTAGGGAATAAATATACTCCTACACAGTTGTGGGTTTTTATCATTTAAATAGTTTACTAAAATAATAGGCAGATGTTGAGATACGGTATTCACAGATATTATTACAGTACTTTCGTATTGCGGTAAAACGCGTAGCGGAAAAGAACCGAAACACGAGGCGTCGTATTTCGGAAAATAAAATATCCGTAACCGAACATAAAAGAAATGCAATTGCACGAATATTTAGAAAAAGGACACGTAGCGGAACCCCAGAATATACAATCTCTTCGTATCACGGTAAACGCGCAGCGGAAAGAGAAAAATATATTTCGGAACGTATCTTTAACCCCCGTTCCGATTCGTAACAAAATGAGTCCTGCACAGGTTAAGTCCCGGAATGTAAAAGGTGTGTATGTGTGTAAGGTACCCGGGTACTGTTCAACTGGCCAGTGAATTTACTTAAGAAATGTCTTCGACTAGTCAAGTTGGGGCCCTGTGGACTTTAAAGAGAAAACAGCAGCGTGCTCTTTGTATTATAAACGGCCTTGGAGGCCTCTCACCCATCCGCCGGTTGCTTTAGGCTCCGCTGACCCAGGACGTCTCTCCGCTGGATTTTTGACTGGGGATACTAGCGGCCGGATCCGTTGTCTGACTTCCCGTAGCTTGTCCACGACCTTTCCTCAGCTCACCGCCTGCTCTCTGTACCCGATCAACTTGCGGTGACTCCTTACTCGAGGTCTTCGGTTGGTTCTCTTGCGGCTGAATGACCCGGTAACAGAACTGACAGGTCTCACTTGCTCTCCGCCCTAGGCCCTCTCACAAAGTATGGCACTGCGTCTGCTCTCTCTCGTTTCCTGGCGCGCTCTGGCGCGTTCTCCACGAGGCAGAGGATGTAAGTGTCCAGTCCCCACCCACTTCCTGTCTTCTTGCAAAGCATGCCGGGCATTGTAGTCCCAATGTCCAGTGTCTCTGATCGCGATAGTCTCCATCTTGTGGCCAAAAATAAGTACTGCCACAGCAAGATTTTAACACAGCGCTACACTCTCCCCCTCCTAGAACTCTTGGGTCTCTCAAGGAGGTACAACAGTTACATTACATTTCCACAATATTTGAATACAGTTAACATAACATGTACAGGTTCAGCAGCATACATGCAGTGGGTTAGGAACACTTCCTCAAGTTGACTCATATTTTGGGCTACCTCAGCTAGCATAGCAGACACTTCGGGCAACCTCCGCACCGTGGTGATAGCCTCTTCAGTGCTATGTCCTGGTGAGTCGTAGGTGAGTCGTTGGGGCGGTCGAACAGAGCGTTTTGGTTCTGGCTCAATCAGTTCCTCTTCAGGTGGAAGTACTATAGGCGTTGGCTCAATCCTTCTCTCTATCACTGGAGCAGACGTTTCTTCAGAGTATGATCCCTCCAGTGAAGGCATAGAACTATAATCACCTGAATAAGCCTCCGGAGCTACCGGGATCCCCACAGCCTCAGGGACCTCCAGCTGAAATTCAAGAGGCTCAGGGATTTCAACAGTCTCAGGGACTTCTAGCAGAAATTCAGGAGCTTCAGGCCTCAAGTTACTCTCCCACCGTTCAGGGACAACGACAACCTCTTCAGGCTCCGGCGAGCGCATCCAATCTAGACAATAACTCTCTTCTTCACTATCTCTTTCACTCTCTTCGGCAACCCGGGTCTGTTGAGACCGAGTAACAGGAGGCAAACATGGAACAGGCGGATTTGGCCGAGGCAATTCGTCCCCAACTGGCATCCTCACAGCCTCTCTCAAAGGTAACAAATGATTCCGGTGCCAGTTCTTGAGAGGCCCAGCCTTTCCATCCGGGCGAATCTGATACACTGGTAGACCCGGCAGTTGTTTGCAGACAATGTAAACCTGGGAACTCCACCTATCCGCCAACTTGTGTCTCGCAGCAGCACCCAAGTTCTTCAATAGACCCTATCACCGGGTTGTAGATCTTGTATTCGGACTTTCAAGTCATAGTTCCTCTTGTTTCTTTGTTCCCTGTTTCCTGAGGTCAACCGGCCTGTTCAAATGCAGAAGCCAAATTCTTTCGAAGTCTATCCACGTAGTTTCTATGGGAAGCTACTGATGTCTGGTCTAGAGATAACCCAAATGCCAAATCAACCGGCAGTCGAGCCTCTCTTCCGAACATAAGATGGTACGGTGAGTATCCAGTTGCATCGCTCTCCGTACTGTTATATGCATGCACCAGAGTAGCTATGTGCCGACTCCAACTCTGCTTCTCCACATTCGACAAGGTCCCCAGCATGTTTAGCAGTGTGCGATTAAACCTTTCAGGCTGAGCATCACCTTGAGGATGGTATGGCGTGGTTCGGGTCTTTTGGATTCCCAACAGCTCTAACAACTGCCCCACCAGTCTGCTTTCAAAGTCTCTACCCTGATCAGAGTGTTTCCTCCTTGGCAGTCTGTAGTGAACAAAGAACTTTTCCATCAACACCTTGGCTACAGTCGGAGCGCGTTGATCTTTTGTGGAAAAAGCTTGGGCGTAATGGGTGAAATGATCAGTCACTATTAGAATGTTCCCTTGCCCACTAGCATCCGGCTCTAAGCACAAGAAGTCAATGCACACCAAATCCATGGGTCCCTGGCTCTGCAGATGGCTCATTGGAGCAGTTCGGGTCGGTAGAGTCTTCCTCTGAATACACCTTAGACAGGAGTGACAATAGCTTTCCACTTCAGCTCTCATGCAAGGCCAATAGAACCTATCTCACACCAGCTTAAAAGTTCTTTCAGCACCCAAATGTCCATGCTCATCATGTAGTGATCGCAACACACTCTCCCTATGTTTAGTAGGGAGGAATAACTGTTGAATCTCTTCAGCGCTAGTTGAGGGGCCCCTTCGGTAGACCACCCCATCCAACATCTTTAACCGCTCCCACTCTTTGTAGACCAATCTGGCTCCACTCGGGGAGTTGGTTAACAAAATCTCTCGCTGGTTTGCAGACAGGGCCTTTATGGTCAAGGCAATTAAAGGGTCTCTGGCCTGATCCACTTTCAGGTCCTGTCTCGAAAAGGTAGGTAAACTTTCATCCCTTAACTGCGTAGGGTTACAGTAGAACTCAGGAACAGCCGCAGCCATAACTCCTATGGCCTCCGCTTCAATCCCTCCTTTGACCCGGCGCTCTGTTCCTTGACACAAAGGTTGCACCCCGTCTGGAGTCAACTGAGTCCATTCTGTAGTGTAGGGTCTTCTCGACAACGCATCAGCATCTCGATTATTCACCCCAGGGCGATACTTCAGGCTGATCCGAAACCCTGACAGAGCGGCCAACCACCGATGTCCCGTTGCGTCCAGTTTTGCGGTAGTAAGGATGTAGGTAAGAGGATTGTTATCCGTCTTGATCACGAACTCAGCTCCATACAGATAGTCTTTCAACTTGTCTACCACTGCCCACTTCAAGGCTAGGAACTCCAGCTTGTGAGTAGGATAGTTCTTCTCTGAAGGCGTAAGGCTCCGGCTCACGTACGCTACAGGCCTCAGCAATCCACCATACTCCTGATATAGGACTCCTCCCAGACCTTCTCGGCTGGCATTCACATGTAGTTCATACGGCTTGTGAGGGTCCGCATAGGCCAAAACAGGAGCTCGGGTTAGACTCTCTTTCAGCTTTACGAAAGCTCCTTCACATTGACTGGTCCATTCACCTTGTATAGACTCTCGAGCTTTCCTTGGCCCCGGAGCTGACGGATTTTTGTCAGAGACCTTGCAGCCTTCTTCTGTGGTTTCCTTCTGCAGGAGTTTGTTCAGTGGTTGAGCTATTTTCGCGAATCCTCCCACAAATCTGCGATAGTATGAACAGAATCCCAGAAAAGATCTAAGTTCAGTGACGTTCCGGGGTCTAGGCCAAGAAGCTACGGCCTCCAACTTCCGAGGATCTGTCGAAACACCTTCTGCTGAGACCACATGTCCTAGATACGTAACAGACGGTAGACAGAATTGGCATTTCTCCAGAGACAGTTTCAGCCCCTCTTCATGGAGCCTCTTCAAGACCTTCTCCAGACGTTGTTCATGTTCTTCCAGAGTCTTCCCAAACACAATTATGTCATCCAGGTACACTAAGACTTCGATTAAATTCATATCCCCGACTGTCTTCTCCATCAACCGTTGGAACGTGGCTGGAGCCCCCGTAAGGCCTTGAGGCATTCTGTTGAATTCAAAGAACCCTAGTGGACAGATGAATGCAGTTTTCTCCTTGCATGGGTATCTGGTGATATCCGCTTCGCAGGTCTAGTACACTAAACCACTTTGCTCCAGACAAACACTGTAGGGCATCTTCTATCCGAGGAGTGGCATATTGATCGGGGATGGTTCTTCGGTTCAATGTGCGGTAGTCTATACATAGGCGGACAGAACCATTTTTCTTCCGGACCAACACTATGGGAGATGCATATGGACTCCTGGACTCTTGAATCACCTTGGTTCTCTGCAATTCATTCAGTTGCTCTTGCAGATCATCCAAGTCTCCCAGCGGAACTCGCCTTGATCTTTCACGAAACGGCTTGTCTTCCTGTAACCGAATGCGGTGCTCAGTACTCTTTGCTAGGCCCACATCGAACTCATCTTTCGAGAACAATTCCTTCCACTTTAGGACTTGAGACTGAAGACGTTTCTTCCACTCAGGTGAAATGGGAGCGTCTTTGGGGTAGAATCTTTCATCTGGAATCTCTTTATCCACTCCCCCTCCTAAATCGGTAGAGAGGGGTGTAGCAGACTCTACTTGCCCGATAGGCATTCGTGCTTTAAGGACTACTGGAGAATCCGTCACATTGCACACGCTGACTGAGACTCTTCCTCGTGTTCTCTTCAGAGCTTTGGTGGAGATTATTTCAGGGATTACTTTGACTCCGGTTTCACTCCCATGATTAAAATCGGTTCCCAGCACCACATAGGGACCGGCTTGCGATCCGTTCAACTTGACTGAAGCCCAGAAGCTCGCTACTTCTCCTGCTTGCAGAACCTTCTCTGTTCCACCCAGTCTCCACAGTCTTCCCACCTCGGCAGGTGCCTTTCGTTCTTCGACCATCCTCTGATAGACCGGACGTAACATTGGGTGTACTCCTTGAGTTGAACCTTCTTCCAACACAATAGGCGTCAGGAGACGCCGCACTAGGTCAGTATTCGTCCCCACTATCAGGGAGCTTCTGTTCGCACCCGAGGGTCGAGGACACACAATAGCCAATGCATCACAACCCCCAGACTGCCCGATGACTTCAGATCCGATCTCCAACTTCACTTGCAGGTACCCGTCATAAGGGAGTTTCTCAGTGCCGATACCCCATATTTCCAAATCCTTCAATTCTTGCAGAGGAATGTGCTTTAAGTGTTTCTCGTAAAAGTCTCTGTAGATCAATGTCACTTGAGCCCCTGAATCTAACAGGGCTTTGGTGTAGACTCCTTCCACTTGGATTGGCACAATAGGAGAAGGACCTATCAGTTGGTCAGGAAACTTGGTGGCGGCATCCGGACACTTAGACCCAGTTTGCTGTACCCTGGCCTTTTTCTTGGCCCGTGCAGGTTTTGGGTGTGCATTGCTTCCCCATGACGTAGACCCGGATGCTAAGGGAGTGACTCTTTCAGTCCTGGCAGGCTCCACAGTTGGTTCGGCTTTGGGCCTTCTCGCCCTCTTAGTCTTTGCTTGGTTTCTGGAGCGGGGTTCAACCTTCGGGCACTTAGGTTGCTCCTTCACTTGTGCCCTCTGGCGTTTCCCGCCAGTGAGGTAGATAACAGTCCTTCTAGGGCTTTCAACAGTCCCTCGACTCTATCCCTCTCAGGCTTTTGGCCTTTGCACTGTGCGCGGAAATGGCCCATTTCTCCACAACCAAAACATCTCTTCTTAGAGAGTGGAGACGTAGTTGCTTGTTGGGATTTTGTTAAAGGACTTGGACCAGACGTCACAGCAGCTCCCGTCGTCTGCATATCTGTGAGGAATTTCTGCATTTCTGCCTGCATTTCGGTCACCTTCATCAACACTCGGCACAGTTCCGCGTGCGCTTGTTGCAATTCAGCTTGAGCTTCCTGTACTTCCTTGACGGTCTTGGACAATTCACCACGTCCAGAGAGGTTCGATTCCTTGGCAGCCCTCTCTGTAGATTTAAAAACGACTAGGTGCTCTTGTTCGTCCTCGTCCGATCCATAAGTATCTAGAGAATCGCTTTCAGGCTGCAGACCGTCGCTATGTCTCACAGGTTGTGCATAAGCCCTTTCCCCCCGCCTGAAGGATTTCTCTTCCAGTAAAGCCTCTTCTTCTCGTACAACTCGGATCAGTTCCAGGTACTTCAATTCTTGGTTACCTGCTCTGCTTCTCAGCTGCATCATTACTGGATCTAGAGGTTGAGAGCCCCTCAGGATCTGTTTTATTCGGATCTTATCTACTTCGGCCGGTTTGGCTCCTTTCTTGAGGAGTATCTGGTGTAGAATCTTATCTAGGCGCCTCATGTACTCGGTCATCCTTTCACCTCTTCTCTGATAGGTGTGTTCGTACTGATATACCAGTTCGGCCGCCTTTTCGGTTCGCCCAAAAACTTCTTCAAGAACGTTTAAGTAATCTAAAGCAGTACAATCTTTTCTGCTCAGTTTTAGGTTTCTCACCGCTTCTGACGCAGGTCCCTTTAAACTCTCGGTGATCCTTTGCTTTTTCTGGGCCTCAGGGACGTCCCACTCATCCAGAGCCTGCATCGCCTGTTCCACCCATTCTTCAAAGGTTTCTTCTCCCGCCGGAGTTGGTACGTTTCCTGTAAAATTTCTTAGCCGTCGATAACCGAAGTTAGTGTGAGGAGGGCTTGTTTTCTGACATTTAGCCAGTAGATCTCCAATAGCCACGATAAATTCAGGCCCGATCATGGCCAACGGACTAGGCGCGGGAACACTTGCGGATTCGCCACGTGGCGCACTTGGCTGAATTAGTTGGACTTCCACCTCATCGGCCAGTTTCACGCTCGCGCCCTGAAAACATGGTGGAACACCCTTTCTCCACTCGAGAAGAACATACGTGTGAGAAGTATCTGGGTTTTTATTAATGTCCAGTATTAACCCCCGATGATCTGGTGCTAGCGTGGCCACGGCCTGGCGGATCTGCTCTTCGGCCCAAGTGTCTGCGGGAATATCCATGACTATACAACATTCTAACTGACTACTGTGCTCCTCACACCATTCGGCAACAGTGTCTGGATCCATATTTAACCCTTTAGATGCGGTTTTTCCAGAGACTGAATCCCGGAAACGAGCCCCCACGTGTAGCGCTCACTCCCGGAGGAGCCGCTGAAAATGAACCACGGGTCAGTCTCCCCGCACTAGGGAATAAATATACTCCTACACAGTTGTGGGTTTTTATCATTTAAATAGTTTACTAAAATAATAGGCAGATGTTGAGATACGGTATTCACAGATATTATTACAGTACTTTCGTATTGAGGTAAAACGCGTAGCGGAAAAGAACCGAAACACGAGGCGTCGTATTTCGGAAAATAAAATATCCGTAACCGAACATAAAAGAAATGCAATTGCACGAATATTTAGAAAAAGGACACGTAGCGGAACCCCAGAATATACAATCTCTTCGTATCACAGTAAACGCGCAGCAGAAAGAGAAAAATATATTTCGGAACGTATCTTTAACCCCCGTTCCGATTCGTAACAAAATGAGTCCTGCACAGGTTAAGTCCCGGAATGTAAAAGGTGTGTATGTGTGTAAGGTACCCGGGTGCTGTTCAACTGGCCAGTGAATTTACTTAAGAAATGTCTTCGACTAGTCAAGTTGGGGCCCTGTGGACTTTAAAGAGAAAACAGCAGCGTGCTCTTTGTATTATAAACGGCCTTGGAGGCCTCTCACCCATCCGCCGGTTGCTTTAGGCTCCGCTGACCCAGGACGTCTCTCCGCTGGATTTTTGACTGGGGATACTAGCGGCCGGATCCGTTGTCTGACTTCCCGTAGCTTGTCCACGACTTTTCCTCAGCTCACCGCCTGCTCTCTGTACCCGATCAACTTGCGGTGACTCCTTACTCGAGGACTTCGGTTGGTTCCATCTGCAGCAACTCTGGAACTTGGAGGGCTCCTTCTCTTGCGGCTGAATGACCCGGTAACAGAACTGACAGGTCTCACTTGCTCTCCGCCCTAGGCCCTCTCACAAAGTATGGCACTGCGTCTGCTCTCTCTCGTTCCCTGGCGCGCTCTGGCGCGTTCTCCACGAGGCAGAGGATGTAAGTGTCCAGTCCCCACCCACTTCCTGTCTTCTTGCAAAGCATGCCGGGCATTGTAGTCCCAATGTCCAGTGTCTCTGATCGCGATAGTCTCCATCTTGTGGCCAAAAATAAGTACTGCCACAGCAAGATTTTAACACAGCGCTACAAATACATCACAAACATTATATGTTTTCATGTGTTTATTGAACATAACATGAAAAAATTCAAAGTGCAGGGTGGAAAAGTATGTGAACCCCTAGCCTAATGACTTCTCCAAGAGCTAATTGGAGCCAGGAGTGAGCCAACCTTGAGTCCAATCATTGTGATATTATTGGATGTGTTGCTGAAAGCGGTCCTGCCCTTTAAAAACACACACCAGTTTTGGGTTTACTGGTTTCAAGAAGCACTGCCTGATGTGAACCATGCCTCGCAGAAAAGAGCTCTAAGAAGACCTGCGATCAAGAATTGTTGACTTGCATGAAGCTGGAAAGGGTTACAAAGGTATCTCCAAAAGCCTTTATGTTCATGTGTCCACGGTAAGACAGACTGTCTACAAATGGAGAAAGTTCAGCACTGTTGCTACTCTCCCTAGGCGTGGTCGTCCTGTAAAGATGACTGCAAGAGCACAGCGCAGAATGCTTAATGAGGTAAAGAAGAATCCTAGAGTGTCAGCTAAAGACTTACAGAAATCTCTGGCACATGCTAACATTTTTGCTGACACATCTACAATAAGGAAAACATTAAACAAGAATGGAGTACATGGGAGGACACAACAGAGGAAGCCATTGCTGTCCAAAAAGAATATTGCAGCACGTTTGAAGTTTGCAAAAGAGCACCTGGATGTTCCACAGCACTACTGGAAAAATATTCTGTGGACAGATGAAACCAAAATTCAGTTGTTTGGAAAAAACACACAACACTATGTGTGGAGAAAAAAAGGCACAGCACACCAACATCAAAACCTCATCCCCACTGTAAAACATGGCGGAGGGAGCATCATGGTTTGGGGCTGCATTGCTGCCTCAGGGCCTGGACGGATTGTTGTCATTGATGGAAAAATGAATTCCAGAGTTTTGCAGGAAAACGTAAGACCATCTGCCGCCAACTGAAGCTCTGCAGAGGATGGGTGATGCAACAGGACAATGACCCAAAGCATACCAGTAATTCAACAAAAGAATGCCTTCAACAAAACAAAATACGCCTTCTGGAGTGGCCCAGTCAGAGTCCTGACCTCAACCCGATTGAAATGCTGTGGCATGACCTTAAGAGAGCGATTCACACCAGACATCCCAAGAATATTGTTACACTGAAACAGTTTTGTGAAGAGGAGTGGTCCAAAATTACTCCAGATCGTTGTGTAGGTCTGATCTGCAACTACAGGAAACGTTTGGTTGAGGTTATTGCTGCCAAAGGAGGGTCAACCAGTTATTAAATCCAAAGGTTCACATACTTTTTCCACCCTGCACTGTGAATGTTTACATGTTCTGTTCAATAAAAACATGAAAACATATAATGTTTGTGTTGTATTATTTTAAGCAGACTGTGTTTTTCAAATTGTTGTGACTTAGATGAAGATCAGAGCACATTTTATGACCAATTCATGCAAAACTCCACGTAATCCCAAAGGGTTCACATACCTTTTCTTGCCACTATATATTCTTCTCTGATATTATTTATTGCGAGCTAATTATCTGAAAATAAATTTTTCAAAGGGGACTGTCTGACATGAAAAGCAAATAATCCAAAGTGCTCTGAGCAATGTGATTCAACTCTCTATTAAATAAATGCACACACCTGTGTGAAATCATCACTTTAACCCCTTACGGCCAAAAGGCATTCTGCCAGTAAATAATAAAGATTATTTAATTCTTATATTGACCTGATATTTATGAGGATGACACAGACTGCAACAAGTCCGTGCACATGGAGCTGCCCCAATGCATCCTTCTCATAACAGTGATTGTAAGCTCCTATGAGCAGGGCCCTCTACACCTGCCCCTATGCCTCCTTCCCATGTGATAACAGTGATTGTAAGCTCCTATGAGCAGGGCCCTCTACACCTGCCCCAATGCCTCCTTCCCATGTGATAACAGTGCTCTTTATTTGTTGCATGTTACAGCTAAAGTATTAATAAAGTCTTTGCACAGAAGAATCGCAGTAATCTACCCTTTGCTTTCAGCCTCTCTGCTGGAAATGCACTTGCAGCAATACCATGATTTATGAAAGCGTGTATGAGGTCAGTGAGAAGAACTCCTATAATATTGTGTAATATGTCGCATGTTGTTAATTCACAGCGGGTTCACCACACATTCAGCGCCAAACAGGCATGGCAACACCGAAGCATACGCACAATGCTGGTTGTAACTTAATACAGCGTGGCAATGAATATTCCAGCACTCTTTGACACAATGCATTCTTTTATATGATCATGTCTTTAAAATATTAGAATATATATATATATATATAGTGTGTTTATTATTGCAGAGCCACCTGCACATCACAGCAATTCAATGAATTGCATCCCAGAGCTCCTGTGCCACATTCCCCATATGCAGCAAGGAATTCTGGGTAGGATATGCAAATGACGTCTGTCTCACTTTTATGCATCCTGGGTCTGTTATTACACAGAACCCTAAAATCAATGCTATGCCACACTATGGCTTTGTAGCAGAGATAAGGTTATGCAACTGGTCGAAGCCACTGCTAGGACAGTGCTGTTTCCGGTTTGTTGGACCCTCATCAGCAGGAGCTAGGCATGATGACCAGTTGCAGTGGATGCTTGGGACCCGTAGGGTAAATCAGTGCTTACAAGGGTTGTGGCGGAGGACAAAAAGTGAGATAAAAAGCCTCCACGCTATAATTAGTTATGTTTATTATTGCAGAAGCCACTTGCACATCACAACAAGTGATATATTTGTAATTTATTATACACTGCCTGGCCACAAAAAGTCACCACCTGGATTTAACTAAGCAAAGGGATGTGAGCCTTCCACTGGATAATTACTGCAGTCATAAATATGTTTCAGCTGGCAAAAAAAGGAGGTCAGCTGACCAGGGCCAGATTTATAATTAGTCAAAGTAGGCATGTGGCTACAGGTGCCCACCACAGAAGGGTGCCTTGCTTTGTGAAAAAAACAAAAACATATACAGTTGACAATCATTTAGACCCCTGTATCTCAGGAACCCTACAGGCTAGAGAAGTGTTTCCCAAACCTGTCCTCAGGACTCTCAGCCTCGCCAAGTTTGCCAGATATCTGAAGCAGAGCACAGGTGATATGATTTGCTGCTCAGTGATTGCAGGATTCAGTCTGCTTTTCCCCAAGGTGATCTGCAAAATCTGGCCTGGTTGAGGTTCCCGAGGACAGGTTTGGGAAACACTGGGCTAGAGGGACACCTAAGGTGTCATTAGAAAGACCAGGTTATGGCCTTTTCCAGTGCAGTGGTACCAAACATGACCAGCTTTATTTAAAAATAAAATAACAAATACATAAAAGTTATTTTCTTTTTCTTTTTTCGACACAGCTCTGGCACCGCGTGAAATGACAGAAGACCAGAAGGCCCCTCCGGACCACAGCAGCCATTGGACCGTACTCCGACCTCCGGGGGGAGAAAGGAGCGCATCCAGTGCTAAGTTGGCCAGGGCGGGGGCGGATCCTCCTGGGCCACTGAGATACCTTTCTCACGCAGGAGAAGCCTCACAGGATCACACCTCCAACGGCTCCAGTTCAGTCCCAGCAACATCCAGCAGTGCCGGGTCCTCTCTGCTGCACCAACCAGCCTCCCGCCTGTCGAAAACCCACAGTGCCCGAAACTCCACCACCAGCTCCACCAGGAACCCCCTTGCAAGTGACAATGAGTCAGGGTCAGCCATCAGCGCAGAGCGGGAGGATAGTTGGATGGACATGACGCAGGAGGTGGAATTGCCAGAGTACGGCAGCACAGCCTGTCATACCCCTATCCCTAGTGCGCCGGACCCCTCCAGAGTTCGCCGCTCGAGACGCCTACATAGAGCCATTAATGTGCAGCCCATTGCCGGAGTGAGCCTGTTTGCGGAGCCCTTCGCGCATGTGCGATCAGAACCTACACAAACTTCAGCCGCGGGTTCTACTGCGCATGCGCGCCTGCCTCCGGGAACCCCTCCCTGGCGTCTGACGTCACAGTCACGCACTTAGGAGCGCCAAACTATAAAACCCTAGATAACATATGCGACAGTGTTCTAGTATCGTTAGGATTTCCCAAAAGCTGTATCTCAGAGACTTTCATCATACTAAAGACCCGGAATACCACTTGACTATCCACCTGCGAATCCCCTTCAACTGTACTGCGATTCCTGGACTATTAATGCTGACCTGGCTTGCCTCCTGACTTATGCATCCTTGATTATCCCTTTAACTGTGCCGTGAATCCTGGACTATTAACAACGCCGGACCAGCTGAATTCTGCTTCCTGGTTGCAGTGTATCAAGGTCGTGCTGCATCTGCTATTGGGTTCTACGAACAGTAAGTTCAATCCTTTCCTTATCTAACACAGCCAAGGAGTACGCCACCCAGCAGTAAGCTGTACCCTAGGGAGCAGGGTCAGGAAGGCTGATGCCGCCTGGTAGGCCGCAAAGATGGCTGCCAAGGTAGGCCTCAACCGGGGGGTCTGAGGACCAAAACAGACACCCACACTGCCAAGGGAGCTCGCAGTCTGGTCCCACACCCACTCCCCAACTCAAAGGTGCGGGATCCACAGGGAGGGGTTCCAAAGCAGACGGGGGGATGCCAAAACATAAATATTAAAAGAAGTCAGCAAGAGAGCACAGCAAAGTGCATCCACTCCCGTCTGTAGTCAGCTCCGCCCTCATGAGACATCATTTTCACACATGGATTGGCCACCACACAGTCCAGAAATTAACCCCATTGAGAATCTTTGGGATAATGTGCTGGAGAAGACTTTACGCAGCGCCGCGACTCTCCCATCTTCAATACAAGATCTTGGCCACAAATTAATGCCACTCTGGACCCTAATAAATGCTGTGACATCGCATGTGCTTATCGACACGATGACACGGCGAATACGTGCAGCAATAACAGCAAAATGCCGGTGCAACCAAATATTACAGCTAGTGACTATTTTTGGCCAGGTAGTGGCATCTACCTACATAAATAACTTTGGCAGAAACTACAGTGGAAACAAAGATGGGAGAACCATTGAAAACTACCATAAGAACTACGCCAGACAACTTCAACAAAAACTACAATGGAAAGAATGTTGAAAACTGTATGGAGAGAGAACTATGAAGGAGGAAGTTCCCCGTAAAATCACCGGGACTACCTTGAATGTCAACGAACTAACCTCACTGTTTAATGACATAAAGGTCACTCAGCAAATGGGGATCAATGACTTTACACATAAACTGATAAAAAAAAAATGCAAGTTCTTTAAGATATAGTCAATATATATTTTTAAAAAAATAGTACGGAACAGGAAACAATTACTAAATAAATTAGGTCAAAATTAAACTTAAAATGTGAGACTATTTATCATGCCGAGTTATTATTTCATAAATTGTTGGAATACATCATGTATAAACTTAACTTCGATATGATTTTTTTTTTCTGCTTTGTAAATTACGTCCCACTTTTGATATTTATAGAAAATGAATCATCTGATAAATGATGTAATTTTCCTTAAAGATGACTGACACAATGTGCGTATTGTAAAAATGCTCGGAGCTAAATGACAGTTGCACAATGCAGACGGATATCTCTATACATTTGACGTTTTAATAAAGATCTGCCATGGAGCCACTTTTCTGGCATTATAATACGGCATATTACTGAATCATATTATCCATTGTGGCAAGTTATAGTCAAAGAAAATTATATTTCTGCGCAGATGTTATAGTGGTGTGTTATGTATATCTCTTTTTTAGCCGTTACGCTGTTGGATTATAACCTACAACAGGACTCAAAATTTCCACTCGCCTGCTCGCCTTTGGCGAGTGGAAATTACATGAGGGCGAGTAGGAATGCAGAGGCAGGGCAGGATAAGGGGTTAGGTGGGGCAACTAGTGGCGAGTAACTCTTAAGGCCTGGCTAGTAGCTTGGGACTTGAAATTTTGAGCCCTGACCTACAACATACAGCTATGTGGGGCTCTATTGCGTAGCTGTTGCTAATGTAGCGTCTCGATATGTAATCATTAGGATAAGTAAGTTTACCGTCCGGCATCGATATTCTGATCTTGACGCTACAGTCGGGTGAAAAGGTTTTGCGACTCGCAGCTTGCGCGAGTTTACTGTACATAAGCGTCTCCTATACCTAACATGAGGAGCGCAAAAGTACGTTAGCATTTTGGCAAGTGAGGTATTACAAAGTGCTGGTGATAAATACCGTCAGGACACAAAAGCAAAGATTTTAACATCTCCTAAAAGCTGGTGCTAAAGGATTCTGCAAATGAAGAAAGTACATTTAACATTAAAGCCCTCCCTCCATTAAGTCCCATACTCCCCTCTCCTATCGCTGTGAAAAAAGTGGCTCGATCCACTGCTTTTTCTCTCGGGAGCAGAGTGAGACTGGGAACAAATAGTTCCTGGTCTCGCTCCGTGGTCACTCCATGGTACAGCGCAATCTCGTGAGAGCGGGGGTGCGCAGAGCTTGCGGCAATGCTCCATGGCGTGCTATGGCCTCCAGGAGCTGATATTCACTGCGGCGAGAAAAGGGCTACTGCGGGTATCAGGAAACTTAGTGCTGCGCCCCTGAGATAGCGCCTTCCCCAGAATAGGACATGGAAAGGAAAATCTGCAAATGCACATTATCCTGTTTAACGTCTACATGTTAGCGTCCACTATGGAATAGGGACCTTGGTTTTTTGTTAAGGGGTTACAAGCTGATAGATCAGTATGATGTACTGTACTTTAGCAATATTTTAATAGTCTCGTTGCATTGCACCGCAAATGCAGTAACTCAGAAGACAGCACTATATGCATGGCATGGTGTTCTAAGATATGGACCATGTGGTCTACTTATATTTTGCTAAAAGTGTACTGGCTGTCCATTAGAAATTTGAGATATGTGTTTTGAGGTAACTTAATGCAGTAAACCTTTTTTATTTTACAACTTCCAGTGGAGTTTTGTAAGTTTTTGTAGTTACTAATCTGTCTGCTCTTCACATGGAGGCAGCCATGTTTTTTGTTTCCACTCTTTCATGGGAGGGATTCAATGTCCAGGCTTTGTAACTGAAGGCTAAGCCAGTTATGACTCTGAAGGGAAGGGGTGTTGAAATTACAAGGATACTTATAATATTAACTCTGAAAGGCTGAAAAGGTCCCCCCCCCAGGCTACTGGCTATCTGCAATGCAAATAACCATACCCTTACAAATATTTATATAACACCTCCCTTTCCCTCAAAAAAACTAATTTCTTTAGCCAATGGATTGGATCCAAACATGGATGAATGTCAGCTCCGATCTATCCTTCCGCGCAAGCGCTACGGAACTTGCATACGTAAAGTATTTGTGGAAATAGCATTTCCTAACCTAAGCTTCTTGTGTAGGAGCACAAATTTTGCAGAAAAGCTTCAGAGACTTCTGTGTTCAGCAGCCCCTGATCCAAAGAGGAGGAGCTGCGCACGGCGATGGACGAAAGGTGAGTAACTTCACCTAAAATAAAAAAAAAATACTAAAAAATATTTGGGAAGAGGCTGTCAGCTGACAGGTTTAAGTGAATTAAATAAATATAATTGACCCTAGATATGCCTGCTAGTCATCAAGATCTAATGATGTGTGAGCATCAGAATGCTTGCCGGGCAGAGCTGGGCAGACTCCCCTTACTTCTTGCAGTACAGAAGAGGGCGCTGTCATACTGGGACCATCTAAACATCAGCAGCCTCAACTCATACCACCATAAAGCCCTACTGGCCAACAAGGACCACCACAAACCATGTGGGCTGCAACAACTCATATCCACCCTGATCATCCAAAGCCTCCATGAATGCAACCTGACAAAATATCAAATAAAGGCCCTAATTAATGATTCCAGGGAAAACTATATCAGAGAATGGAGACATGATATAGCAAACTCCCAGAAACTCACCATTTACCAATCCTTACAGAGGGAATACAAACTGGCCCCATACCTGGAGGTACTACAAGACCCCAAGGACAGACAAATCCTGAGCCGGTACAGACTGAGCGCCCACAGCCTGGAAATCGAATCAGGGCGGCATAGACAGACCTACAAGCCCAGGGAGAATAGACTGTGCCAGCATTGTGACCAGGGGGCCGTGGAAGATGAGGTCCACTTCCTCCTACAGTGCCCCAAGTACTCAGCACTGAGGGAAACTCACTTCCAGAGACTCTCCGCTCTCATCCCGGACTTCACCTCTATAGAAGAGACGAGGAAACTCCACATCATACTGGGAGAAGAGACGAGGAAACTCCACATCATACTGGGAGAAGAGGAGCCGGCGGTGAAAATATCTGCCCAATACGTCACAGAATGTCACAGACTGAGAGGAACATGAGAGATCCTGGACTTATAAATCCCCAACACGGACTCGCCCCCATCCCACTTCCCATTATCCCTTACCCCTGATAATGTCCATGGACTTGCCCATTCCTCCCCATATATATGTCCCACTACCCCCTCCCCCCCTCCTACCCATATGCTTTGGCAATGCTAAAATGTATTTGGTCCTGCCAATAAAGCTTATTTTGATTTGATTTGATTTGACATACAAAGAACCGACAACCCACAGACCAAGTATATGTTCTGTAACCGAAGTGCCCTCTATCGCTGTGCCTTCATTGTCCTTGGCACCTTTGCCCACACTATACATGGCCGTGCATGCTGGAGAAGTGTCGCTGCTGGCCTCCTGCCAAGGGACTGTGAACCAATGTGGCAAATCTAACACTAACAGATAGTGGGCATCAGTGGGTACCTAAGAGTTACTATTGTTAAATGTCTTGGTAAACTGTTTGTATTTTAGGAGTTGGTTTGTCTTAGTGATACAATGTAGATGTATTGATCTTGCTGTCTGTATAACTGTTTGATCCTAGATTAATTTGATGCTGTGTGTTTGCTAATCTTGTCTAGTGTAACCGATCAGGTTTCTGTGTCTCCTGAAGGAATTCAAATCCCCCTCATATAGACTATATATTCTGTTGATAATGTATTTTTACCTCCCTGTTTCCCATATAAACGGTCCCCATGTCCAATAAAGCATATTCTACTTCCCTGAACTAAGCTGTGTGTCTGGCGTTTGGGGAGAGATTCATAGAATAATACAGCACTCTCTCAAGTTCTGGCTGAGGGTTGTGAGAGAAGGAAAGCTGCTGCGGATCTGCTTGGCTATAGTGAGAAAAGACAGACGCTGTAGCATGTTCGGGTCTGGTCCATAAGTCGGAAACCAGTAAACCCCAGTTGCTGTTAGAGGTTCCTTGTTGGGTTTAATATTACATCTGAACTCTAGCTTGAGAGGTGACCATAAATAAACACATACCTCATTAAAGAACGTGCGGCTTCATATAAACGAAAGGAAAGGATGCCTGTGGCTGCTGGCTTATGTTTTATGTGTGAGTTTATCATACCGCCGTAGTATGAAGTGTGCTGTGACTTTCTTATAGTTCATTAGATGCCGCTATGAGGGTAGGGACGCACGCTGCTTTTATATATATATATATATATATATATAGCTTGTCCGTGTATGTGGAATTTTTCCCCCTCGCTATTTAGATCTGATAAGGTTTTGAAATTTAAGTCAAGACTGTAAGACGAGTTATACCCCCCCCCCGCGCGTTATCGCCTCCCCCTCCTGCAGCACCGTCCTATGTCTCGGCGTGTGTTCTAGCAGCGAGCCGGATTAAGTGCTATTTCTTGCAGACTTGGTAGATTTGAGAAGTTACTTTATAAGAGCTTATGCTAAAATTCTCTTAATTAACTTATATTTATACCCCTCACGGTCAATAAATAATCACCACCTGGATTTAATTAAGCAAATAGGTGCGAGCATTCCATTGGATACTTACAGGGTTATTCAGAGAGAGGTGAAACTCAGGAGAATTGCAGGAGAAGAGAACAATCTAGACCAAATGGCCGATTTGGAAAGTTAGATAAATGGGAGAATTTTTCTGGTTTGACTATTTTGACCTAGAATTTTCACTTCGCCAGTCATTCTCCCAAGTTTCACCTTTCTCTGAATAACCCTGATAATAGAGTGTACGGCCAACACTATCTATTTAATACATTGTTTCATATGTGTATGTATATATGTATGCTTTTATATGTTTTTTTACGTTATAGGTTTTTAATGTTTCCGTATGCAGACTACACTAGAATACACTCTACCCGGCCCAAAAAAGTCACCACCTGGATTTAACTAAAGGGGTTATTCAGAGAGAGCCGAAATGGCACCAAACAGTGAATTTCCTCGTACGGTGCAATTCTGTGACCATTCGGCTATTCAGTGATCAGGCAGTTCGCCAAATTTTGGCAAATTGCCAGCAAAATACGATGCCTGTTCGGCGGCAGAGAATTCCCCCATAGAGAAGCAATGGTTAATCTATTCAGAGAACACCGAACAGCAGAGAAATGTCATAGAAATGCCCTGCTGTTGGTGGTTTCATATGGCAGCTTAAGGCTAGGGACAGATGAGCGCATTTTCTGCGGCCACCGTCAAAATGTACGTCGATGCGTGCGCACGCATTTTTTCACGGAATACGCTTAGTGGTCAGACGATGCGCAATTCTGGACGTATTTCATGACGATGGGGTGAAAAGAAGTCTAGGGAAATCCGGCTGTTTGAACGTTATGTTGGCCGCACACTAGCAGCGTCTGACATCTCCTAATCACGCACACACGCTGCTATGCGGCCGCAGCGCACTCTGTACGTCAGTACCAGCGGTTTAACGTTCTCGAAAAAATGTGTTCATTTCCACTTGCGTTGCGCGGCCGGACTTTTGTGCGACCGTACTTCGTATATTGGCTGTCATTGCCCGTCATCTGCTGCTAGTGCGGCCGTGATTATGTGCGCCAGAACGCGCGTTCGCACTGCCTCAGTCTGACCCTAGCCTTAATCAGACGAATCCCATAGGTTTTAATGTTAAAAATATTCCCGTTTTTATCCAATATCTATTAGACTGTTTATTCTTTTAATTTTCAGCAAAAAGTCTCTATTTAATTTTTTTTAGGATTTATCTGGCTTTTTTCGGCGTTTTTTTTTGTAACAGACCTTTTTAATATTATTCATAGGACCTTATATGCTAATTCCAGACATTTTCGTCCGGTAGTTTCTTTGCAAAACAGCATTTAAAATGTGACACTTTTAATAATTTTTTTCCACCCCGTTTGTCGGCTTTTTCCGGCGGCTGGTCGGCGCTGTGTTTGGCGGATCGTCAGCTTTTTCCAGACACGTTTGGCAGGTTTGCGACAGTTTATCGGATTGGATCCGATAATTTACGCTGAAGTACGAGAAACGACAGAGCACCGAAATGTCACTCTCTGAAAAACAGTCAACAGGTCTGAGCCTTCCATTGGATAATTACTGAAATGATTAATATGTTTCAGCATAAAATGAGGTCATGTGACTCCCTGAATATACTGAATGAGCAGATTTCTCCATCAATGTTTTTTTTCTCCCCTGATGGCACAGCGGGCATATTCCAAGATGGCAATGTCAGGATTCATCGGGCTCAAATTGTGCGAGAGTGGTTGAGGGAGCATGAGACATCATTTTCACACATGGATTGGCAACCGCACAGTCCAGACCTTAACCCCATTGAGAATCTTTGGGATAATGGGCTGGAGAAGACTCTACGCAGCGCCGCGACTCTCCCATCATCAACACAAGATCTTGGCCACAAATGAATGCGATTCTGGACGCCAATAAATGCTGTGACATTGTATGAAATTATCCAAACAATGCCACGGCGAATGCGTGCCGCAATCATAGAAAAAGGTGACACAACCTAATATTAGAGCGTGTGACTGTTTTTGGGGCTCCTATTACATTCTTCGTGCAAATTCGTCCGCACATGGCAATTTTTTTGCGCGCAGCGTTAAGCGTTATCGCGCAAAAATTAACATGGTATTACGATCCGAGTGCATTTTCTCATCCGTCCGAAAATAACGTTCGTAAAAGCGACGCACAAAACGATGAGTAATACGCGCGCAGTAATGTAGCGCACGTAAATCAGTGTGCGGATTGGTTTTTTCGCCGGATTCAGCCAATCAGAATTAAGAACCTTAATTGACATCAATTTAACTTAATTGACTCACTTAAGTTTTTGCGCCTGTCAAACTAAATCTAAGTATACATGCTGCAGCAATAAAAAAAGTATGTACAAATTCTCAATTTTATTGTTTGGGTATGTGTAGATTGTGGAACTATACTGTGCTGTATTTTTTTTTTCTCGTGCTGGTTTTTTTCGTTTCGGTCAGAACGTTCCGATTTGCAGTTACCACCAGCTTTTCAAAGCTGTTAAAATTATGCGCGCAAACGTCGTTCATAAAAAGATGCGCATCTATTGTAATACCATCCGCGTACCAGCGCACGAATGAATTTGCGCTCACAATGTTAACCCTTTCGCTGCTGAGGCTTTTCCCGCCCCTATGCTGAGGTCATTTTTACCTGTTTTGCGCATCATGTTTAAACGTGTTTTGAAGGCTTATTTTAGTATATGACCCAGACATATTATATATCGTTCTTTCCGTCAGACTCGGTAGATTCATAATATGTCATTATTATATGTATACGTTATGTCATGTCTGTATATTATAACAAAAAATGCAATAAAATATGTATTTTCAATAATTTACAATGTGTAAAGTGTTTTTTTCCACATTTTAACATGCGAGCAATTGCGGTTATATTTTGTATGGGGTGCGCTTGTTAAAAAATTAGAGATGGGGTCTCGTTACATTTTTTTTTGGGGAAAATGACACTATTTTTAACAAACGCACCGCATACAAAAATCGTTAGTGCAGCATCATTGTTCACATTATAATTGAAATGGGAACAATATTGCTGCATTAACAAACCCAAAAAAAAAAAAAAAAAGTGTTTAATTTTTTTTTTTTAATTTTTTTTTAATTTTTTTTTTTTTTTTTTTTTACAAAATTTTTCACTGTAGTGTTTGGTATCGTTGGAACGGCCATGCTCTGGCCGATCCAACGATACCAAAATTTAACCCCTAACTGCCACGGATCGGGAGATAGGGAGTTCATTGGAACTCCCTATCTCCACAGTTGGTGGCAGTTAGGGGTTAAGTCTAGGACTGGCGTCATCGTGCTACGCACAATGACGTCAGTCCTCTGGGGGAGTTCCCGGAGGCTTGGCCAACATCCAAGATGTCGGCCAGCTCCGGGAAAGGATCGCGAACCGGCGCTTTTCAGCGCCGATTCGCGATCCAGCTCCCCAGGGGTTAATGCCAGGCATCATTTGGAAGGGCAGGCTGTGCCCTTCCAAATGATGCCTGGGTTAACCCCCTGTGCGCCGCCGATCGGGAGGGAGAGAGGTCCGAAGGACCTCCCCCCCCTCCCTTTCAGGCGCCTCCTCCGCACATGCGGGGGGGGGCGCCTGAATTAGGTGTCATCGCGCCCCCGCGATGACACCTAATGCTGGCGGCTGCTGGTCCGGATGCGCGGCTGACATCCAGGATGTCAGCCCGCACCGGAGGGGCCAGCGATCGGCCGGAACCCGGCCGAACGCTGACCCCAATGTGAGGACGCGCTCAGCGCGTCCTCAGCACACCAGCGGGAATGCTGAGGACGCGCTGAGCACGTCCTTAGCATTCAAGTGGTTAAGTATAGGACGCGCACAGTTGATCACGCTCGCGCAGGTCCATCCGCGTTAAACGAACGTTGTAAAACGACGTTCAGTGCAAAGGGTATTGCCCCTCGCGCAAAGGAATGCGCGAGGAATGTAATAGGGCCCAGTGTATTTTCTTTTTTCCTTCATATGGTAATAAATGATAATACATGATGACCTCAGCCGTCTGGATTGCTTTGGACTCTGATTTATATTCTTTGTCAGTTTTATTGTATCTCTCTGCACTTTGTCCGTTGCTTTGAACATTGACATGTAAATACTGTATATGCCTTATATGAGGTTGCTTGAAAGGGCTGTAATGTTTGCGCAGTTGCCTTCGTCTCGGGTGTATCATGACACTCGAACGTTCATTTTATGTTACATTAGCATTAATAGACAGGCTGTCTCTGTTTATCGGTTACCAGGGATACTGGACCTCGGCAAGAGAGAACACATAAACCTGTTTATTAAGGCTCCAGATAGGAAGCTACACAGTATATCAGCGGAAATTTATGGCAGGAAAAGGAAATTCTTGGTAATAAACCTGGCTATGTTTAATTTTTTATCAGTGGTAAAAACAGACAGGCTCCTTTGCTGTTTTGTTGTCTTTTTAATAACCACCTCGATATACAGGGCCATCCTTGGAGCCTCATGTGGTAGAAAACCTGTCCAACAAGGAGTGGGAAATGTTTGACCAACAATGAGTGGGAAATGTTTGATCAACAATGAGTGGGAAATGTTTGACCAACAATGAGTGGGAAATGTTTGATGAACAATGAGTGGGAAATGTTTGACCAACAAGGAGTGGTCCTTGCATGGGTTATAATGTTGCTCTCTTGGTGGTCCAGTATGTCGAATTGGAGAGAATTCCCTGATACAAGCATCTCTCGGAGGTCGTTGGACATCTGGGCCAGAGAGGATGTGGGCGCACAATGGCCATGATTCGCTTGGGTACCTGAAAGGGTATGACATGCCCCTATCAATATTTTAGAGAAAGCTAAATTGCTGTTTAATAGGTATACTGATAAACCCCTGCTTAACCCCTTCACTACCACAATTGTGTATACACGAAAAGCAGTAGCAGATACTGCAGCCTGTGATTGAGTTAACACGATCTGGGACTGTGCTGAGTGATTGAACGAGATCTGGTCACATTTAAGAGCAATAGAAAGGAATTTCGGTTACTGCAATTGAAATTTAATTGCAAAATGGGCTCCAGAATGTGTCCCCAAGTTTTCAGCAACTCAGAAATGTCATCCACGGTGCTGTAACATTTTGAGCAGTTTGGGATTCCTTGTTTTCGTTTAAGGAAACTTGGATACCTTGCTGTATTAGTCTACATGTAGTAGCTCTTCATGGCCAACAGGGGGAGTCTTCTTCCTGTCAAATAATGCTAAAATGCATTTTATGAAGAATACATTCATTTATACACTGTCTGTAATGAACAGTTGTTTTCCATAAACCCACTGGGTCCTGGTAGTGACTTTATGGAAAACAACTCGGTAGTGAAGGGTTAAATGAGCAGTTAAATGTTAAATGTGATACAATTTATAGCTGGAAAGGTTGGATGGAAACACGATCAAATACCATATTGGAATTTTAGTGATATGGCTGATCACGTGCGTATTATTAATCTATATGCATTACGTTCGGACCGCAACATACATTTATTAACAAAACAGATTCGGACGGCTGAACCTGAGCAGCGCGTGGATAAACCTGTTCTACAAGGTGCTGCGCGCAACGCTGCTATAATAATATTATAGCTCAGGGGAAATTCAAAACTACAGATAGTTTATTTCCAGCTCCCCCGTGGAGGCAGCAAAATGAATAATGCATGTTACAGGGGCATCGCAGATTTCTGAAACTCGAATGACTATCATTAGATACATATGTAAAATCATGAAAATGTGTCTGGCGGAGCCTCGCGGAATCAGCGGCTGTTTAGGAACGGCCACTCCGCGGGGAGATGGGAGAGACTGGAAATAGCTTCAGACGTGAGTTGTGTTTCTTATCACAGCAGGCTTGGTTTTATCTATCTGCAAAGCACAGATTTTTTTATTTTTTTAAAATGCATCTGTAATAAATATACTGTGTTAGGAGGATGGAATTAACCTCTTCACTACCAAATGTTTTCCATAAAACCACTGCCAGAACTCAGTGGATTTATGGAAAATGAATGTGCATTGTACATACATTGAAAATGTGTCTGGAAATCTCAAAAGCACATTTTCAAATGGTATTTATTATTTGACAGGCAGATGGCACCACCTGCTGTCCAAATTGTGCAATTACATCTCCATAATACAGATTGGGTTTCGTTTTCTTCTTGGTCCACATTTTTTTCTCCGTTAAATCAAAGGAGCTGCTAAATACAGTAACCTCACATACGTTTCAAGGAGCAGGATTGATTAATTACCAAATAACCAAAATAAGCTGACTTAATAGAGGAATACACTATTACTTAACCCTAGCTTTAACCATAAGAACTATCAAAATCTAAACATTCTGCAGCAAAATACTTTTAAATAACTTTATTAGTAACAATGAAATAGTATTCTACCTGAAATACTAAGCTCATTCGACTGATAGTATCAGTAGTGTCAGCTGGGTGGAGTAGAGGTAACATCACTGTTCTATAACAGTGGAGACTGTGGAGACACAGGTACGATCCTGGCAAGTGCACCTCTCCAGTAAGTGTCCTTGGGCAAGACACCTAACAGTACATACTCGCCACCCAGCTCTTCGCCACTGAGTGGGTTGTGCCTGGTGGGAGGGAGTTAACGCCAGCGGGGTGTACTAGTATTTATTTATTTATTTATAAATGATTTTACCAGGAAGGATACATTGAGATTTCTCTCGTTTTCATGTATGTCCTGGTTTCAAGAACATTAAAATGTTACAGAAATACAAAGTAATAAAATGCAAGATATTAAAAAACCCCCACAAATATACAGATTAACAGAAAAGAAATATGTAGGAAATAGTCATTATGTTACATGTTTATAGGCGCATTCTGTATATAGTCATTATGTTACATGTTTACAGGTTCATTCTGTATATAGTCATTATGTTACATGTTTGCAGGTGCATTCTGTATATAGTCACTATGTTACATGCTTACAGATGCATTCTGTATATAGTCACTATGTTACATGTTTACAGGTGGTGCATTCTGTATATAGTCACTATGTTACATGTTTACAGGTGCATTCTGTATATAGTCACTATGTTACATGTTTACAGGTGCATTCTGAATATAGTCACTATGTTACATGTTTACAGATGCATTCTGTATATAGTCACTATGTTACATGTTTACAGGTGCATTCTGTATATAGTCACTATGTTACATGTTTACAGGTGCATTCTGTATATATTCACTATGTTACATGTTTACAGGTGCATTCTGTATATAGTCACTATGTTACATGTTTACAGGTGCATTCTGTATTGAGGTATGTTAATAGGGAGCTCTTGAGTGACTTTAGACTGGGGGAAGATTTGATGGTGTCTGGGAAGTTATTCCATAATTGCGGTGCTCTGTAGGAAAATGAGCATCGATCCACTTTCTTTTTGTATTGTGGTATTGCAAGTAAGGTGCAGGTCCTGGATCGGAGGTTATAGGATGAGGGAACTGCTGAGGGAAGCAGTCTATTCAGGTAGGGTGGCAGCTTCCCAGAAAAGCTCTTAACCCCTTAATGACCCCTGACGTACCCTGTACGTCCTGTCCTCGGGTCTCCCTTAGACCCGCGGACGTACAGGGTACGTCAGCGGCGCCAAATCCCCCTCCCGCCCGATACTCACCTCCCTCGCTGGATCCCACGGCGATCTGGCAGGGAGGAAGCCTGCCCATGTGATTTACATGGGCAGGCGAGGCTGATGACGTCGCCACGCTGCGTGGTGACGTCATCAGAAGGTGCCCCATGTGTTTCAATGGAGGGGAGGGGGGGCTCCTTCGGAGCCCTCTATCTCCCCAACCATTGAAGCTAGGGAGATGCCGTTTGCACCGCTGGAGAGGGGAGAGCCTCCCCTTTCCAGCGGTGTATGGCATTAACAGTTTCGCCGCCGGATCGCTTTTCGGCGCCAATTGGCGCCAAAACGCGATTCAAACCTGGAGGGGGGCTGACATCTTGGATGTCAGCCAAGCCTCCAGGTCCCCCCCAACCCACTGACAACCTCACCATATGTGTGAGGATGTCAGTGGGCCAGTTAACCCTCTAGCTGCCATGTAGAGATAAGGGGATCCTAAGGATCCCCATATCTCCCGATCCATGGCAGCTGGATGGTCATATTTGCCATCATTTAAAAGGCCTGATTATGGCCTTTCAAATGATACCAAACATGACCAGGTTTGGTTTTAAAAAAGTTTTTTTAAAAAAAAATTAAATAAAAAAAAAATAATAAAAAAATTAAATAAAATAAAAAAATGTTTTTTTTTAAAAAAGTTTTTTTTTGTCTGGGGGGAGTTTAATTAAATAGGACCTAGGCTGTCATCTAAAAATAATTAGCACAAAATGGTCACAATGAGCGCAGCGCACATAGGTGAACTGTCTCAGCAGTGAAGGGGTTAAAAAGCAAACGCATGTTAAAATTGGGTATTTCTAGTCTCGGGACAAAATTTTGAACCTATTTAGCCGGGGTCTTTTTGGGTGGTTGTAGATTTTGGGGATTAAATTACGAAAAAGTGTGTTTTTACCATTTTTTTCCTCATATTTCATATTTTTTTTTATAGTAAATTATTCGATATGATGGAAATAATGGTATTTCTAGAAAGTCCATTTAATGGCGGGAAAAAGGGTGTATAATATGTGTGGGTCGAATAAACGAGTAAGAGGAAAAATTGTCCTAAACACTAACAGCGCAGAAACGTAAAAACAGCAGCGGTCACTAAAAGACGGATTTGTGTAAAACCGCCCGGTCACTAAGGGGTTAAACACCAGGTTGGAAAGGTGAAGGGTGCGTTTAGTCTCCAGCGACGGCCAGTTTAGCTCATTTAACATGTCACAATGGTGGGTCATGTAGTTACATTGTAGCGCAAAGCGGCAGCATGAGTTATACAATGTGGTAAGTTTCTGAAGGTGTGTTTGCGGGGCAGGCCCCTCCTCTGGCCTCCCTATCAGTTGACGTGCGCTGCCCGTCATTAGTTGCAGGGGGACAGCCTGATTTCAGGCATAATATGTCCTGTGGCAAGAAAGGGTTAATAAATGCTCATAATTTAGTTCCGTAATATATAGATTATTTATATATATTAGATTATTGTTATTTTATATCAGACCTGCACAATTTATGGCCCATGGCCTGCAGTAGAATTTTCGGCGGCCCACGAGCAGGTGCTGGCCGCCATGTTCCATAGTGGGGAGCAGGCCCAAACTCGCCACCGGTACCGACACTGCAGCAGGTGACTGCGGTCTAAAGATGGGCACCGCGCATGGTGACGGCCATCTTTAAAACTGGAAAGCAGACAGGACCTTCCGTGCAACCTAAGGTACACGGAAGGTCCTGGTGGCTTTCCAATCAGCTTAAACTGCATGGAATGTCCTGAGAGGGTCTGCTGGCTTCTCCAAGAAGCCAGTGGTCCCCTCTATGCAGCCCGAGCTGATCTGAGAGTGGGCTGTCCCACGCCCTCTCTCCGTCCCAGCACAGAGCTGGGAGGAAGTGACCATGTAACATGTCGCTTCCTCCCAGCTCTCTGTGATAACCGTGTGGGAGAGAAGAGAGGTAAGCTACGGGAATGGGGTGAAGGGCTGTGGGAGGTGGGAGGTGACATGAACCTGAATTTGGAGGGGTAAAAGGACATGCATTTGGGGGGATGAATTGGAGGTGAAGGGGAGAGGAAATGGTATAAAGGGGTGAAATATTTGGGGAATGGCGGTGAAGTGAACATGAATTAGGGGGTGAGGTTGACATGAATTGGGGGGTGAGGTTGACATGAATTGGGGGGTGAGGTTGACATGAATTGGGGGGTGAATTAGACATGAAATTATATGAAGGATGAATTGGGCTGTAAACAGTAAGCTCTATTACATTCTTCGCGCATTTGTTTTGTGTGTGCGCAAATGCGCATTTGTGCAAGTGCAAAACCATTTGCGCAGAACGTCGTATTACGCCGCGTACTACCGCGATTGACCCTGCGCGAACGAATTTTCCTGCGTGCATTCTATACTTAACATTGTCAGCGCAACTGCGTTTGTGCGCTGGTACACGGGATAGATTGTAAGCTCATGGGCCCCCTTAGATTGTGTTGGGCGGGCATATTTTTGTAGCGTATACATTATGCGTATATTTACTTTATGTGTATAAATAATGGCACGTGGTATGCATGGCATGTCAGGCTGGTATTTAGGCACACTGGTATTATACATGGCAGGCTGGTAATATGGCTGCCAGACTGGTAATATGGCTGGCAGACTGGTATTGTGCATTGCAGACTGGTAATATGGCTGGCAGACTGGTATTGTGCATTGCAGACTGGTATTGTGCATGGCAGACTGATAATATGGCTGGCAGACTGGTATTGTGCATTGCAGACTGGTAATATGGCTGGCAGACTGGTATTGTGCATTGCAGACTGGTAATATGGCTGGCAGACTGGTATTGTGCATTGCAGACTGGTATTGTGCATGGCAGACTGATAATATGGCTGGCAGACTGGTATTGTGCATTGCAGACTGGTAATATGGCTGGCAGACTGGTATTGTGCATGGCAGACTGGTAATATGGCTGGCAGACTGGTATTGTGTATGGCAAACTGGTAATATGGCTGGCAGACTGGTAATGTGCATGGCAGACTGGTAATGTGCATGGCAGACTGGTATTGTGCTTGGCAGACTGGTAATATGGCTGGCAGACTGGTATTGTGCATTGCAGACTGGTAATATGGCTGGCAGACTGGTATTGTGCATGGCCGACTGGTATTGTGCATGGCAGACTGGTAATATGGCTGGCAGACTGGTATTGTGCATGGCAGACTGGTACTATGGCTGGCAGACTGGTATTGTGCATGGCAGACTGGTAATATGGCTGGCAGACTGGTAATATGGCTGGCAAACTGGTATTGTGCATGGCAGACTGGTAACATGGCTGGCAGACTGGTAATATGGCTGGCAGACTGGTATTGTGCATGGCAGACTGGTATTATGGCTGGCAGTCTGGTAATATGGCTTGTAGAACCGTTACCTATTTTTTTAATCTATAATAAGAATTTTAGGGAGAGCATAGGTGAGAGTTGGCGTTCCTCCCGGCTCCAAGATGGCTGACTTGGCTTCAAGTTGGCGTCACGTTTACTCCGAGTACTTGAGATGCGATTGGGTGGATAGCGTCACGTGGCTGGAGATTAGTGCCTGCCCATTTCTTGTACGTTCGGAGGCCAGTGGTTTCTGTAAAGGTGAGGGCTGCAGGCACGTGACAGTGGAGGTCCTGCGACAGGGGTTCAAGAGACTGCCGGCGGCGGATCCCGCTAGGCAGCGCGGGTTTCCCACTGAGCAGTGGGGCCGCCGCGGCAGTTGGATGCGTGCGCAGCCAGCAGTACGCTGGATGCGTGCGCATGCGCAGTAGAGGCTTGGCGACGGACACGCCAAGCCTTACTGCTTTATGTTATAGACTAGGTGGAAAGCCTGCCCAGAGGGCAGTCTATTGTTAAGCGAAGCAGCTCACATGGGTAGATTTGCCTCAGCTCACATGGGTATAATTGCCCCAGCTCACATGGGTATAATTGCCCCAGCTCACATGGGTATATTTGCCCCAGCTCACATGGGTATAATCGCCCCCAGATCACATGGGTATATATTCCCCCAGCTCACATGGGTATATATTCCCCCAGCTCACATGGGTATATTTGCCCCAGCTCACATGTGTATATTTGCTCCAGCTCACATGGGTATATTTGCCCCAGCTCACTTGGGTATATTTGCCCCAGCTCACATGGGTATATTTGCCCCCGCTCACATGGGTATATTTGCCCCCCAGCTCACATGGGTATAATTGCCCAAGCTCACATGGGTATAATTGCCCCAGCTCACATGGGTATAATTGCTCCAGCTCACATGGGTATATTTGCCCCCCAGCTCACATGGGTATAATTGCCCCAGCTCACATGGCTATATTTTCCCCCAGCTCACATGGGTATATTTGCCCCCAGCTCACATGGGTATAATTACCCCAGCTCACATGGGTATATTTGCCCCAGCTCACATGTGTATAATCGCCCCCAGTTCACATGGGTATATATTCCCCAGCTCACATGGGTATATTTGCCCCAGCTCACATGGGTATATTTGCCCCCGCTCACATGGGTATATTTGCCCCCCAGCTCACATGGGTATATTTGCCCCCCAGCTCACATGGGTACATTTGCCCCCGCTCACATGGGTATATTTGCCCCCCAGCTTGTATGGGTATATTTGCCCCAGCTCACATGGGTATAATTGCCCCCAGCTCACATGGGTATAATTGCCCCCAGCTCACATGGGTAAAATTGCCCCAGCTCACATGGGTATTATGGCCCCCGCTCACATGGGAATATTTGCCCCCAGCTCACATGGGAATTTTTGCCCCCAGCTCCCGTGGGTATAGTCGCCCCCAGCTGGTATAGTTGCCCCCAGCTCCCGTGGGTATAAGTGCTCCCAGCTCACGTGGTTTAAAGTGCCCCCAACTAAGACGCTGGATGCGCGCGCAGCCTCTACCTGTCGGTCGCGCGCGCATCCAGGAGAACAGGAAGCATGCGCAGCCGCCGGATAGAGGCTGCGCGCGCATCCTGTAGAGCCGGATATGCTCAGAGCAGACGGCTATAGGCAGTGGCGTAGCGTGGGTTGTCAGCGCCCGGGGCCAGCCAAGAATTGTGCGCGCCCCCCAACCTGTGGACACGTTATCGATATTGCCCCAGCCAGCTCACACATGGATACTGCCCCAGCTCACACATGGATATGCCCCAGCTCACACATGGATACTGCCCCAGCTCACACATGGATATGCCCCAGCTCACACATGGATATTGCCCCAGCTCACACATGGATATGCCCCAGCTCATGGACATGCCCCAGCTCACACATGGATATGCCCCAGCTCACACATGGATATTGCCCCAGCTCACACATGGATTTGCCCCAGCTCACAAATGGATATACTGCCCCAGCAGCTCATGAATATACTGCCCCAGCTCATGGATATACTGCCCCAGCACATGGATACTGCCCCAGCACATGGATATACTGCTCCAGCACATGGATACTGCCCCAGCTCATGGATACTGCCCCAGCACATGGATATACTGCCCCAGCACATGGATACTGCCCCAGCTCATGGATACTGCCCCAGCACATGGATATACTGCCCCAGCTCATGGATACTGCCCCAGCACATGGATATACTGCCCCAGCTTATGGATACTGCCCCAGCTCATGGATATTGCCCCAGCTCGTGGATATTGCCCCAGCTCGTGGATATTGCCCCAGCTCATGGATATTGCCCCAGCTCGTGGATATTGCCCCAGCTCATGGAGATATTGCCCCAGCTGGTGGATATACTGCCCCCCAAGCTCTCATCGATATGGCCCAGCTCAGACCCCAGACCAGACATGGGGCGGCTGTTCGAATGCTCTATCGGCATTCGGACAGCCGCCCCTGGAGCTCTGTCTCCGGCATACTTACCTGCCTGAGCGGCGAAGGAAAGTTTCCCCGCTTCGCTCGTTTGAAGACCCAAGCCGCGGTCACGTGGGACTCCCACGTGACCGCGGCTTGGGTCCTTCAAAGAGCGGACGCGAGGAAACTTTCCCTTCGCCGCTCAGGGGTTGGATGCGCGCGCGGCAGCCAGGTAGAGGCTGCGAGCGCATCCGGCTCTACAGGATGCGCGCGCAGCCTCTACCCGGCTGCTGAGTGCGCATCTTGTAACCTCCGCGGCAAGCGCACAGCCGGCTCGTGCCGCGGCGGTTGCATGCGCACGCAGCCAACCGCCGCTGGTTGCGCGCGCATGCGCAGTAGGGGTTTGACGACGGACACGCCAGCCCTTACTCTTTTATAGTATAGATGGGTGATCGATGTTGGCTGAATCCCGTGACAAATCCCGTGACAAAACAGTCTGCCCACCGATTCCTGCACGCAACGTTCGTTTGTGAATGGCTTTGCGCGTCGGATTTGCACACGAAAAATCTTGAAGGAAGAAAAAATGCGCTCGGATCTTAATACCACGTTAATTTTCGCGCGATCAAGTTTTTTTTCGTGCGCAAAAAAAATTACGCTGCGCGAGCGCAATTGCGCAGAGAATGTATTAGAGCCCTAAGTATACCTTTTTTACTTGGAAAGTGAGGCACTAAAAACCGATCTGCGGCCTGAAGAAGATGAGTCTATTCTAATTTCAGTGCCGCCTGGGTGGAGTAGAGGTAACATCTATGACTGTGGAGACACAGGTCGGAATCCCAGCCAGAGCACCTCTCCAGTAAGTGTCCTTGGGCAAGACACCTAACGGTACAGACTCGCCACCCAGGACATACTTGAAAACGAGCAAAATCTCAATGTATCCTTCCTGGTAAAATCCTTTCTAAAAATAAATAAATAATTTGGCCCCTTCCTACTGCCAAGCTCTGCGGGTGTGTCCTATATTAAACGATCACTGAGGTACATAGAATGAACAGTGCAATGCTTTGGTAATAAAGGCTACAATATTAATATGCCTAAAAGGGAAAGCTACCCCTAGCAGTGTCGTATATTTAAGACAGGGCTTTCCTATATACTGATATGTCCACTAAACAATATCCCCCTTCAATAAGGTATCCAATACTCCTCTCTTTCAAATTAATGTACAGGTCTATTCAAAGAAAGGTGGAACTCAGGAGAAGTGAAAATTCTAGGTCAAAATAGCCAAACCAGAAAAATCCTATTTATCTCACTTTCCAAATCGGCTATTTTGCCTAGATTGTTCTCTTCTCCAGCCAATTCTAAGTTTCACCTTTCTCTGAATAACCCTGATACAGTCTAGGCTGGCTCGCATAGATATGGGGCCCACTAAAACAATAAAAATGATTTAACTGACATCCCAACAATCCAACGCTGGGAATAAAGTCATACAATCTACCCTGGCTCTCATTGATTAGGAGGACATCACATCCCTAGGATTAGTCGAAACGTCACGGGTGAGGATCCTGGTTCCCTGTGACTTGTCACACTCCTAACCTCTGGTAGATGTTTACATTGTTAGATCACCAATGATTTATGTTGCTCCATTTATCAGACATTTGATTTCTTTATTATGTAGATCATTATGTAGATAGTTTAGTGTGACTAGGCTTAATGCAGATATATGTGGACATACACATTATTACGCTTGTCTGTGAGGCTATTAGAAAGCAGTTTTTTCATGTTTCACTGCTTTTAGAGCCATCATTAACCGGGTGTATTGTATCTGACTAGGTGTTGCTGAAATAAATTGTATCCCTGCTGGGATTTGAAATACACCTATAATTGCTAGCCATTGATACAATATTGTTACATATATGAGTGTCACACCACACTATTGTTATTATGAGCCATATATACACTACTGTGTATAGCTCTTCTGTGATACATTTATTTGTGCCATGCCAGCTGGGTGGAGTAGAGGTAACATCACTGTTCTATAACCGGGAAGACCCAGGTTCAAATCCTGGCCAGAGCACCTCTCCAGTAAGTGTCCTTGGACAAGACACCTAACGGCACATACTCACCTACCACACAATGGGCCATATTACATACTTGGTGCTAACTTAACCAGAGCTGTTGTAAACTTAAAACCTCCATAGGCTATAATGGCTGTGGGAAGTTTACAACAGCTCTGGTTAAATTAGCACCAACTACGTAATATGGCCCAATATCGGCTGTGGAGTCCAGTGGTAACGTCTCTACCCTTCGACTGTGGAGAAGCAAGTTAAATCCCATTCAGCACATCCCTCCAATACAACCATGGAGAAGCACGTCTCGACTTTACGAGAAGCAGGTTCAACCCAACCACCAGGCCACTGATCTACAATCATGGAAAGACGACTCAATCCCACTCGGAAGACGCAAGATGGCGGCGCTCCGTCCAACATGGAGAGATTCGAAAAAGAGGCGTTTAATGCACGCAAGCCATCAGTTAAGGACATGTGTAATTAATTGTTCTTATTTTATTCGTTATATAAGCATGCATGGAAGTTTTAGCCTGTAAACCAGCTGATGAAGCCGTATGCTAGCGGCGAAACACATTCTGGACATAGGTCTAGCTTTATTGTTTATTTTATTAAATTTTCATACTACCAGTTCCTGCATGCGAGGTGTTTTTTTTTATTGGATTTGACCAACAACAAAATCCATGTGCATTCCATCCTGAGCTTGGACAAGCTCCTTCAAATGTGAGTTGGCACTTGTTATCATGCTATTACTACTTTTTTTAACAGCTGATATACACAAGGAGTTTTTCTGTTTCTCAATATTCCATATACCAATTGCTGTGACGAGAAATCTTCAGTACCAAGGCGTGGGTTACCTGAGAAAAATTCAAGAAAACAACCCAGAGGCGTACCCACTCAGAGCCAGTGGGTTTTGATTTGTGAGTTTATCCAAGACAAGCCTTACAATTCTATACATTGTATAAGACATACTGTACTATGTATTTTGTATTCTGTTTCTTTTCCCTATGTATCCATGGTGATGACGAAAGTTTGATAGCCACCAGAATTCCCTAGCATTGAATTTCGCGCTGACCAGATACGTATCTACCATATGTTATTTGTGTATGCGTATAATAAAACATGTATATTTTTTATTCAGCATCTGGGTGTGCTGTCCAGTTTCTTTTGTATACATATTTTGGGGCCCACAAGGAGAAGGCCCGCTGGTTTAGCACCCCTTTCTGTATTTTTGATGGCCTTCTGGGTTCCCTATTTCATTGTTTTTCATTTTTTCTCATTGATTAGGAGCCTAAACCAGTGAACAACCACTGAACTACTATTCCCACATTTGTTATCTTACAAAACCAATATATCTATGTATCTAAGTCACTTTGGACTTGGGGTGCAGGCCTGAGGTTCGTTATTATTTTCTTGCCCTCTCTTGTGTGCAGAATGGTTGTGTAATCTGAGTTGTGCATGAATAATGTTATCTGTCTATTGTATGGTCCATGTGTATCTGTTATCTGTTGAAAGGATTAGACTTCCAGTCTACCCTTTCTGTGGAATGTGTTATCTCTTTCTATTTGAATATGTTGTAAATCTGCTGTCTGTATCTTGTTTATCATCCTGATTACCATTGTCCTGACTCCTTTAGAAATATTACGTAATGTTTGATTTCAATGTTCAATGTCCATTTAGATTATTATGTCTGTACATAATCTAAATAGGTTTCACATTCCAAGAAGCAAATGTGTCCCATTGTCTGTTGCGGTCTGTTTGGGTCCCCCAGTAGTTTCTAGGGGAAGTTTTGTGTATGTAAATGACCCATGTGTTACCGTATAAATCTGTGTGTGTGTCCCCAGGGCCACCATCAGGGCATTACACCCCATGCTGCTGTAAGGGGCCTGGGGGGGCCCGGTGGGGCCCCGTCGGCAGTGGCGGCGCCCTTTTTAACAGCTCCGGTATCGGAATCCGGAGTCTGAATCCGGAGATGACTGTGTCTCCTCCTGGCTGGCAGGCTTCGCTGACTGGGCGGACCAAGCAGCGTGCGTGGGCCTCCCAAGTACGCTGCTTTGGCGCTGCCCCCTCCAGTCACGTGTGCGACGCAAGTGTCACACAAGAGAAGCTGCCTGCGACAGAGGGCCCAGCTGGGAGAAGAAAGAAGGAAGAAGAGAGAAGAAAAGAAGAAAAGAAGAAGAGAGAAGGAAGGAGGACAGGGACAGAAGAAGGCAGAGTGCTGACCCAGGGCCCAGCCAGACACTCAGGGCCCAGGCAGACCCCAAGGTCCAGCCAGACCCCCAGGACCCAGCCAGACCCCCAAGGTCCAGCCATACGCCCAAGGTCCAGCCATACCCCCAGGGCCCAGCCATACCCCCAGGGCCCAGCCAGACCCTCATGGCCCAGCCAGACCCCAGGCCCAGCCAGATCCCCAGGGCCCAGCCAGAACCTCAGGCCAAGGCAGACCCCAAGGCCCAGCCAGACCCCCAAGGCCCAGCCAGGGCCCAGCCAGACCCCAAGGACCAGCCAGATCCCAGCCAGACCCTAGGGTCCAGCCAGATCCTAGGGCTCAACCAAGCCCCAGTGCCCAGGCCAGCCCCAGGACCCAGCCAAGCCCAAAAACCATCATACAGACAGCACATTACTGTGAGTTTTATTGCTGTGGAGCTGTGATACGCTCATACACACCACACATTACTGTGAGTTTTATTGCTGTGCAGCTCTGTGATACGCTCATACACACTGCACATTACTGTGAGTTTTATTGATGTGGAACTGTGTTAGGTCCTTTTTTTTGTTTTGTATGGGGTGAAAAGCTGTTAAAGTTTGAGGAAGTTTACGGGGGGGGGCATCTCGAGATTCAGTAAGGGACCCCCATCATTTCTGACGGCTGCCCTGTGTGTCCCTGATTAAAACCAGTTCTATTCTGCCCTTACATGCAGTCACGACTCATGGTTTGGGTAGCAGCTATATTCTGTTTGACACAATTCTAACATCTTTGGCTCTATACACCACCACAATGGAGTTGGAATGAAACAAACACAATGTGCTTTAACTGCAGACTGTCAGCTTTAATTTGAGGGTATGTACATCCAGCTCAGGTGAACGGTGTAGGACTTACAGCAGTTTGCAGATGTGCCTCCCACTTGTTAAGGGACCAAAAGTAATGGAACAATTGGCTTCTCAGCTGTTCCATGGCCAAGTGTGTGATATTCCCTCATTACCCCAGAGTTCATTTCAAGTGTGCTATTTGCATTTGGAATCTGTTGCTGTCAACTCTCAAGATGAGATCCAAAGAGAAACATAGAAACATAGAAAAATGTCGGCAGATCAGAACCTTTCGGCCCATCTAGTCTGCCCAATTACATGGATACTTTACCTGGATTTATCTTTTGTTTAGGATAGCCTTATGCCTATCCCATGCCTGCTTAAATTCAATTACTGTTTTGGCCTCTACCACTTCAACTGGAAGGCTGTTCCATGTATCCACCACAGTCTCAGTAAAATAATGCTCCCTGATGTTACTTTTAAACCTTTGCCCCTCTAATCTAAGACTATGTCCTCTTGTTTTGCTACTTTGTTTCCTTTTAAATATACTCCCTTCCTCTACCTTGTGGATTCCCTTTACGTATTTAAATGTTTCTATCATATCTCCTCTCATGTCTCGTCTTTTTTCCAAGCTGTACATGTTAAGATCATTAAGCCTTTCCTGGTAACTTTTCTCCTTCAAGCCGTAAACCATTTTAGTAGCCCTTCTCTGAACTCTCTCTAAGATGTCTATATCCTTCTGGAGATACGGTCTCCAGTACTGCATACAGTACTCCAAGTGAGGTCTCACCAGTGCTCTGTACAGTGGCATGAGCACTTCCCTTTTCCTACTGCTAATACCTCTCCCTACACAACCAAGCATTCTGCTAGCATTTCCTGCTGCTCTATTACATTGACTACTTACCCTTAGATCCTCTGAAATAATAACCCCTAAATCCCAACCCTCAGATGTATCAAATATTCTATATTCAGCCCTTGGGCTTTTACGTCCCAGGTGCATTATCTTGCACTTATCCACATTAAAACTCAATTGCCACAGCTCTGACCATTTTTTTAGTTTACCTAAATCATTTGTCATTTGGCTGATCCCTCCAGGAATGTCAACCCTGTTGCAAATCTTTATCATCAGCAAAAAGACATACTTTTCCACTAATACCTTCTGCAATATCACTAATAAAAATATTAAATAGAATGGGTCCAAGTACTGACCCCTGAGGTACCCCACTGGTAACAAGACCTTGCGCTGAATAAACTCCATTTACCACAACCCTCTGTTGCCTGTCACTCAGCCACTGCCTAATCCATTCAACAATATTGGAATCCAAGCTCAAAGATTGCAATTTATTGATAAGCCTTCTAAGTGGAACAGTATCAAAAGCCTTACCGAAATCTAAATAAGAAATGTCTACTGCACCACCTGTGTCTATTATTTTTGTTACCAAATCAAAAAAATCAATAAGATTAGTTTGGCATGATCTCCCTGAGGTAAACCCATGTTGTTTCTGATCCTGTAATCTATGTGTTTTTAGATGTTCAACAATCCTTTCCATTAACATGGTTTCCATTAATTTCCCCACTACTGACGTAAGACTAACTGGCCTATAGTTCCCCGATTCCTCCCTACTACCCTTCTTGTAAATGGGCACAACATTTGCTAATTTCCAGTCTTCTGGGACGACTCCCGTTAACAAGGATTGGTTAAATAAATCTGTTAACGGTTTTGCTATTATACCACTGAGCTCTTTTAATAATTTAGGGTGGATCCCATCAGGCCCCATTGACTTATTTGTCTTTACTTTAGACAGCTGCTGTAGAACCTCCTCCTCTGTAAACTCATATGTAAATGTCTCGTTAGTGTTTCCTCCAAACTGAGGTCCCTTTCCTTCCTTTTCTTCTGCAAAGACTGAAAAAAAATATTCATTGAGGCAGTCAGCGAGACTTTTATCCTCTTCTACATACCTTCCTTCCTTTGTTTTTAATCTAACTAATCCTTGTTTTTCTTTTCTTTTCTCGTTTATGTATCTAAAAAATGTTTTGTCCCCGTTTTTTACTGACTGAGCTATTTTCTCTTCTGCGTGTGCTTTGGAAGCTCTTATAAATTGCTTTGCCTCTTTCTGCCTAATCTTATAGGTTTGCCTATCTTCTTCACTCTGAGTTTTTTTATAATTATTGAATGCTATCTTTTTGTTCTTCACTATTTTGGCCACTTCTGCAGAGTACCACAGTGGTTTCTTCCCTTTTTTGTTTTTGCTAACAAGCCGAATACAATTGCCTGTGGCCTTCAATAATGCCTCCTTTAAATAATCCCATTTCTCCTGGACTCCCTTTAAACTCCTCCAGTCTGATAATGACTCATTCACACAAAATCTCATTTTAGAAAAATCTGTTTTTTTAAAGTCTAAAACCTTTGTTTTTTTGTGGTGCGGCTCCATCCCTGTTCTTATACCTTCTTAAACCACACTGACTGGTGATCACTAGATCCCAAATTTTCACCTACAACAACGTCTGATACCAAACCTCCATTTGTGAGTATTAAATCCAATATGGCCTCTTTACGGGTCGGCTCCTCAACTACTTGTGTTAGAGATAATCCCAGTAGGGAGTTTAGAATATTTGTATCCTGGTGCACCCAGCTATTTTGGTTTTCCAGTTTACATCAGGAAGATTAAAGTCCCCCATGATAATAACTTCCCCCTTCATTGCCATTTTGGCTATTTCCTCAAACAGCAAATTTATCTAGCTCTTCTACTTGTCCAGGGGGTCTATAGATCACACCTACACGAGCTACTGTATGATTGCCAAATGTTAGTGTAACCCAAACTGACTCTATGTTCACCTCGCTCACTTTTATTTGGTTCATTTTTATGTTGTTTTTCACATACAGGGCCACTCCTCCTCTGTTCCTACCTTCAATTACCCCAATTACAATATGCAGATAAAAGGCCCAGAGTTCATTTCAAGTGTGCTATTTGCATTTGGAATCTGTTGCTGTCAACTCTCAAGATGAGATCCAAAGAGCTGTCACTATCAGTGAAGCAAGCCATCATTAGGCTGAAGAAACAAAACAAACCCATCAGAGAGATAGCAAGAACATTAGGCGTGGCCAAAACAACTGTTTGGATCATTCTCAAAAAGAAGGAATGCACCGGTGAGCTCAGCAACACCAAAAGACCCGGGAGACCATGGAAAACATCTGTGGTGGATGACCGAAGAATTCTTTCGCTGGTGAAGAAAACACCCTTCTGTCAGGTTCATGCCAGGAAGGAGCCATGGCACGGCCTCAGTGTGATGTTATATTCCCAAGCGCTGGGGGTGAGCAGGCAGAAAGACACTGGAGACAGTATATGCACAACAAAGCTTGTATTGTGGGATGGTTCACAGCAAACAGTCCAGCATAGAACAGATAGTAACACAGGCAAGTGGATGGTGGGCCACGTAGTCTCTCTCTAGTTCCTCTTGAGGGGAAGCAGGAGCCTTTGGTAACTGTACCTGATAGAAGGTCTTCCTCCAGGAGAGAGCTTGAGGACTGGAAGCCACTTGAGAGTCTCTGGACACACTGGATAGTGGGCCATGCAGTGAAACTTCCAGCAAGCAGGAACCATGTAATGCAGACACAGCAAGGATGGAATATACAGGAAACATACAATAACAAGAGGGAGCTCTCAGGACCTCTGACATCAGGAAGGGATAACACAAAATGAAAGAGCAAAGGGGAGGAGGGTGTCGTCTGGTTTTATGCAGAATCCGCAGGTTCAGACACAGGAGTTAACCCTTAGGTGGGAAGCAGGTATAGAGAGCTAGTGACCCAGGCTGGCCACAGCAGGCTCTCAGGGCTAAGGCATGACACCTTCACAACAGTTGGCCAGATCAAGAACACTCTCCAGGAGGTACAGTAGGTGTATGTGTGTCAAAGTCAACAATCAGGAGAAGACTTCACCAGAGTGAATACAGAAGGTTCACCACAAGATGTAAACCATTGGTGAGCCTCAAAAACAGGAAGGCCAGATTAGAGTTTGCCAAACAACACCTAACAAAGCATTCACAGTTCTGGAACAAGATCCTATGGACAGATGAGACCAAGATCAACTTGTACCAGAGTGATGGGAAGAGAAGAGTATGGAGAAGGAAAGGAACTGCTCATGATCCTAAGCATACCACCTCATCAGTGAAGCATGGTGGTGGTAGTGTCATAGCGTGGGCATGTATGGCTGCCAATGGAACTGGTTCTCTTGTATTTATTGATGATGTGACTGCTGACAAAAGCAGCAGGATGAATTCTGAAGTGTTTCGGGCAATATTATCTGCTCACATTCAGCCAAATGCTGCAGAACTCATTGGACGGCACTTCACAGTGCAGATGGACAATGACCCAAAGCATACTGCAAAAGCAACCAAAGAGTTTTTGAAGGGACAGAAGTGGAATGTTATGCAATGGCCAAGTCAATCACCTGACCTGAATCCCATTGAGCATGTATTTCACTTGCTGAAGACAAAACTGAAGGGAAAATGCCCCAAGAACAAGCAGGAACTGAAGACCGTTGCAGTAGAGGCCTGGCAGAGCATCACCAGGGATGAAACCCAGCGTCTGGTGATGTCTATGCATTCCAGACTTCAGGCTGTGATTGACTGCAAAGGATTTGCAACCAAGTATTAAGAAGGGAAAGTTTGATTTATGATTATTATTCTGTCCCATTACCTTTCGTCCCTTTACAAGTGGAGGCACATCTGCAAACTGCTGTAAGTCCTACACTGTTCACCTGAGTTGGATGTACATACCCTCAAATTAAAGCTGACAGTCTGCAGTTAAAGCACATTGTGTTTGTTTCATTCCAACTCCATTGTGGTGGTGTATAGAGCCAAAGATGTTACAATTGTGTCCATGTCACAATATTTCTGGACCTGACTGTATATTGTATTGGTTTTATAAGCTAAATAATGTACTAATTAATGACTCCGGGCTTATGGTTGGACATTGCACACTTGTCTTTTTCATTTGTTGAACCTCCCCGCACATGCAGACCTATCGATTCCTTAATTTGAGCTTTTTTACACTTTTTTCTTCCACGTATTCTGCCAAATGAAATGATAGAAAATGCCTCGAGCTTACGAAATTGCATCTCACAAAGCGTAACGACCTCAATTGCGGAGCGTCCTTCCTGCAATAATACAATGGTCTTCTCATTCATTCCAGAACAAAATTGGCGCTATGAGCCTAGAAAACATCTTGAAGCACAGTTATGAGGTATCTACTATTGACCGGACAGTGTCCAGGACCATATAATGGTAATATCAATAGTTCTGCACAATACAATGATTTCCTTTTCTTTTTTCAATATACATAAAGATGCATCAGAAGGATAATGAAAGATAATGTGCTTTGCATGTGTCGGAAAAGACTTAGATGTTGACAGAGCGACAGTTTGTGTCAAATGTGACACTCTGCAAAGGCCTGTATTAAACACAAGGGGCCCTATTACAACACGTGAATTTTTACGCGAAGCGTTAAACATTAACGCTTGTAAATTAACGCTGGTATTACAATCCTCGCACATTTTTTCATCTGTCAAAAAATAATGCGCGTAAAACGGACGTGCAACAACCGCGCACGCATTAACGTTGAGCGCAGAAATCAGTGTGCGGACTGTTTTTTCCACGCAATTCAGCCAATCAGAAATAAGAACCACAATTGTCTCACATTAAGTTTTTGCACCTGTCAAAGTCAATCTACGCATATATGCTGCATCAATAAAAAAAACAGGCGCAACTTCTCCATTTTATTGTTTGGGTATGTGTAGAATGTGTAACTATACTTTGCTGCGTATTTTTTTTGGGCTGGTGTATTTGGTTTCGGCAGGTTGATAGAATTTGCCATTAACACCAGCTTTTAGGAGTCGTAAAAATTATGCTCACAAAGGCTGTGCGTTACAAACTGCGCATAGATTGTAATACCATCCGCGTACCAGTGCACAAACGCATTTGCGCTCACAATGTTAAGTATAGGACACGCGCAGTACAGTAAGCTCGTGCAGGATTCGCGCAGGTTCACCCGCGGTAGACGATTACGCGTGTTTGTTGCGCTGACATTGTAATACGACGTTTTGCACAAAGGGTTTTGCTCCTCGTGATAATGCGTTTTTGCGCGCGCGCAAACGTTTGCGTGAAGATTGTAATAGGACCCATGGAGTTATTCAAAGAACGCTGAATAGGCCACCGAATTGCACCGAGCGTTGAATTTCCCCGTACAGGACAGACCTTTTTATTATTTTTCATAGCACCTTATATATTATTTCAAGGCATTTTCATGCATAGTTTTTTTAAATGTGTTTTAAAAGTTGCAGGGTTTTGTAATTATTTTTTTTTTTACCTCTGTTCGGCGGCTTGTCGGCTTTATCTGGCAGCTGCGTTCGGCGGTTTTTCGTATCGATTTGGCAGTTTTGCAGCAGGTTTTCGGATGTGTTCGGCGGGTCGATTTGCTGCACTTCAGGGACCCTCCAGCGATTGCTGAATTGACCACAGGGTCGGCGAATTTAACTCTCTGACGTGCGGTGGGCAAGAGAGCACCGAAATGTCAGTGACATGATCTGGAATCTGCAGGTATATGGGGGCTGGAGGTCTTGGAGTCTGAAGGTGCACGGGGCACAGCAGGTTCTTCTTGATCCCAGGCAGCCCACCCTGCTCTTGTTAAGTCCACAATTAGGGCAACTGCTTTTTGCCTCCAGGCATTATCAGAAGCGTTTATGGGTGAGGTCATAAGTAGGATCTTATACAAAAATATCTGCGTATAAATAAGGAACTGGCTACGGTCAGATGCTTTAAGAAAGCCCACAGGTGGAAGGACACTAACAGGGTTATTCAGAGAGAGTCGATCTGGCCCCGAAATGTAACCGGACACTGAAATTCAGTGAACAGCTACCTTTCCTGGCCATTCGGCTATTCAGAGAGCAGGCAATTCGCCAAATTCTGGCGAATTGCCTCCAAGTACGGTGTCTGTTCGAGGGCAGTGAAATCCCCCATAGAGAAGCAATGGTTCGTCTATTCAGAGACACCGAGCAGCAGAGAAATGTCAGTGAAATGCCCTGCTGTTCAGTGTTTTCATTCGGCAGGTTTATTCAGGTCGAATCCCATAGGCTTCAATGTTAAAAATATTCCAGTTTTAATTCAATATCTAATAAACCGTTTATAATTTTATTCTGCAGTAAAGAGTCTCTTTATTTTTAGATTTTTTAGGCATTTTTGGGGATTTTTTTCTAACTTTTTTGCGTTTCTTTTATCGTTTTTTCATTTTTCTGTAACAGCCTTTTTTATTATGATTCATTGGATCTTATGTGTAAATTCCAGACATTTTCATTCAGTAGTTTTTTTGCAAATAGCGTTTCAAATTCCTAACTTTCAAGCAAACTGAATTCTGTTTTTTTCACCCCGTTCGTCTGCGTGTCGGCTTTTCCGGGGGCTGCTCTGCCCTGTGATCGACGGCTGCTCGGATTTTTCCGGCGTGTTAGGCTTGGTTTTTGCAGCAGTTTCTGCTGGTTTTCAGTGAGTATTCGGTGAATGTTCGTCGGGTTTGCGGCAACTATTCCCTGCACTATCGAGGCCCTGCGGACGGTGCTTGCTGAATACATCGCAGGGTCGGCGAACTAGGAATCGCCAACTCGCCCCAAAGTGCAGAGAATGAAAAGTCACCGAACGTGCGATGACTTTTCGGATCTCTTTGAATAACCCTGTAGGTATCCAGGTCATAGGGGGTACCCCTTGATATACAGATCAGTTATAAAGATACAAGAGCCAAAAGTTATATTATTAAAACTTAGCATTTATTCAAAAAGTAAAATGATTATTTGGGAAAACCAACAACATTAGATATAAAAACAACCTGCATAAGCAGAAAACATCTTACCCCCATAAAGGGGGGTTAACGGCGATGCCAAAGTAATTCTCATCACTCTGAAAATAGGTGGTAGACTCTGTTACTACCTTGTTCACATACAGAGTAGGGATGTGCGTTTCGGGTTTCGGAATTTCGGAATTTTCACGAAATCTCCCGATTCGTGTTTTCGGATGCGGCCGATTTTCCGAAAATTTTTAGATCCGAAAACTGCAGATCCGAAAAGTTTTCCGAGCCGAAACGAAATATTTTCGGAATTTTCGAATGTACTTGAAATGTGTCAAATCGAAATTTATTGCTTTGAAACGAGAACAGACGTTCCGAAAAAACGAAAATTTCCGAAAATACGAAAAGTCGATACAAAAAACGAGCTAAGTGACACGAAAATACGAAAAATGGTCGATATTCTGAAACCATCTACAATTCCGAAAAACGAAAATTTCCGAAAATACGAAAAGTCGATACAAAAAACGAGCTAAGTGACACGAAAATACGAAAAATGGTCGAAATTCCGAGAAAAAAATGTACACGAAAAACGAGTCGAGCCGAACCGAGTCGAAACAGAAATCGGTCGAAACGAGCCGAATCGAAAAGTTTACAAATCCGAAAAATGGAATCGACTCGAACCGAAAAAAAATCGGTGCACAAGCCTAATACAGAGTGATGAGCATTACTTTGGCATCGCCGTTAACCCCCGTTTATGGGGGTAGGATGTTTTCTGCTTATGCAGGTTGATTTTATATCTAATGTTGTTGGTTTTCCCAAATAATCATTTTACTTTTTGAATAAATGCTAAGTTTTAATAATGTAACTTTTGGCTCTTGTATCTTTATAACTGATCATAAGTAGAATCTTGCCCAGAGTCTAAAAAACAAATATGTCCCTGCTTGGAAGATCCATTTAAAGTCTATACAGTAGCTACAGTATCAGGAAATGATTCAGCCAATCAGGAGCCTCTCATCTCGGGTCACGGTATTTCTACCTCCAAGGGATGCGCAATTAGATCTCCTTCCAAAATATTGCTAGGGGATATTCCTCACCTCCCACGTATCGAAGGAGTACTGTAGATACTCGAGTATACCGCTAGATTTTGGGGACAAAAACTTACCTTAAAATTAGAGGGGTCGCATTATATTCGAGACATCTGCAACGCGTGTAAAAAAACAAACAAACTTGACTTGCTCTGGATCCCAAGACTCCAGGAAGTTCCGGTAGAGTCTCGCTGAAGTGAAATTGAGCTCCCTGATGCCTGCAAACACTTTAGGAACTCACGGATTCAGGAGAGGTGGGATCCATCATGGCCAGAGGACACGCTCAGTTTAAGCCAATCATTAACCTCACTCACCTCCGCCAGCCATCTAATTGCTAGTAAAGAAGACGGGTGGCCGGCAGCTTCATACTTAGTGACAGCTGCAATCATTCTAGAGCAGAGCACCCTGACCTGAGGGGGAGCCTGACTGTGTTAAGAGAACATGGAAGGATCTTAATGGTTTCCGGTACAGTATAATTTTGCTCCTCGCGTTATATTCGAGTCTTGAGTATTCTTTCAGTTCCATAATAAATCTCTATCCATCGCGTTATACTCGGGTCGCGCTATACTCGAGTATCTACGGTAGGTAGTCAGTGTGTATAGAACAAACTGGGGGATTATCCACTAAGCACTGGTGTTTGTCGGAGTTCCAAAAAAAATGTATGGCAGCACCGAGAAACGCTGGCACTTTTCAAAACCAATAAATGTAAATCAAAAGGAGAAACCGCACAGTAACGCATCTCCTTTTGCTTTACAGTCATTAGTTTTGAGAAGTTCCAGTGTTTCTCGGCACTACAATACACGTTTTTTACAATGACGGCAAACTCCGGCGATTAATGGATAACCCCCGATGAGGAAGCTATGCCATTTCATGGTATTGGTAGAGCTACTTGCAGCTGATGTGTTACCTAAGGATTGAATACAAAAAAAACTATATTTGTATATTTTATTACTATTTTATACTTGTTTTGAATGCATTATCTATGGATTTAGCTTAACACTGTTACTTTCCTGTCCCGGCCATGTGTCATCAGTTTTATCCGTGCACTGACAGCATAATCGCTTGTTTTTTTTAACCGAATACCTGCCCTTGATATTCCCGGAATATGTGACATCATTTTTAGTCGCTGGAAATAATCTTCCTTATTATCTCCCTGCACAGATTCAGATAGCGCTGACAGAGGTTTCATCGAAGCGTAATAACACATTAATGTTGCCACGCTGGGTGTCAGAAGCCAGGGACATTCATTACGGTGGAACACAAACCAGCGAGGCTTATGCGCGGTACTCGACAACAGTTTAGGTTAAAATTCTCCCTTACGAAGAATCCAATGATAGTTTACAGCAGGTGTCAGGAACCTTGGTCTTCCAGTTGCGTAGGAACTACATTTCCCATGATGCTCAGACAGTCTAATGTGTCCCCGAGCATCATGGAAGATACAGTTCCAAAATATTTTGGGCCCAATTACATTGATAACGCTAACGTTAGTGTTCACCTGTGTGAGCGTTAACGTTAGCTCTGGCTGCCCTAGCGCGGGCGCACCATATTACAATCTGAACATTAATGGGTTAAAAAAACGTTAGCGATTCGGATCTTGCGCTTTTCAGCACAAGGTTGCTGTACTTTGCGCTCCCCGTGTTAAGCATAGGGAGTGCAAAGTGTTAATTGGCGTTAGGATTACAAAGTCCTAACGCCAATTACCATCCGGCTGCGGTTAACTCGACTGGTAGCCACAGCCAGGACCTGGTGCTGACGGATTCCGCTTCTGCAGAAGCACCCAGCACCAGCAGAACCCCCCCCCCCCCAAAAAATAATCACATACTCACCTCTAATCCCACGTGAGAACAGCGGCTCCATCCGCCTCTTCTTGCTGCCGGGTGCAGAGAGAGACTGTGGGAAAAAGTCCCCCAGTCTCCCTCTGCGGATCACTACGCCAACCTGCCAGATCTCGCGAGGCAAGATCCTGCAGGTCATGTGAACGGCAGAGGAGAAACTCCATGGAGTCCTATGGAGGGGATGCTCGCGGCGGTGCTTAGCGCCGTGTTACGGTGCAGGCTGCTGGATTAACGCCTGCCCTGTAATATCACGCTAGAACGGGGACGCTAAGGAAAAACCTGCAGGCGCACATTATCCTCCTTAGCGTCCCCGTTTTAGCGTGATTTTTTGTAATATGGCCCCTGGTGGGCCAAGGTTGCTGATCGCTGATTTACGGAGATATTCCAGGTTTGAGGGGAACTCGATTATTTTTTTTCGTATTTGCACAAACTACGTAAATAAAAAGACGTAGAATGAATGAATTGATCTGATTTTCTAAATATCGGATCGACGCAACTCGACTGGAAACAAAAGGTTGGCCATGTACACGGAAACAGAGTCAAACAAGACAAGTGCAACTTGACCATGACAGTGACATCACCTCCATATGTAGAGATAGCCCAGGGATGTCAAACTCCAGACCTCCAGATGTAGATGGCTTACCATTCCCAGAAATCTTTGACTGTAATAGCTAGTCAAGGAATCATGGGAGTTGTAGTTCAGAAACATCTGTGGGAGGGGCTGGTGTTTGACAGCTATGGGCCAGACCAGGGCTGTCAAACGCTGACCCCCCAGATATTTCTGACCTGCAACTCACATAATTCCCAGGTCATTTATTGCATTGAAGGAATTCTGGGAATCGTAGGCTTCAACATCTGGGGTGGCCGTGAGTTTGACAGCCCCGGGATAGACAATTAAATTTAAAGTTTAAAGAAAAACAAGCTGTGCTCTCCATTAATGTTCGGTTGATGTCCAGACAATGGTAGGCGACTCAACCAAAGATGAGGCGCAGGACTACACATCACTACCTCCTTTATCTCTACGAATATGTCTTCCTCTTAAGGCTAGGGTCAAACAAAAGCATTTTTACACGCGAACATAAAGTGCGTCCGAACTGATTGATGTATTTTTTCACGGAGTATGCGAAAACGGTCATACGATGCGCATGTTCGTGCGTGATGTTTTACGGATCCAAACCAGGAAACTTTTTGCGTCTGGACATTATGTTGGCCGGACATGAGCAGGGTCTGACGTCTCCAAATCACACACACACACCGCTAGCGGGCGCAGCGCACTCTGTACGTCCGTACTAGAGGTTCTGCATTCTCGAAAAAATGCATTCATTTTCCACTTGCGTTGCGCGGCCGGACTTTCGTGCGACCGTACTTCGTATATTGGCCGTCATTGCCCGTCATTTGCTGCTAGTGCGGCCGTGATTATGTGCGCCAGAACGCACGTTAAAAGTGCGCTGGTCTGACCCCAGCCTTAATCACCCCAACTGCAGGATCTGAGAGGGGGCGATGGACTACATGGGTGTAATATGTTTTTTTCAACCGGATAGCACCACTACCCAACACCACCTTTAAACTGGTTTTGGAGTGGGTCATCACAGAGCCGAAATTCTTGGTTTCTGATCTGTCGTGGACTTTGAGCGGCAGCTTGTGAGGTCAACTGAGGGAAAACCAATCAAATGGACTTGATAATCTTCTTGACGACCACACTGTAATGTTGCAGATGTACCTCCAGTAACAAGGCTCCATAGTGAGTATCTACACGGGGCAGGAAAGCACTCAAAGACGTCTATGCCAACAGTGAGACTGACATCCACCATGTACTACAGCCATGGGTTAAAACATCAGGTCCTTTCTCTAAACCAGGGATTTCAAACTCTGCCCCCCTCCCCTTCAGATGTTTCTGAATGAAAACGTCCACGGCTCTGTGGCCATCTATTGCATAGACCGGATTATGGGAATTGTAGGCCAGAAACATAGAAACATAGAAAAATGTCGGCAGATAAGAACCTTTCGGCCCATCTAGTCTGCCCAATTACATGGATACTTTACCTGGATTTATCTTTTGTTTAGGATAGCCTTATGCCTATCCCATGCTTGCTTAAATTCAATTACTGTTTTGGCCTCTACCACTTCTACTGGAAGACTGTTCCATGTATCCACCACCCTCTCAGTAAAATAATGCTTCCTGATGTTACTTTTAAACCTTTGCCCCTCTAATCTAAGACTATGTCCTCTTGTTTTGCTACTTTGTTTCCTTTTAAATATACTCCCTTCCTCTACCTTGTGGATTCCCTTTACGTATTTAAATGTTTCTATCATATCTCCTCTGTCTCGTCTTTTTTCCAAGCTGTACATGTTAAGATCATTAACCCTTTCCTGGTAACATTTCTCCTTCAAGCCGTACACCATTTTAGTAGCCCTTCTCTGAACTCTCTCTAAGATGTCTATATCCTTCTGGAGATACGGTATCCAGTACTGCACACAGTACTCCAAGTGAGGTCTCACCAGTGCTCTGTACAGTGGCATGAGCACTTCCCTTTTCCTACTGCTAATACCTCTCCCTACACAACCAAGCATTCTGCCAGCATTTCCTGCTGCTCTATTACATTGACTACTTACCCTTAGATCCTCTGAAATAATAACCCCTAAATCCCAACCCTCAGATGTATCAAATATTCTATATTCAGCCCTTGGGTTTTTACATCCCAGGTGCATTATCTTGCACTTATCCACATTAAAACTCAATTGCCACAGCTCCCACCATTTTTTTAGTTTACCTAATCATTTGTCATTTGGCTGATCCCTCCAGGAACGTCAACCCTGTTGCAAATCTTTGTGTCATCAGCAAAAAGACATACTTTTCCATTAATACCTTCTGCAATATCACTAATAAAAATATTAAAGAGAATGGGTCCAAGTACTGACCCCTGAGGTACCCCACTGGTAACAAGACCTTGCGCCGAATAAACTCCATTTACCACAACCCTCTGTTGCCTGTCACTCAGCCACTGCCTAAGCCATTCAACAATATTGGAATCCAAACTCAAAGATTGCAATTTATTGATAAGCCTTCTATGCGGAACAGTATCAAAAGCCTTACTGAAATCTAAATAAGCAATGTCTACTGCACCACCTGTGTCTATTATTTTTGTTACCCAATCAAAAAAATCAATAAGATTAGTTTGGCATGATCTCCCTGAGGTAAACCCATGTTGTTTCTGATCCTGTAATCTATGTGTTTTTAGATGTTCAACAATCCTTTCCTTTAACATGGTTTCATGGTAACATCTAGCGGGCCGGAGTTTAAGATCCCAGCTCTAAACAAGGAAAAGGGGGTCGATAGAAACTTTTACATAGGAACAATGTAAGGAAAAATAAGTTAGGGGTGTGTTAACAGCAAACAGGAGTAGATAAACCATGGGGGACAGAGAAAGGGACGTACAGGAATGGAAGGGTGGAGCAGTCAAGCTCACTGGTGGGAGAGGGTGACGTGAAAAGGTGGGGAGGAAAGAAATATTACTTCCCTGTTCCCCTAATATCTCTTGCAGTTACTGTTATGTATTGTGTATATATAAAGTTGTGTGAAGCCCTGCTTCAGTGGCAGTTATTTGTCAGTTGAGTCAATAAAATGGTTGTATCCTTGTGTCTGTAATTACTGCAGCACAATATATAATAGTTACACTACGCCATGTAGATATTCTGGATTAGAGGGACACTCTACTCATCTTGACCACTTTAGTGTTGTAAAGCGGTCAGGATGTGAGGAGACCCCCCTCCAGCTCACTCAATCTGGAGAAATCGTTGGGTGAATTGGTGGAGTTTCCTTCGACCCCACCCAGCGTCACCAGCAGCCAGGATTTCTGAATTTCCCAGTTGTCGGTCACCAGATCGGTCACTAGTGACGTCTGCACGCAGAGATCGTGCCCACCTCACCCTCTGAGACGTCCCACAGTAGCGAGCGTTCTCAGAGAGGCAGCGATGGATCGGATCTGTACATGCGCGCAGCTCTGTTCCATCGCACTGCACAGGCGCTGCGGAACATGCGTACGTAATGCGAGCAAGTCCCGTAGCTGTGCACACTTTGTGGGTCCTACGCTCCGCAAGTTGCACTGAAAATTTTCAGGGACTTCCAGGTTCGGGAGCCTCTGAGCCGAAGAGGAGGAGGAGCTCGCCGAGGGAGAAAAGGTGAGTAAAATCATCAAAAAGATATAATAAAAAGAAATTGGACAAAGACTGTTAGCATCAGCAGTATCTTATAGAAAAAAACGGTGTCGTGCCTGATCCCCACCAGGGCGGCTGCAACTACCAGATGTATCCAACCAGTAACATGTATGTCAGCAGCATCTATCCAGTTACTGAATGGCAAATAAAGGGAATCCCTATTTTTAATAGAGTACAGAAGAGGTGACGCGCTCACGCCTACATAAACTCTCCTGATCAATAAGGACTCTGTAATATATATTTATATTATTCTATTTACTCTTAATTTATTCTGACCTTTCTAGGAACGGCACATGTAAATCTCTCACACGGCATAACATCAGCCGGCGCCGACTTATTGTACCTTATAAATGTTTCGCTGACACAAAATGCCACGTGGAGCCATGTTAAAACACAGCCTTTTCTTTTCACGCCTCGATTTCCCTACAAGTGCTAATGAGCTTGTTGAACCAACGGATTCATCCGCCGTCCAGATTTCTGGCATTAATTAGCTTTTGTGATATAAAATGTAAACACCTGACATGACTTGGCATCAGTGGTGTAACCAGAGTTATGGGCGCCCGGGGCAGAATTCCCCCCCCTCCTCATTATATAAACGTCCATTCTGGTTATAAGCAGGCTCGGACCGGGACAAAATATTGGACCCCCAGAATTATATACACTGGACCCCCCAGAATTATATGTACAGGCTCTAGACCCCCCCTCCTACCAGAACATACCCCTTGCAGCTATGCAATGTAGGGTAACCCAGGTGTGGGCTGCCCAGTGCACCCTTTCCATGCTGCCAGAACACACGTGGCACCCCATCTGCACAGCCCTGCAAACCTTTTCCATACCATGGGCCCAGGGTACCCCCTCCACCTCACACATGGAAATATTTCCCCCCCAGCTCACATGGATATATATTGCCCCCAAGCTCACATGGATATATTGCCCCCCAGCTCACATGGATATATATTGCCCCAGCTCACACATGGAAATATTGCCTCCAGCTCTCACACATGGATATATTTGCCCCCAGCTCTCACCCATGGATGTATTTGCCCCCCAGCTCTCACACATGGATGTATTTGCCCCCAGCTTTCACACATGAATATATTTGCCCCAGCTCTCACACATGGATATATTTGCCCCCAGCTCTCACACATGGATATATTTGCCCCCAGCTCTCACACATGGATGTATTTGCCCCCAGCTCTCACACATGAATATAGTTGCCCCCCCAGCTTTCACACATGGATATATTTGCCCCAGCTCTCACACATGGATATATTTGCCCCAGCTCACACATGGATATATTTTCCCCCAGCTCTCACACTTGGATATATTTGCCCCCAGCTCTCACACATGGATGTATTTGCCCCAGCTCTCACACATGGATATATTTGCCCCCAGCTCTCACACATGGATATATTTGCCCCCAGCTCACACATGGATATATTTGCCCCCAGCTCTCACACATGGCTGTATTTGCCCCCAGCTCTCACACATGAATGTAGTTGCCCCCCAGCTCTCACACATGGATATATCTGCCCCCAGCTTTCACACATGGATATATTTGCCCCAGCTCTCACACATGGATGTATTTGCCCCCAGCTCTCACACATGGATATATTTGCCCCCAGCTCTCACACATGGATATATTTGCCCCCAGCTCATACATGGATATATTAGCCCCCAGCTCTCACACATGGCTGTATTTGCCCCCAGCTCTCACACATGAATGTAGTTGCCCCCCCAGCTCTCACATATGGATATATTTTCCCCCAGCTTTCACACATGGATATATTTGTCCCAGCTCTCACACATGGATATATTTGCCCCCAGCTCACACATGGATATATTTGCCCCCAGTTCTCACACATGGATATATTTGCCCCAGCTCACACATGGATATATTTGCCCCCAGCTCTCACACATGGATATATTTGCCCCCAGCTCTCACACATGGATGTATTTGTCCCCAGCTCTCACACATGGATATATTTCCCCCAGCTCACACATGGATATATTTGCCCCCCAGCTCTCACACATGGATATATTTTCCCCCCAGCGTTCACACATGGATGTTTTTGCCCCAGCTCTCACACATGGATATATTTGCCCCAGCTCTCACACATGGATATATTTGCCCCCAGCTCACACATGGATATATTTTCCCCCAGCTCTCACACATGGATATATTTGCCCCAGCTCACACATGGATATATTTGCCCCAGCTCTCACACATGGATATATTTGCCCCCAGCTCTCACACATGGATATATTTACCCCCAGCTCACACATGGATGTATTTGCCCCAGCTCACCTCTCCTCGTCATTGCCGGCGACCTCGTGCTTTTCCTCCTTGAGCGGTCGCCAGCATAAGCTCTGCTGCACGGCTGGGGATTTAACCACCAGCCAGATCTCGCAAGATCGCGGCTGGCTGGTGGATAGATCCCCATCCGAACGGCAGAGCTTTATGCTGGCGGCTGCTCGAAGGATAGCAATGCCGCCACCGGCAATTGCCCCCTCCCCCGGGGCTCACTTTGTCAGGCTCGGTCCACAGCAGGAACCTGCGTTCCCGCAGGACTCGAGCCCTGCCCCCAGATCTCCGGACGTAACAACCGGGGAGCACCGGTGGCGGGTGCCCCCCTCGGCCCTGCCCCGCACCGGCTGCCCCCCCGGTTGTTACGCCACTGCTTGGCATTACCCGCTCACACCGTGCTTATTGACGGCGAATCTCACCAGGTTTTCGTCCTCTGGATAGTGACATTCTGCCCAAAATGCAACTCTCTGACATCTGAAACTTTAATGCAGCGACAGGGTTGCCATCAGCCGTGTTTTCCAGGACATATAATTTATTCATGCTGATGGGCAGTGCGTGAAAAATGTGGCATGTGCGTGGTTCTCAATGAGCGGCCGGGCTACAACCTTTGCCAGCGGACGCTCCAAGGAGGAAGAGCGCACGGAGGAGCCTGGCAGAGCGGTAGAGACCGCTGGGGCCAACATAGGTGAGCTGGGGGCAATCAATATTTGAGGGCTGGGGCAATCTGTATCAGAGCTGGGGGCAACCTGCATGTGAGCTGCGGGCAATCTGTATGAGAGCTGGGGGCAATCTGTATGTGAGCTGGAGGCAATCTGTATGAGAGCTGGGAGAAATCTGTATGTGAGCTGGGGCAATATGTATGAGAGCTGGGGCAATCTGTATGTGAGCTGGGGCAATCTGTATGTGAGCTGGGGGCAATCTGTATGAGAGCAGGGGAAAATCTGTATGAGAGCTGGGGCAATATATTTGAGAGCTGGGGCATTATATATGTATATGTGTATGTATGAGCTGGGGCAATATATATATATGTATGTGTATGTATGAGCTGGGGCAATATATATATATGTATGTGTATGTATGAGCTGGGGCAATATATATATATGTATGTGTATGTATGAGCTGGGGCAATATATATATGTATGTGTATGTATGAGCTGGGGCAATATATATATGTATGTGTATGTATGAGCTGGGGCAATATATATATATATGTGTATGTATAGCTGGGGCAATATATATGTATGTGTATGTATGAGTTGGGGCAATATATATATATATATATATGTATGTGTATGTATGAGCTGGGGCAATATACTGTATATATATATATGTGAATGTATGAGCTGGGGGCAATATATATATCTGTATGTGTATGTATGAGCTGGGGCAATATATATATGTATGTGTATGTATGAGCTGGGGACATTTTGTGAGGTCTGTTCTTAATGAAAAGAGGTCACATAACATTAAATAAAAGTATCGGTACTCGGTGAGTACGTGAAAAAAGCAACGTTACTCGTACTTGGTCTCAAAAAAGTGGTGTCGGTGCATACCTAATATATACATAAATGAGTATATGTATATATATATTATATATATATATATATACTCATTTAAGTTATGGTGGAGGGCAAAAAATTTGATTAAAAGCCTCCACACTGCAAATAATAAAGTTTATTATTGCAGAAGTCATTTACACATCACAACAATTCAAAGAACTGCATCACAGAGCTTATGTGCCACATTCCCCGTATGCAGCACAGAACTCTGGGTAAGACATGCAAATGACATATATATCAAATTTGAGTATGTGTGGTGGGTTAAGTGCAAGATGACGGGGGCACGGAATAAAAGAAACAACTCCTTTTGCACCAAAGCTTTCAGTCCATACATGTTCTTCTTTATCCAATCCCACTTGCCCTTACAAACACCCACTGTCATGTTCTGCCTGGGACACCTTAACATCCTACCTATTCCTGTTAATCGACATAAATAGATCTGTTAAAAAAACAAAAAACTATCTGGTCTACAGATATTTTTATGAGCCGGCAGTGAGCTCCGTGTATAAATATAAGTATACAAAGTAAGAACATATAAAAAATAATAACCACCAAAATAAAAGCCGATGGAAAAAAAAAAATCACCAGGTTGGACCATCTGAAAGGGTTAAAACCTATAATAAAAAAGGTACGAAAAGGGAAATGGTCAGAAATATAAAGAAAAAAAAAGGAAAAGGTCAGCAGAGCGAGAGATCACTGTGTAACCTTTTAAAGTCCAAAGAGATAAGCAGATGACAGTCACACATTGCTGTTAAGTTTCACCCAGGGGTCACTTGCTCAAAACCACAAGTGGAATGTTTGTTTTTTTAAATAGAATATTGTACAAACATAATATAGAATGCAATAAACATCATAAAACACAGAATGCAATAAACATCATAAAACACAGAATGCAATAAACATCATAAAACATAGAATGCAATAAACATCATAAAACACAGAATGCAATAAACATCATAAAACACAGAATGCAATAAACATCATAAAACATAGAATGCAATAAACATCATAAAACACAGAATGCATTGCACACAGAACATTACCTGAAGCCATGACTCCTTGGTGGTTTTATTAAGGTAGAGAGATATCCTGTAGGTCACTGATGGACATGAGGAGAGAGAAGTGCAGCATCTTCAGACCACTTGGACCATATCATTCTTCACATTAGGCTGGTTCTTCCATGCAAGCTCCTGTGGCTTTTTATCACTCATCCATGGATTGCAGGAGTCTGTGGTCTGCTACAGTCAGCAAGGGGAAGAATTGTAGCCACCTGGCTGGGAACACAAGAGGGATGTAGAGGTTTGCAGAAGGGTGCATGGAATACATGAAGGAGATGGTGCACACAGCTTCATTCATATATATATATATATATTTCTATATATGGCTTTTTTACAGAGTCCCAGTTCAGTCACTTGAAAAAATAAGGTGCAGCAAGATCCAAAGTGACTTAGAAAAGATGTGAGTGTGCAAGGAAGCATGGGAGGGCGAAAGGGAGACCAGTGGGGAGTTCAAAACAGGCTGGGAATTACAGCTACATTGAACAGGATGCAGCCAATTGAACACTGCAAGGGTATAGGGAGAAACAATGAAGAGGGGCAGTGCAGTTTCCAGCCACTAGAGGGCGCCTGTGTACCTTGCTGGTCATTTGGAAATGCTAGAAGGATAAACTTCATTTAGTGAATAGTATTGTCATAATTCTGCTCACTGGTCAGATCATCATTCATCAGATAAAGCCCCATTAAACACGAATGTAAGATATTTTACCGTAGCAGCGTTTCTGCTATAATTTATTTTTCCTTTGCAGGAAAAAAGTGTATCTGAGGATTTATAACCATAAAACGCACGATTTAATTCACCCTGTTATCAGTAATAAGTGAGTCGTTCAATATAGCGGGCTCACTCGCTAATGATACTGGTTCCCATCCTATTCTACCCGAGCCACAAACTCCTCCTGTACGTTGTAGTCCGCTCTGCTTTGTATAGGAAGTGCTATATGCAGGCAGCCAGAGAATAGCGAGTGATTCCAAGGTCCCTCTTGCAGTCGGTAATGACACAACCTGCCATCTGTTTAAACCTGGAGTTATGTGATTTTGCTTTGAAAAAACACTAGACCCAAAAGAAAAATAAAAGAAAAATGGTTACACAAAAAATGTTCAGGGTTTCATGGCGTCATCGGCATGATATCATCTCGCTTACCACCAGGAAGCTGGACCCACTCCAGTCTGCGGACCTTGTAAAATCACAAGCTGATGCAGTCGCCATTCTTATAGCCTAATAATAGCTGTTCTGACACAGATGGCTGTTACCACTCCCGAATATATGTTAATTTTTGCCTGCTTCATAACAGGCGATGCAAGAAGCAGGCCGTGCTATGAGACAGCTCATACTGACACACTACATGTTGCATATAGGGTACATCCCCCTCCTCCCTATAAATATCCCCCGCATCATTCAGTCAGTGCCCTGTTGTAGTTTCTGCCTATTGTAGCATATAGTGCGTTCATTATCTCGTTACCTGTGTTTGCCCCAAGCTCCTCCTTTGACCTCCCAGACCCCCAGTATACCGACTGTGGCTCTGTTTCTCATTATTCTTTCCTTATGTTATCCTGACCTCGCTCTGTCTCTCGCTGGTGTCTCCTTCTGGTATCGGGGCTCTGCCTTTTTGTTGTTGTGTCTTTCTGATATCCTGACCTGCCTCTGTGTCTTCTTGGTGTCTCCTTCTGGTATCCTGTCCTCGATCTGCCTCTCGTTGCTGCGTCATGGTATCGTGGTTCTACCACTCATTGTTGTCTCTTTCTGGTATCCTGACCTTGCAATATCTTTTGTTCTTGTTTCCTTCTGATATTCTGACATTGCATTGTCACTTGTTGTTGTCTGCTTATGGTATCCTGACCTCGATCTATCTCTACCCATTGACTCCTGTTATCCTGACCTTGCTCTGCCTCTCGTTGTTGTTCTTCTGGTTTTACTATCCCTGGTCTGTCTTGTATTGTTGTCTTTGTCTGGTATCGACCTTACTCTTTCTCACGTTGTTATCGCCTTCTGGTATCTTGACCTCACTCTGCCTCTTGTTGTTTTTGCCTTCTGGTATTGTGACCATGCTCTGTCTTTTTTTTTTTGTCTCCTGGTATCCTGACCTCCCTCTGCCTTTTGTCATTTTCTCATGGTATCTTGACCTCACTCTGCCTCTTCTTGTTGTCTCCTGGTATCCTGACCTCCCTCTGCCTCTTGTCGTTTTCTTGTGGTATCCTGATCTCACTCGGTTTCTCATTGTCTCCATCTGGTATCTTGACCTCACTCTGCCTCTTCTTGTTGTCTCCTGGTATCCTGACCTCCCTCTGCCTCTTGTCGTTTTCTCGTGGTATCCTGACCTCCCTCTGCCTCTTGTCGTTTTCTCATGGTATCTTGACCTCACTCTGCCTCTTCTTGTTGTCTCCTGGTATCCTGACCTCCCTCTGCCTCTTGTCGTTTTCTCGTGGTATCCTGACCTCCCTCTGCCTCTTGTCGTTTTCTCGTGGTATCCTGACCTCCCTCTGCCTCTTGTCGTTTTCTCGTGGTATCCTGACCTCCCTCTGCCTCTTGTCGTTTTCTCGTGGTATCCTGACCTCCCTCTGCCTCTTGTCGTTTTCTCGTGGTATCCTGACCTCACTCTGCCTCTTCTTGTTGTCTCCTGGTATCCTGACCTCCCTCTGCCTCTTGTCGTTTTCTCGTGGTATCCTGACCTCCCTCTGCCTCTTGTCGTTTTCTCGTGGTATCCTGACCTCCCTCTGCCTCTTGTCGTTTTCTCCTGGTATCCTGACCTCCCTCTGCCTCTTGTCGTTTTCTCAAGGTATCCTGATCTCACTCTGTTTCTCATTTTCTCCATCAGGTATTTTTACCTTGCTTTGTCTTTTCGTTGTTGTCTCCCTCTGTTATCCTGACTTCACTCTGTCTCTTTTTGTTGTCTCCTGTTATCCTGACCTCCTTCTACCTCTTGTCGTTTTCTTGTGGTATCCTGACCTCACTCTGGGCCATATTACATGGTTGGTGCTAATTTAACCAGAGCTGTTGTAAACTTCCCAGAGCCATTATAGCCTATGGAGGGTTTTAAGTTTGCAACAGCTCTGGTTAAGTTTGCACCAACTATGTAATATGGCCCTCTGTTTCTCATTGTCTCCATCTGGCATATTTACCTCACTTTGTCTTTTCGTTGTTGTCTCCCTCTGGTATCCTGACCTCCCTCTGCCTCTTGTTGGTTTCTCATGGTATCCTGACTAGGGATGAGCCGAACACTCCCCGAGTCCCCGAGTTCGGTTCGGACTCGAACCCGAACTTTCCAAATGTTCGAATCCGAATCCAAACCCGAACTCGAACTCAATACAAGTCAATGGGGCTGAAAATTCGGTTTTTAGAGTGCCCTCCAAGAGGGCATATATGCTAGATATTTGCCATAAAAGGTGTATGGGGGTCCGGGTAGTGCCCTGTGGGACAGTAAACAAGGACAAAAAGTTAAAAAAAAACATTTTTAAAGGGACAGTGAGTTTTCCATGAAATAAGGGTTAAAAATAAAAAAAGCACCAATAGTAAAGGTAAAATAAATATAAATAAACTGTATTAAACCATTTTAACCCTTTCGCTGCTGAGGCTTTTCCGGCCCCTATGCTGACGTCATTTTTACCTGTTTTGCGCATCATGTTTAAACGTGTTTTGAAGGCTTATTTTAGTATATGACCCAGACATATTATATATCGTTCTTTCCGTCAGACTCGGTAGATTCATAATATGTCATTATTATATGTATACGTTATGTCATGTCTGTATATTATAACAAAAAATGCAATAAAATATGTATTTTCAATAATTTACAATGTGTAAAGTGTTTTTTTTCCACATTTTAACATGCGATCAATTGCGGTTATATTTTGTATGGGGTGCGCTTGTTAAAAAAATTAGAGATGGGGTCTCATTACATTTTTTTTTGGGGAAAATGACACTATTTTTAACAAACGCACCGCATACAAAAATCGTTAGTGCAGCATCATTGTTCACATTATAATTGAAATGGGAACAATATTGCTGCATTAACAAACCAAAAAAAAAAAAAAAAAGTGTTTAATTTTTTTTTTTAATTTTTTTTTTTAATTTTTTTTTATTTGTATTTTTCATTTTTTTTTTTTTTACAACATTTTTCACTGTAGTGTTTGGTATCGTTGGAACGGCCATGCTCTGGCCGATCCAACCATACCAAAATTTAACCCCTAGCTGCCACGGATCGGGAGATAGGGAGTTCATTGGAACTCCCTATCTCCACAGTTGGTGGCAGTTAGGGGTTAACGCTAGGACTGGCGTCATCGTGCTACGCACGATGACGCCAGTCTTCTGGGGGAGTTCCCGGAGGCTTGGCCGACATCCAAGATGTCGGCCAGCTCCGGGAAAGGATTCGCCTTTTCGATTCGCAATCCAGCTCCCCAGGGGTTAATGCCAGGCATCATTTGGAAGGGCAGGCTGTGCCCTTCCAAATGATGCCTGGGTTAACCCCCTGTGCGCCGCCGATCGGGAGGGAGAGAGGTCCGAAGGACCTCCCCCCCCTCCCTTTCAGGCGCCTCCTCCGCACATGCGGGGGGGGCGCCTGAATTAGGTGTCATCGCGCCCCCGCGATGACACCTAATTCTGGCGGCTGCTGGTCCGGATGCCGGGCTGACATCCAGGATGTCAGCCCGCACCGGAGGGGCCAGCGATCGGCCGGAACCCGGCCGAACGCTGACCCCAATGTGAGGACGCGCTCAGCGCGTCCTCAGCACACCAGCGGGACTGCTGAGGACGCGCTGAGCGCGTCCTCAGCAGCGAAGTGGTTAAATTAATTCTATTAAACAAATTAAAATTAACTGTATTGAACAAATATAAATTAACGAGAAAAAAAAATAAGAGTTGTCACATAAGTTTCAATTTCAGACACATCAAAATTTCACTTTGCGTGCCCTATCCTTTGCAAATTTTCATCATGCGTATATATATATATTGCCCAGGCCAGCTCACATCATGCATATATATATTGCCCAGGCCAATCCCCTGGTGGAGATAGGGGGTTCATTTGAACCTCGATATCTCCAGGCATCTAGTGGGTCATGGAGGGTGTCAATCGAAAGGCCTGAGCATGGCCTTTCGAATGATACCCAACATGACCAGGTATAAAGTAAAAAAAATAAAAAATAAAATAAAAACATCTATTTTTTTTGTGTGTTATTTTTATTAATGCAGCAATATTGTTCACATTGCAATTATAATGTGAACGATGATGCACTAATGATTTTTTTCTGTGGGGTGTGTTTGCTATAAATCACGTAATTCCCCCCACAAAATGTAACAAGTCCTCATTTCTAATTTTTGTACAAGCGCACCCCATAGAAAACATAACCGCAAACGCTCATGTGCTAAAATGTTAAAAAAAACAACACTTTACACACTGCAGATGATTAAAAATTCAATTTTTATTGCATTTTTTTTCATAATATACAGTCAGGACAGGACGTATACATATAAAAATGATATATTATGAATCTGCGGAGTCTGCCGGAAAGAACGATATCTAACATGTCGGTCATTTAACAAAATGTGGCTTCAAAATCGCGTTTAAACATGATGAGCGAAAGCGGTAAAAATGATCTGAGCACACAGCGGGGAAATACAGCATATTAGAAGTTTTAGGAGGGAAATTAACACTTCTCAAATCTCAATCAGAAGCAGATACCAGCCCACCCCCTCAGTATAGTCTACAATGTATCAAATTGATTAGACCAGACTAAAAACACCTGTTATGCCATTTGAAACACACAGGTCATTTAGAGTTGAGAATCTTTGCACGTACAGATTAGTTTTAATTCAATATCTAATAAACCGTTGCTTATAATATTCTGCAGTAAAGAGTCTCTTCATTTCTAGATTTTTTTGTATTTTTTTAAGCATTTTCTATACTTTTTTCAAAATTTCTTTTTTTTTGCGAACTCGAACCGAACACACCCAAAAAGTTCGAAGTTCGTGAACTTTCGAACGACCAAAGTTCGGTTCGAACTCCGAACTGATCGAACCAAACAGCTCATCCCTAATCCTGACCTCACTCTGTTTCTTATTGTCTCCTTCTGATATATTGACCTCGCTTTGTCTCTCATTGTTGTCTTCCTCTATTATCCTGACTAGGGATGAGCCGAACACTCCCCGAGTTCGGTTCGAATCCGAACCCGAACTTCCCATTTGTTCGGGACCGAACCCGAACCCGAATCCCCATGCAAGTCAATGGGGCTGAAAATTCGTTTTTTTGGAGTGCCCTCCAAGAGGGCATATATGCTACATATTTGCCATAAAAGGTGTATGGGGGTCCGGGTAGTGCCCTGGGGACAGGAAACAAGGACAAAAAGTTTTAAAAAAAACGTTTTTAAAGGGACAGTGAGTTTTCCATGAAATAAGGATTAAAAATAAAAACGAAAAATTCCTTCAAATATCGTGCCTAGGAGGTCCCCATAACCTGCCCGTGAAGTGGCGGATTTCTAGGATGTATAGAAATATGTAAAAACCAAAAAATGACATTTCAAATGACGGTAAATGCTTTTCCTTTAATCTATCCATAAACAACTGCTTGGGGCGGCAGTCTGTATGAAAAGAGGAGACATTTTCAGACACGCAGAAAAAGTTTACTGATTTTTTGGCTGTGAAAAGCAGGAGAATGCAAACTTCTAGACCAAAAAGCCGATTTGGAAAGTGACATAAATGGGAGAATTTTTCTGGTTCGGCTATTTTGACCTAGAATTTTCTCTTCAGTCATTCTCCTGAGTTTCCCCTTTCTCTGAATAACCCTGTCAGGGTTATTCAGAGAGCGGTGAAGAGCAGGAGAATGACTGGAGAATGGAAAATTCTAGGTCAAAATAGCCAAACCAGAAAAATTCTCCCATTTAGGCTAGGGTCAGATTAGCGAATTTTTAACGTGCGTTTAGGCGCACTTAATCACAGCCGCACTAGCAGCAAATGACGGGCAATGACGGCCAATATACGAAGTACGGCCGCACGAAAGTCCGGCTGCGCAACGCAAGTGGAAAATGAACGCATTTTTTCGAGAACGCAGAACCGCTAGTACGGACGTACAGAGTGTGCTGCGTCCACTAGCGGCATGTGTGCGTGATTTGGAGACGTCAGACCCTGCTCATGTCCGGCCAACATAATGTCCAGACACCCAAAGTTGCCTGGTTTGGATCCGAAAAAAATCACGCACAAAAATGCGCATCGTATGACCGTTTTCGCGCAATCCGTGAAAAAATACGGCAATGCGTTCTGACGCACTTTTTGACGGTCGCTGCGAAAAATGCGTTAGTCTGACCCTAGCCTTATCTCACTTTCCAAATCGGCTATTTGGTCCAGATTGTTCTCTTTTCCTGCCATTCCCCTGGTTTTCACCTTTCTCTGAACAACCCTGAGAGAGAGGAGAAAGCCAGGAGAACTGGCAAGAGAAGAGAACAATCTAGATCAAATAGCCAATTTGGAAAGTGAGATAAATGGGAGAATTTTTCTGGTTTGGCTATTTTGACCTAGAATTTTCCATTCTCCAGTCATTCTCCTGAGTTTCACCTTTCTCTGAATAACCCTGTCAGGGTTATTCAGAGAGCGGTGAAGAGCAGGAGAATGACTGGAGAATGGAAAATTCTAGGTCAAAATAGCCAAACCAGAAAAATTCTCCCATTTAGGCTAGGGTCAGACTAGCGAATTTTTAACGTGCGTTTAGGCGCACTAAATCACGGCCGCACTAGCAGCAAATGACGGGCAATGACAGCCAATATACGAAGTACGGTCGCACGAAAGTCTGGCTGCGCAACGCAAGTGGAAAATGAACGCATTTTTTCGAGAACGCAGAACCGCTAGTACGGACGTACAGAGTGCGCTGCGTCCACTAGCGGCGTGTGTGCGTGATTTGGAGACGTCAGACCCTGCTCATGTCCGGCCAACATAACGTCCAGACACCCAAAGTTTCCTGGTTTGGATCCGTAAAAAATCACGCACAAAAATGCGCATCGTATGACTGTTTTCGCGCAATCTGTGAAAAAATACGACAATGCGTTCGGACGCACTTTTTGACGGTTGCTGCGAAAAATGCGTTAGTCTGACCCTAGCCTTATCTCACTTTCCAAATCGGCTATTTGGTCCAGATTGTTCTCTTTTCCTGCCATTCTCCTGGTTTTCATCTTTCTCTGAACAACCCTGAGAGAGAGGTGAAAGCCAGGAGAACTGGCAGGAGAAGAGAACAATCTAGACCAAATAGCCGATTTGGAAAGTGAGATAAATGGGAGAATTTTTCTGGTTTGGCTATTTTGACCTAGAGTTTTCACTTCTCCAGTTATTCTCCTGCTTTTCACCGCTCTCTGAATAACCCTGTGAATGTTTAATCCCAAGGTGAAAAATAACATTGCTTTAGATTTTTTTCAAACACCAGCTAAATGCAACATATTAGGATGTTTTAGGGAAATTATTTCTCAAACCTCAATCAGAAGCAGACACCACCCCACCCTCAGTATATTGTACAATGTATCAAATTGATTACAGACTAAAAACACCGGGTGTTATGCCCGTTTGTGAACAGAGGTCATTTAGAGTTGATAATCTTTCCACGTACACATTAGTTTTTAATTCAATATCTAATAAACCGTTGCTTATAATATTCTGCAGTAAAGAGTCTCTTTATTTCTCGATTTTTTTAGTATTTTTTTAAGCATTTTCTATACTTTTTTCAAAATTTCTTTTTTTTTTTTCGAACCCGAACCGAACACGCCCAAAAAGTTCAAAATTCGCGAACTTTCGAACTGCCAAAGTTCGTGTCGAACTCCGAACCGTCCGAACACGAACAACTCATCCCTAATCCTAACCTCACTCTGCCTCTTTTTGTTGTGTCCTGGTATCCTGACCACCCTCTGCCTCTTGTCGTTTTCTTGTGGTATCCTGACCTCACGCTTTCTCATTGTCTCCATCTGGTATATTTACCTCGCTTTGTCTTGTCATTGTTGTGTCCCTCTGGTATCCTGACCTCACTCTGCTTCTTCTTCTTGTCTCATGGTATCCTGACCTCCCTCTGCCTCTTGTTGGTTTCTTGTGGTATCCTCACCTCACTCTGTTTCACCTTGTCTCCTTCTGGTGTCTTGACCTCGCTCTTTCTCTCGTGATTTTCTTTTTTCTGGTGTCTTGACCTCACTCTGTCTCTCATTGTTTTCTCCTTCTGGCATCCCGACCTCACTCTGTCTTGTCTCCTTCTGGAATCCTGACCATTGCAAGTAAAGGTATAGCGCTAGGGTTTAGGTTCTGCGTGAGGGTTATTTACCTTCCCAGAAATCTGATTGTCAAATTTAGCCTCACGGTGCAGAAGACAACAGCCACTGCCACCTCCTGCTGCTTGCGGAAGGACACTAGAAAAAATATTCTCAGTGTCCTTCCTCTAGCCCTGTGCCATCGCATACATGCAAAAGTGGGGAGGACTATCTCCCAACCCCATGGAGATTTATACCAGTGCATGGCATCTCTCAGCAGCTCCCAATTATTACGAATCGAGCTCCTAATATAGCGTCTCACTGGCAATCAAGCTGATACTAGGGAGTTTAGGATTAATGTCTGGAGTGCAATTTTTACATTAGTGTCTCCTCCCTATTTCCAGATGAGTCAAACTCGGGCTTATTGGAAGCGCCCACTTTGCCACGCACGGCTCGGCATCGTTTTTTTTTAATGCCACCGTATTCTTATGATGTAGGTTTTAATTATATTAAACAAAAACTAAATAACATGAGACCATCATTATTACCTGGATGGGGAAGATGAATGGAATTGCAAGGGATTGCCCATTTTTGGTAAAAAAATAAATAAAAAAAAAGTTAGTGGCATGGTGCAGGCCGGGGACAGACGTGGGCAACATATCCTCAATGGGTTAAAACATATTCCCTACAGGATTACTCGCAGGAGCCTGAATGGCGTCTTTAGAGGAACGCTAGTGATTATATTTTTTTCTAGGAGGTTCCTTTGTTTTTAATGGATAAAGATCCCTCTTTATAAGCGACAAGGATTTACTCTGCATCGTGTCACGTATGGCTCACAAAAAGCTATTTTCCTCCTTTGTTCGGCGCGGCGGTAATGCTCAGGTACTCTGCATTATCACACGCCGTGATGCTGCCGAGGGTTTTTATGAAATCGTTAGGATGCTGTGTGAACATTTCGCCCGGCGACCTGAGACTTTTATCTCTGATATCCTAATAACGGGGTATTTTTCTTTGTGTCTGCTATGGAATCTTATCGTTAATGCAGTGACCTGCGGCTTCATGCCATCTCCTAAATAAGCAAAAAAAAGAGAAATATCTGAGCATTTCCTTCAGTAAAAACCCCCGTATGAAGTCCGAGTCGCCCTGCACGAGCGTTTATGGGGCAAGGACATTTACTAATTGAAAGACAGAGGTGGGATTATAGAATATGCTTTTCAAGTTGTATTATAATGTTTATTTTCTTTTGAAGCAAACCATAATAAGTCAAGCCTGGGAAAATATTAGAGATGTGGATTCATTTTGGAAAAATTCGGAATTTGGAACGAAATTTGATAATTCGTATTCGGAAGTACTTCCGAATAACGAATCGATATGATACGAATACGAAACAAATACGAAACTAAATGGTATATAACAAATATAAACGATTGAAATTGAAATGAACTCTCAAATGGATATCAACTATCGAATTCGATACGATACGAATCCGATACGATATGATTGAAATTGAAATGAACTATCAAATGGATATCAACTATCAAATTCGATTCGATACGAATACGATATGATACAAATCAATCTGAAACAAAACGAAATACAAAACGAAATACAAAACGAAATTAGTCACGAAATTCCGAAAACAAAATTATGTAAAAACGAAACGAAACTAAACAAAACAAATTTTTCAGCCATGCACATCCCTAGAAAATATGCATTTTAGTATTTGAAACAATTACATATATATATATATAAATATAATTTTACCTATAATAAGCTACATAGGCTGAAGAAAGGCAGTTGTCCATCAAGTTCAGGTAAAAATTCCTTCTTGACCCCTGATGGCGTCAGATTTCTCTTTGGATCAAGAAGCTTTCACCCATATATTTAATATTATAGGAGGTTATTCAGAGAGCACCGAAATGTCGCCGACATTTCGGTGCTCTCTCTGGTTCCCTGCGCTTCGGGGAATCAAAGTTCCCCGCCCTGCAGTGTATTCGGCATTCACCGCAGGATCCCCGGTGTGCAGTGAAAACCCGCCAAAAAAAAACGCAGAAAAAACGCATCCGATATGATCCAAAGTATCGGATCACTCGAACCGCCGCAAAAAAACACACCGAACACGTCCGGAAAATGCTGCCGAACCGCTAAATAGAGCGCAGAGCAGCCGCCAGAAAAAGCCGACAAACTGGGTGAAAAAATTAAGAAAAAAAAAGTATCAAAACTGAACCGCTGTTTGCAAAGAAACTACTGAAGGAAAATGTCTGGAATTTACATGTAAAATCCTACGAATGATAATAAAAAGGCTGTTACAGAAAAAGTGCTTTAAAAAAAACGGGAAAAAGGTTTGTCGAAAAAAATCCCCAAAAATATCTAGAAGATCCTAAAAAATCAATAAAGAGACTTTTTACTGCAGATTAAAATAATAAACAGTTTATTAGATATTGGATTAAAACGGGAATATGTTTAACATTGAAGCCTATGGGATTCGCCTGAATAAACCTGCTGAATGAAAACAACAAACAGCAGGACACTTCGGCAACTTTTCTCTGCTGTTTGGGGTCTCTGAATAGATTAACCATTGCTTCTCTATGTGGGATTTCATTGTCTTTGAACAGGCACCGTACGTGCAGGCAGTTCGCTAAAATTTGGCGAACTGCCTGCTCCTTGAATAGCCGAATGGCCCCGAAATGTCACCGTACGCTGAATTTCAGTGTCCAGTTACATTTCGGTAACATTTCGGACCTCTTTGAATAACCTCTTATATCCCTGAATGTAATATTTTAATAATACCAGTTTTTAATGTAGAGTATTTTGGTTTCTGAATTCAAAAACATTAAACATGCAATATCATCCATTCATTTTTCCCAATTTTGATTCTTTTTTTTTTTTTACTATTATTGATTTCTGCTACCTGCAATGTCTAGCACAATTTTTTTTTTTAAATTTTGATCTGATTTTTATGATTCCTAACGGCGAATTAAGGGATTTGAAAGCTCTTTTAGAAGACATTTACCCCTTTCCAGGGGCGGATTGTAGTGGTGACTCTAGGAACATATGATACTACAGTCAAAGCTGGGGGGCACTAATAATTTTCACCACTAAATCATACCACTGAAAAAACCTAAATAAATGTATATAAATAAGATTCCATAATCCCAGAGTAAGAGTAATGTGATGCAATGAGTAATGTGATGCAATGAGTAATGTGATGCACTGATGCCTTTTTATTGCACTAACCTGATACTTAGATTCAATATTCTATTTGCTGCAATTCGGTGTTTTTTGCCGAATGTCCGATAACAGTTTCGGTGACTGCAATTTTCGCAAATTTCGGTGACCATTCACTAAATAGTGAATTCACCATATTTTCAGTGAAATGGATTCCTTGAAATGTCATGAAAAGCAATGGATCGAGGGGCGTGGCCGGCAGCGGATGGGAGCAGACGTGTCTGGACGGAGCTCCTCGACCTGGTGCCTTGTTAGGGGCAATTTGGCTGGCAACCTCCGTCTTTACCCCAGTATTGGAGCTCCTCTGCAGCTATCCATCGAGCATGCACGGTCTGGAGCCCGTTTAGTCCCCCGCTCCAGACCACAGAGACTCGGGATCCTGCCATCGACTCTTGGCTGCAGCGCTTCCCTGGTGGCCATTTTACGGCCTACTTAGAGTCATGGACAGTAGGAAAAGGGAAGTGCTCATGCCACTGTACAGAGCACTGGTGAGACCTCACTTGGAGTACTGTGTGCAGTACTGGAGACCGTATCTCCAGAAGGATATAGACATCTTAGAGAGAGTTCAGAGAAGGGCTACTAAAATGGTGTACGGCTTGAAGGAGAAAAGTTACCAGGAAAGGCTTAATGATCTTAACATGTACAGCTTGGAAAAAAGACGAGACAGAGGAGATATGATAGAAACATTTAAATACGTAAAGGGAATCCACAAGGTAGAGGAAGGGAGTATATTTAAAAGGAAACAAAATAGCAAAACAAGAGGACATAGTCTTAGATTAGAGGGGCAAAGGTTTAAAAGTAACATCAGGAAGCATTATTTTACTGAGCGGGTGGTGGATACATGGAACAGTCTTCCAGTAGAAGTGGTAGAGGCCAAAACAGTAATTGAATTTAAGCAAGCATGGATAAGGCATAAGGCTATCCTAAACAAAAGATAAATCCAGGTAAAGTATCCATGTAATTGGGCAGACTAGATGGGCCGAAAGGTTCTTATCTGCTGACATTTTTCTATGTTTCTATGTTTCTATGGACCCCTGCTCGGTGGCGCTGCCGATTTTCTGGAATCTATCACCCCTGGATGATGCCTTAAGGCGGACTGTGGGGATGGAGGGCTCCCGTTTCTCAGCCAACCAGGACATCCCTGCGATGACTGCTGTCGCGGGACTCGGGGGCTGGATGCGGGATGCCACCAGCTCCTCCCCCCTGCGACGGTGGATGCTGGACTGGCAGGCTTGGATGCCTGTCTGGCGATGATTCCGAGGATGACACCCGAGTGATCACCAAAGCTGATTGGCACTGGCTGATGTGTGCGTTTATGGCGGGCCAGGATGCTGATGACCCGCGGGAGCACGTGACCACTGCTGCACCATCGCCGGACCTCACCGTAGCCACAGATGTTAAGCTCACAGGTCTATAATTCCCAGGCACAAATTTTAAACCTTTCTTAAATATAGGGACCACTTCAGCTTTTCTCCAATCCTCTGGTAAAATTCCTGAAAGAAAAGAATCTTGAAAGATTACGTATTTCAACACATAGCTCCCTCAGTACTCGCGAGTGAATTCCATCCGGCCCTGAGGCTTTATTCACATTCACATTGTTTAATTGCTGCAAAACCTTGTCCTGAGTCAACCAGTCACTTTGTATTAGTAAGTTTTTATCAATGAATTGCATGTCTCCTGTTTTAGGTTTCTCTTTGATAAATACTGAAGAAAAATAATCATTGGTTGTGCGTGTGTTTTGGTGCTTGATTTATTAATCCCTGAGGGCAGCACTTTTCATGGATCTGATGCATCATCAGACATGGTACCTGACAGAAGCTGATTTTTCGTATTATCTCACGTTGAGCTTTTTGTTTATTTTTATTCTTTTTCTATATGCCGTGCTGTTATAGATGACCCTGAGTGGCCACGCGAGGCCCTCACTTTGTTATTTTTCTTCCGCTGTGCTTTAGTTGTAGTCTACCTGTGGCCCTACGAAGCCCTGCCTTTTTGATTGCGTGATGACTTGTTTGCAAAATAAAAATTGTCAATAATAAAAAAGAAAAGCATAGCATCTAAAGATGAATAGACACTTTACATTATAACTTCCATAATAACCTTTAACCCTTTCGCTGCTGAGGCTTTTCCCGCCCCTGTGCTGAGGTCATTTTTACCTGTTTTGCGCATCATGTTTAAACGTGTTTTGAAGGCTTATTTTAGTATATGACCCAGACATGTTATATATCGTTCTTTCCGTCAGACTCGGTAGATTCATAATATGTCATTATTATATGTATACGTTATGTCATGTCTGTATATTATAACAAAAAATGCAATAAAATATGTATTTTCAATAATTTACAATGTGTAAAGTGTTTTTTTTCACATTTTAACATGCGAGCAATTGCGGTTATATTTTGTATGGGGTGCGCTTGTTAAAAAAATTAGAGATGGGGTCTCGTTACATTTTTTTTTGGGGAAAATTACACTATTTTTAACAAACGCACCGCATACAAAAATCGTTAGTGCAGCATCATTGTTCACATTATAATTGAAATGGGAACAATATTGCTACACTAACAAACCAAAAAAAATAAAAAAAAAGTGTTTATTTTTTTTTATATAATTTTTTTTTAAATTTGTTTTTATTTTTATTTTTAATTTTTTTTTTTTTACAACTTTCTTCACTGTAGTGTTTGGTATCGTTGGAACGGCCATGCTCTGGCCGATCCAACCATACCAAAATTTAACCCCTAACTGCCACGGATCGGGAGATAGGGAGTTCATTGGAACTCCCTATCTCCACCGTTGGTGGCAGTTAAGGGTTAACTCTAGGACTGGCGCCACTGACTGCTACGCACGATGACGCCAGTCCTCAGGGGGAGTTCCCGGATGCTTGGCTGACATCCAAGATGTCGGCCAGCTCCGGGAAAGGATCGCGAACCGGCGCTTTTCAGCGCCGATTCGCGATCCAGCTCCCCAGGGGTTAATGCCAGGCATCATTTGGAAGGGCAGGCTGTGCCCTTCCAAATGATGCCTGGGTTAACCCCCGCAGAGTCGCCGATCGGGAGGGAGAGAGGTCCGAAGGACCTCCCCCCCTCCCTTTCAGGCGCCTCCTCCGCACATGCGGGGGGGGGGCGCCTGAATTTGGTGTCATCGCGCTGCCGCGATGACACCAAATTCCGGCGGCTGCTGTTCCGGATGCCGGGCTGACATCCAGGATGTCAGCCCGCACCGGAGGGGCCAGCGATCGGCCGGAACCCGGCCGAACGCTGACCCCAATGGGAGGACGCGCTCAGCGCGTCCTCAGCACACCAGCGGGAATGCTGAGGACGCGCTGAGCGCGTCCTCAGCAGCGAAGTGGTTAAAATGCCACAAAACCAGGAAATACAATAAAATTAATGAACAGTGAGGCATGTAGCCTACCCATTAACTCCTAAAATGCCATTAATAAAAAATAAAATGTATACGGTGAGGGGGTTAAAGCCTGCCCATTAACCCTTATTATACAATTAAACCAAGGGAAAAATTAAAGTAATACCCAATGTGATATATAGTCTGACCATTAACCCCATTAACAATGGGGAAGACCAGGGGTATTAGACCAATGATGGAAAGCAACGCTGCAGAGGAGACCAAATTTAATACATTGACGTGCTGGGCAGTGCTTATGTCAGGGGAGCTGTACAATATTAGTGAGAATATTGAAGTGCAAATCATTGGATATGTATCTCAGGCTTAAATGCCAATTATAAATCCTGGCTTCAACTCACAACTTATACATATATTGTAAAACAACACCTGAGCAAAGAATTGGTGGTGGTAAGTGCAGGGTTATTCAAAGAGATCTGAATGGCTGCCGAAAAGGAACCGAACACTGAAAATCAGCGTTCAGTTACCTTTCTTGGCCATTCGGCTATCCAGAGAGCAGGAAATTCGCCAAATCCTTGCCTGTTCGGTGCCTGTTCGAGGGCAGTGAATCCCCATAGAGAAGCAATGCTTCGTCTATTCAGAGAACACAAACCAGCAGTGAAAGGTTTCCGAAATGCCCTGCCATTCGGGGTTTAATTCGGCAGATTTATTCAGCCGAATCCCATAGGCTTCAATGTTAAAAATATTCCCGTTTTAATTCAATATCTAATAAGCCGTTCATTATAAAATTCTGCAGTATAAAGTCTCTTTATTTTTAGATTTTTCAGAATTTTTTAAGGATTTTTCGGGATTTTTGTGGGCAAAAATTTTTGCCGATATTTTTTTTTTTCTTTTACATTTTTTTTAAACGTTTTTTCTTTTTTCTGTAACAGCCCTTTTTATTATCATTCATTGGACCTCATATGTAAATTTCAGACATTTTCGCTCAGTAGTTTTTTTTGCAAACAGCGTTTCACTTTTCAAACATTCAAGCGGACTGTTTTTTTTTTTCTTCACCTCCTTCGTCTGTGGTGTCGGCTTTTTCCGGCAGCTTTGCTGCGTGTGATCGGCTCCTGCTCGGGTTTTTCTGACGTTTTCGGCAGGTTAATCCAGATGTTTTTGCGGGTTTCGGTGTGCGTTCGCCCTCGTTTTGCGGCGAGTTTTCGTCAGGTTTGCGGCGACTTTTCCCTGCATTTCGGTGGCCCTGTGGTGCTTGCTGAATACACCATAGGATCACCGAAATGGGATCGCCAAAATGTGCCGAATTGAAGAGAACAAAAAGTCACCGAACGTGCGGTGGCTTTTTGATTCTGTTTGAATAACCCTGTAGGTTTTTTTTTTGACTACTCCTGATGAAGCCGGATCAGTGCCGGCGGAACATGTGTTGAGCATGGTTTTAATATGAATATGGTTCTAATATGGCCAATATTGCACGCTCAAGCATAGCAGGTTAATGGAGTACCACTCTATTTATATGGAGTTGACTGCCTATCATTTTGGCATTCATGTGAATGCTGACAGGTTGACAGAAATTGGCAATTTGAAATCTTTGTGGATATTTATTTACTGCTGCATCCTGCAAGGATAAGATCTTTTTGTATGGCCCACTAGTGGAATATTTTATTAGCTGATTACCAGCAGGGAAAGAATAGAAATCAGTATTTTCTAGGGTCAAAAACTAGTCCTCTGCAGGTGATATCCCACTATGGTCTTTGCCCCCCTGCTTTGGCATGTTCAGACGAAAGCATTTTTCACGTGCGTTCAGCCGCACGAAATCACGGCCGTGCTAGCAGCAAATGACGTCCAATGCCGGGGAACATACGACGAACGGCCGCACGAAAGTTCGCCCGTGCAACGCAAGTGGCAAACGAACGCATTTTTTCGAGAACGTCAAACCGCTACTACTGACGTACAGAGTGCGCTGCGTCCGCATAGCGGCGTGTGTGCGTGATTAGGAGACGTCAGACGCTGCTAATGTCCGGCCAACATAACGTCCAGACACAAAAAGTGTTTTATTGATGATCCGTACAAAATCACGGACGAATATGCGCATCGTATGACCGCTATTGCGTATTCCGTGAAAAAATACGTCCATTCGTTCGAACGCACTTTTTCACGGACAATGTGAAAAATGCGTTCGTCTGACCCTAGCCTGAGTGTCAGGTTTTGTCCTCAATATGTGAGTTGAAGCCAGGATTTATAATTGGCATTTAAGCCTGAGATACATATCCAATGATTTGCACTTTAATATTCTCTCTTATATTGCACAGTTTTCCTGACATAAGCATTGTCCAGTACATCTCCTATAAAATGTATTATTTTGGTCTCCTCTGCAGCGTTGTCTTCCACTACTGGTCAAATATCTTATGAGCGTGGTTTTAATATGAGCACAGTTCTAATATTGCCAATATTGCACGCTTAAGCATAGCAGGTCTATGGAGCACCATTCTATTTTCAACGATGTTACTGGCAACCTATTTGGCATTCATGTGCATGCTGACAGGGTGGCAGACATTGCCAATCTGAAATTGGGGAAAGTGACGGAATTGCCCACCCCTGCTTTAGGCCATTCTGTACCCCTGTTTGTTTATTTGTTTGCAAATTTATTATAGGTTCAAGTACTACCCTTTTTGGGTTACAGGTGATCACCCACACCTTTTTCCATCCTTGGTGTTGTTTTGTTTTTGCATTAACCCCTTCACTGCTGAGCCATTTCAACCCTGTGCAAAAAGAGCTGGACGGTGAACCGTGCGTCGAGTGCACTTTTATCCAGGGGCCAACTATAACAAAATCTTGTATTAGCTAGCCTCATTGTGGGGGTGTTCCACAATTTTTGTTATAAGGACACCTATGAATAGTATAACCTATAACCTCGAATCCAGGACCAGCACCTTACTTGCAATACCACAATACAAAAAGAAAGTGTCTCGATTCTCCTTTTCCTACAGAGCACCGCAGTTATGGAATAACCTCCCAGACGCCATCAAATCTTCCACCAGTCTTAAGTCTCTTAAGAGATCCCTATTAACATACCTCAATACAGGATGTACCTGTAAACATGTAACATAATGACTATATACAAAATACACCTGTAAACATGTAACACAGTGACTATATACAGAATACACCTGTAAACATGTAACATAGTAACTATATACAGAATGCACCTGTAAACATGTAACATAGTGACTATAAACAGAATGTACCTGTAAACATGTAACATAGTGACTATATACAGAATGCACCCGAAACATGTAACATAGTGACTATATACAGAATGCACCTGTAAACATGTAACATAGTGACTATATACCGAATGCACCTGTAAACATGTAACAGAGTGACTATAAACAGAATGTACCTGTAAACATGTAACATAGCGACTATATACAGAATACACCTGTAAACATGTAACAGAGTGACTATATACAGAATGCACCCGAAACATGTAACATAGTGACTATATACTGTACAGAATGCACCTGTAAACATGTACCATAGTGACTATATACAGAATGCACCTGTAAACATGTACCATAGTGACAATATACAGAATGCACCTGTAAACATGTAACATAGTGACCATATACCGAATGCACCTGTAAACATGTAACATAGTGACTATATACAGAATGCACCTGTAAACATGTAACATAGTGACTATATACAGAATGCACCTGTAAACATGTAACATAGTGACTATTTACAGAATGCACCTGTAAACATGTAAAACAGTGACTATGTACAGAATGCACCTGTATACATGTAACACAGTGACTATATACAGAATGTACCTGTAAACATGTAACATAGTGACTATATACAGAATGCACCTGTAAACATGTAACACAGTGACTATATACAGAATGCACCTGTAAACATGTAACATAGTGACTATATACAGAATGCACCTGTATACATGTAACACAGTGACTATATACAGAATGTACCTGTAAACATGTAACATACAGGGCTATTCAAAGAGCTCCGAACTGCTTGAGAAAGGTAACCGAACGCTGAAAATCAGCGTTCGGTTACCTTTCCTGACCATTCGACTATTCAGAGAGCAGGCAATTCGCCAAATCCTGGCGAATTGCCTGAACATACGGTGCCTGTTCGGTGCCTGTTCGAGGGCAGTGAAAACCCCATGAAAAGCACTGCTTCGGCTATTCAGAGAACACAAACCAGCAGTGAAAGGTTCCCGAAATGTCCTGCCATTCGGTGGTTTAATTTGGCAAATTTATTCAGGAGAATCCCATAGGCTTCAATGTTAAAAATATTCCCGTTTTAATTCAATATCTAATAAACCGTTCATTGTAAAATTCTGCAGTAAAGAGTCTCTTTATTTATAGATTTTTTAGGATACTTTAAGCATTTTTCTGGATTTTTTTTTTTTAAAAAAGTCCAATTTTTTTTTTTTAACATTACTGATTTTTTCTGTAACAGCCCTTTTTATTATCATTCCCTGGACCTCATATGTAAATTTCAGACATTTTCGCTCAGTAGTTTCTTTGCAAACAGCGTTTCACTTTTCCATCATTCATGCAAACTGTTTTTCTAATTTATTCACTTCACTCGTCTGCGGTCTCGGCTGCTTCGGCTGCATGTGATCGGCTCCTGTTCGGGCTTTTCTGTGGTTTTCGGCAGGTTAATCCAGATGTTTTTGAGGGTTTTCGGCGTGCATTCGCTGGGATTTGCGGTTAGTTTTCGTCAGGTTTGCGGCAGCTTTTCCCTGCAATTCGGGGACCCTGTGGTGCTTGCTGAATACACCGCAGGGTCATCGAAATGGGATCGGCAAAAAGAACCGAATTGAAGAGAACGAAAAGTCACCGAACGTGCGGTGACTTTTCGAATCTCTTTGAATAACCCTGATAGTGACTATATACAGAATGCACCTGTAAACATGTAACATAGTGACTATATACAGAATGCACCTGTAAACATGTAACATAGTGACTATATACAAAATACACCTGTAAACATGTAACATAGTGACTATATACAGAATGCACCTGTAAACATGTAACATAGTGACTATATTCAAAATACACCTGTAAACATGTAACATAGTGACTATATACAGAATGCACCTGTAAACATGTAACATAGTGACTATATACAAAATACACCTGTAAACATGTAACATAGTGACTATATATACAGAATGCACCTGTAAACATGTAACATAGTGACTATATACAAAATACCCTGTAAACATGTAACATAGTGACTATATACAAAATACCCTGTAAACATGTAACATAGTGACTATATACAAAATACCCTGTAAACATGTAACATAGTGACTATATACAGAATGCACCTGTAAACATGTAACATAGTGACTATATATACAGAATGCACCTGTAAACATGTAACATAGTGACTATATACAAAATACACCTGTAAACATGTAACATACAAGGTTATTCAGAGAGCGTGAAAAGCAGGAAAATGACTGGAGAATGACTGGAGAATGAAAAATTCTAGGTCAAAATAGCCGATTTGGAAAGTGAGATGAAAGGGAGAATTTTTCTGGTTTGGCTATTTTGACCTAGAATTTTTCATTCTCCAGTCATTCTCCAGTCATTCTCCTGCTTTTCACGCTCTCTGAATAACCCTGATAGTGACTATATACAGAATGCACCTGTAAACATGTAACATAGTGACTATATGCAAAATACACCTGTAAACATGTAACATAGTGACTATATACAAAATCCCCCTTTTAAACATGTAACATAGTGACTATATACAGAATGCACCTGTAAACATGTAACATAGTGACTATATACAAAATACACTGTAAACATGTAACATGGTGACTATATACAGAATGCTCCTGTAAACATGTAACATAGTGACTATATACAGAATGCGCCTGTAAGCATGTAACATAGAGACTATATACAAAATCCCCCTTTTAAACATGTAACATAGTGACTATATACAGAATGCACCTGTAAACATGTAACATAGTGACTATATACAGAATGCACCTGTAAACATGTAACATAGTGACTATATACAAAATACACCTGTAAACATGTAACATAGTGACTATATACAGAATGCACCTGTAAACATGTAACATAGTGACTATATTCAAAATACACCTGTAAACATGTAACATAGTGACTATATACAGAATGCACCTGTAAACATGTAACATAGTGACTATATACAAAATACACCTGTAAACATGTAACATAGTGACTATATATACAGAATGCACCTGTAAACATGTAACATAGTGACTATATGCAAAATACACCTGTAAAATGTAACATAGTGACTATATACAAAATCCCCCTTTTAAACATGTAACATAGTGACTATATACAGAATGCACCTGTAAACATGTAACATAGTGACTATATACAAAATACACTGTAAACATGTAACATGGTGACTATATACAGAATGCTCCTGTAAACATGTAACATAGTGACTATATACAGAATGCGCCTGTAAGCCATGTAACATAGAGACTATATACAAAATCCCCCTTTTAACATGTAACATAGTGACTATATACAGAATGCACCTGTAAACATGTAACATAGTGACTATATACAGAATGCACCTGTAAACATGTAACATAGTGACTATATACAAAATAACCTGTAAACATGTAACATAGTGACTATATACAGAATGCACCTGTAAAACATGTAACATAGTGACTATATTCAAAATACACACTGTAAACATGTAACATAGTGACTATATACAGAATGCACCTGTAAACATGTAACATAGTGACTATATGCAAAATACACCTGTAAACATGTAACATAGTGACTATATACAAAATCCCCCTTTTAAACATGTAACATAGTGACTATATACAGAATGCACCTGTAAACATGTAACATGGTGACTATATACAGAATGCTCCTGTAAACATGTAACATAGTGACTATATACAGAATGCGCCTGTAAGCATGTAACATAGAGACTATATACAAAATCCCCCTTTTAAACATGTAACATAGTGACTATATACAGAATGCACCTGTAAACATGTAACATAGTGACTATATACAGAATGCACCTGTAAACATGTAACATAGTGACTATATACAAATATACACCTGTAAACATGTAACATAGTGACTATATACAGAATGCACCTGTAAACATGTAACATAGTGACTATATTCAAAATACACCTGTAAACATGTAACATAGTGACTATATACAGAATGCACCTGTAAACATGTAACATAGTGACTATATACAAAATACACCTGTAAACATGTAACATAGTGACTATATATACAGAATGCACCTGTAAACATGTAACATAGTGACTATATGCAAAATACACCTGTAAACATGTAACATAGTGACTATATACAAAATCCCCCTTTTAAACATGTAACATAGTGACTATATACAGAATGCACCTGTAAACATGTAACATAGTGACTATATACAAAATACACTGTAAACATGTAACATGGTGACTATATACAGAATGCTCCTGTAAACATGTAACATAGTGACTATATACAGAATGCGCCTGTAAGCATGTAACATAGAGACTATATACAAAATCCCCCTTTTAAACATGTAACATAGTGACTATATACAGAATGCACCTGTAACATGTAACATAGTGACTATATACAGAATGCACCTGTAAACATGTAACATAGTGACTATATACAAAATACACCTGTAAACATGTAACATAGTGACTATATACAGAATGCACCTGTAAACATGTAACATAGTGACTATATTCAAAATACACCTGTAAACATGTAAAATAGTGACTATATACAGAATGCACCTGTAAACATGTAACATAGTGACTATATATACAAAATACACCTGTAAACATGTAACATAGTGACTATATATACAGAATGCACCTGTAAACATGTAACATAGTGACTATATACAAAATACCCTGTAAACATGTAACATAGTGACTATATACAAAATACCCTGTAAACATGTAACATAGTGACTATATACAAAATACCCTGTAAACATGTAACATAGTGACTATATACAGAATGCACCTGTAAACATGTAACATAGTGACTATATATACAGAATGCACCTGTAAACATGTAACATAGTGACTATATACAAAATACCCTGTAAACATGTAACATGGTGACTATATACAGAATGCTCCTGTAAACATGTAACATAGTGACTATATACAAAATACACCTGTAAACATGTAACATACAAGGTTATTCAGAGAGCGTGAAAAGCAGGAAAATGACTGGAGAATGACTGGAGAATGAAAAATTCTAGGTCAAAATAGCCGATTTGGAAAGTGAGATGAAAGGGAGAATTTTTCTGGTTTGGCTATTTTGACCTAGAATTTTTCATTCTCCAGTCATTCTCCAGTCATTCTCCTGCTTTTCACGCTCTCTGAATAACCCTGATAGTGACTATATACAGAATGCACCTGTAAACATGTAACATAGTGACTATATGCAAAATACACCTGTAAACATGTAACATAGTGACTATATACAAAATCCCCCTTTTAAACATGTAACATAGTGACTATATACAGAATGCACCTGTAAACATGTAACATAGTGACTATATACAAAATACACTGTAAACATGTAACATGGTGACTATATACAGAATGCTCCTGTAAACATGTAACATAGTGACTATATACAGAATGCGCCTGTAAGCATGTAACATAGAGACTATATACAAAATCCCCCTTTTAAACATGTAACATAGTGACTATATACAGAATGCACCTGTAAACATGTAACATACAGGGTTATCCAAAGAGATCCGAATTGCTTGAGAAAGGTAACCGAACGCTGAAAATCAGTGTTCGGGTACCTTTCCTGGCCATTCGGCTATCCAGAGAGCAGGCAATTCGCCAAATCCTGGCGAATTGCCTGCACATACGGTGCCTGTTCGGTTCCTGTTCGAGGTCAGTGAAATCCCCATAGAGAAGCACTGCTTCGGCTATTCAGAGAACACAAACCAGCAGTGAAAGGTTCCCCTAATGCCCTGCCATTCGGTGGTTTCATTCGGCAATTTATTCAGGAGAATCCCATAGGCTTCAATGTTTAAAAATATTCCCGTTTTAATTCAATATCTAATAAACCGTTCATTATAAAATTCTGCAGCAAAAAGTCTCTTTATTTATCGATTTTTTTTAGGATACTTTAAGCATTTTTCAGATTTTTTTTTTTTTTTAAAAAAAAGTCCGATTTTTTTTTTTAATTTTTTTTCAGTTAACTTATTTTTTTTGTAACAGCCCTCTTTATTATCATTCCTGGACCTCCTGTGAAAATTTCAGACATTTTCGCTCAGTAGTTTCTTTGCAAACAGCGTTTCTTTTTCCCAGATTCATACAAATGGTTTTTCTAATTTATTCACTGCCTCCTCTACGTCACAGCTGCTTCGGCTCTGTGTGATTCGGCTCCTGTTCGGCTCCTCTTCGAAGGTTAATCCAGATGTTTTTGCTTGTTTTCAGTGTGCATTCGGTTAGTTTTCGGCAGGTTTTCGGCAGCTTTTCCCTGCAATTCGGGGACCCTGTGGTGCTTGCTGAATACACCGCAGGGTCACCGAAATGCAATCGGCAAAAGGAACCGAATTGAAGAGAACGAAAAGTCACCGAACGTGCGCTGACTTTTCGAATCTCTTTGGATAACCCTGATAGTGACTATATACAGAATGCGCCTGTAAACATGTAACATAGTGACTATATACAGAATGCGCCTGTAAACATGTAACATAGTGACTATATACAAAATACACCTGTAAACATGTAACATAGTGACTATATACAGAATGCACCTGTAAACATGTAACATAGTGACTATATACAGAATGCACCTGTAAACCTTGGTCCTCTGCTCTTTTCCATCTACACCTCCTCCATGGGCAAAATCATCAACAGCTTTGGCTTCAATTACCACCTCTACGCTGATGACACTCAGATCTACCTCTACCCCTGATCTCTCTCCCCCTGTCCTTTCAAAAGTCAGTGACTGTTTATCTGGCATCTCTCCTCCTGGATGGCCTCCCACCACCTAAAGATCAACATGTCGAAGACTGAACTCCTACTTATTCCTCCCTCCAATGCCTCCCCACCTCCTGACTTCTCTATTCACGGTGGAGGGTATCACCATTTCCCATCAAACCAAGTTCGCTGTCTTGGAGTTACACTTGACTCTGCTCTTTCCTTCATCCCCCACATCAAGTCTCTTTCCTCCTCCTGCCGATACCAACTGCGTAATATTCCAGAATTCGGCCATTTCTTACCGCTGTCGCCACAAAACAACTCATACACGCCTGGTAATCTCCCGACTCGACTATTGCAATAATCTCTTATCTGGCCTCCCTCTGTCCCGCCTCTCCCCCCTACAATCCATCCTGAACGCCTCTGCCAGACTAATTCACCTCACCGCCGCTCTGTCTCTGCCGCTCCCCTCTGCGAGTCCCTTCACTGGCTCCCCATCCACTGCAGAATTAAGTTCAAAATCCTTATCCTTACCTACAAAACCCTCACTAACTCAGCTCCCCACTACCTGTCCTCACTAATCACCAATACACCCCAGCCCGCTCCCTAAGGTCAAACAGTGACCTGCGCCTAGCTTCTCACCGCATCACCTCTTTCCATGATAGACTGCAGGATTTCTCACGCGCAGCCCCCACTCTCTGGAACGCTCTCCCTCATACTGTCAGACTTTCCCCTAACTTCTCTTCCTTCAAACGCTCCCTTAAAACATTCCTATTTAGGGAAGCCTACCACCCAACTCCACTGACGCAATCATCAATCACTCTAACCTTACAGTCCTCTCCTCCTGTTTCCAACCCCAACCCTCCAGATTGTGAGTTCCTACGGGAATAGGGCCCTCATCTACTCCTGTACTGTTTGTCAAATGTTGTTCAATGTATTGTAACCCTGTCTATACTGTGCTTATTGTACAGCGCTGCGGAATATGCTGGCGCTTTATAAATAAAGAATAATAATAATAATAATAACATAGTGACTATATTCAAAATACAGCTGTAAACATGTAACATAGTGACTATATACAGAATGCACCTGTAAACATGTAACATACAGGGTTATCCAAAGAGATTCGAAAAGTCACCGCACGTTCGGTGACTTTTCGTTCTCTTCAATTCGGTTCCTTTTGCCGATTGCATTTCGGTGACCCTGCGGTGTATTCAGCAAACAGCACAGGGTCCCCGAATTGCAGGGAAAAGCTGCCGTAAACCTGACGAAAACAAAACCGAATGCACGCTGAAAACAAGCAAAAACATCTGGATTAACCTTCGAAAAAACCGAACATGAGCCGAACAGGAGCCGAACATGAGCCGAATCACACAGAGCCGAAGCAGCTGTGACGTAGAGGAGGCAGTGAATAAATTAGAAAAACCATTTGTATGAATCTGGGAAAAAGAAACGCTGTTTGCAAAGAAACTACTGAGCGAAAATGTCTGAAATTTTCACAGGAGGTCCAGGGAATGATAATAAAGAGGGCTGTTACAAAAAAATAAGTTAATTGAAAAAAAAAAAAAAAAAAAAAATCGGACTTTTTTAAAAAAATAAAAAAAATCTGAAAAATGCTTAAAGTATCCTAAAAAATCTATAAATAAAGAGACTTTTTGCTGCAGAATTTTATAATGAACGGTTTATTAGATATTGAATTAAAACGGGAATATTTTTAACATTGAAGCCTTGGGATTCTCCTGAATAAACCTGTCGAATGAAACCACCGAATGGCAAGGGCATTAGGGGAACCTTTCACTGCTGGTTTGTGTTCTCTGAATAGCCGAAGCATTGCTTCTCTATGGGGATTTCACTGCCCTCGAACAGGAACCGAACAGTCACCGTATGTGCAGGCAATTCGCCAGGATTTGGCGAATTGCCTGCTCTCTGGATAGCCGAATGGCCAGGAAAGGTAACCGAACGCTGATTTTCAGCATTCGGTTACCTTTCTCAAGCAATTCGGATCTCTTTGGATAACCCTGATAGTGACTATATAAAAAATACACTGTAAACATGTAACATAGTGACTATATACAGAATGCTCCTGTAAACATGTAACATAGTGACTATATAAAAAATACACTGTAAACATGTAACATAGTGACTATATACAGAATGCGCCTGTAAACATGTAACATAGTGACTATATACAAAATACACCTGTAAACCTGTAACATAGTGACTATATACAGAATGCACCTGTAAACATGTAACATAGTGACTATATACAAAATACACCTGTAAACATGTAACATAGTGACTATATACAGAATGCACCTGTAAACATGTAACAGTGACTATATTCAAAATACACCTGTAAACATGTAACATAGTGACTATATACAGAATGCACCTGTAAACATGTAACATAGTGACTATATACAAAATATACTGTAAACATGTAACATGGTGACTATATACAGAATGCTCCTGTAAACATGTAACATAGTGACTATATACAGAATGCGCCTGTAAACATGTAACGTAGTGACTATATACAAAATACACCTGTAAACATGTAACATAGTGACTATATACAGAATGCACCTGTAAACATGTAACATAGTGACTATATACAGAATGCGCCTGTAAGCATGTAACATAGAGACTATATACAAAATCCCCCTTTTAAACATGTAACATAGTGACTATATACAGAATGCACCTGTAAACATGTAACATAGTGACTATATACAGAATGTGCCTGTAAACATGTAACATAGTGACTATATACAGAATGCGCCTGTAAACATGTAACATACTGACTATATACAGAATGCGCCTGTAACATGTAACATAGTGACTATATACAGAATGCTCCTGTAAACATGTAACATAGTGACTATATAAAAAATACACTGTAAACATGTAAAATAGTGACTATATACAGAATGCGCCTGTAAACATGTAACATAGTGACTACATTTCCTCCATATTTATTTTTCTGTTAATCTGTATATTTGGCCCTGTGTTAATATCTTGCATTTTACTATTTTGTATTTCTGTAACCACTCAATGTTCTCGAACCCAGGACATACTTGAAAACGAGAGAAATCTCAATGTATCCTTCCTGGTAAAATCCTTTATAAATAAATAAATAAATAAATAATATACAAAATACACCTGTAAACCTGTAACATAGTGACTATATACAGAATGCACCTGTAAACATGTAACATAGTGACTATATACAAAATACACCTGTAAACATGTAACATAGTGACTATATACAGAATGCACCTGTAAACATGTAACATAGTGACTATATTCAAAATACACCTGTAAACATGTAACATAGTGACTATATACAGAATGCACCTGTAAACATGTAACATAGTGACTAAATACAAAATATACTGTAAACATGTAACATGGTGACTGTGGCAGACTAGATCTATATTTATATCTCTATATAAAGGTCTGCCTGTATATATGTGTTTATCTCCTCCATATAGAGTTATGTTCATATTTGTGTCTGACCATTTGGTAAGTTTATTCCTGGGTTCACAGCTGACATGTAATCAAAAGGTTTAGCTTTCTCCCTTGGGGGGAGGATGTAACACGTAGCTGTAAAAAGGGAATTTCTTTTGTACACTGCCATAGCAAATCACACCTTGGTAGCCAGGTCGGCCCCAAGATATGGGCACACCATCTTCAAAGACAGGAAGCACATCCTGGATCTTCACGGGGGTCTGGAGGGAAGAGGGACGCCTTTAGGCAATTAAAGATTAATTGACAAGCTACTGAGCATGCTCTAGAGAGGGGCATTCTGGGAATTGTAGGCAAAAGCCCTGCCAGCTAGGAGGCTGGACGTAGAAAAAGCCAGCCCTATATATATTCTGAATCAAGCATGGCTCAGGGCTGATCACTTGGGATTCCTTCCAAAAGAGGACTGATTTGCCCAAGCTCTAATCTCCAGATCCAGGAGGCACGATGCCAGTTATTGATTAGTGTATCGTAAGTAAGGCTCTGTGATTAACCATTTTCTTTTATATTCTGCTGTGTATTGTATAAGTAATTGATTTATTCTAATTATGATTTTTTATGTAGCTAAGCACTGATTTTTCTATCCTAAATAAACAAAAAGTATTTAAGTTTTGACTCTGGCTGATGAAATCCACGCTAACTAAGAGATTGGGAGAATTGCTATTTGCCTTAAGCTCGGTTATATATAAGAAATTGCGTGTTGCGGTCGTCAGGAAACGGCAGGGAATTGTGGGAATTGTAGTCACTGTCCGAGTCAAGGATAGTGCGGCTGCTAAGTCCTGCGTCTCCTGTTGCGACGCGCATTGTGTCCGTGAGGACTGGTGGCAGCGTTACTAATAGAATAAGAAAGTGAGTTCCAGGATTGTGGGAGACGGAGTTTATTTTGCGCTTCAGGAGAAGACTGGCGCTGTGTTGCAATCCTGGGATCAGTATATCGCGCTCTACGTGCCTGTTGTGAGAGGTAGTGTGGCCAGGACGGGTAGAGAAGTGCGCGTAATTATCTGGGTCTAGTATAGACAGATAGTGCGCGGCTTAACCCGGCGTCCTTGCGCAGCAGCGTGCGTAGTTGGGTCGTGACAGTGACTATATACAGAATGCTCTTGTAAACATGTAACATAGTGACTATATACAGAATGCGCCTGTAAACATGTAACGTAGTGACTATATACAAAATACACCTGTAAACATGTAACATAGTGACTATATACAGAATGCACCTGTAAACATGTAACATAGTGACTATATACAAAATACATCTATTAACATGTAACATAGTGACTATATACAGAATGCACCTGTAAACATGTAACATAGTGACTATATACAAAATACACCTGTAAACATGTAACATAGTGACTATATACAGAATGCACCTGTAAACATGTAACATAGTGACTATATACAAAATACACCTGTAAACATGTAACATAGTGACTATATACAAAATACACCTGTAAACATGTAACATAGTGACTATATACAAAATACACCTGTAAACATGTAACATAGTGACTATATACAGAATGCACCTGTAAACATGTAACATAGTGACTATATTCAAAATACACCTGTAAACATGTAACATAGTGACTATATACAAAATACACCTGTAAACATGTAACATAGTGACTATATACAGAATGCGCCTGTAAACATGTAACATAGTGACTATATGCAAAATACACCTGTAAACATGTAACATAGTGACTATATACAAAATCCCCCTTTTAAACATGTAACATAGTGACTATATACAGAATGCACCTGTAAACATGTAACATAGTGACTATATACAGAATGCACCTGTAAACATGTAACATAGTGACTATATACAAAATACACCTGTAACATGTAACATAGTGATATATACAGAATGCGCCTGTAAACATGTAACATAGTGACTATATGCAAAATACACCTGTAACATGTAACATAGTGACTATATACAAAATCCCCCTTTTAAACATGTAACATAGTGACTATATACAGA